>CM053594.1:356051452-356136290 GCA_028646575.1 Pseudocheirus occidentalis
CTAACCATTTCTTGCCTATCTATACCTTTCTATGAGCTGCTCCAAGGGGCATTCACCATGACGTTTGAGGTGGTTGTCACTTTGAGGGTCAAAGAGACAAGAGGGCTCAGGCTCTAAACATAGGTACAAGTAAAGGAACTTGCAAGAAAAGATCAGGGCTAGAGGAAGATTCCTTTTGTGCCCAGGTTGGACTTAAATGGACTCAGAGGTCTTTGGCAACACTTTAATTCCATGTTTCTGTGAAGAGTCAGTCAACTGGAAGGAGAACAAAACTTGGAAAACCTAGGAGAGATTGATTAATGCCTTAATTCAGACCTATGTCAAGCTGATTGAACAATACGACTTGCCACTAATAGCTTACAGAATCTTCATGCCATCTATGTTCACTTAGCCATTCACTCATCCATTTTCAGAATAAACACTAACAAGGGCGTCCTGGGTGTCAGGCACTAGGCTGGGCGTTAGGGCTGCAGCAGCCGGCCAGATGACAGAGTGGACACGGTCCTGGATGTGGAGTCAGGAAAACCAGAATCCAAATGTGACCTCAGACGCCTACTAGCTGCCAGCAAGTGAGCAAGTCACTTAACCTCTGACAGAATCAGTACCCTCATGTGTAAGATGAGGTTAATAATGGCACCCACCTCCCAGGGTTTGTTGTGAGAGTCAAATAATACTTGTAAAGCAGCACTTAGCGCAGTGTCCGGAGCATGGTAATCAATTAATAAATTATTGTTTTAAAGAATTACAAAAACTGACCAGTCCCTGTTCTGGGGGTGGGGGGTGCAGGAAGAGAAGGAACAACATTACCGTTTGGGGCAAAATAGATAGAAAGCAGCCCCCTCTGCTGCTGCTATTTGCATATGTGCTATTGTAGTGGTCAGAAGGCTGGAAGTGAAAGATAAAAAAGAGGACAGACTGGGAACTTCAGGGACTCTGCTCTTCCCTGAGCTTAAGAAGAGGAGGGGAGAAGCGAACCGGAGAATTGTCTCTTTGGGTGATCCCTCGGCTAGGTTTCTGTTACCTCAAAATAATCCACCTGGGAAAACTGGATTGACAAATGCCTCCATCTCACCTCATCTCCTCTGCTTCAAATCGGGCCTCAGACACTTAATAGTTTGTGACCCTGGCCAAGTCATTTAACCCCTATTTGCCTCAGTTCCTCCTCTTAAAATGTGGACACACCAGAGAAGGAAATGGCAAACCATTCCAGTATCTTTTTTTTGTTTTTGGAGGGAGGAAGGCAGGGCAATGGGGGTTAAGTGACTTGCCCAAGGTCACACGGCTAATAAGTGTTAAGTGTCTGAGGTCGGATTTGAACTCCTGACTCCAGGGCCGGTGCTCTATTCACTGCATCATCTAGCCGCCCTCACTCCAGAATCTTTGCCAAGAAAGCTCCATGGACAGTAGGGTCCATTGGATCACAGAGTCAGGCACAACTGTTAGTCTTTGATGGAGTTATAAACCCAGCTGAGGGGAAGTTTTAGCACTAGTCATTATTCCACAATCAGAAGACACTTTAGGAGCAAAAGGCAGAATCTAAAGCAGTTTTGCCCTTCTCTGATCCTAATGGGGAATATGAGGACAAGAGCCCAGAGAGCCATTTTTACACATTCTGCCAGCACCTGTGACTCAGACTCTGGGCATATCTGAGAGCTTTGAAAATGCACCAAAAATACGAGAATCACAGAAGTCTGTGGAAATGATGCAACCATAATAACAACATTATGGAGATTTTCTCTGGACACCCACACCTTCTCCATGTACCCCCAAATTGCCTTGCATTTACTTTCATACATATTTTATAATATACTTTCATAGGTAGATGCTATTTCTTACAATTGAATGCAAGCTCTTTTAGGACAAGGACTGTCATTGCAATCCCGGTGCCTGGCACATAGTGGGTGTTTAATCACTCATCAGGCAGGTTATAGTGTATATTTCTTTTGTGTGCCAGTTGGAGAAGACAACCACTGACATCCTTTCCAACTCACATTCTGGGATTCTGTGAATCTTATTAAATGAACGATTGATAGAATGGAGTGAGGGAGATGGGCAGAATGCATGGAACAGAAGGGATTGCAGAGAAGCTAGAAAAGATAAACCTGTATCTAATAAACCAAGAAAGAAAAGAAGAAGGGGCAGAGGGAGGAGAAACCCTTTCTTGCCAAATCTTCTGAGTTCTCACGTCCTTAATAAAAGTGCAGTCATAGTGTGCAGAAGATAGCAGCTGGTGTTGGGAACCAAGAGGTGTTGCTTTGAGCCCTCATTGTTTTAAGCATACTTTAGATATCTGCCCCGACGTGGCAGGTTTCCCTGAAAGGAACTAGCCAGGTAATCACTCTAGCTATCAGCTTCCAGATATTCAATACTGGCCTTAAAAGCAGCATGTGGTGGGAGAGGGAACATTCCATCAGGATAAGACAAAGATTAAGACATTGTGTACAAGACCCGATAGAGGAACAGAACCGCTGTTAACACACCCAGCAAAGGGAAAACAACCCGTCTCTGCCTGCTCCACTGGTCACAGATCCTCTGGCTAACCCAAGACAGACGATAGGAACAGCCTCCTATAAAGCAGCTGTGAATCGAACCATTAAAACTTCTGATAACAGAATGCTCTCCGCACAGCCCAGCAGGGGGTCCAGCCAATGAAATCGCTGCTGGCACCCTGCTGGGGGAGCGCTTCCAGAGGGGGCCTGGCCCTCCCTCGGGGAGAGCTCCCCTGTTTGGTTTGGAAAAGCCCGAGCTTTTTATCAGCACCCAAGAATTTTATTGCAATAATAAAGAAGAGTAAACACCACCCTCTTTGAAAGGCTCCCTGTAGTTTACAAATGGTTTCACCCTCACCAGTTTAATAACCTGTCCCAGTGGCTCGAAACTGAGAAAGAAATCCCATTTCCCTAGAGATGCTACAGATGCTCGTGGCACAGAACTAGCAAGGGAGGAGCATTTCAGAAAAAGAAATTAAGAAATTAGTATGTTTTTTGTTGACTGATGGATGTAAAAAAATATAGGATCTACCATTGTTCAAACAGAATGGTTCCAGTCAGGAATAAGGGGCAAATAGTAACGGGCAACCTGGTACAATGGAGTCTAAGATCTGGGTTTGAATCCTGACTCTCCCAATTACTACCTAAGTGATCTTGTTGTTGTCATTGTTGTTGTTGAGTCTGACTCTTGTGAACCCAACTTTCCGTGGGGTTTTCTTGGCAAAAGAACTGGCATTTTCTTCTCTGCTATGTTTCCATTTTACAGATGAGGAACTGAGGCAAATAAGGATTGAGTCTAGATGTGCTCTGTTCTTGCAGCTCAGTCGTCTAGATTTCTGCCCAGTTCTGCTCTTGCATGCATGATGTTGAGACTGCTATTTCACAACTATAAGACCTCAGTGGCTGCATCTACAAAACAAGAGACCTAGAAGAGATAACTTCTAATGCCCCTCCTGGGCAGCTAGGCAGCACAGCAGATAGAGCACTGGGCTTAGAGTCAGGAAGGTTCATCTTCATGGGGTCAAATCTGGCCTCAGACACTGTCTACGCCAGCTGTGTGAACCTGGGCAAGTCACTTAACCCTGTTTGCCTCAGTTTTCTCATCTGTGAAATGAGCTAGAGAAGGAAATGGCCAACCACTCCTGTATCTCTGCTAAGAAAACCCCAAATGCCGTCATGTAGAGTCAGATACAGCTGAAATGATTCAACAACAAAAAGGTCAACCTTTCTCAATTCTATGGTGATCACTAAATATAGCCCCTGCTACGCCTTATGGGCTTCCTACAAAAGGAGCTGGCCCCTTGGCCTAAGCATCCACAAACAGCCTGGAGACACCTCCTTCCAGTCAGGGACATGCTTTGAGACAACTTGCCAGGCAGCCTCTTGGAAGGAGGAGAACAAATCACCCCTTGTTTTCTCCCCATGCCTTGTGGAATTATTGACCTGTATTTAATGGCTGGTGGAGAACTGGAACTCACCAGCACCTGCTAACATGAGAAAAACCGAGGAGGGAGAAGAGGAGTGGTCCGGTCAGACTCAGGGCAGATTAACAAAGCAATTTAGTTAACTAATAATAGTTAATGGTACTGGAAGGTTGCTTAATAGCAAATTAAATTATTATTATGCATTCATAACAATACACACTAGATTAAATTATATTGTGTGTCATGCTGTACGCACAATGAATTATGTTATGTTTGCTTGTTTAACGCTTTAAGAATGTGTGATTTCACTCATGAGGCTACTCCCTCCGCTGCTGCAAGCTCTCAGATCTTAAGAGGCAGTCTTTGTGAGTTTTCCTCTAAAATAGTCATTATAGTCAGTAGTTTTTCAGTTGTGTTCGACTATCTGTGACCGCATTTGGGGTTCTCTTGGTTTGCCATTTGCTTCTCCAGCTCATTTTACAGATGAGAAGACTGAGACAAACAGGGTAAAGTGACTTACCCAGGGTCACATAGCTAGCAAGTGAACCAGGTCCTGTGTACTCTGTACACTATGGTATCTCCTAGTCATTACCCAGTGGCCAAATTTCTGGTGATGAGCCTCTCCAAGTGTGTGTAGGTTTCTCAGAGAATCAGATTTAGAGCTAGAAAAGTCCTCAGCAGCCACCCAGCCACTTCATTTTACAGGCAACAAGACCGAGACCCAGGAAGGTTAAATGAGTCTCTTGACCGTGGTCACATATGTAACAAGCCTCAGAGGTGGGATATGAGCTGAAATCCTCCTCTGACTTCAAGGTCAATTAGCTTTCCACCGTCTCGTTTTCAGCTGATGGGCATATACTTAGTAACCCGGTCTACTAAACCCCTTCCCAGTTTGGTAGGATCTACTGGACCAAGAGTTCTTAACCTGGGGTACTTGAACTTTTCATTTGATTGGTTTTGTTTTTTTTATATTTTGATGACTTTTTCAAAATAATTGAGTTTCTTTGTAATCTTATGTAATTTTTTATGCATTTAAAAATATTCTGAGAGGTGTCCATAGGCTTCCCCAGACTTCCAAAGGGGTCCATGACACAGAAGAAGATGAAGAATCCCAAAGTTGGACCCTGAGTTGTGCCAAAAACAAGGTCAACTATATACCATGACCAGACTCGGAGGAGAAATACGTATTACCCAGACAAGCTGTTAAATAGAATATAGAAAGCTAGAAGTAGACATTATTCTTCACCACTGATTTATTCCAGAGTTAACTACGTTTTCTTTCCAAAACCAAAAAGGAACTAACCCTATATAAAATCCCATCCATTCAATTAGACTGTCCATCACACAGAATCAAGTGCAATCAGTATGTGCCTAAAGCCACTATGGCATGTCATGAAGACCTGTTCCCAAGAACCTAACCAAAGGAAGGGCTGGGTATATTCATGCTTCAGATTCATGTTCCAACAATGGCCTGAGCAAAAACATTCCCTACCCTTACCCCTTCCCACTGCTGGAGAACAGAAGCATCCCACACTGTGACACCAGTTGAATAAATGGATTTGTGGTGTCTGCTCGGGATCAGCCTTCAGTGTGAGGAGGAGGGAGCTTAACATCACAGCCCAGAATGTGTTAGCTGTACAGCATCTGTCCAGAGAGTCAAAGCCATGGTTTTGTGTTATTATTTTTCCACAAGACGGAGCCAATGACACAGTACCACATTTCCCACCTCCATCTGCCAGGCTGCTGCTAATTTGGCATTGCTAGGGTGCTGCTACTGCCACAAAATCATCTCCTCTGGCACCTGGCCCAGCACCCCCTATCCACATGAGTCATATAAAATCAAACATTTAGATAGATCCAATGTTTAAAAAAGAAAAGGCATTGGTGCAGGTTAATTGGGAATGCAAGCTCTGAGATCACTTTAATTTGCCTTTTAAATAAAGAGGTATGAAAATCAGAAAGTGCTTATAACAGTCAGTAGATTAAGGTACAAACACTATTCTCAAAACTTGCCTTTATATGCCTAGAATATCAACTCGGGAGAAAGTACTTCGAGACGAGGAGGATGGTAGTGTCCTTCCTGGTGTGATGGGGGTCTGGTGCATGCCCAGACCACCTGGGAATGCCTCTTTTCAAGTGGAGAATGCTGGAAAGCTGCTTCTGAGAGCTGTGTAAATTAAGCACCTTTGAGATTGGACAGTGCTTGGACACCTGGTCATGGGCTCTGGTTGGCTAACCCAAAGGTTAGGGGAGGCTCTCTGACTGGCTTTGGAGGTACTCAGACTCAGCTGTCTGCTCTTTGTCTGTCTTCCCCTCACTGTTTTCAGCTGTGCTCTTATGGTGTAATGGTATTTAGTAAGAGACTACACTGTAAGAGAAAGGACTATGAGCCCTCATTCATCCAATAAGGCCATATGACCTTCAAGAAATAGGCCTGGGTCCTTGGCCTTTTAGCTCATTCTTTTCCATTCTAGGCCCAGAGAGTGGAGTCTATACTTGATTGAGTCAAGAGAGCAAGCCACAAAAATCTGGGAGTCATAGCCTAGGCTGGGTTCACAGCCAACATAGTATTGATGCCCCAAGGAACAAGGAGCAATCTTTGGGAAAGGCCTCAAAATCTCTAGGCCAGTAGAAAGCTTCATCTGGCACTCCACATCTGGACTTAGTGGGAGCCCTACTATGTAGCAACTGAGCTAAATTTTGAGCCCACTTCTCCAGAGACCAAGGGGGAAAAGGAAGAGTATGCCCTTGGAGGGGGGGAATGTTTATATGGAGAACCTGGTCCCTGATCCTCAAGGCAGCCACTGGGGACTTGAGTTGATAGTAGAGAAAACAGATGTTTCCAGACACTTCAGGGTACCAGAGAACCCCGAGCAGGAGATGTTAACAGGACTCGTCTTGAGTGGGACCAATGTGTTCATGCTGCACCAATTTCTCCAGTAACTTATTACATTGCTTTAAACCATCTTTTCATTTCCCTGGGACTTAGTTTTCTTACTTTCAAAATGCCTACAATATGACCACTTGCAGCCTGAAAATGTACACCATTCAGTTGGTAGGTACTCATTAAATGCCTACTATGTGCCAAGCTGGGTCAAATACCAGAGAACTGTGCCAGGTACTGGAACCACAAAGAAGAAGGAAGCATCCTCTATCCCTCAGGAACCTTACAGATACATGTATGAGAATATACAAAGCATATAAAATAAATGCTTTGGGTTACTTAGGCACATTTCAGTCTTATCCAGCTCTTCATGACCCCATTTTGGGTTCTCTTGGCCCAGATGCTGGAGTGCTTTGCCATTTCCTTCTCCAGCTCATCTTACAGATGAGGAAACTGAGTCAAACAGGGCAAAGTGACTTGCCCAGGGTCACACAGCTAGTAAATATCTGAGGTCAGATTTGAACCTAAGTCCTCCCCGAGCCACCCAGCTGCAGCACAATTTTAGAAGGAAGGCACTAGTTGCTGGAGAGCTTGGGAAAGGCCTCCTACAGGAGATCACAATGGGGCTTTTAAGAAAATTAGGGATTCTGAAGTTCAGAGGTGAGGAAGAAGCGCATTTCAAGTGTGGGAAAAGAAACAGAGATGGGAGATGGAGAATAAGGTGTTAGAAGTCACGAGGAGGCTTGGTAAGCTGAGCTGCAGATTCTGTGAAAGGCAGCAATTTATGAAAAGGAAGCAAGAGAGGAAAAAAATAAATGTGTGGTAAGCACCTACTGTGCGTTAAGTAGTTTACAAATACTCTCTCATTTTATTCCCATAACAACCCTGAGACGTAGGTCTTATTATTAGGAAACTGAACAAATCTGTAGGACGTCATGGAAAGGACGTCCAAGTCTCAGCTCTGACTCCAACTTCCCAATTGTCCATCCCATTGGCAAGTTACTTAACCTCTTCTGCCTCAGTCTCCTTATCTATAAAACAGGAGTAATAGTACTTGTCTATGTGCTTCCTAGTTGTGAAGAAAGCACTTTGTGAACTGAAAAGTGATGGATAAATGTGTCATTATTACTATGTTGGTCCCTAATATACCCACTGACTGGCCTTTCCTGATAAACAAGAATCTTGGCTACCTTTGGACACAACAATTCGCTCTGTGTGTATATATGTTAGGGAGGAGGAGGGTCTATTTCGTGTTAGTACTTAAATTGATTTTCCTGAT
This sequence comes from Pseudocheirus occidentalis, assembly GCA_028646575.1. Classification (NCBI taxonomy): domain Eukaryota; kingdom Metazoa; phylum Chordata; class Mammalia; order Diprotodontia; family Pseudocheiridae; genus Pseudocheirus; species Pseudocheirus occidentalis. Next base: position 356,059,529 of record CM053594.1, read on the forward strand.
ATATCAAAGATAATTCTAAAAGAATAGGAAAAAAAAGCACTGGTAGTTCTTTGACCAAAAAAAATTGATCAAGGAAACATCAGCAGCTGTCAGCTTGGGTGCCTGCTTCCTCATTAATCCAAAATCTTTACAAGAATGGTCTATTGAAGAGCCACTCTGTTCTCACACTGAGGGTGTCCTTGATGGAAATATAATGAGGCAATAGAAAACATTTTTGCATACACTTTCTAGACTACACCTTGACAATTACATAATTAACTGAATTACAAGATAAATATGATTCCAAAATTTCTTAATTATTGGATCTATTAAAAACATGTGACTCAGTAGAACAAAAGGAAGCCTTGAAGGCTCTCAGACAAGGTGTTTCCCATACACAGAATTAAAATAATATAAAATCCTATGACAAATGCAACTACAGAGACAACCTTTCAACAACCAGGTGCTGGCATCGATCCAGAAGCAAAATGGAGAAATAAGCATTCTCAAGTTATTCACTAGTATCTTGGAAGATATCCAGCACAAAGTTAAGAAAAAACAGAATTTCCTTTAGATGGTGAGTTTCCCGAGATGATCCTTTCCCCAGACAATGCTACAACTGATTACGGTGAGGAAAAGGAATACTGAGAAGTTCCCTTGGTGAAATTCATAGGAAGGTACTAAAGATCAGTCTAACCAATTGACAACGAAAAAAGCAAAATCCTTGAAAAATACATATTGCCCACCTATGGCATGAAGCTAAACGAGCAGCCAATCCCATCCCGTATCTATCTTGGGCAGGTGCTACAGACAGGCAGTGAGCTGTGTACAGAAAATTGATCTGGCAGAAATTCATCTGGATTTTAATTAGGAGAACATGACCTAGACTAATCAGTCCATGAAAGCCCATCTCTCTAATGCAAATATTCTGCCAGAAAGGCTATGTTGCATGGCTTGAAATTATGGAACAGCATAACCTCAAAATAATATTAGCTAGCAACTACATAGAACTGGAAAGTTTACAAAGATTTATACAACTTATCTCATTTTTAAAAAAGAATTAAAATGATAAATAATTCAAGGGGCAGAATGATAAGATATGAAATATAATAAAGAATGATATATGATCATACATAATGTAATAATATAATATAGATGTAATATAATAATATATTATATATGATGGATGGTGAGTTAGCTCCTTATAGCACATTTTAAACAATGACATGCAAAGGAAGGGTCATAAAAACTATTGAGGTTAAAGACCTTAACAAAGAGGCAGGACCATTATATAGAAAGAGTAAAGCCCAAACTGTATGTTAGTCCTTCTTAGACTAACATATGTTTAACAACCGGCTCTCTGAAAAATGTACACTGGACACAATTTTAAGTTTAATCTGCAATATTGACATTTTCTCCAACACTTAGACTTAAAGTCTAGGTAATCAACCAAACAACAAATCAAGCTCCAATTTGTAGCATTTGCCTACTTCCAATATGTAAAGGCTCAGTAAAAATTTACCAGTGGCTCTCCAGAGCCTGTACAAGCTGGTCCCAGCACATTTCTCCCTAAGACAGTACAAGGACAAGAGAATAGCCACTAGTATGGTGGACAAATCTTCTGGGAAACCTTTGTGGAAAGAATGCACAAGATTCACAGGGAATAGCAAGTGTGGAGTAATTACAATCTGTATCTTTGAAATGAACACAAGCATACTTAGAATGTTGTCTGGGTGTGCTCTGAGAAGGAGGAGAGTCAGTGGTCATGTACCCCAGAATCTGTTGCCACAATGGCCTGCCTACCCAACGGGAGAGAATGCCTGCCAAGGCGCACAACAGTGAAAATGAAGGAGGCGTTAACTTGTTTCGATGTTAGATGTCACTAATATAATAAATTCAACCATTAGGGTAGGAAAAGCTATGAAATTCAGAACAGACAACTAAGGGACAGTCAGTCTTCTGAAACAAATCAGTCCAGATTCCAGTTAACAGACCATGCAGTGACCCAGACTAATCACTGTCACGAAAGCTCATTTACCTTTACCATTTTATATTATGCCCATCCCTTCGTGGCCTCTTTCTACCTAGATGGTAGGCACTTCCTAACTTGGTTAATTAGTTGTCTACTTTTAGTTTCATCAGCCTTCCTACCCTAATTGTGGGACTTCTTCTTGTGCTATTGACAGCTTCTAATGTTTGGACTAAATTTACTGCCTCCCTCCCATTGATTGACAGTGGGCACTCTGCCCCACAGACCTGCACACTGCAGGCTGTTGAGACAACACATCCTGGCTTGTGTTCACAAGTCCTTGGAATTTAAAACCAGGAACGAAATCCACATTCATACACAATTTAAGTCCATCATGGTGCTCTTTTGGCTAAACATTTTCAAATTCCTGATTTTATTTATAAAAAAAATGACTTGATCATGTTAGAGACACTGGACTTATTCTCCTCCTGAATCACACAGTCAACTAACAAAGGTTCTTCAAATTGAATTCCATCTTCTCCTACTCTGAGAGGGAAACCAGTTGCTCTGTCTTGCCTTCTGTAAAGTATCCCAGCTCTGGTTAGGGTCTCTAAAGTGACTCTTTGACTTTCTTGGAGAAAACTCTGGACAACATCAAAGATCTTGGCAGTAAGTGGTCAACAGTAGCCCAGCCCTGAGAGCCTCCATCTTCCTTTTTCTAGAAACACGCCACATAGCTCTGGGTAATTCACATCTGTTTATACCCCAGGTCAACCCAATACCCTTACAACCTTGCATTCTTTCAGTGAGACCTGCCTGAATACCCCAATCTCCCCGAAGGCAGGAATAGCATATCTGAACTGGAGTTTTTCAATAATACCTCTGACCTTCAGCATGACTCTTCACCTTCCCGTGTTTCGGTTTCCTCAACTGAGAAATGAGTTTAAATCTCTTCAACTCTCTTTGCCTACATTTCCCCATATGTAAAATGAAGATCGAGCACCTGCCTCGTAGGGTTGTTGTAGCAAATGAGATAACACAAAATATACATGTATTTACAGGTACACATGTACATGTACACGTGTATGCGTCATGAATACTTTGCCTGTCTTGGGCAGGTGCTACAGATAGGCAGTGAGCTAGGCACAGAAAGATGATCTGTCAGAAATTCATCTAGATACTAATTAGGAGAATGTGATTTAAACTAATCACTCCATGAAAGCCCATCTCCTTAATGCAAATATTCTGCCAGCAAGGCTGTCCTTTAGAGATCTATATAGGTACTTGTTCAGTTGTTTCTGCCGAGTCCAACTTTCTGTGACCCCATTTGGGGTTTTCTTGGTAAAGATACTGGAGTGGTTTGCCATTTCCTTCTCCAACTCACTTTACAGATGAGGAAACTGAGACAAACAAGGCTAAGTGACTTGCTCAGGGTCACACAGCTAGAAGCCAGATTTGAACTCAGGAAGATGAGTCCTCCTGACTCCAGTCCCGGCATTCCATCCACCACACCACCTACCTGCCATATAAATACTAGTTGTAATATTGGTGGCCCACAGAAGTACAGCTTTAACTACTATCTGGAGGAGTAACATTGACAATTATATGAAATTAAAGTTCTATAGTGCTTACCCAGCACTTACCTGCCCTAGAAATACCTATTCACAGGTGAAGGTAGGGAGAGAAGGAGCCTGCCACCACTCACTGAGAGACTATGGAACTAACTGACTTCCCTAGAGGTGGCCCAGCCTCATATATCCTTAGCATGGCTCGACAAGTATTGACCAAGTAGTTACTATATACCCAAAACTTTGGCTCTGTTTGGTGGGAAGGGGGAAGGGCTATGGAGCGAATAGTCATCTATACCCCTGCACCTTGGGATGGGATGTGAATCTGGGAAGCCTCTTGGAGAAGCAGAGTGCCTACAAGTCAGAAAAACAGAGTCTCAATTCCTTCCTCAAGTACATACTGACTGTCTGACCCTGGGCAAGTCTCAACCTCTCAGTGCCCCAGATGTGTTTCTAAGGCTAGAAGTTTCAAAGCAGTTGCAGAACTGACTTGATAGATGGAGTTTCTTCACCTGGGAGCTTCCTACAACCATGGAATCATAGGTCTGAACTCCCCCTTCTGACAAAAATAAAAAACAGGAATGTGAATGTATTCAAGCAATCTTTGTACCTTCCTAAGAAAGAAAATGGATCACCCCATGACTTCTTCTCTTAAAGTAGTTCTAGTAACAGTCATGATGATTATTTGAAGATATTAAAAATTAGTATTCCTCTGACTTTGAATGTTTACTCCCATGATGTACTGGAAATCACACAAGATCAGGAATCAAAGAACCTGAATTTGAATTCTCACTCTGCTACTTACAAGATGTATAACTTCAGGGCAAGTTAACACATCACTCCTGGCCTCGGTTTTCTCATCTGTAAAATGGGGGTAATTGGTTGTTGACCCTTGTTCTTAAAGAGGCCCAAAATGATGTCACTATATTGGAGTCAAATTACATAAGGTCCAAGTGTGACTGATCTCACCAATACGAGCTCAGAAGGCACCACCACAGGTCAGGCACAGATAGTCTATATGAATATTTGGAGAGGACCAGGATCTGGCAGCTTCTACATTAAGGGATTGAAGGGTATGGAATATGACACTCTGGAGATCAAGGGAGCTAGGATTAAAACCAAGAATCACCTACCCAGCAAAACTGAGTATAATGTTCCAGGAGAAAATATGGTCATTCAGTGAAGTGGAGGACTTTCAAGCATTCTTGATGAAAAAACCAGAACTGAAAAGAAAATTTGGCATTAAAATACAAGAAGCATGAGAAGGTAAACATGGAAAAGAAATCATAAGGAACTTATCAAAATTAGACTATTCCTATGCCAATACAGAAAAACGATAATAGTAACTTATAAAACTTTTGTCAGTATGAGGATAGTTGAAGGGAATATAAATGTGTGTGTATATGCATATATATGTGCATATATATACATACATACACATATGTCTATATAGGAGAGTGTATATATATATGTATGAATACATATGCAAGTGTATGTATATATGTGTACATAGGCATAGGGTGCAGGACCAATTGAATGGGATGGGATAATATTTTAAAAGGTGAAATTGAGAGGTGGGGAGGAATAGAATGAGAGGAGATAGAGAGACAGAATGGGGTTAATCATTTCATATAGAAGAGGCAATGGATAACTGTTACAATGGAGGGGAAGAACAGGAAGGCAAAAGGGAAAGGGTCAACCTTACTCTCATTGAATTTGGCTTAGGGAAGGAATGACATACAATCTAAATTGGGTATCTTGCCCTACAGGAGAGTAGGGGTTATGGGGATGAGAGGAGGGTTGATGGAGGGGAAGGCAGATTGGCGGGGAGAGTTGTTAGAAGCACACACTTCTGTAAAGGGAAAGGGACAAAGTAGAGAACAGAACAAGTGGGGGGGGTGGAATAGGAAGGAGGGAAATATACAGGAACTGGGGTAGGGAGATCTATCTTGCCTTACCGGAAAGTCAGAGGGGTGATAGGGGAGGATATAGGAAAGAACAGATCAGGGGAGGGAGTATACAGTGGGATCACTGTTTTGGGGTAGTGGGTAGGGGAAAGACAGGGAGAAAATTTGTAAATCAAAATCTCATGGAAATGAATGAGAAATAAACTAAAATAAATAGTTTTAGGAAATATTTAGGAAGTAAACTAAAAATAAACAAAAGTTTAAAAAAATATTTGGGGTGAAGATGTCTCTAAATTTGCACATTTCATGTTTCCTTTAAGGTGCTGCAATTCTGCTTGGCTCATGGAGCACAGAATATTCTTTGATGAGGGCATGCCTCATCACATGGTCCTGAGCCAATGTCTCCCATGTCATACCATTGACTGCAAAGTTCTTCAGAGAGTGGTGATATTACTTTTGCTACCTACTTCAAAATGTGGTTGTGAGAGAAAAAAACATTCTGCAAACTTGCTTAAAGCAAGTTTGTTATCTCTCATTTCAAAGCACAGCATGTTGCTTAGACCCAGTAAAATTATTTTGTCTATTCTCTTCCTGAAACTGGTCGCTAAGAATGGCGAAGCCTGAAGCCATAAAAAAGAGAATTGTATCGCATTGTGATAAATTCATTTACTCCCCTGTCATTTGGAGGGCTGGGGGTAACTCTGCATGTAGCCCACTCATTATCTTCCCTGCTGGAGATAAGGAAATGTTAGCTGTTAGCTAGTCATTAACTGAAAAATGGGAGATCACTTATCTACTTTCTCACTGCTTAACCTCTGGGCTCCCCCCTCAAAAAATGCACTTTACACATTCCATCGGGATAACCCCTTGCATCATTAGAGAGCCTCCACCATGCCTTAACATCCACTCATTCAACTGAAGGGTTTATGGGGACAGCTCCAAGCTCCCCAAAAGTGATTATTTTGTAAAAGGATCATAGGAACTCCTGGGGCCATTTGTCAAACTACTTATCAAGGCTTTCTAGCACCTCCTGACAGTACAATGTGACGTTAAATGGACAGAATGTCTTTGCCATGCCCCAGTATCCCATGGCTGGGTGACATGAGCTCTCCCTACAAGCCAGGCACAGAAGCCACTGCCTGTGATGGCAGAAGTACCTCTGTCATTCAATGAGTGCGCGTGAATGATTTTTAAATAAATATCAATTAGATCCTATCTTCAACAATACGTATTTTTTAACAGCAAGCAAAAAAATCTAGTAGCAAATTCAAACATTTTGGATACACAGTATAGCTATTTTACAGAATAAATGCCTTTTGCACATTTCCTATTAAATAGGAATTTTAATTTATTAATAAATTATTAACATCAATCCTATTAAAATAGGATTCTCCAGATCACAGCTATTTTCGACAGCTCTCAATTAGGCTTGAGAAATTATTGGATCAGAGAAGGAAGAGACAAGGATGACTTGAGTCACAAACTTGGTAACTAGAAGGATAACAGTACCTTGGACAGAAATAGTTGTGTTTGGAGGAATATGTAAGCTACATTTTGGACCCGTGGAGTTTCCTTATGGAACATCTAGATGGGCTATCCAATATTCAAATGCTATCTGATATCTCTGGTTCTTCAGAGATCATAATGTGCCAATATTTATAAGTATGCAGCACCACTGGGAGACTATTCGTGTTAAAAAGATAGATTTTTCATTCCAAAAAGCAGCTGTGGAACAGCAAACACATTGTATAATTTCTCAAATGCAATTTAACTTGCTTTCTTTCTCTTTTTCTTCCTTCCTTCCTCTTTTCTTCCTTCCTTCCTTCATTCCTTCTTTCCCTTTCTTCCTTCCTTTGTTTCCTTTCCCTCCTTCCTTCATACCTCCCTTCCTTCCTTCCTTTCTTTTTTCTTTTTTCGTGTCCTCAGTGCTTAGCACAGTGTCTGTCACATATTTAATAAATGTTTATTGATTTGACTTTACTGGACTTTCTTCTTTCTACTCAGTTCTGAGCCTGCTCATCAGCCACCTACATTCCCTATACCACAGCAATGTACAAATGGACTGACCTTACAATTTTATGTCATAGTATGAAGATTAGGCATTTTTCATCCATTTCATTTTTCCTGTGTGGATTGCTCGACTGATTTCTTTGGGTAGCCATGGAACTTACTGAGTATATCCAATAATATTTGGGGGTTTTGATACACTCTAGTGTCATCCATGTGATATACACATTGTCATCCATAAACAGGAGTATAACAAGTAGAGGTGTCCAGCACACATAGATGGCACGTGGCCCACAATACTCTTGAGTGTGGCAGGAACCAGATAAAAATGTAATTCGGAAATGTTTAACAAAATGAATAACAATAAAACATTTTTGTTGCTCTTTAGTTCATTAGTCCTGTCCCACTTGTGGTGACCCCATTTGGGGTTTTCTTGGCAAAGATGCTGTAGTGGTTTAGAAATTCCTTTCTCCAGCTCATTTAACAGATGAGGATACAGTTTTTCTAAGTCAACATGAGGCCCACAGGGATTCCCATATGTGGTTTAGTGGCTGCCATGTCTATTTGAGCTTGATACCACTGTTTTAGAGAACCAGAAGGTCAACAAGGCCTGCCTCTTCCATTTGAACCCTACACAGAACACCTCCATGACAGTGGCAAGCACCTTTGGTGAGTATCTGTCTATCTGCTTCATTTCACTGGAAATTCATAATTATCAAATTATTATAGTTATCTCCATATTGTCTTTAACAAGAAATGTCAAATGATTTTAACACATACGTGAAAGACCCTTGTTGGTAGAAAAACTTTCAGATTGAGTTTTGCTACATCCAACCATTACTGCCCATTTCCACCTATCAGGGAGAAAAGTCAAGAAGAGATAAGATACGCAAGAGGAAGCTTTGATAGAGAAAAGAGGAAAACATACTGGCCAGAGCAGTGTGTAATGGCAGGGAAGGGGAGCCAGGGAACTGCAAGAAAGAGCTAAGTTCTTAAAAGGACAGTGAGAAACGATGCCGGAGATCCGCCTTGCCTATTTCACATTTCTGCCTGGGCCAGATCTGCTCCAGTAACTACCTAAGAACATACAACTGGCTTAATTATGGATATTTATGATCAGACAAAGAAAGCAGACCATTTAATAAAATGGATCAAATTAATGGTTCAAAAAAAGTGCTTCAGTTGCTGAACTGATTTTTAAACCTTTTTGTTAAAGAAATAAAGATGGTGTTAGGGGCCGTTGGGATGTAATGAAAATGGTGTGATTTAAATAGGAATTAAGTGCAGTCAGATATTTTAGTAGGGTCATCGTCCTTCACTTCACATTCATATCCTGAGAAAGTCATTTAACTCGTTGTCTTCTGCTATGTGAAGAGAAATAAACTCTGTGGCTGCCTGATACAAAGCCAAGAGTCCAACAATCGATATGCTGGGACTTACCAATCTACGAAGTCATTGAACCCAAGAAAGACAATAAGAGAAGTTATTTGTGGCTGCAGATGAATGTTCCTGAAAGACGTGCTTTCCTAAGGGCAAAGCTTTTCTGGGATTTAAAGAGTCTAAAAAAGAGAGACTTCTCCATGAAATCCAAAGAGATGCTGGAGGGAAAGCTGACCACTACATTAGTATTCAAATAATTTTAAATAAGGTAGTTTTGACCAAGCAGTTAGATACCCAAAATCCAATCAGAAGTCACATTTCTAATATCTGTTGTTCAAGCATTTTTCAGTCATGGCCAACTCCATTTTGGAGTTCTCTTAATAAAGATACAGAAGGGATTTGCCACGTCCTTTTCTGGCTCGTTTTTACAAATGAGGAAACTGAGGCAAATAGCATTAAATGACTTACCTAGGGTAACACAGTCACACGGTGTCTGAGATCATATTTGAACTCAGGTCTTTCCGGCTGCAGGTCCAGTGCTCCATCCACTGCCCCCACCAGCTACAGAGGATCAATACGGTACAGTGGACAGAATGCTGAGCTTGCAGGCAGAAAAACCTAGAATCAGATCCTGCTTCAGATACTGCATAGCTCTGCAACCATGAGCAGAGGGCTTTACATCTCTGGGTCTCAATGTCTTCATTTGTAAAGTGGGAATTAGAATTCCTGTAGAATCTACTTCATAGGGTTTTTGTGAGGCTCAATAAGGTAAAAAGCACTCTGAAAGTCTTAAAGACTAAAGAAGTGTGTTAGTTGTGTGATTATTCTTACTTATGTGGTGGGGGGAGAGGAGAAGTCTTCTGACACCGAGTGTTCTGCCGGGTTGCTTGGTAGGGAACCTCGGAGTTATTTTAATTTGCATTTCCCCCATGAGCAGTGATTTGGAACAATCTTTCCTATGGTTGATGACAGTTGATATTACTCTTCTGAAAGGTGTTTGTAATCTTTGACCTTTACCTACTGAGAAAGGGCATTTAGTTCCCGTTATATTTTGAATGGTTGTACCTTATGTTACCTAGCTTTGTCCCTACAGGGAGAGACAAGTGTCCAGAGCGTACCTGGGTGTTCAGAACTAGCAGCAAGAGGGCACTGGGCAGTGGGGGAGAAGAGACACAGAACAAGAAGGGGAATCATCATCACCAGAATAAAACTTTGTATACTTGACGCTTCACAGCCCTGAGTATCAGGTAGTATTAGGTGGCAAAGTGAATGAGCATGAGACCCATGGTCAAGGCAACTTGAGCTCAAATCCAGCCTGGGACACTTGCTACCTCTGTGACCTGAGCACCTAACATAGCAAAGTCTCTCCTCTCAAGGAGCTTTAAAGTGATTTCCACTGTTCCTCCTTGCCAGCTCTAAATCCTCGGGATCTTAAGCAAAGTCTGAAAGGGACAGTTAGACAGCAAGGGACTCGAAGAATTTTATTCCTGATGCAGCTGATCGTGGGAGAATATCAATACAGATGTGTTGGGTCCCACCAGATTGTTTTAAAAAGCAGAAATCTGGGAGTACTGAAAACCACTTTCGCCTGAGTTTCTTCTTTTCTGACTTGTTCACTTTCAGTAAAAGGGCCTCTTCTCCATCCTCCCCTCCATCAAACAATAAATTAATTAACCTGGTGAAAAGAGATTTAATGAATCACCTAACTTGACTAACACCCACCACAATGGACCCTTTTCCTAAAAGAGAAAGAACCTCACTCCAGCTGCCCTGGGGACAGTCAGTCCTGTCACTCAGGCCTTTGTGACAGTCCTAGCAGGATAGCTCCTTTATTGGAAGGCTCGTTATTTTGTTCTTAAGAGGAATGCCCCCAGAAATAAGTCATGGATGGGGGGAGGGAAGCACCAAGCTCCAACAGAAAGTAATATTGCTGCTGTTGCTCAGCACTGGTAAATGACAGTGTCTCTGGGACTCCCAGCACAATGGCTTCTCAGGCCCAGTCAGGACCCGTGTCAGCTTGCTGCCCTGCCAAATTTTCACACAATGCTGGGAGGATGTCTGCATTCAGAGCTCAAAACCCTCCTCAGGGGAATCATCTCGAAAGCTCTGAGGCCAGACGGTGAATAATGGCCCACAGCCCAGGAACAAAGCTCACTTCCTAAACACAGGCATTTATGCTTTTGAAACACCAGGACAGCCTAAAATCTCTATGAAGGAGTGATGCCTGGAAGTGATCAGATGCCAGGGCCTCCCTGGGGAGCCCATCATAACCTGCCTTGTCCACCCACTGAGCCAAATAATAAAGTTCTAGGTCAGGAGCCATTTAATTATACAAGCAATCTTTCAACCCATGTAGCCAGCACCAGCAGGCCTTGGAGGACTCTAGCACAAGCTGGACAGGGCACAGAGCCACCGGTTCCAATGGCCAGAGCCTCAGAAAAAAAGAATATGCAGGAGAGCTAAAAAAAGCAGACAGCAGGACCCAGTAAGGAATATAACAAGACTGCCTATCTTGTTGGGTTTTCAGCAGAATCTGTTTGGGGGTACAATTGTGAGCATAGTGGAGCAGGCAATCTTGACAGATTTGTGAGTGGCAAGGGATGGTGTGGATAAATGTGAATGGCATCCTGAACTCATATTTCATGGGCTATTGGAAAAGGGGAGAGGGGACTTTTAAAAACTATCTAAACCTTCTATTTCGGGTTCTTAATTTTGGGTTCTACCTTAATCCACAGCAACCAATCAATAAGCCATGCTGTGCTAGGCAGCCAAGCTTACACAGATGAACAGTTCATACCCAGCTTATTTTTCTATCAGAGGAGAAAATTTGTAAACACCTCTGCACAAACGACATACAGTCTCACACATGTATGTGTGTAAGATATGTGTCTGTGAAAGGAACCTCCTGGAAGCCTGGAACCACCCCTTTCCCCTTGGAACGAGGGGAAACAGAGTTTTATAAGCTGCTTGGACACTTAACTATGATTCTGATTTCATCGATCAATTGTTACGTTATGATCTGGATTCAAATCATGCTGATGTTAACTTCTGGGACCTTGAACAAGATACTGCAGTTCTCTTCAAAAACAGGGCATGAACAGCAGTGACAATAGTGAGAGCTAGCCAGCATTTATATTGCATTTTAAAGTTTATAAAGCAATTTTATGAAGGCCATCTCATTTTCTCTATGCTCAAAACAACCCAATGAGGGAGGATTATTATTCTGATCTTACAGACAAGGGACTTGGGCCCAAGCAAGTGTAATTAGGTGATTTGTTTACAATTCACACAACTAGTGTCTGAGGTGGGATTCAAACTTGAGTCTTTTGACTGACAAGTCCCAAATCTATCCACTGAACCACCTATGTCATCTCTCAGAAAGGTTTTGAACTAAGTGATGTCTAAGGTCTTTTCAAACATGTGACCCATGGGTACTATCAGATACCACTGAACCAGATTAAAATTAAATTGGAAAATATTTAATATTTTTATATTATAAAATAATTAGATAATTAATTATTATTTAGATTAAATAGAACATTTCAGTTGTTCAGTAGGGTCTGGCCTTTCATGACCTGATTTGGAGTTTTCGTGGCAGAGATACTGGAGTGGTTGGCCATTTCTTTCTCCAACTCATTTTACAGATGAGGAAACTGAGGCAAACAGGGCTAAGTGACTTGCCCAGGGTCACACAGCTAGGAAGTGTCTAAGGCCAGATTTGAGCTCAGGAAGATGAGTCTTCCTGACTCTAGGTCGGGCGCTCTATCCACTGTGGTGCCACCTAAGTCAACATGCAGCTTGTAAGGAGCCTCTTACATGGTTTAGAACACCTGGTTTCTATCTGAGTTTGTACCCCTGCAGTAAACAGCTCTACATCCTAGTATCCATTTGCTCTTTCAAAACTAAATTGTTGGCTAGGTGGTGAAGTGAATAGAGCACCGGCCCTGGAGTCAGGAAGATCTGAGTTCAAATCTAGCCTCAGACATTTACTAGCCCTGTGGCCTTGGGCAAGTCACTTAACCCCAATTACTTCCCCACTCCAAAAATTAAAAAAAAACACAACAAGTAGGAATTGGGTTCAATTCTTTCGGCTCATAAGCCACTAAGACTTGGCCCCCTTCTCAAAAAAACTGAAAATAATTTTGATTTTCAAAAATATCTTTGATGAAAACATTCTCACCTTTACCAGATTCCCCCTTCCCAATCAATACTCCACAAACATAGTTGTCTCTTTTTCTCTTTTTTTCTTTTTTTCTTCCTTTTTTTTTTTTTGCCCCTTTAATTCCTGCTTGGTGGCTTTGGGACTTCTTTCTAATTAATTCTTCTGGGAAACCTGAATTTATAGTGAAAGATGATGTGCCCCAGGGTCGACACTGAAAGAAATCTGTTCCATTTCCATTCCATGGAAAATAACTGATCCATAAATACTAAATAAAGGCTTGGTACATTCCATGATGGCGCTGCGTCTCATCCAGCGGGGGTGAGGTGTATGTCCCATGACCTTCTAGTGAGGGTCCAGACATAAGCCCTGTGCTGCCAAGCCAGAAACCCTCCCAGAATGCTCTTACTGCCTCAAGACTGAACCCAGGTGGAGATAAAGTGAGAGTTTTTTCCCCTTGTAAGTGCTCCAATAAATCCTCAATTGTTTAAAAATCATCTTTTCCCTACTGCCTCTCAGCCACCCCCATCAGTTTCTTTGATAACATCTCTCTCTCTCTCTCTCTCTCTCTCTCTCTCTTTCTCTCTCTCTCTCTCTCTCTCTCTCTCTCTCTCTCTCTTTCTCTCTCTCACTCTCTCCACAAACCGATACAATGACAACCTTGTTTCTGATAAGAGCAGATATCACAGAGAAAGGGGAAGCAAAGTGTTTTTTATTGAGTTGACCCCTTTAATGAGCAATACACAAGAGATCATTAATTATAAGGGAGCCCTAGGCACATTTGCATTTGCAAAAGCTTTATGTTAACTATTTGGAAATGCTAAGGACTGTGCTGGGCATCCCCCTCCCTGAATGCCACACATGCCTGCATAAATATTCAGGACACACTATCTATGTATGTTCCACAGCATTGTGGCCGACAAAAGGCAGGACATTTGAAAGTTAAGGTTAACACTACTCTTAATTCACACTCCCTATGAGACAAAAGCCAAAGGGAGGAGTTAGAGGAGATGTCAGCATGAACTGTGAATTTCCTGGCTTTTGTGAATTTATGTCAGAGCACCAACTCAGCCAAAGGGAAGGTTTTGTGGACATTAGGGACCCTGTGTGTGTGAAAGGAAGTAAGGAAAGGCCTATTTAGGGCACTTCGGTTCTGTTGGGGAATGTGCGATTACTTGTTAGATGGAAAGAATTCACTGATTCCGGTTTTTCCCTGAAATTTGGATTATGAGCCAGGCCCCCTAAGTGAATTTTCATGTTCAGTTTTTACATTTTCAGTCCATCAGTATTTCAAGCTCCTCTCCCATTCCTTCTGTGGAGGGGCCATCTCTCCAACAAAGCAGATCTCACCCCTTCTTTGCCTCATCAGACAACCTTCCAGAGGGGCCTGTTTCCAAACTGACACTGAGCCTCCAAAGGCCTTTGTGACGCTTAGGAGAGACACAGAAAGCCAGGGATGTATTAGTAAATGTTGGACAATCAGCTCTCTGAAAAATATGACACACTTTGATCTACATCAAAAAACCATTTTCTCCGTCACTTTCTTAAGTCTAGACCACCAACAAAACAATAAATCAAGCTCTGATTTCTTGCATTTGCCAATTTTCTAGGTGCAAACAGTCACAATGAAAATTTATCTATTGGCTTTGCCGCTGGCTCCAGCACATGCCTCCATACAACTCGAAAAGTGCTCACAGCTTCTCCAGGATTTGGGGAGACACCACAGAAAGACTAGGGGCTCTACAGTCAAAGGACCCAGGTTCAAATTCTACCTTCCTTCTTAAGCCTCTATGGTTGGACTAAGTGTTCTTTGACACTTTCTACATCTATGATCAAGGTGTAGATCTTTTATTTCACTATCTCAAAGGAGATCATATTTGTAAAGCACTTGAGCACGGTGTCTGGTATACAGTAAGTGTGTTATAAAAGCTCATTCTCTTACCTCTTCCCTCTTCCCTGCAAGAGCCTTTGAGAACCAAGGACCCCCGCGTGCCACAATCAGGCATCAAGAAGAAGACTTATACTGGAAGATACGGCTGGTGTGGCATGGATTTAATGCTGGAAAGGATCGTTAAGGCCATCAAGTACAAGTGCCTTTGTTTTTCATCTGAAAAAACTGAAGCAGAAAGAAGCTGATAATTGTCCAGGGTTACATATGGTAGCAAGGGCAGGCACAACTCTCCTCTTGGCTACTAAACTGCCCTAGAAATCACTGTGGCAGAAGCTATAGGTTCTTTCTTCAGGAGGAAAAAATTACAGCCAACATTGCTTCCAGAGGCCCCTGTGACTGACGTTAGTGCATACATACAATTGTGGACCCTCCTGCAAATGCTTTCCTGACTTCAAGGGGAAAAAAGGGCTTCCCTTGCCATGCACAGAAGTGATATCATTCAAAGACCTCTGGATCTGGAGAAGACCTGGGTTTGAACCCCAAATTTGCTCCTTATTTCCTGGGTGGTTTTTTATGTACAAATATTCCTAGCTGTGTGACCCTGGGCAAGTCACTTAACCCTGCTGATGTCCGTTTCCTCATCCATAAAATGAGCTGGAGAAGGAAATGACAAACCGTTCTAGCATCTTTGCCAAGAAAACCCCAAATGGGGCCAGGAAGCGACAGACAGGACTGGAAACAAGACTGAAAATAACTGAATCACACAGTTCTACCTTCCTGTGCATCTCTGTGGGCAGAGGTCCTCCTCCATTCAGTTCAGCCATTGTTGGAGCAGCGCACCCGGGCTGAAGTCAGGATGATCCGTATTCATGGTTCAAATCTGGCCTCCAAAACTAGCTGTGTGACCCTGGGCAAGTCACTTACCCCTGTTTGCCCTAATTTCCTCATCTGTAAAACGAGCTGGAGAAGGAAGTAGAAAACCACTCTAGTATCTTTGCCAAGAAAGCCCTAAATTGGGGTCATGAAGAGTCAGACAGGACTGAAACAATTGAAACCAAGGTTCAGAGTAGGGACTTAATATTGAGTATTTATTGATTAGCTGGTTTCCTGGCACATAGTGTGCTTCTAATAAATGCTAGTTGACTGACTGGTTGACCAACACAAAGCACTAGCCTGGCTATTTAAGGTCTATAGTAGGCCCACATTAAATGCCAATTGATTGACAAAACCAATCTGGGTCTTGGTTTCCTTATCTATGAAATGAGGGAATTGAAGTAGATAATTCCTAAGGTTCCTTCTACCTTAAAATCCTATTTTCTTTGTTTTGCTTCTTCAGTAAATATTTGTGCAAGGTAACCATCAATTTTCAAAATGATATTTATTGCAATTACTAATTACAGTTGTCACAAACGGAGTGTAATGGTCCAGTGTCAATGAATGAAAACCACCCGTCCTACCCCGGTATGCTGCAGTCACTTCCCCATTCTAGAGTGTTCTTCTCCCCCCACTCCCCCAATTCTTATCTCCTACTATCCAGACATAGAGTTTTGTATTAGAGCTTATTTAATAGATCTGAACCAAAGATCTTCCTTTCCTTTCTTCAGGTCTCTGTTACTGTGTTCACATCATTCACAAGTAAATTCAATGTTACCCAAAACATCTCCATATCGGACACTTGTGTAAAATCTGCCTTGTCATACATCAAGCCCCCAACCGCCTCTCCCTTCATTCATTTCCATTATATAGGAAGAGACCAGCCTTCATTCCAGAGATGACACATTCACATATTTTGTAAACAGCAAACTCACCTTAATTCATCCCTTTTACTATCATGAAAATGTGTTCCATTTGGGATCTGCCATTTTAAAATTCAGAATGCAACTTGCCCTGTCAGAGAACTAATACTCAAGAGAATTCAGTTTAATTTGATTCAAGGCATGGTTTGAGAGATAGTCGTCTAGTCAGCTAATAAGTATTTACTAACTAGGTGCCTGCCACTAAGTCAAACATTGGAAACACAAAGAAAGGCAAATGGCAATCCCTGCCCTCAAGGAGCTGACAGTCTAATGGGGCAGACAACATACAAGCAGCTACGTGCAAACAAGCTGTGGACAAGATAAATCAGAAATGATCAACAGAGATCAACAGCCCTAAAGTTATAGGAGGTGAGAAAAGGCTTACTTTGGGGTTTAGCCAGGTCCTGAAAGAAGCCAGAGAAGCCAGGGGTGGAGATGAAAGAGAGGGCATTCTAGGTGTGGGGGAACAATTAGAGAAAATGCCTCCACTCTTGTCTGCAGAACAGCAAGGAAAGCCAGTTTCATTGGACCAAAAAGTATGTGGGGGAGATGTAAGAAGACAAAAAAGATTGAGGGGGTGGGGAAAGGCAGTGTCATAAAGGATCCGGGTAAATAGAAATCCAGCCTCAGAATTTGGAAGTCCTGCATTTGAGCCCTTCCTCTGATGCATACTATGTGACCCTAGGCAAGTCACTTCTCTCTCAATACTAGAGGGATCTGAGACAGGAGAGGGCAAAATGGGGTTCTGGATCCAAGCACTGTGATTGGTGGTTGCAGGGAGGATGGGAAGAGATCCATTCTACCCCTCTCCAATTCATAGATCCTGTACCAGATAAGGTATATCCTATGGCCCCTTGGGAGGACCAGACCCTACTTTAGAAAGAAATATAATAGATAGACTTGAATAGATTCAAGTCTAAGCAGACTTGAAACAAAAGAGAGACAGAGAAGAGTTGGAGCATCCTGTTGTAGTCACCAGGCAACCTGCCCAGGAGATGAAGGGGGAAAAGTTCAGGGGAACCCCAGAGAAGAGTTGTCTGCCCCTATTCTGGGCCAGTCTTGCTGGGCAACCCCAAGAGAGAGACAAAAGGGGAAGAGAGTCACCTCAGGCCCTGAGTCTCATTGGTCAATCCCTAGATGGGGATGGGGAAGAAGGGAAGGAATGCAGAAGGCAGTATCCTCAGTTGGGTATAGTCCCACAAGACAATCCCATATAGAAGAAAGAAAACTCCACCACCACTACCACCAGGGCAAAGGTGCCTGTGAACTACATGTGCTCTCACTTATAAGTGAAAAAGAAAAGTCCAGATTTCAAGGTCCTGACCCTGGTCACAGAGATGCAATGGCTATTATGTATTATATTATACATATATAAAATTTATTATAATATATACTATATACATGATAATTTATATGATAATATATCATATCATATTAATTATATTATGTCATATCATATATTTATCTCAAGCTAAGAGATACCACCTATAGAGAAGGGAACCAAATGGCCAGGTGGTCAAGTTCCTGAAGCCCAGACTCACGGAGGCACCAGAATCCAGTCTTTTAGCAAAAGAAAGACATCTCTTGGGTGGCCCATGTTTGAGTTGCCCCTCTAGAACCCCCAATTCCAAGATTTGCCGAATTCAACCTTCTAAAAAGTAATGGAGAGTTGATGGGCAACACAGTTTGGGAATCCAGGCTTCTAGCTAGCTCCTGGACAGTGCTAGCCTTTCGAAGGTAGAAAAAGGACAGAGGAAGAACAGTGGAGTCCAGGATTTTGCCTTGTTATTACACTGAATTTTGTGGACAGTGAAGGCACGGTGGGAAAGGATTCACCTATCTAGAATAAAAGGAGTCCATAAACTGGCATAAAGTTTGGGCCCAGGAACACCCTGGAAGAACATTCCCAAATCTTTTCCCCTTTCTTACAAGCAAAAAAAACACTGGTAATGCGACCCCAGGGTATGCTAGCATATCCTGTCCAGCATCTATGCCTGTGATAGTAGCCCAAAAGTAGATGCCTGCATTATCTCTGGGATAAAAGTGGCCATCTCTGGTATTTGTCTAGCCATTCCAAGGGAGTTTCAATCCTGGGGAGAGTGAGAGAGAGTCCAAGCCCTCAGAATACAGCATAAAGCTGGATGCACATATTCACTGGAATAAAAAAGGAATTCCCCAGGATATCTGTCCTGGGGTTTCCCTACTAACAAACTCATTTGTTTTGCTTCTGAGGGGAGTCTAAATCATAGGGAGGTGCTGTCAATTTGAAGGACTTTATGGCCCCGGGGAAAGGATGGGACTCACAGGAAAAGGAAAAAAATTCAGGAGGTTTCAACATTTTCTGTGGGGTAAAATAAGGTAATACTGTACCAAACAAATACGTTTTACCTTGGGTGCCTACATGGGAATTGAGGGAGTCAGGGAACAGAGACCTAGGAAGAACCATATTTGAACCAATTCTGAGATTTCCAAGGGCCAGAGTAAACCAAAGAGTCCTAATTTGGGGATAAGACTCCAGAGATTGGACTTTGTGTGTCAGAGCTTGGGCTCTGGGGCTAGATCCCAGGTTTAATCAGATGTGGAAACTGAACCACAGACAAGTTAAGAGACTTTCCCAAGGTCATACAACTTGTAAATGACACATCTAGAATTTAAACCCAGATATTCTGACTCCAGACCCAGCATGCTTTTCACCATACTGCTATAAATGATAGAGCCAACACAGAAAATGTGAGTCTCTAAATACCTCCAATAAACTACAAAGGACATATTGAGAAGCCATCTACATTCGGACAAAGAACTGAAAAATAAAAGATTTTACCCATATATAAATATTTGTGTCTAATGGTAGCCAATTTAAGATAGGGGGAGGGGAGGGGAAAAAAAGAATTTTATTTATCTTTATTCTATATTTAAAAGGAATGGCAAGTTGTACATTATAGATTTGTAGTTTCATGCACAACTACCAAGCTGTGGAAACACTTGTTCTATTCCATAAATTAAATAAATTAAAATTTTTAAAAAACAATAACCAGTCACCTACATTCATAAAACACTATAAACAAAGTACTTCCCGAAGAAAACAAACTTTCACTTCTTAGCTTTTCTTCAGACTGACCTTTGCCTATTCTAGACCCACATTCAGAGCTAGGCCCTGGAATGAATCAGGCCCAAGGCCATCTGCCGGCTGGAAGTCCCTCAGACCTCCTTGTCCCCTGCCAGCCTCAGCTAGAAGAACAGAGGATGCTTCTCCTCAAGGGATGACATCCTTGGGATGATCTCTCTGGTCCTTCCTCCTTGGCATGGCAACTTCAGTTAGTCTTATAAAGAAGGAAATTATTTCACAACCTCTAAGCAAGGCAATCTCAGGGTGAGAACTCCATAGAGATAAGGAGAGAACACCACATAATCTTGTTCCTTGAAGTAGTTTAACACAGATTAACTCATAAATCAGGCTCTTAACAGGCTGTTGCTCTGGGCTCCACTTCCTGGTTCCACCTCTGGCTTCTGCCTTCAGCCCAAAGCTCTTTGAGTCACTAAGGAAGCAAACTCTTTTGGGCCCTGGGTCTACCCATTCTGTTCCAAGTCAAAATCACTACAGCCACTCAATTCTTGTGAGGACACTGCCTTTGAGAAGAGGAAGGGGAGGGGAGGACTTGGCAAGGCACTCCCAGCCACACTTTGGGTCAGACAGGAGGTTAGGCCAGAGTGGGCTTGGCTCTCCCATGGGGCTGTGCCAGGGGTATGAGAGGCAGCTCCAGGGCTCCTGACATTTTCCCTGTGATCATTCGCACCTCGGCAAGCCCTACAGGTCAGGGTTTGGTTGAGGGCTTTGTTCATTGTCTAGGTTTAAGAAAGTGATGGTGCAAATGCTATTAATGCAGATTAAACTTTAAAACTTTTTCTGAGAGGGCTGTTAAGCATTTACCAGCACACTGCTGGCTGCTGCCCAGAGTCATCTAACTGGCTTGGCCCATTTCCTTGCTTTCTTCCAGCTACTCACAGACAGAGACTTTCTGAGACCCTGCCCAGTGGTTTCTCTGCCTCTCAGGCTAATTCCTTCAGGTTGTGTGATTGGAGAGGATGGGTTTTTCACCCACTGTGGGTCACCATATTTACTTTCTACTGGGTTTGGGTCTCAAATGTGAAACCTCTGACAATTCTCCCCTAGATTCAGCCAAAGAATTCCTTTATACCAGTTTTATCTCTTTCCTGAACTTAAATCTCCATCTCTAACCCTAGCGGCTTCTCCTGATACCCTTTTTTAATAGAACCTTGATAGAACCTCCATCAGATCATATGATGGCTTACCCGGTTTATCCTGCTGTCTAACCCCCATTTGTTTAAATAGTCACTATACTTGTTAAAAAAAAAATTATTGCCGCTTTTTGTTTTGACCACATAGGCCCCCAGACAACCCCCGTTACAGAGTACATTTCTCAAAACAGTTGTCAATTGTTAATAGAAAAGGGGTTAACTAGGTGGTCCAGTGGATAGAGTGCCAGACCTAGAATCAGGGAGACTCTTCTTCCTGAGTTCAAATCTGACCTCAGATATTTACTAGCTGTGTGACCCTGAGCAAGTCACTTAACCCTGTTTGCCTCGGTTTCCTCATCTATAAAATGAGCTGAAGAAGGAAATGGCAAATTGCTCCAGTGTCTCTGCCAAGAAAACCCCAAAATGGAGTCATGAAGAGTCAGATAAGGCTGAATAACAAGATAAAGGAGGAATTTGTCCTTTAACTTTGATGGACTGGCATTTACACTAAGCCCTGAATTTGACTGAAGCTTTGTTGGGTTTTTTGCCTCTGCAGGTTGATTCTATTTTCACTGTCACAACTGTACTTCATGGCGATGTCTTTCTCTTCCAGTTAAGTTCTTCCCATAAGATTTTTTCAGCTCATCCTGGCCAAGAATCTCTTTAAAAGTCAATTGACATTGGGATTGTCTTTGACCCATACAGACGTGGGATGTCTCAAATTGTGGAATGAAGGACTCTTTAAAGAAGGATGTTTACCTACAACCCAAAAGGGACTCATATACAAATATATCTACCACTGCTAACAACAGCAACAAAAGTATAGCGAATGTTTATTAAGTGTGTTGAAGTTACAAGGGTGAATTATGCTGAGGCTCAGAAAACTCCCTACCAAATTCCCTCTCCTTTTCCTAGGGGCTTCTGCCAGGCTGCTCAGACAATCCCCATCATTCCCACCACCAAACTTGAACAGCGTGGAGGGCAATGACAGCGAACCTTCCATGTATCTGGCTGCTTGCCTGCGGGGAGAAGGCAACTTCTCTCCTAAGTCCTGACATCAGACAGTAGCTGTCTCTCTCAGGCATAGCAGGCAACTGACCTTCAGATTTGGAGCTCATCGCCTTCTCTTATGATGTAAATATATGCAATGATATGTTGTTGTATGAAAACAATATGCAAATCTAGTGATCTAAGACATCCACATACACTTCCTCTGTTTTTCCCTGTAGTGCTCCAGCACCGCACAGAGGCACATAGCCTGAGGTAATGCACCTCAGCCGTCAGGGCCTGGAAGCAATGACATCAAACAAATCACCCAGGCATACAACAGCCCAAGATGGAAGTGTACCAGGGGAGTAGGACATGGAACAACCTCTCTGACAACCAGGAAGATTCATGGATACATAAAGGCTCGGCAACAACAGCTGTTACAAGAAGTCTCCCCTCATCAAAGAATTTACTCAATTCACAATCCATGGAAAGAAGGAAGGAAGGAAGGAAGGAAGGAAGGAAGGAAGGAAGGAAGGAGGGAAGGAAGGAAGGAAGGAAGGAAGGAAGGAAGGAAGGAAGGAAGGAAGGAAGGAAGGAAGGAAGGAAGGAAGGAACGGAGGAAGGAAGGAAGGAAGGAAAGAAGGGAGGGAGGAAGGAAGGAAGAAGGCAGGATGAACTTAAAAAAAGAGGGAAGGAAGGAGGAAAGAAAGAAAGAAAGAGAAAGAAAGAAAGAAAGAGAGAGAAAGAAAGAAAGAAAGAAAGAGAAAAAGAAAGCTGAAAAAATGAATGGACAGAAGGATATAGATGGATGGATGGATGGACAGATGATAGATAAATGGAGAGTGAAAGAAGAAAGGAGGGGAGGATGGGGGAGATAATGCATTTATTAAACAGTGTCAGACACTGTGCTTACAAACAGTATACAGACAGAGGAAAAGAAGACTGCCCCTAATCTCAAGGACCTTAGAATCTAATGAGAGGAGACAAAACACAGAACGGAAGTGAAGGAGGGAAGAGGGCGCATAGAGGAAGGCAAGTCTACTGTGAGCAAGTGCCAAGTCCAACTTGCTTCACCTTTTCAGAGTCTGTATACATTTTATATATCTACTTTACATACGCCAACTCTTCACAGTCACATGGGTACCTGCAAATTCATTATTTTAATTGTAATGATTTATTTGGCTCCTTTCCCCTCTAGCCTTTGCATCCCAGCCCAATTAGTCCCCACCTATATTTGCCTTAGCCTTTCCCTAGACTCCAGGCCGATCTTTGTCCCTAATCAGGAAAAATTTAATGGGACCTATGTCAGTGGATTCATTGCAAGTCACCCTTATTGCTTCTCTTGCTTTGACTTTGTACTTCACCCAGCTCCAAGAATTGTTCTTGCCTTGTAACTTTGCCTCAAATTTGTGCCCCATTCTTTGCCCCATATTTCCCTAACTTTGAGTCCATAACCCTGTCCTGATACCCCTTTGGGAATAGGATCCCACTTTATTCCCTAACCACCACCAGCAGCACCACCAGCAGCACCAGCACCACTGTGTGTACACACACACACACACACATACACACACACACACACACACACACATACACACACACTCTCCTAACTTTCCAGACATTGGAGCCCTGTGTATGAGTCTTGCTCCCCATAACTGCATTCCTAATAGATTCACAAATCCCTTATTGCTGGACTTCTATGACATTGCATACCTGCTTTGACCCCTTGACCCCTGCCAAAAATCAGCTGTCCTTGATTAGACGTCCCACCAACCTACCTGGGCTTTCTCCTCTTGCCTGCTGCTCAAACCCCGCTTGTCTACTTTAACTGCCCAGAGGGAATCTCCCCATTTTTTAGGTCTTGGTTGTTTCCAAGCTGACCTGACCTTCAGGCTGACTGAACCATGGCCATGTGCTATGAAAAAACATTGATTAAATGCTTGCCTTATGCATAATACTGTCTAGCCTCTGTTAGGTTCCAGATTATTGATTTTGCAAAAATAAAATAAAATAAAATAAATAATGATGCCTTGGGTTGCTTTTCCAAGGGATATTCAGCAATAGAAATGGAGATACCTTTGAGAATCCTAAAGATGCTACTGTTAAAAATCATGTTTTTAAAAATCTCCAAAACAGAGCTCATTATTTTCCTTCTCAAATTTGCCCTTGCTCTAAACTTACCTGTTTCTTGTGATGGCAACATCATTCCCCAAAATGTGGTAAACTCAGTCATCCCAAGCACTTCACTTTCTCTCACCTTCAATAACTCATCAATGTTTCCAAGTTCATTGATCCTTGGAACTGACCAAACCATTCTAGAAAATAATTTTAAACTATACTTTAAAATTCCCTAAACTGTACATACTCTTTGACCTGTACCTTTCGACCCAGTGAAACCACTTCTAGCTATACATCACGAAGAAGCCAAAGATAGAAGGATGTAGAGACAGAAGGATAATAACAAAATTATTATTAGTGTTTACAAAAATTTATAGTGGCACTTTTTGTTGTAGGAAAGACCCAGATATAGAGTGGTGTCCATCAGCTGGAAAATGGTAGAACAAAGATTGACATATGGATATAATGGAGTATGATTGTGCTGTAAGAAAAACTGAAGCAATTCTGAGAAACCTGTAAAAATTTGTATGAACTGATACAGAACCAAGAGAACAATTTGCACAATAACTATAATATTGGAATATTGGAAAACTTAAGAAGTCTGATCATTGAGCTCATCATTTCTTATAGCACAGTAGTAAGTCATATATAATCACAATCATATACCAAAATTTGAATTTCTGGTTTCATGTGCAAACATCTTTTTTACTGTACTATAATATAGTGCATAAATTCATAAATTTAAATCCATAAATTTAAAAAATAAAAGTTTGATCAAATTTACCTGTTAAAAAAAAGAAATCCAATCAATGCAATAATCAGTCATGACACCAAAAGATGGCTAATGAAGCATGTGTTTCCTGCTTCTTGAAAGAGAGGTGGTACACTGTAAGTGCAGAATAAGACTTAGATTTTCAGATACAACCAAAGTGTGAAAGAGTTTTCTTTGACCATATTTATTTGTTAAAAGTGAGGCAATTTAGTTTAGGAGGTGAGAAGAGTTGGGGGAGGGAGGAAGACAAATGATGTTTAAAAAAAAAAAAGAAAGAAAAGAGCATCGATAAAACTTTTTTTTTTTTAATTTGAGGGAAAAAAGAGCAGAAGGAAGTCAGGAAGCCAACACAGACAAGCAAGGCGGTTGGTTTAACTGTGTGAAATTCATTTTTAAAACAAAGTGTACATATTAGTGATTTGCAGTTTTATATAAAGTTTCTTTCTTTGCTTTTATATAGAAGCATTCAGATCTGTAGATGCTTGTCAAATCAATATAATCAATCTATACCCATGTGAGAGAGAGAGAGAGGGAAACAGAGACAGAGAGAGGGAGACAGACAGACAGAGAGACAGACAGAGTCAGAGAGAGACAAAGACAGAGAGGGAGGGAGAGAGAGACAGAGACAGAAAGAGAAAGACAGGGAGACACAGAGAGAGGGAGAGAGAGAGAGGAGAGAGACAGAGAGAGACAGAGACAGAGAGAGACAGAGAGAGACAGAGAGAGAGAGATCTATATAAGATGTGTGTGTGTGTATCCATATGAGTTTTCTAAATGAATACTAACTGATATCTCTGGAATCTGGGCCACCCCACTCTGAGGGAGAATGCTATTCCCACCTGGAGGGAAGCTGAGAACAGGCACTAGGCACTTGCTCCTTTTTTCATGTAACTCTAACATAGGATATCAGGATAGAATTCTATCTATCTGCCCTATCCCCTAAATATTACTGGTCTAAAGTTTAAAATTTTTTTTTAATAAGACACTAATCAAAGGAGTTGTTCTAAGGGCCTTAGGGAGAGGTACAGGAAGCTTTCCAGATACCCTGGAGCACCTTCTGACACCAGAGAGTATATGTCACACACAGGATCATAAGATCAGAAGTTGAATTGGATTGGAACTTCGAGGTCATTTAGTCCAATTCTAATTTTATAGATGAAGAAAGAAAGAGGTCGAGGGAAAGGAAGTGACCAACCCAAGGTCACAGGTAGTAACAAAATCAGAATTTGAACCTGCATGCTCTGATCCTCTGACCCGTATCTGCTCATCTTCCCATTACAGCATGTTGGCAAAGACATATAAATATATGTATATACACACATACAGACATATATATACATATTCATACACATATATGCCCACACACATATGTCCATAGGTATAGCTGTGTTTGTATAAATGTACATATAATTTACATATATATTACATATATAATATAATAATGTGCATAGTACATTAGTACTCTACAAATATGATCTCAGAACAGTCTTGGAAGGTAGCAGCTAGTATTATCTTAATTTTACAGATAAGGAGACTGAGGCAAATAGAAGTTAACTTGTCCAGAGTCACACAATCAGCAGGTATCTGAGGCTAGATTTGAACTCAAGTCTTCCTGACTCCAATGTTCTGTCCACTGTGCCACTTGACTCTATGTATACACACACACACACACACACACATACACAGTATACATTTGCATACATATATAATGTGTACATATATACACACATATATATATACATATATATGCTTTTACATATATGGCCCAAGCAATTAACACACTGATACCCCAAAATCCATCTCCCACGCATTTAGCCCTCCTCCCCTCTCACCGAATAATCATGTTCAGCCTGGTGCCCTGAGTCCCTTTAGTCATGGTCAATAATGGCCCAGCTGGTGTACAGGCTCCCCGAAACCATGGTTGATAGATAGTCTATTGTAATGTGCCTAGCAATGAGTTGTAGAGAGAGTCTTTAGATCGAAAACAAACCTAATGGGACATATTTGAAAGGGTTGAGGAAGCGATACGCCCTGGAAAATATGCCCTGGATGGGGAGTCGGAGGACCTAGACTTGAAAACAAGTTCTGCCACTTGGGATCTGTGTGTCCCTGGGCAAATCACTACATCTCCACAGGAATCAGTTCCCTTATCTGCAAATGCGGAGGCCAGAGGAGATGACCTCAAAGGTCTTTCCCAACCTTAACTAACCCTTTGGTCTCATGATCAGAACTGGCTACCATGTTTCTACCATGGCTACCATATTTTGTACATTTTCATCTACTTCTTTTTTTTTTTTTTTTTTGCTTTTTGGAGGGCAGTTGGGGTTAAGTGACTTGCCCAAGGTCACACGGCTAGTTTTTTTGTGTGTGTGTGTGTGTGTGTGTGTGTGTGTGTGTGTGTGTGTGTTAAGTGTCTGAGGCCGGATTTGAACTCAGGTACTCCTGACTCCAGGGCCGGTGCTCTATTCACTGCGCCACCTAGCCGTCCCTTCATCCACTTCTTATCTTCACTCATTATAAAAAATACGTTCCCTGTTGAATGAGTGTGAATTTCTTCCAGTCTCCCTTTTTTTAAGTGGAAATTACAAATTTATTTCTAAAGTGGTACTAAATGAATCGTTAATGGGCTTAATAAAGTCAGTCCGAAGAGGATTTGTCAACTGAATGGCCTTTATGGCCGGTACTGAACCATTTCAGAATAGAAGTGTGTGTAATATGGTAAGCGAAGCACCAATTCTGTGGTAGCCATGGATGCTACCAAGGCACTGGTGCGTAAGACTTGTAATTGTTTTCGCCTCAAGAGCCAGTCTCCCTCTGTTGAAAGGTTTAGCTCTTGCAGGGTGGGGAGGCAGTTTTCACGGAGGGATTGATAACTCACTCTTTGCTCAGCTAGATACCTGAAAGAGTCGGCCGGCCGCAGCTTCCCAAAGTATTTTACCTACAAAGAGTAACTTAAGCTCTAGGAAAATCTGAGTTAGTTAATATCAATTAAATAATGTCACATGCTTAATGTCACTTACATCTTTAAAATATTGAAATAATAAAATTTTAGAACTTGCAAAGAGAATTTAGTGATAGATCCTCACCCCCTTATAGTACGCTGCTATAATGGAATAAGAACTGGCCTTAGCACTAGAAGACCTGGTACTGAGTTGTGATTTCAACAAATACTAGCTACATGACCAGGATCAATTCAGCTGACCTCTCTAGGGTCTTCTATAAAATGAAGATAAAAATTCTTATGAGGAAAAATCTTTTAAAATCACATGGGGTGGTACTGGGGTGGCTAAGTGGCACAGTGAATAGAACACTGGCCCTGGAGTCAAGAGGAGCTGGGTGCAAATCCAGCGTCAGATACTTAACACTTACTAGCTATGTGACCTTGTGAAAGTCACTTAACTCCAATTGCCCTGCCTTCCCTCCTCCAAAAATGAAATGAAATGAAATGAAATAAAACAAAACAAAATAAAATAATGAAATAAAATTGCAGTAAAGCACACCTTCCCTAAATTTGTACTCCTAAACTGAGTCTCTAAGGGAACTTCTACCACAGTTTCAAGATACTCTGTGGGTTTAACTAGAACCTCATAGGAAAGAGTAGCCCATTGGAAAGTCAAAGATTTGCTCCATTGGCAACCTTAAGTTCAATTTCCATCTAAAATAACTTAATGGATTATTAGAATGTTTGAGGTGTGTGTGTGTGTGTGTGTGTGTGTGTGTGTGTGTGTGTGTGTGTGTGTAGTCTCATGGGAATACTTTATAAGCTCTGCATTTTCTATGGGGTGATTTCAAGGTTGTTCCTTATCTAATTAGCATTTATGGACCATAGCTTATACAGATCCCAGTCATCTTGATATCTACATTTGGAGAATCCTAGATCCAAGCTATACCTAAGCTAAACGTGGGAGATTTTTTTTTTCCTGCAGTGACTCCAAGTTGGTGGGCAATGAGCCCAAAAGAGACAGCACAGCCCTCTTGGGTTCAGGCCCTCAGAATCAAACTCAGTCTATGTGAGTTCAGTATCTTGGGGGTTCTTTCAGCGTATTACAAATGACCCAACTAGACCCATATAAGGCATTTAGGCTATGCCCCAAATCCAAGCCAATGACAGACCAGAACCCAGGTGTCCTGTCTCCTAGCTCAGTACTCTCTCTACCACCTCCCAGTCTCCAGTTCCTTCAGTTACCCTTAATGAACTTGGAAAGAGAGGAATAGCCAATGGCTTGGCTAGGGAATAGAAATGGGTGGTACTAGTGAGAAAAGACTGAGGGACCAGTGATAAAGAAGTGAGCCAGCCAGTATGGAAGAGATCCAAAAGGGGAACTGCTAAGAGTCTGATTAATGAGCAAAGCTAGTTAGGTAATGAGAGATTGTACATCTGTAATTTAACTCATCTGCATGTGGTCTTGAAAGAAGACACTCCCCCTAGTCTCTTGGGTGTTGGCAGTACTGGTGAAACTGCCTAAGGAGCCTTCTGTTGGGGGTGCGGGTTGGGGGGGGGGGGAGGAGGAGATAACCATGGATCTGCTTCATCACAGTACAGACCACAAAGAAATGTGCGCACTTGGGTGCTACCCTAAAGTGCTCCCCTGGACCAGATCTCCACCTTCTAGGTTGCAAAAACTTCTCAGTGAACAAACAAATGAACAAACTAGTAAAAACAAAGAGTGAGGAAACTGGATGCAAAAAGGTTCTCTCTGCAAATTACCTTGGCAATAAATCAAGCAATTTGAAATTTTAAAATGGGTGGCATGAAAAAATATAGGTTCCCAAGCTCAAATCCTCCACCCAGAGATTTAGCCCAAAGCCAATTGGCAGAGTCAGGCAACAGACACCAGGACGTGGAGTTTGGTGCTGTGGGAAGAGCCAATATTAGAGTCCAAGAACCTGAGGCTGGCTCAGCCTTGTTCCCTTTACTCTCCAAGTGACTGGGGGCAGTTACTTCACCAATCTAGCCCTCCTTTTTTTATATAGAAGATATTTATATGTAAAATGATTCTTCATATATAAGACAGTATATATAAATAAAACAGTGTGTGTGTATACATATATATAAAACAGTATATTTATTAATATATTTATGTGTTTATTTCATATATGAAACAGTATATGTGTATGTATGTATATTTGCATATATATATATATATGTTGGAATAATGGGGTATGACAGTTAGAGCACAAGACCTGGAGGCAGATCGACCTGGGCTATGTGATGCTGAGTGAATGACAACTTCTCTGCACTTCAGCTTCCTCATTTGGGGAGGATTCAACAGCCTCTACAATTCCTTCTGGCCCTAAATCTCTGCTCTTATGGTCCGATTATTACTAAGGCCCCTTTAAGTTCTAAACTTGTGATCAAATGGTCCTTAGGAAGGCTCAGAACTGCTGGGATTATAAGGGGAGAAGATGTTGTAATGAAGTAACCACAAAGTGGACAGTTCCCTAAATCTCAAAAAAAAAAAAAATAGTGTTTTCCTTTATGTGGCTTCCATCCCTTCAGCAATGAATGTGGCCCGAGCTCTTTGCTCCACAGTTTGTTCCCTACCATTATTTGCTCTGGAAACCATTTGATCCCCACTTCCCATTAGGTAAGTGGGAGTTCCACCCAGCCAGGTTTCAGGAGTTGGTGACAAACCTAGGAATGCAGCCTCAACAACAAGGTGCTAATTGATCTATGGGAAATTCCAACCACCATGACTATGAGCTGTCGTTTTTTGTTTAAAGCTGTGGTCTTCCCTCCTTCCTTCCCTCTCTGGCTGCATGATTTAGGGCTCAAGTAAGAAGGGTGCTTCCTACTGGGACTTTCATTTTCTCCTTTTTCCAGATTGTGCTGCTGTTGAAGAAAAAGAAAACTAATTGGAGAGAAATATAATGGATTTTTTTTTAATCTTGTTGCTATTACAGGGACTGAACACTCAAAGGGATCCAACTGAGATGTCTTTGAGAAAGAATGGACCTGGAGTTCTCTCATGTAAATCTTAAATTATTCTTTTCCCAGAGACAGGAGACCATTATTAAATAAGTGTCATCCCCTGGAACCTCAAGTCAAAATGCTCCATTGCTCCTAGCACTGATTTCTCAAATTTGGGACTGAATGTATTCATTCAGTCACTTTTCAATTGTATCCGATTCTTTATGACCCCATATGGGGTTTTCTTGGCAAAGATACCGGAGCTGTTTGCCATTTCCATATAAACAGGGTTATATGACTTGCCCAGGGTCACACAACTAGTAAGCATCTGAGGCCAGATTTGAAATCAGGAAGATGAGTCTCCCTGACTCCAGGCCCAGTGCTATATCCACTGCACCACCTAGTTGTGTTGTGGGCTCAAACACGGCATCAACTCCTGTCTCTACCACTTACTACCTATATGACTTTAGGCTAGTCATCTACCTCCCTGAGTCAGTTTTCTGAATTGTGAAATGAATTGTAGACAGATGACCTTTGAGGTTCCTTTCAGCTCTAAATATTGTGTGAACATTTCTTTCTCTCACACCAAGGGCACCAGCTTCATCATACCTTCAAGCTCATTTTCTAGAGCTTGCTGTTTCAAAAGACCATTTCACTCATTGCTGATAAAAATCTTTCCCGAAATTTCTAACTTTTAACAGCTCCAGAGAAAACAGATCTAGGTTTCTTTGGCAGATAATAGCTGAAGTGGCAGATGTGAAGAAAATGAGATGACCCAGTGCGAGGTGGGTCATTCTGAAGAGTTTTGTCTTTTTCTAATCTACCATTGAGAGTGGGAGAGGATTATTTTGGGGGGGGGGGGGAAGGGTGGGAATTCACTAGAAGATCACTGGTGTTATATGTATATCAGTATTTAGTTTGGCTGGTATCTCCATAATTGTTTATTCACTAATTAATCTGTGAGTAGGCAGGAAAGGAACAGAAAGGAAAGGGGTTGTACAAAGTTTGGAGTTTTTCTCAAGGCTTCTTTTAATGACTGATGCATCATTGCCCTTGACTCACTTCCAGGCATCCCTCTCTCCTGGGGTTCTGAGCACTTCCTGAGAGAGAGCAGTGGCCAAGGTTGCCTCCTGTGGGACTGACTCCCAGAAAACTAAGGGTCACAAGACTGGAGACCACAGCATTCAGAGTCCTGTCTGAATAATCATCAGGAACATAGATAGGGCCCAATCTTCAAAGGTCTGATAGTAGATCACTAGAAAATTATCTTTTTTAAAACTTTTGAATGTGCTCTTGTTCCAGTTCAATTTTAAAAGATCCTTCTCAGAATAAAAGAACAAAGTAAAAAGTGCACAACAGAGAACAAAAGAAAACTTACGAGGAAAAGCTGGACAGCTCTCAACACAATGTGTATTATTAATAATCCGGGCTTTCTTGAAATAGAAATTGATTGCTATATATTTTGAATCCTCTCTTATGTTCTGCTATGCACATGACATGCTTTGTATTTGAGATTCGATATTTAAGTTTATGATATGTTTCTTTTCCTTTTCTCTATTGTATATTTGAATTTTGGTGTTTGAGTTAAAATAATTTTTAAGTGGGTTTTTTTTAAAAGCTCCCCCTCAATAAAATTCCTGTTTCAAAACAAGCGAATGGATGGATTACTCTCCTCTGATAGGAAAGGGAAGCAAAAGGGCATTTATTAAGAGGCTACTAAATGCCAGGCACTGTGAAGCTGGCAAATATCTCATTTCATCTTCAAAACAACCCTGGAAGGTAAGTGCTGTTATTATTTTACTGATGAAAAAAGAGGCAGAAAGAGGTTTAGTGACCCGCCCAAGGTCACGCTAGTAGGAAGTATCCAAAGCCAGGTCTTGACCTCAGGTCTTCCTGACTCCAGGCAAAGGGCTGAATCCACTTAACCGCAGTTGTTCTTAGGAGTAGTGTGTATACTATTACCAATCTCTAATAATGAATGAGGGACCTACTGCTAAACTCTGGGAAAGAGAAAAGATCACTGGCTTTCATGTCAGAGGCTCTCTGTTCAAATTCTGCTTCTAGCACAGCCTGTGTGACCTTAACCAAGTCACCTAGCTTGCATAGACCTAGATTTCCTCACACCCTGTGTAAAAAGAGGAATTTTGCCTCAATGGTCTCTAAGGTCCCTTCTACCTCTCTGATACCTATGGTCCCTGTATTGAAGCTTTAGGAGAAAGTCAGAGGGAAGGCAGAGCATTTAACAGTAACTTCAAAAAGTTCTATTCGGTACCATAAAACTCTACCATAAAGCATCTTGTCTTGGTGCAAATTTGTCTATACTGTGGGTCAAATTCTATGCCCTCTGAGATCCATGATGGATAAGTTGGCTCTTAGTATTGCACAGGAAACCTGGTAATAGTATGATTACCTCATTTCCTCCCAGGGTCTGCTTTGGGCAGACCACATCTGCAGTATTACATTCAGCTCCAGTCAGACTATTAGGGAGGATGTTGACAAGATGAAGCCCATCTAAAGGAAATCTTCAAGTCGGCTGGGTGACAGTTTATTGGAGAAGGTTGGCTTGGCTTTTAAAGCCTTTCCCAGTCTCCCCTGCATTTACCTTTGCAAGCTGATAATCTCTAGCTCCCCTTCCTGCACTTTGAAGTGGAGCCCATCTAGCCTCCTTGCTGTTCTTTATACGCCCAGAATGACATCTCCTATCTCTGTACCTTTGCAGTGGTCACTTCACAATATTGGAATCTTCTCCTCCTTTCCCTTTCCCTTGTAGAATCCTTGACTTCCTTGAAGACTGAGCTTGAGTATTACCTTTCACCAAGCTTGTCTTTTGGGGTCCCTCCAACCTTCTCTCTCTAGAGTACTTCTTACTTTATTTTATATCTACTTAGCATATTCTTATGTTCAGAGGTATGCTAGGAAATGGGGCGGTTAGGTGGTGCAGTGTAGATAGAGTGCTGTGCCTGGAGTCAGGAAGAGTCATCCTCCTAAGTTCAAATCTGGCCTCAGACATTAACTAACTGTGTGACCCTGAGAAAGTCACTTAACTTTGCCTCAGTTTCCTCATCTGTAAAATGAGATGAAGAGGGAAATAGCAAGCCACTGCAGTATCTTGGCCAAGAAAATCCCAAATGAGGTCATAAAGAATCACATATGACTGAGAAACAATAACAAAATTCTGGGAAATGTGGAACAACTAGTGGCAGAGGAGGACAGAGAAACATATGTACAGTACACTTTAAAGCTTCCTCTGTATTATCAACACTTTTTCCATCATCTCCTAATGTCTAGGCAATCAATGAAACAAGAAATCAAGCCCTGATTTGCCTATTTCTGAGGTAAATATATTCATTGAACATGAAACAATTGGCTCTAGTTCTAGCACAACCCCTACTTAGATTTGTACCTATCTTCTGCAATAGAATGTAAGCAGCAGAAGCCAATATTTGCTTTTGTGTTCCAGTGACTAGCACAGTCCTTGGCACAGAGTAGGGGCTTACTCCATACTTTTTGATTGACTGGAGAGATAGAGAAGATTCTTCATAAGTATGTCCTTCCAACTTTGAGATTCATTGATTCTATCAATTGATTGCTTATTTTACTCTGTCTCTTGAAATGTTCTTTATATTTATTCTAATGTGGTAATCAATGCCTTAGAAATAGAGGAGTTCTTATTTATGCATAAGCTGGACTAGCTGCCCCATACAGTCCCTTCTAACTTGGATTTTATGATCCCATCAAGCCAGCCATCATTTTTCCTACAATCATTTGAATTGCTATCTATATCTGTTTCACTGACAAATGAATGACAGTTGTTGCAATGGACATATATATAATTAGGACAAAGACAGGAAGTCCCCAACATGACAGTCACAACCAGTCATTGGACTTCCAAACCCCCCCAGACAATTTGGTTGCTAGTTGCCTGGCAACCCCATTCCAACCATCATGACCCACAGAGCTTCTCAAAATGAATAGAATTATATAGTCTCAAGTATTCCATCACCCCTGATAAAGTTTTGGAGGCATCTAGGGCTGGAAAGACCTTTAGAAGTCATCTAATACAACTCTTTACTGAGGGATATGTCCCTTCTACAATGTCCCCAGTAAGCCATCTAGCTTCCAATCTCAAATAAAATTATCCCATGAGGAAAAGGTTGAGAGCTCTGATTTAAAGACAACAGTTTCAGGAGATCTTCTACTAAAAAAAAAAAGTGAGGAGTGGGGTCTGATGAGTGGACAGCTACCAATATCCTTCCTTCACTTATTTTTAAAGATAATTTTATATAATATGCACAAATTATAGATAGATAGATTTCTCTCATTATCCTTCTCCCTCCACACTCTCAGAAAAGATATGTAACATATATATCATATATATCATATACCATATAACATATATATCATATACCATATAACATATATATCATCTACCATACAACAGTTTTTTAAATGAAGCAAAAAGAAAAAAAAATCTGCAAAACTGATGACTACTCAAAAAAAGTCTGAGAATATATGCAAAGTTCCACACCCATGGACTTCCCACAACTGCTAAGGCTACTCCTTTTTTCTTTTTTTAAACACTAACATGCTTAGAAAGATTTGGGGATGCTAATAGGAAAGGAAATTGTGCTTGGAACATTAGCTGTCTTCGGCAAACTAGCCAAATTAGTAAAGTGAATCATTGGAGTGTCTATAAGAGCTGAACTTTCATCTTTGTCCCCCGCTCCCCCCAGGAGGAAATTCAGAGTAAAAT
Source organism: Pseudocheirus occidentalis (assembly GCA_028646575.1). Lineage (NCBI taxonomy): Eukaryota > Metazoa > Chordata > Mammalia > Diprotodontia > Pseudocheiridae > Pseudocheirus > Pseudocheirus occidentalis. The sequence continues at coordinate 356,094,986 of CM053594.1, forward strand.
ACCTGTAAAGTATACTAGGATAGCTTGTGTCTCCTCTCCTTACAAACAGTCTTTAATCTACACCTCACTAAGTCCAGCATCCCCAGACACACTGTGGATGTGGGTGGTCTGAACCTCTGTTTCTACGTGCCCCAGAGCCTGGAACAAACCACGCATTAGCTCAAAATACAGAGACCAGAGGGATTGCATGGATAAGGGGGGAGGGTGTCAGTAAATACAGAGTCTTTTTCTTTGATCTTTGGTTCACATTATCTCTCAGAGCAACAGGCTAAAAATGACTTCCAACTGAAGCTGTTTAGTAGCTAATATGATGTGTATCGACGGTGTCAATACAATTCAGAGCAGATGCAGTTTACACACACACACACACACACACACACACACACACACACACACACTTCAGCAGTTTCCTTCTATTGGTTGTTAGCAAGGAAGAAGGATAAAGAAAACATCCAGTGTTTTTTTTTCCCAAGTGCTGAAACAGTTCAGCTTTATGGACATCCCATGTGAAGAAATGAAAACTCATAATGAAAAGTTTTGTTCTCACAATGAAATCTTGAACCAGTGCCTTCTGGCTCCATACCCACCTCTGCTTCAAATTCAATTTGTGTTCCTTCCAACAGATAAGTCAACACCCCATAAGATTAACTGTTATTGAAGGATTGTTTATTAATCTCCTTATTGTTATCACTGATTAAATTTCAAGGTTGTAACATTAAACAGGATGGTTCTGCATCACAATCACCGGACTGCTTTTAACCTGAATTGCCGAAATAGCCGAGATTGTATAAAGGACCCCAGATGATTGTCAGCTTCTCTACTTTGCTTTGGCTTTCTTTTAGGGCAGATCCAGTCATCTAGAATTCCCCATAAACATGATGTGCATTTCCAAATGATGTTCCAGGGACTGGATCCTTACCCCAGCACTAAGTGGCCACACCCCAAACAAGAAGAAAACATTGTGTTAAGTAAGCAGTGAGTCCCTCCTTGGGTTTTCTCAACTACTTCAGCCCTCGTGTCCAGAAACCTCTTATGATATGAGAAAAAATATAAAAATTCACTATATCTTTTTCATTTCCAAAGCATTTTAAAATAATTTATCAATCAAGTAAGGAGAAATACATTAGCTTTAACCCAGCTTTGCAGAGGTATAAAGGTGCAGAAGTAATGAGATGTATATTATTATGCAGTTGGCAGTGGGAAAGCATTGACAGATAATTTATTAATTAGATTTAGCTCTGACTTAAGTCCTATCAAGATGACTAGGAAAATAATGGAACGGAGCATTGATTGATTAGGGGCTCATTCATTTTTGGCAGCTAATTCAAATGCCATAGGGTCAAGTTATTTGTATATGTTAGACATACTTCCCAGTGCTTACTCTTTCGAAAGTAAGCAGACTGGAAGATTCATGACTATGAAATAGAGATCAGAACTATAAATAGGATCTACCAGGTTCAGCATGACCCATCTTCATCCTGATATTATCTTATTCTCTCCCCTTAGTCAATAGAAACAAAACAGCAGTTTTGTATGTAATAGGAAAATACTCAAAGGATTCTATTTCCCTTGAGGTACCTGACCTCATGGACAGACCTGGTTGAAGCTCCCAGGATTCCACTTCCCATGAAATAGTGTCCCCATGGCTCAAGACAATTGGCTGTGAAGTATAGTATCTTAACTGGTTTGGGGAAATGTCTGAGAAGTGATCCTTACAGCTATTTTGAACGTTAAAAAAGGGGTGAGGGGCACAGTAACATGCATCCTCTTTGCCAACTGCAAGAACATGCAAAGGGGAACTAGAAGAAAGGAATGAGGGATCTTCCAATGTGACTGAGGTGCTAGAAAGAAGTAGAAGCTGGAAGGGGTGGGATCCAGATACTACATGAGTGAATCTTCTCTGACCCTCCAGTCTGGCCACTTCAGACATTTTAAGTGCCTCCACCCACATTGGAGCAGAAATCCCAGAAGAGATTACTTTCTATATGATTCACTCCCTAGAGTGTGTGTTTGTGTGGATTATTCTTCTCCATCCCCTTCTTAATTATTTTAGTACCAATTAAATGTTTGGAGGCATATAGATGGTGCAGTAGATAGAGAGCTAGCCCTGGAGTGAGGAGGATCTGAGTTCAAATCCAGTCTCAGACCCTTACTAGCTGTGTGATTCTGTGCAAGTCACTGAGTCCTGTTTGCCTCAGTTTCCTCATCTGTAAAATGAGCTGGAGAAGGAAATGGCAAACTACTACAGTATCTCTGCCAAGAAAACCCCAAATGGGGTCACAAAGGGTTAAATGTTACTGAAACAACAACAAATGGGTTATTTTTTAAATGCCTGTTTCTTGTCTGGACTACTGGTCTGGTACCTATTTAGATTTTATTAGAAGTTCTCAGCTCGTTGAATTGTAGCGCCTTCTCTCTGTTATCTCCACTTTATCCTGCATGTATCCTATTTGTACAGAATTGTTTACATGTTTGTCCCATTACACTGTGAACTCTTGCCTATACACATACACACATACATATGAATATGGAGATGATGGATAGATAGATAGATAGACAGACAGACAGATATAGATAGATAGATAGATAGATAGATAGATAGATAGATAGACAGACAGATATAGATAGATAGACAGATAGATAGATAGACAGACAGATATAGATAGATAGATAGATAGATAGACAGACAGATATAGATAGATAGATAGATAGATAGAGATAGATAGATAGATAGATAGATAGACAGAGATAGATAGATAGATAGATACACAGAGATAGATAGATAGATGATAGATGGATAGATAGATATAGATAGATGATAGATAGATAGATAGATAGATAGATAGATAGATAGATAGATAGATGATAGATGGATAGATAGATATAGATAGATGATAGATAGACAGATAGATGATCGATAGATAGATAGATGATAGATGGATAGATATAGATAGATGATAGATAGATGATAGATAGATGATAGATGATAGATGGATAGATAGATATAGATAGATTATAGATAGATAGATGATCGATAGATAGATAGATAGATAGATAGATAGATAGATAGATGATAGGTAGATAAATAGATATCCAGATAAATGATATGGAGATATATTAACCCACCTTTCCAGTCTTATTCATTCCTCCCTTTCCTGTTCTCTGAAGTCCAACCAGACAGGCTTTTTTGCTCTTCCTCATACATAGCATACCATCTCCCATCTCCATGCTTTTGCATTAACTGCCCTTCCATGCCTGGAATGCCTCCTCGTTTTTGCCTCTTCAAATATCAAAGTTCCTTCACAATTCAAATCAAGGGCAATCTTCTCCATGAAGCTTTTCCTGATTGTCTCAGCTTTTAACTCAGTTACCAATATACATAAGTATACACATAAATGCTTCCATATCTCCCCCACCCCAGTAGAATATAAGTTCTTTATGAGCAGGGACCATTTCAATTTTTCTTTGTATTTCTAGTACAGTGAACACAATCCAGTGTTTAATAGATGTTTGTCAATTGCTTGATTTGATTGAATCTTTATATGGAAAACTGAGATCCGAGAGATTTCATAACCAATACGAATAATCAGGAGAAGCCCCGCTCTGCTCCTGAGACTGTCAGTGATGCGCCAAACTGGAAAACAAAGAATTCCCACTTATATTTTTAATATATCTCATCAGATTTGGAATACTTTGTGCAGTGGGTAAAATGATGCTGTTCCAAATACGCTTTGTCATTTACATTACCAGAAGAGTAGCGACCCTCATCAACCTCTGACCTCTCAGAAACACTGTATGGTTGAATTAGCAGGGGTTCCTAACCTTTGATAGATTTCATCGGGTCCATGCATCGAGATAGGTAAACGTGCACATCTTTATTTTTACTAATCTCTAACTGAACTGTAGGATTTCTTTCTACTGTGAATGTAAGTAACAAACTACCAGTTGTTTGGCTTCACCAGAAGGCCAATGAGGTCCATGTCATAACAAAAAAAAAAAAAAAAGGTTAAGAATTCCTGCCATAATAATGTGTTGTCATAGACTGGCTTCTAATTTCTTTCTTCTTATGAACTGCCTGGCTGAAATTTCTTGAAAAGGAAAAAGTGAAATCACATGAAAAGCTTTATTATTCTAGAAAAGAATCTTTCCCAAGATTATCAAACTTTCAGGAACTCAGGTGCTAACTAACCCAGCAAGCAGCCCTTCATTCCTCTTCCCATTGTCAGTGTGTCTCCTTGGCCCTTAATAGCATCACCATTTGGAAACTGGCAAAGCAAGGTAGGAAAACACAGCCTCAAATCCATTGATTTTGCTACTCTCAATAGATTTGCATCTTCACAGCTCCCCTCAGCAAGCACTACACATTCCTCTACCTCCCTATTCTTTTTTTAATTTATTTTATTTTCAATTTATGAAATAAAACAAGCATTTCCATAACATAGTATAATTTTAAAAAGATGATTGCCCATGAAACAGCAAATCTATTCTGTATAACTTGCTATTCCTTTTAAATATATAATAAAGTTACACAAATTTCTTTATTTTTCCTTTTTTCCTTCCCTCCCCCACCCTAGAGAGGGTTACCATTATACACAAATAGGTATATGTACATGCTTGTAATTATTTTATACATACTTCTATTTACCAGTCCTTCCTTTGGATGCCCATAGCATCTTTCTTCATATGTCCATTATAGCTAATTTGGGTATTTATAATAGTCAAAATGACTTAGTCACTCAAAGTCATTCTTAAAATGATATTGCTGTTACTGTAGACAATGTTCTCTTGGTTTTGCTCATCTCACTTTCATTATTTCGTACATGTCTTTCCATGTTTTTCTAATATCAAATATATACTCTTAAATAAGTTAGTGCCCTTACCCGGGACATTCCCCGCCCACCCTCACACACGCACTCCCCCCACCTCTGCATCCTAGAATCCCTATCTAAATTCAGTACTCTGGTCAAGTAGCTCATCCCCTACAAAAGACTTTTCTGGATTGCCCTGCTATTAGTGCCTCCCAACCCCCTCCCATTACTTTGCATTTATTTGGAAAATTTCACATTCATTGCCTTGCCTCCCCTGGGTGGATGATAAACTCCTGGAGCCTAAGGACTATTTCACTCCTTGTCATTGTTCCAAGCACTTCACGCAGTGATTGGCACATGGTAAGCAGCAACGAATATTTGTCAGATCTAACTGAATCTGCCAAAGAGGCTTTTGTGAAGGAAGCAGCATTTTTTTTTACTGAAGAAGGTAATTAGATAATTTATAGATTTAAATGATCTCATTTGATTCGATTTCACAAGTATTTCTGGAGTACCTGTCAGGGACCAAGCACTGAGTGAGGTGCTGGGGATACATAAGCAAAATCCAGACAGGATCCAAGCCATGCCTTCTCCCCAGGACAACTGAGACCTGGGCCAAAGGGACAAGATCTCATGATTCTGCTTTGCAATTGCTGAAAAAAAGGTGAGTCCTCTGCACTTACTTGGTTCTTTTATACAAAAGACCTCTCTCTATGCTTTCTGCAGACGTGCTCCCATTTTGTGTTTACTACAGAAGAATGAAGGTAGCAGCAGCTTATCTCAGGTTATATTATCATTGTTGTTTGCTGTTTCTCCTTCATTCTTAAAGAGGATCTCGACATTGAGAAGGTGATGCCATGGCACGAAAGTGACTGGATTTAAGTGAGGCAGGGCTGTATAAAATCACCAGCCTCACTTTCTCCTGTGGAGCCAGAAATAGAGCAGTATAGCCCAACTGAGAGAAGATATAAATTTAATCAAAGCATTATAAAGAAGGATCGTATTCTAACTCACAAACAGGGGAGAGGGTGGAGCCAGTTTGGGTACCACTGAAATGGACACATTCTGAAGAGGATATTGAATATTTTATTGACAGTAGGGTTCTAATTTGCTGGTTTCTATAGTTACTATCCAAAGTCTTTCCTCCAGGACCTACCTGAAGAGTGAGAATGTCTTTACCTGGCGCTAATTTACTCATTCCCTGGCTCCCCCCTGCCCACCACCTTCCTCCTAGAGCCCCTGCTGAGAACAACAGATACAGAGGAAAACCTCTCTTCCTGGGACCAGTCTCATAAATCTTTCATTGGATTCCCTGGTGATTTTTCTTCCAGGAGGTGTGGGGAGAAGAACCTCACATTCTTGAGGATTGTGATTACTGACTCATTAGTGGGCTTTAGAAATGTGTCAGTTGTATTTATCTTAAGAGAAAAAAAAAGATTCAGTTGCCCTGGAGAAAGACCTTGCTGCCAAACTGCAGGCAGCCCAGGAATGTAGGACCATCCCTCGGCTTCTAGAGACAAGGGAAGGCTGAGCAAGCACCCAACTGAGCCATTTCCTGATCATTTCAGAGGGAGTGGAGCTTCTCAATAGGAGGAATGCATTTTTACACGGTGATGTATGCTTTAGCCTGAGAGCATCCTACAGAAAGACGCCTGGGGAGGAAGGAGACTTCATTTTATAGTCATTGTAATTGTCTGCAGAGAGATACAACTGACTGCCTTCCAAACTAAGAAAGACCAAATTTTCTTGATGAGGCAGGAAGTGTTTTTGGCTTACCCCTCCCTCCATGCAATCCACAGACCCTCAGCTAATTCCTGTAGATAACCGAGAGCTTTACTTTTGTTAGAGATGGATTCATTTCTGGGATAATTTTCTGTTGGGTCAATCTTTGCTTTTCAATTTTTTTATTGGTTTCATCCCATTCAAATTCTTTTTCATTTTTTTCTTTTAAAAATTATTATATTTTGAGTTTTACATCACATTAAAACCCCTAAAATATGCCTCCTCCCCACTCAGAAAACCATCCCTTATAACAAAGAATAAAAGAAAGGGGATGCAGGGGGGGAGTCATTCAGCAAAACTAACAGATACCTCAACCAAGTCTAACATTGGATTGTTGTCCCACATCCATTCTGCAAAGAGGGAAGGGAAGCGTACTCTTCTATCTCTTCTTTGGGGCCAAGATTGATCGATAAAATTACCCAATTGCGTTTCCTCTTTTGTTGCCTTTGTATTCCTTATGTACAGTTTTCATCCTTCTGCTTTCTTTGCTTTGAATTGGTTCATATCTTCCCATTGCTCTCTATATTCTTCATAATCATTTCTTACTGCCTAATAATATTTTATTATATGTATGAATTTCGATTGGTTTGTTTCCAGTTTTTTTCCATTATGGGAATATGTTGCTATGAGTATTTTGCTGTCTATGGGACATTTCCTGCCCTCTTTGGAGCATATTCTCTTTGAGCCAAAGGGTATAGACACTGTTACTTTCTTAGCATGACTCCAAATTGTTTTCTGGAATGTTGGAGCCATAATTTATTACATTTTAAGAGGCTTCCATTAGCAATTTCCCATTTTATGTATGCCTGCTTTATCTTTTGACCCTTTTGCTCATGCTAAGTAGCATGTCTAAGTATCTTAAACCAAGCTTTTTGAGTATAGAAAAGTCTGTTCTTTCTTTGATTTTAGATCTAGTGTCTAGCAGATCCCCACAAGAGGTGACATAAAGAATGGAAATATTGAAGTCCCTCAGAATCGGACCATGGTCACAGAGTAATCGATTCTTTATTGATTCTTCCTGCCTCAGGTTGCCCATGCTTTTGCCTTCCATTCTCTTCCCACAGATACCATCATTATCTAAGTCATTATTACTTAATGTGGGTACTATTGCCAAATTCTTCTGATTGCTATTTTTCCCTCCAGGCTCTTCACTTTCCACTATATCATCGACCTTCCTGCCAGATTCACCTTCAAAAACAACACTTGGATCATGTGGCTCCCTCAGAAACATTTAATGATTCCTGAAACACAAGAGGATAAAGGTGAGACTCCTTAGCCTGGCATTCAAGGGCCATCAGAATCGAACCCAACCTTCCTATCTAAGCTTCTTTCCTGTCTCTCTCTCAGTGTGCATTGATCACTCCTCCCAGACTGCCCTATGTTGTCCCCCATCTATGTTGACTCATTCCTACTTCTAAGATTTTTCTCATGTAATGTGCCCGGGTGAGCTAGGTTTCTCTGAGCTTCTCCACTTAACCCATCCTTCAACGTTCACCACAGGTCCCAGTCCCTCTCTTCTCTGACCTCTCTAGAAGTCTCCTTTGTCTCTTGCTTGTCAATTAGTCATACGTAGATTTTATTTAACTTTTCCCATGTGTGTTAATATTGTCTACCCAGCTGGATTATGGGATTCCTTGGGCAGATTGTTTTCTTGGGTACCTTGTCCCCTCCATAGCATGTAAGTACATGGTAGATGTTCAATAATTATTTGTTTGTTGAATGAGAATGCTGTTAAGTAGATTATTATCATTATTATTCTCTTTTTGACAGAAGAGGAAATTGAGGCAGAGAGATTATGATGATTAATCAAGGAAACTTTTCCTAACACAAAGGATTTTTTTAATCTCATGCATTTATTAAGCCCATAATATATGCTAAACACTATATTAATTACTCTAAGGGACAAAGGGAATATTAAACTACATCTCCGACTCTGCAGGAGTTTCCAGTACTCTGTCTGACTCATTCTTCTCCTCAAAGTCTTCTTACATTTGTTGTTTTCTAGCACATGCTTAGTAGGCAGTGTTCCCTACTGGTTAGAATACACGCTAGGAGTAGTTTAAACCCCACCGTTGGCGCTCGCAAGCTATGTGACTATAGGTAAGTCAGTTAAGTCCTCTGAGCCTCAGTTTTTCAATCCGTAAAATGGGGATAATAATGTCTATAGTACCCTCCTAACAAGGATAGAATGAGGCTCAAATCATCATAGGATCTTGACCTGGAAGGTATCTCAAGGTCATCTAAGCTAAGCCTCTCATTTCAGATAAGGAAACTACTGTACATGAATCTAGGGATTTGCCCAAAGGAATGTGTATAAAGTGCCCTGAAAACTTTAAAGCACTATGTGACTATCTGCAATTTTATTGATTTTTCTTGCCATCCAGTCATTTTTGTAAGAATGCTCCCATATATGTAGTACATTTCAATGTCAGAGGGCATTTTCAATGTCTAGTCCTCAAGTGATTAATTGTTGTTTTATTGTTTGGGGATCATTTTCAGTCAGACTCTGACACTTTGTTTCCCCATTTGGGGTTTTCTTGGCAAAAATCCTGGAATGACTTGCCATTTCTTCCTCTAGATCATTTTACATATGAAGAAACTGAGGCAAACAAGGTTAAATGACTTGCCCAGGGTCATACAGCTAGTAAGTATCTGAGGCTGTATTTGAATTTAGGTAGGTTTGCCTGACTCCAAACCAAGAGTTCTAACCAGTGTGCCACCTATATTCTGCCATAATTGTCTAGGGTTCTCTCTTAGCTGAAACAGTTTCATCAATAAAAGTATTTCATATTTTACTGAAAATGTTGAGGTCATTCTCCAAGAACTAACTCTTATTCCTTCTCATTTTGAGGAATAACATAGATAGACAGATAGATAGATAGATAGATAGATAGATAGATGATAGATAGACAGATAGATATGTATAACTATATATGTATACATATATACACACACATACATACATACATACATATGTATTTGTGTTTAATGGTAGCCATGTTGGCAGCAGATGGGGAGGGAAGAAAAAGGAAAAAAAATTACATTATATTGTTGGAATGGTAAAATGATCTAACCATTTTGGAAAGCAATCTGGAGTTATGTCCAAAGAGTTATCAAACTACCTGTATACTTTGACCCAGCAATACCACTACTTGGTCTTTTTCCAAATATGATCAGGGAAAAAGGGAAAGAGCCTATATGTTCTAGACTTTTTGTAATAGCCCTCTTTGTGGTGGCAAAGAATTGGAAACCACAGGGATGCCCATCAATTGTGGAATGGCTGGACAAGCTGTGGCATATGATTGTGATGGAATAATATTATAAGAAATGATGAGCTCAATGATTTTAGAAAAATGTAAAAATACTTGCATAAAATCATGAAGAATTAAATGAGCAGAACCAAGAGAACATTGTATACAGTAACAGCAATACTGTTTTAAGAATAACTTTGAGTGAATAAGTCACTTTTTCTGTTATAAATACCCAAATTAACTATAAAGAACATATGAAGAAAGACACTATATGCATCCAGAGAAATAGAAATTGCATAAAATTATACACACACACACACACACACACACACACACCTCTTTGTGTCTAATGATAACCATGTCTAGGGTAGGGATGCGGGGGTGGGGGGAGTGATTTTGTAATCTGAAAGGAACAGCAAGTTGTGCATAGAAGGTTTGTGGTTTCATGTACTGTGTTATGGAAATGCTTGTATTTGTTCCAAAAATTAAAAATAAAAAAATTACATAATATCTTTATTATATATTTAAAAGAAGCATCAAGTTGTACATAATAGATTCACAGTTTTGTGCACAATCATCTTTTTTATAATACTATACTATGGAAATGCTTCTTTTATTCCATAATTTTTTTTTAAGTCAAACAGAGGGTTTTATATTTGATCCTGGAGGTGACAGGAGGCCACTAGAGTTTGTTGGGAAGGGGAGGGGTGAAATGGCAGAGCTGTACTCTAGGAAGATGAGTTTGACCAATGAGTGAAGGATAGACTAGCATGGGGAGAAATTTGGGGTGCGAAGAACCTATTACAGGGCAGGCTATTACAATGGTTCCAGGTTGATGTTGGGGCTAGAAGAGATACAGAAACATATAGAAGAACAAACATACAGAGAAACAAAAACATACAGAAGAGATATTATAAATACAGAATTAATGAGACTTGCTATCAGATCGGATATGAGCGGTGAGAGTGAGGAATCAAGGACAAGAGGGAAGTGTGGGCCTTGAAAACCTCAAGAATATGGAGTGTCAAGGAGAAAGGCTGAGTGCCAGTGTGAAAGGCTGCAAAGAGATCACAAAGGAGAAGACTGGATAGACTAATAAATCACTTGTAACTTTGGAAAGAGCAGTTTCAGTTGAGTGATGAGGCCAGAACCAAATGCAGAATTAAGAAGAGACATAGACATAGGAGGAAAGGAAGTAGAGGCATTGACTGTACAAGGTCTTCTTAAGAAACTTAGACCCGGAAAAAAAGGAAAGATATAGGACCATAGTTAGTGGGGAATGAATGGATCGAGTAAGGATTTTTCTTTTTATTTTTGTGGTTGGGAGAGATATGGGGGAGTTTGCAGGCAGAAGGCAAAAATCAATTAAAGATTACTCTGTGGGTAAGGGATGAAAGAGAGTGAAATCTGGTGGTGGAAATAGGGCAGGGTGGAATCATTTGTGCAGACAAAGGGATTTGCCTTGGCAAGGAGAAGGACCACTCTTCATGTGAAAAAAATGGAGAGTGGTATACTTGCCCTAGCTCCTTCTGAGCTGAAACAGCTACATCAGGGGAACCTACGAGAACACTCCCAATCTCCTCAGTAAGGTAGAAAGCCAGATCATCCGGTGAGAATGAAGTGGGCGAGGGACATCATTTGGGCTTTAAATAGAAAGGAGGTTTGGATTGAAAGGATTGTACAAGTGAGTCAGTTAATTGATGGATGTGAATCTGTTATTATTTGCATACAAGTAATAGCAGTAGCAGTGGCCAATGATATGAGAGTCATCAGGTCAGGTTTTAAAGACTATTCCTCATAGAGATCCAGGCATAGTCCCAAATGTAAAGGGATAAGCATCCTGTGAGTCAAAAGAAAGAGTTTGGGGAGGGGTGAGAAGGAGGGCCAAATGCTACAAAGAAGTCGGGAGCCCTCCTCTAGACTTGGGTTTAGACTTGACCCAAGTGTGAGAAGTAAAAGAAAGTTCTAGACATAAGCCTAGGTTTTAAGCCTAGACTCTCTGGAACAGGTAGAGAGTGGGGACAGTTTCCTCCTCTCTGTTTTTGTTGGAGTCAATAAATGGAGAAATATTTGTTCCTTCTGTGGGTAAGGAACAAAGGAAAGAGAGTAGCACAGGTAGCACTAGGTAGCACAGAGGATAGAGCACAGAGCCCCGAGTCAGGAAGACCTGAGTTCAAATCCAGACTCAGACATTTACCAGCTGGGCAAGTCACCTAACCATGTTTGCCTCAGTTTCCTCATCTGTAAAATGAGCTGGCAGAAGCAATGGCAAACTACTCTAATGTCTTTGCCAAGAAAACCCCAAAAGGGGTCATGAGGAGTCAGACATGATGAAAAACGATTAAACAAAACATCTGTGTGCAAGCCCAGGAGAGAATTGAATTCCTGGAGAACAGTTCCTTGTGCACCATCTTTAGCGGAACTGAAGCCTAAAACAGGGTAATCCTTTTGAAATGACTCCATTCAGGAAGCTCAATAATTGTCAAGTCTGACTGAGGAAGCTGGAGCAGACATGATTAATTTCCTAAGTACCAAGAATACTCAGACTTTAACATTATCAGTTTTAGGGGGGAGAAAAAATTCCTCCTGAGGCTTCAAGGAAAATGATGTCATGATTTGGGAAATTTTATTCAAAACATCCGGAGGCTGGCAACAAATCTGCTGATGGAGGGTGGGATTTTATCCAGGAAATGAACCGACCGGCCCCAGCACTATCTGCTCACTCTATCTAGGTCCATTTGCAGCTTAGGCAAATCTGTCTGTACCAGCCAGTGTACCAACAGACTGTTCTTCTCTGTTCTCTTGAACAATAGCACAGAGCCCAGAAATGGCGTCAGTATATGTCCAGATATGGGGACAGCACATACATGTGCCTCCTCCTGGTTGATTCAGAATAAGGAAAGAGCAGCATCTCCTAGAACACGGCTGCCTTGTTCCCTCAGGGCTCTACAGAGAGGACATCCTCTTTCCTAGTTTTTAAAAAAGAAAAACGTTGGTGGGTAGGAGCCCTCGTTACCCTCCAGTTGAAGAGTGTGATCCAAGCACTAAGTCATGGAAAGTAAACCGCCTTTGAAGCCCCATCTGTACTTCCCAGCTCTATGACCCTGGGCAAGTCATTCGTCTGACCTTCAGTTTTCTTATTCATAAAATGGTACTACCAAGAGCACAATATATTAAACTGGAAGGAAACTTGGAGAATATCTGTGGTTGTCATTTTACAGATGAGGAAACCAAGACCAGGGAAATCAAATGACTTTTTTTTTTGAGGTCACAAATGCTATTAAGTGACCAAGCTGGGATGAAGACACAAATCTGGCGTTTCCAAGTCCAGTGTTCTTATTCCACAGGGATGCCAAGAAGATTAAATGAAGTAACATATGGAAAAGTACTTATATATAGTATAATTTTTAAAGACTGTTTTTCAACATCCATTCATTAAAATAAACATTAACTACCTAATGTGGACAGTTTCATCTACTAGATAACTGGGAGAGTCGCAAAGTTTACTTGACTTACTCCCTAAACCCCAAAGTTATATATAAATGTCACCCGTTATTATTATTAGCAAGCAATGTTGGAGGGCAGAGGCAAAAGGGGGTCCACAGGCACTGACTTCTCCATACCAGTGAGTGAAAATCCAAGGCAACAGAGGAACTTATGCAGTAGAGATATTAATCATACCCCAGGCTCCTTCTGTCATGTTGCTTCTGCTATAAATTGGGGTACTGGGTGCTTGCCTGCTATTTTCTTGTCCTGGGGCCCTGTGGAGAGGAATGTACCGCTGAAGAGGTGACCACTCATCCAACCACCATTCCTATACGTGGAGACTTCTTCTGGTCTGGGGTCGTGTTGGGTCTAGGGCTCAGCTTACCGTGACATAGACTAGCAGGAGTCAAACAAATGGAAATGGGGCCACTAAATAGTAGAAAACCACATCATGACGTTATCTATGCTCTATTATATTTTTATTTTGTTAAATATTTCCCAATTATATTTTCTTTTTTTTTCTTTTTTTTTTTTTTTGGAGGGCAGTTGGGGTTAAGTGACTTGCCCAAGGTCACACGGCTAGTTTTTGTGTTAAGTGTCTGAGGCCGGATTTGAACTCAGGTCCTCCTGACTCCAGGGCCAGTGCTCTATTCACTGTGCCACCTAGCTGCCCCAGCCACCTAGCCGCCCCCCAATTATATTTTAATCCGGTTCAGGGTTCACTTTGCAGTCTTGTGGGCAGCAACACAGCCAGGTTGCACATTAGACGCCTCTGGTGTAGACCTGGCTCAGAAGATGCTCTCCCAAATCCCACTTTCACTCATAAACATAGCTACTACATCCCATAAAGGATCTAGGGGCAGCCCTGAAGGGTTCAAGAGTCTCTGTCTAAAATCACATAGATTATGAGCCCCTACCAGTGTACCACAGCCACAAGTAGTCAAAATTATCAGTGGAGAAATTATTTAGTAAACACACAAGTAGTTTTATGTCATTGCTAAGTCATTTTTTTCAATCATGTCTGACTCTTTGTGACCCTATTCAGGGTCTTCTTGACAAAAATATTTCAATAGCTTGCCATTTCCTGAGGCAAACAGGGTAAAGTGACTTGCCCAGGGTCATATGGCTAGTAGGTGTCTGAAGTTGGATTTGAATTCAGGTCCTCCTGACTCCAAGTCCAGTACTCTATCCAGCGTACCACCTAGCCTCCACTAAGTAGCTGCCTATAAAAGGAGATTTACTTAAGCAGTATAATTAGCTTTAAAAAAAAACTCCCCAAAAGTCGATGTTATATTCTCACACTGGCATATACAGAGTCCAGAGAACAGTTGGCTAAACATGTAGCAAAGGGAAATCTCACAGGCAAAGATGACTAGAAGTGTTTTTCTCAAACTCATTGGAATACCCAAGAAATTCCCGATGGAACTTCTTTGCTGGGTTCTTGGTAGAACTATGGATCTTAGTCCTACCATCTGTCCTTAGTTCCCGATGCTCCCAATTACTTTGGAAAAATTAAAATCAAAAACCATTTATCAAGCACCTGCTGTGTGCCGGGTACCATGCTAAGCATTTTACAAACATCTCACAGCCTTGTGAGGCAGGTCCTGTTATTGTCCCCCTCTTTATAGTAGAGCAGACTGGGGTAGGTAGAAGCTAGTCAACGTGCAGAGAAGGCACAGTTAGTAAGTATCTGATCTAGATTTGAATTCGGTTCTTCCTGACTTCAGGCCCAGGACCCAAGTCACTCTACCACCAAGATGCCGATTTAAGCAGGGTGGGGTGTTGGGATTGGCTGAGTCCATAAACGTCCCTTCTTTGCAATGGGAATCGGGGGAGTTTTCAGTAGGCCATTTCATTTAAATAGCACGAAGGAAAAGTTGCTGCCCAGCATCCTTCCAGGCTGCCCAGAGTACTGTGTTCTTTCTGCGTCCTGCTTGTGTGCCTTCTCAGGAAGAGTTCTCTGTTTGGATCAGTGGATGTTCTGGAAAGGCACTCGGCTGTTATCCTAATTATCCTGGGAGCTCGACAGGCCCTGCGGTGGGCCAGGGAGACAGCACTAATGAGATCAGTGTGGGGTCTGTGTTTATCAGCTGAGATCTTTGGGCCTTTCCATTCTGAAGGTTCTTTGCATTTCATGGGAAATGTAAAGCCTGCGGTTTGCAATGAGATCCTTGACTGCGGCTTCGGCTTCGGCTTCAGCTTTGGTGAAACCTATTGTTCCTGGCTCCTCCCAGAAAGCACAAAGCGGCCTTCAAACAAATGCAAGCAACGCTGGAGGAATGACACACAGTGTCTGAAGCACACAGTCAGCCGGGCTGCAGACGTTGCCATAGGTGCCCTGCCACTGCCCACAGTGGATGGCTGTGCCTGTAAATGGTACCAAGTAAATAAACTACAGCCAGGTTAGACAGTCTCTATCAAAGCCCGCCTCGAATTCTCACTGCCTCTAACAAACACCCTGGGCAAGTCATTCTCATCCTCAGTTTCCTCATCTCTAAAATGGGGGTAATAATAGCATTTACTTCACAGATCGCATGAATTAATATACATAAAGTGCTCTGCAAATCTTAAAGCAATAGATAAACTTTGGTTATTATTATTATTATTAAAATTCCACTTGTACCGGCATCCAGATAATCATATCTGGTGACCCAGAGCTGGAGTCTAGGGGCATAACAAATGGAGTACCGACCTTAGAGGCAAGAAGACCTGGGTTCAAATCCTGCTTCAAATTCTTACTAACTGTGCGACCCTGGGCAAGTCACTTAACTTCTGTCTGCCTCAGTTTCATCTGTGAGGGCAGGTAGGTGGCACAGTGGATAGAGTGCTGGGCTTGGATTCAGAAAGACTCATCTTCCTGCATTCAAATCTGGTCTCTGACACTTACTAGCTGTGTGACCCTGAAGAAGTCACTTCACCTTGTCTGCCTCACTGCCCTCATCTGTAAAATGAGCTAGAGAAGGAAATGGCAAACTGTCACAGTATCTTTGCCAACAAAACCCTAAAATGAAGTCATGAATAGTCAGATGTGATTGAACAACAATAACAGATAATGAAAAGATTGGATGTAACGGCTTCTAAGATACCTTGTAGCCCTAAATCTATGATCCTGAGACCACCAGTAGAGAGACAAAAGCCATTTCTCCAGACTCGTGTAGACGCGGACCATTTTGAAGACGCAAACAAAAGACAAATTCTTGAGGGGAAAAACCCATCTACTCCATGGCCATTTTTCAACACCAAAATGAACTCGGAGCAGAAGCGAAGGCTTCCTTGCTACCTGTCCTCCCAAGCTCCATCAATCACTCTGCACCACAGGCTACAATTCCCCAAATCTCAGTGGTTCTCATTCATGTGGCAGATCCAGAGATGGAAATGGTCATTCCCTTTAAAAACAAAAACAAACCCCCACCATCAACATCTGTGTGGCTTCCCAGGAGCTCAGGGCAGCAAGGGGAGGGCGAGATGCATCCCAACCTTCCTTGGAGCCACCCTTGCAGGACCCAGGGCCTAAAGGAGGACCCAGGGCCTGAGGGGAATTGATAAGTCAGGCCTTTTTCGTTCTTGCTCTCCACATTTTCATTAGTTGCTGCCGGTTTCCCAAGAGGTCACTGGCCTTAATTATACCTGCAAACTTGACATAATGGCCACATTGAAGATGTGCACAGCGACCCAGCGGGGAGCTCCCCCTCATCATCTTGCCTTCTCCTTGTTTGAAAGTTCCCAGGCCGAGGTCACTGGGAATGTCTGGCCTCTGACACAGAGAAATCTTCTTCCTTGAGGTCAATAATCACTCTAAAGCTCAGGCCTCCTCTCTCCTCTGTCCCTAAAATACAAAAGAGTTCTGTTGGGGGTTTTTGGACCCCTAATACGTTCCTTTTAGGGGAGGAGAGGTGGGTAGAATATAGGGAAACACACCACCGTCACTCCCACAAGGGCAGACAGTCTTGCCTAATAATGGCGAGCGTTTATACGGCACTGTAAAGTTTCCAAAGTGTCCTGCATATACACACACACATATACATATATGTGCATGCATGTGTGCACATACATATGTGCGTGTATATATATACATATGTGTATGTGCATGTATATACCTATATGTGTGTATATGTGTGTGTATATATACGCCCATATATACACACACCAAATATACATATATATGTTGTCTCATGTAATCCTCACTGCGGCCTACCGTATACATTTATATATGTGTGTGTATGTGTGTATAAGTCAGAAATTGGCTGCCCAATTGCTTCCCAAGGAAATTAAGGCCTGTTTCATTCTTTGTCCTTGTATTCCCAGCACTTGGTGCATTGCAGGTTCTTAATACATACCTACAGGTAGACATAATACAATGGATAGAGTACTGGAGTCAAAGAAACTCATCTTCATGAGTTCAAATCTGGCCTCAGACTCTTACCCTGGACAAGTCATTTAACCCAGTTCCTTTACCTAAAAGTGAGCCGGGGAAGGAAATGACAAATCCCCCCCCCTCCCCAATATCTCTGCCAAGAAAACCTCAAACGAAGGCACAAAGAGCTGGACAGGCCTAAAATAACTAAGCAATAATAATAGATGTTTATTGATTGATTGAAAATTATAGAAACTCAGAGTAGAGAGGGAGCTCAGGAACTATCTGGCCCAACCAATACCTGATCAAGACTTGCTTCTCCAATACTGCAAAGAAGTCGCCATCCAGCCTCTTCTTAGAGACCTCCCCTAGAGAGGGGAAAGTCCCGTCTATGGCTTTGGGGTCCACATCCCTCTTGGACATCTTCCTGGTGCTACTTTCTGATTGAGTCCTGTGGTCCTGTGTGAGACTAGATGGATGTGGTGGGGGTTGAGTGCGTGGACGCACCTGCTGTTTCTGTGGGGAATATGAGGAATGGGTCTGGGGGCAGTGGCTGGGATTCCATCACATGGACATGCCTGCTGTTCTGTGAGAAATATGAATTCTACAACATATTTCCGTGAGAAATATGTTGTTCTAGAGAGCAGGGGGGCATATATGAAGAAGTTAGAACATTGGGGGGACATTAGTGATTATCTTGCTATTCAGTGGGGCCCATAAAGAAATTAGAATATTGGGGCTGGGGGCAGCTTTATTAGGAATCATCAATAACAAATATTTATTAAACATCAACAACCTGCTTGGTCCTCCATTATACAATCTGAGGTTCTTTCCATGTAGTTATTTCTTACCAAAGAGTCTGCTGGAACCAGCTCTTACTAGCTTATCAGAGCAGATTGTTAAATTTTCAGTGTAAGCATTTACACTTCAGACATCAGCAAATGCTACAAATCAGGGAGAAAACGTTCATAATGCTGATTAAGCTTAGATGTGTCATGCATACATTTGAGGGAGAAGAGCTGGTTGTTAAACATTTACTAACACACCATTGTCTAATAATTCATTTTTAATCAGTTTTCCAGAAATTAAACACATTTCTTCAAGATAATACTTTCTTGAGTCTCAAGACTGAAGAAATTTCATGCCTAGGAGACAGTAACTAAGCTTTTCTCTTGTTTCTACCCTACATCAGAATGAGTTCAGAAACAGTATTTAGAGGCTTGCCTATGTGCTCTGAACCCCCTACCACTAAGCTACCAGACTTTCAACTTGATGATTCAATTTTCTTTAGGTGGGAGAAGATAGCTGAAGAAACCTTTTGTGTTAGTTCAGGTCATTTATCTGTATTATATATAAAAGGAAACCTTGCCAGCCACCTCCAAAATCTCTCTAAAAAGTTCCCCCAAAGGGCTCTACTCCATGATTTATCAAGAAGGATTGAACACCATCTGACCAAGTCTTGGCTGAACAATTGTTGGTCCAGATGTCCAACTGAAAAAGTACCCCGTGCTTGTTTCATTTTAAAGTGTGTAGTTAAAAAGACTTGGGCATGATTTATTTGTTGGTGAAGAAGGGCGGTAGGATGCGAGGGCAGGAGGAAAAAGCCTAAGTCCATTTAAAGCATAACAGATTTGGCTTGGCACTCCTGGAGGGAAATTGAAATCAAATTCAGTAGCAAAGGGCAACCTGTTCTGATGTACAGGAGAACCTATTTAAAAACCTATAAGTCACTGAGGTAAGAAATAGATGACATTTTCATTTTTTTCCATTCCTTGTGTCTCGTGGATATAAGATCCAGCCCAGGAGAGCTGGGAATGTTAATCACAGTGACTGTTAACTGGAGACACAACCCATGGGTTCTTCTGCATGTTTAACATTGCTTGTATCCAGCTTCTGCTCCTTCCCATTCCCATTTCTTTCCCCTCTCTCCCCACCCCTACCCCTCCAGCCCCCAAAGGCTTATCACTCAACTTCATTTATCTTTGTAAGGATGACATAATGGGAAATTGTTAAGGTTCCAAGGAATGGTCAACGAAAGATCAAACATGGCCCTGCCTACTTTTCAGGATTAGGGGTAAAATAAATGACAAATAAGGCAGAAGGAGAGTGGGGGGAGGAAACACAAGTCAAAGAAATAGAATGTTTTACCTCTTTCCAAAAAACAAATGAAGTAAAAAATGTGTTTACTAGAAATGCGATTCGTGGTGTGGACGCTGGTTTGGCACCTCTTTAAAGATCTCACAGGGGAGTATAAGTGCCCAGGGCCTTCAAAGAGTCAAGGCCTCTCTAGACAAGTGTGCCCAGGGAATAGAGAAGGAAGAAAGTCTTTCCCTCTTCTCCAACCTCCTGGGCACCACCCTGGACAACACAAGGATAAATGTGGCTGTGTAGCCCTATTGGGTGGCATGGTTTGGGTTAGAGGGAAGGGAAAGATGAGGGGGAAAGATTAAGAGGTAGGCCAGGATGGGACACACCTAAGCATTCCCCAGTTCATGCTGCTGCACAAGCCTACATTAAGAGTTACCAAGCAGCTCTGAGAGGGTGTGTCAGTGAGTGGGTGAATGCTGGTCCACAATTAAGCTGGGGCCCCTGCCTTGGAGCAGAAACCATAAGGAGAGAGAAGGAAGCTGATTTCTCCTACCGTGTATTGTATGCCCAAGGGCAGAAGGAGAACAGCCAAGCAGGGTTGGGGAACCTGCAGCCTCAAGGGCACACATGACCCTCTAGGTCCTCAAGTGCAGCCCTTTGATGACTTATTCTGCAAAGTTTGGGTTCAATCAAAGGGCTGCACTTGAGGACCTAGAGGGTCATGTGTGCCCTCGAGGTCACAGGTTCCCCCACCACTGGAGGATCAGAAAACTGAATTACAGGACGAGAATGTATTATCACAGTCAAGAAAGCGACACGTTGACTTGTGTCACCTCTGGCAGGAAACAGCAGGAGAGTAAGTTCTCACAAGTGAGCAGTCGGTGCCTTGACCTTTAAAATGGCTTACAATCATCCATCACTCACAAACCTCTGAGTCTAAGTGGCAAGTCCTTCTAGACAAGAGGCTTAGGATACTTTTTTTTTCCTGTGCAGTTACTTAGAATTTCCAAGAATGGTCAATGGTCAAGGATATCAGCAAAGTAGATGGAAATAAGTCAAAGTAAGTTAAAAGAAGGAAAAGAAGAATTTCAAACTTAAAGATGGATACAAAGTCGCTCCCCAAATCTAGCCTAAAGGTTAAAGTAACCCAAAAGACTGAGAAAACTAATGAATATGGTGTCTCCTCCAAATGAATGGAAGCTTCTTGAAAGCAGGGGCTGGAGGAATCACAAAGAAATAGACTTGGACTTGCTATCAGGAAGAACTTCCTCTCAATGAGAACCAGCCCAAAGCCATCAGGAAGTAGAAGGTTTTTCCCTCTTCGGAATTCACTTCACCTTCTTTGGAGAACTTCAAGGAAGGATGTACAATCCCCTGTCCAGGATGTCCTACTGGTGATACTTTTTATGCATGGGCTGGTCTTCACCTTCTGCACGAAGCCTTTCTCTCTCCCCCAAGCCCTGTCATGCTCCTTCCCAAACTCCTTGCATTTAAATTTTTTTCTACATTTATAATTATTCATTTTATGTTTACTTCTTTCCATATTGTCTCTCCCATTAGAATATAAGTTTATTACAAGTAGGGATTGTTTTATTCTTTATACTTGTATTTCCACTGCTTAAAACAATGCCTAACAAACAACAGGCATTTAAAAATACTTGTTGATGGGTGAATTGTTGTCTGCAGCCTTGGTTTTAGCCGTTCATGACAAGTAACTGGTAGCTAACAAATACCAATGGGTAAATGAGTAGATGGAATCCTGGGAGACAGCATGGTATATGGACATGCTGGATTTGGAATCAGAGAACCTGGGCTCAGATCCCTGCTCCCCCTTTTTCACCACCTGTGTGAACTCCACTAAGTTACTTACTCTCTCTGGGTCAACGTTAGTAAAATGAAGGCAGGGGTTGGACTGCAAGGCTTCTAAGCCCCTTTCAGCTCCCCATCATGCTATGATCCTAAGGCACTCAGCATCTCTGTGCCTTAATTTCTTCATCTGTAAAAATGAAGGAGCTAAGATTAGTTGGTCTCTAAGGCCCCTTCCAACTCTAAATCCTTGGATTTATTTAGGTTCAGTGGTCATATGATAAAATGGGGTCAGTTGTCCCATGGATGTGTCTCCTGTTCAAGACCAAAAGAACACGAGTTATCTACCCTCCTAGGGGTCAGTCAGAAACTTACCTATTCTCCCCTTTCCCTTTTAAGGAAAGAGAATTAATTCATGCTAACCAAGCTCAAAAGAGATTGACTGGCAAACTAGAATGACAAGGAATTCATTTGTAAGGCTAAGCATGATGGTCAAGGGCAACGCATCTGGTCAGTCCATTCTCCACTAAGGGACACTACAAAGAAACTGGGAAACCAAACCGAGCCCCAAAGGCTGCTGACTGCTTCACAGCAGAGTATTAGAGGTGAGAGGAAAGTAAAGTTCCATCGAATCCAGCTTCCTTGGGGAAGGGGAAAGGGGAAGGGAAGAAGAGAGGAAGGGAGGAGAATAAGCATTTGAATAAGTCCAAGTGTTTTACAAGTATCATGTGTGATCCTCACAACAACCCGGAGAGGTAGACTCATTGCCATCTTCATTTTACATTTGAGGAAACTGAGGCAGAGAGAGGGTAAGTGATTTGACCAGAGTCACAGAGCTAGTAAATGACTGAGGCCAGACTTTAGGTCAGGTCTTCCTGACTCCAGACTTAGCACTTTATCCACTGAACCACCTAGCTACCTTTAAGGATGATTTTTAAACGTAGAGCGATTGAAAAGTGCTAGAATTTTCATATCGACCTGTCAGGGCCTCCTGGGTGGTGCTGGAGAAACATGGCCAAGTTCTTGCCCTTAAATTCTCCTCTGTCTAAATTCAGCGTTGGCCATTACCATTTGTTTGCATTTGTTACAACTGCACCTGTCCTCATTTCAATATGTTCATGTGGAATTTGCCTAGCCCTGGGCATCAGTGCTCAAAGTGCCCTAATATATCCCTAAACAATGAATCACTTATCTCTGATCCACTTCCAAATTCTTCATGCTGAGAGGTTTACCGAATTATTAATTTTAGAATAATAAAAGTTTTGAGCTCCCAGACCAAATCCATACCTGATCATTAGGACATGATAGATTCTCTTGACCTACTTTTTATCCTCATGTGCATTCCATCCTGATACTAGCCCTTCTCCTTAGCCTGCCGCGTTCTACCTCCATAAAAACATACAGTACAAAACCTCTGTGGCAAATCACAGACTTTATGTGAAGAAAAAGCCAAAAGAGAACAAAATACAACTGTAGTTAATGCAGAACAGCAAATCATTTAAGAATGTCTGACAGTGAACAAGCATGGCGAGCGAAGTTGGAGAGAAAAAACTTTTCCAGAACCTCCTCACACTTCCTAAAGGGTAACAGTCACCTAGTAAAATGCAGTCTGAGTTCATTTTCTCCCATAAAACAGGCTGAGCTACTAAAGCTAGCCTCTCGGCCTCAGCTAGTCTCCTGCCATGGCTCTCCTCCCCAAATCTGTCTCTCTCTCCTGCAGAATCCAAAACTTCCCATGGGTCAGAATAATCCCACCTAGGCTAGACCAGGTCAAGCAATGCTCCATTCCTTCCCAAGATAGGAAAAGTTTCAAGGAAAAAGAAATTCTCAAAGTCCAGGGTTTTGAGCAAGGGTAAAAATCAGTTCCTACACTCATGGGGTAATCCATTTAAACCAGTGATTCTGTGGGGGAGGGGGGGTGAGAGAGACAGAGACAGAGACAGAGACAGAGAGACAGAGACAGAGACAGACAGAGACAGAGACAGAGACAGACAGAGAGACAGAGACAGAGAGAGAGAAAGAGAGAGACAGAGACAGAGAGAGAGACAGAGACAGAGACAGACAGACAGAGACAGAGACAGACAGAGAGAGAGAGAGAGACAGAGAGAGAGAGAGAGAGAGAGAGAGAGAGAGAGAGAGAGAGAGTGTTTGCGATGGACCTCTTTTCAAAATGTATTTATTTACTTTTAGTTTACAACATTCAGCTCCACAATTCCCAGAGTTCCACATTTTCTCCTCTTCCCTCTCCTCCCCCCTTCCCCCTCTCCCCCACCAATGCCGACATGCAATCTGATATAGGATCTACAAATACCTTCACATTAAACATTAGTCAGGTTGTAAAGAAGAATTATGACCAATGGAATGAACGAGAAAGAAGGAACAAAACAAAACAAAACACAAAAGAGAGAGAGCGAGTAGTTTGTTTCAGTCTTCACTCAGACTCCGCATCTCCTTCAATCCTGAGTCTTTTGGAGCCGTTTTATAACCTTGCATTGCCAAGAGGAGCCCAGACTATCAAAGTTGGTCATCACAGATACATTGTATCTCTAATTGTATACAATGTTCTCCTGGTTCCGCTCTCCTCACTCAGCATCAGTTTATGAGTCTTTTGGAGCCGTCTTATAACCTTGCATTGCTGAGAGGAGCCCAGATTATCAGTCAGTCATCACAGATACATTGTATCTCTAATTGTATACAATGTTCTCCTGGTTCCGCTCTCCTCACTCAGCATCAGTTTACGAGTCTCTCCGGGTTATTATGAAGTCCGAATGCTCCTCGTTTCTTATAGCACAATAGTATTCCATTACATTCACATACCACAGCTTGTTTGGCCATTCCCCAATGGATGGGCATCCCCTTGATTTCCAATTCTTTGCCACCACAACAGGAGCTGCTATAAATATTTGTGGATACGGCTCCTTTTCCCACTTGTATGATCTCTTTGGGATACAGCCCTAGAAGTGGTATTGCTGGACCAAAGGGTATGAACATTTTTATAGCCCTCTGGGCATAGTGATGGACCTCTTTTCAAAAGAATGTTTACAAAGGCATCAAATAAAATCCACAAGATTCCAAAGGAGACCAATTAGTTTGAAATGGTTAGCAAAATATTTTTTTTAAAACCACTTCACGGACTTAATATCTTAATAATTAATTAAGATGAATTACCTCTGACTTACTAATGAGATTAATAACACCCAATCTAAATACATTACAAAACTCCATTACAATAGAGTGCAGCAGAAAGACTCTTGCCTTCCTCTGTCGTATCTAGTTCCCTTTCCTGGTGTCAGTGTTCTGTCTTTTCTCCGATGTTTTCACCTCAGTTCTCTTTTCCTCATTCTTGGAATCAAGCTTATTTGAGGGCCTGGACTCCTTCTTCACTAAATACCATAAAGCAACATCTCCATGAAAGACGCGTCCTAAAGAAATGCTTTGCTGTCAAAACTTTCATGACCAGAGGTGGCAAAATATAGATATGGGTGGCAAAAGCTGTTATCCAGAACATGGATTATTGCCACTTCACTGTGATTCCACCCAATAAGTCCTCTTCCCTCCCTCCTTCCCTTCAAGGTAAAATAATTAGTAATTCTCCAGTACCCTCAGCCTAAATCCTGCCCTTCTTAGTACAGTCCGGCCCAGTGACACAGAGACCACACGCGGCTACATTCTGGGCTCTACCTCCTTCATTCCTAGAAGATGATTGTCCTGGGAGTACCATCCTTCCATCAGCTGGGCCCAAGCCCATGTCTGTCCTGGAGAATCTTGTGACTAACCCAGCCTCTCTGGCTTTTCTTCAGCCACTATTTGACCAAAGCAAAGCCAAGAAGAGCAAAGCTCTTCTGCCATGGTCCCTCCATATCCAAGAGAATTCTGTCCTCAGATCTGTCCATTTAGATTTTGCTCTTGGCTATCACCCTTCTTTACCATTTGGTCTCAATAGATGGCATGATCTACATCCCTTGGGGATAATTAGATTTTTGAGGGAAAGTTCTTTCTTTACATGAATAAATCTAGATTAATTTGAGATGGGTGGGGTAAGAATAGGATAAAAGTGAAAAAGAGATTAAATTTCTCCCTTCCACATTTGGGTGATTGCTCTGCTAGTGACCTACTAGAGATAAAGAGAATTGAAGCCAATAAGTAACAATAAGAGAGTGGAAAAGCAATATGCCTTTTCTTACTGGGTACACAGCCTATTCATTCTTCAGCCTCCAAAACTCTTATGCCCCTTAGAAATAGATACACCATATCTCTCTTAGTCTTAGTCTTCCCTTCCATTTCCTTTATGCCTCCCTTCCTTTGACCCTCCTCCTCCCTTTCTTTCCCTTCCTCCCCTCACTCTCCCATTAGAACACTTTACCAAATCCTTATTCAAATCAACACTACTTACAACAGTTATTTCTACAATGAGGAGACAAGCTATTTCACTTAGCAAAGGAAAGAAGGTGAGGAGGAGTTATGAAAGAAACAGAGCCACATTCTCTTTTCATGAACTCTATTTAAAACGCCTTGGGTATTATCAGCATACCAGTTCTCTCTTGGAAACCATAAATCATTTACTAGATTGGAATCCACTTCCTAAATAGGGTGGATGAATTTACCAAGAAAGCATTGTTTAAGTCCAATTCACTACTGACTCATTCATAATCCCTCTATTTAATAGTCCAGCATGACAAATTCAGTTCTCATACATACATAGCATGAAAACTGAAAAATGTGCATAGATAGTGTATACTTGCAGGGTAATGACAGGAGATGAGCAGTTTATTTAAGACTTTCATAAAAACCTGGAGCATACATTGAAAACACTGAATATAAAAAAGAATGGTAGAAAGGGAAGTTATATCCACAGAGATGACTGATGATTGATGATAGAATCATAATCATCACATATCACCTTGGAGCCATCCAGTCCCATCCAATTTCAAATATGTTCTGAAATCACTTTTGTTGGACAGTAAAATAATCTACCCAAGATTGAGACTGAGGCCCCAAAGACAAGTTTAAGAACAAAAGAATGTACTTATATAATGACTAGTGAACTTTCGGAACTCATTACAATGAAGAGGTAATAGTTTCATGGGAAATTTAAATAAATTCAGAGTTCAAAAAGTCTTGTATTGCTTAACACTTTTAAATGCTCTTAAGTGCATTATTTCATTGACCTTGAGCTAGGGCAGATATGTAGATAGGCAGATAGATGTAGAGATAACTATATTTTCCATTTGGTAAAGTAAGAAATTTGTGTTTCAGGTCACAATGTCATTAATAACAATGATGCCAGGGCTTACTTTGAGAGTTTGGAGAGAGGACTATTTAATATGTATAATACATTTAAGAATTTTTCTTCATAACCTGATGACTAGCACCCAATTCTGCTGATGCATATGGGGACATAGACCATGGGAGAACTCTAGAACAATGGTTAATAAATGTTTATTGCTTGTGTTGAAAAAAAGGATTTGTTTTTTCATTGTAAACATGGAATTAAGTGGACCACTCCAGAGGAAATAAAGAGGGCATGGACACATGTGTAATTGTGGAGAGCAGTACCGGGATCAGACCTAATGACTAACACCTGCCAGTGTAAAGTAGCCAGACAAGGGAGTCTGTTCTCTCAGGTGAGTAAATGAAAGGTGAGCTTAGAGCTGATGAAAAGACAATGTAGGGTGATGATCAGGTCAGCAGTCTGGGAGGAAACTTCATGCTTAGCGAAATAACCATGGGGGCCTAGTCTTATGGTGCTAGGATCCCAGTGCTTGATGCCGGTCTAGCTCAGTGAACAGAAAAGACAATTTAAGCATCAAGAAAAGAACTAACCTCTGGTTCTATAATCTGGCTAGGGGAATTTTGTCTTAGGTAGACTAACAATGAACAGAAAGAGCAAACCCAGACATAACAGAGAACATCCAAGGACGTGAAGAACTCCAGAGAGAAGTTGAAGAAGGAAGAAGTTTAAATCCTAAGAAAGACAAAACTCAAAAAAACCAGAGAGAGGAGAATCTTTATCATGTGAGAGCAAAGAAGACAGATGGGGGCCTCTTCAGGTCCATAGCCAGTGAATCCAGGCCAAGAGTTCTTATTCCTTTTGTGTCATGGATGGACCCTCTTGGTAATTGAAGTCTATGGACCCTTTCACAGAATCATTTTTTGGGGGTGTTTTTGGAGGGGGGAAGGGAGGACAATTGGGGTTAAGTGACTTGCCCAAGGTCACACAACTAGTAAGTGTTAAGTGTCTGAGACCAGATTTGAACTCAGGTCCTCCTGACTCCAGGACTAGTGCTCTATTTACTGCACGGCCCTCAGAATCATGTTTTCAAATGCTTAAGATAAAATACATAGGATTACCAATTATATTGAAACATAATTATCAAAATATAGGAGGAAGAAGAAGAGAAAGAAAAAGGAAAATATGATTATATTATTATTTTAATAATATTTTTTCCCAATTACACGCTAAAACAATTTTTAACTGTTTTTTAAGTTTTGAGTTTCATATTTTATCCCCTCCACCCCTCCCCCCTCCCTGAGACAGTAAGCAAGGGTTTTCTAGACACTTGCTAGCTGTGTGACCCTAGGTAAGTCACTTAACAATGTTTGCCTTTGTTTCTTTATTTGTAAAAATGAGCTGGAGAAGGAAATGGAAACCCATTCCAATATTTTTACCAAGAAAACCCTAACTAGGATCACAAAGCATTAGACGCAACTGAAAAATAGCAGAACAAAATGAGAGGGTTGGCCTAGCTCTGGAGTTCTTAATCTGGAGTCTGTGAACTGGTTTGTTTTAAGATTTTGATAACTGTATTTCAATATGATTGATCTCTTTTTAAAAGGCAAAGAAAACCCTTGGGCCAGATAAACTCTTGGGCCCTGCCCTGCTGAGATCCTATAAGAAAAAAACTTGAAAGAGCAGGATTAGTATTCACTATCTCTAGCTGATATGCAGGATCAAGGTTCAACCCTGGAAGCT
Source organism: Pseudocheirus occidentalis (assembly GCA_028646575.1). NCBI lineage: Eukaryota > Metazoa > Chordata > Mammalia > Diprotodontia > Pseudocheiridae > Pseudocheirus > Pseudocheirus occidentalis. Next base: position 356,123,534 of record CM053594.1, read on the forward strand.
GGTCAGGTTCCTTAACTCAGTCACCTTCCCTCCAACAGGTGCCGTGTGTCCTGGGCCCTTTGAAGCCGTGATGGCTGGATCAGGCTGAGACCACAGGCCTCCTAACGCCCAGCTCTACTTCCTTTCCTGTGCTCTCAGTGACTAGAGATGGCTCCGGTGCATGCTGGCTTCCCTGCAGAAAAGGTTGTCTGACTTCCCAAGTCTTCCACAGCTCTTTCATTTGACCAAGTCACGATTGCTCTGCCTTGGCTGTTCAGAATTGACTAGAAGTCTTTGCTGAAGGAGAAGGTTTCCAGTGTGTGACCGACAGGTACTAGGTCTGGGTGCCAACACTGTGCTCCAAATGCTAACCCACACTATGCTGAATTTGTCTTCGATGTGTTTCAGGATTCATTATTGAGCATTAAGGAGCAATAATAATGGGATCACTGGGTAGCGCACTGGATAGACCACTGGCCCTGAAGTCAGGAGAACCTGAGTTCAAATTTGACTAGCTGTGTGACCCTGGGCAAGTCACTTAACTCGGTTTGCCTCAGTTTTCTCATCTGGAAAATGAGCTGGAGAAGGAAATGGTAAACCATAAACAGGGCCACAAAGAACCAGACATGACTAATCGACAAAATAATGACAACACCACCCTAGTGAACATCAGAAATCTCAGCCTTAACAGATCAAGCTCAGTGGGCAGCTCCGAAGAGATCTGGGTAAATGTTCCTAGGACTTGGAGCCAAGGGCTTCTTCTCTGAATTAAATTATCACCTTGTTTCCCCCATAGGATCCACATTCCCAACAGTGAACCATGTCCCTAGGATCAATGGTTCAGCTGAGACCTCCCATTCCTTAGAAATGAGAGCTGAGTGAGGTTTCTTAGAAGACTGGAGCCCTTTAGTCTCATAGTTCCCCCATGACATTCAGCTAACTATTTGCTTCCCCGGGGAAGATCTACTCTCACATGTCCAAGGGCGCTGCCAGGGCAGGATCAATGACCTGAATATATGGGAGTAAAAGCTGTCCAAGAGAATTTGATTCCAGAGGCCTGGAGCTTCCCAGGAGTCTGAAAGAAATGGCATTTAGGTTTTCATGGCCCACTAGAGCCAGTTAAAAGATCAGAAATAAAAGGTTATTGACCTAGAGACCTTCTTGGGACTAAGAGTACTCTGTGACTTTAGCCCCGAAGTTCCCATCCCTACTCAGAAATGATAAAGAGGAACTGACAGGTCACTGACTTCCAAGCAAATGAAATCAGGGAAACAACCGGTAAATTTACTCTGCATTTTATTTGATTTCTTTTTAATCAAAGCAAGTTCCTGAGTGATGCTCTGTTCCCTAGAGAGAGACAGAGGCAATGGGATGAGCAGTACTTCCATATCTTGAACTTCATTGCAAACACCGATTTCCTTATTAATCTCTGTATTAGGATCTCCTGAAGTTCACAGACTGCCCTCCCCCAATAAGTACAGAGAGGTATGTCTTTTATTATTACACCCTAAAAAAAATTAAAACATGATTTGCATTCAAGAAATCCAGCAAACACAATTTTACTCGGCTTTGATCAAGACAAGAGGCCACTCATCTGAAACTCCGCTTGACAGGATGACTATGTACTAGGCAGTGAACTTGTAAGTTCAGCCATGAAATGAGAGAAAACAAAAAGGAAAAGCTCACTGATCAAAAAAACTATGAAAGCAACCAAGGGCCAGGCCTCTCAGCCTGCATTGCTGGGCACTCTTTTTAAAAGGTCAGCCTTGTGGAAAGGGCAATTGCATATTTCCTTTGCATATCTGAAAAGCTCTCAACTCAGAATAAAAGACTGGGAAAGCCCCTCCACCTCTGGGTTCATTGATATTGGGCAAATGTGCCGTTCCTGGCAATTCATTACACCCCGATCTGGGCCATTAGCATGCAGCTTCACACACTTTTTTAAGCTTAACACAGGTAGGGCTTGTTTTCCTGCCCCAAGCGGCAGGAACAAACTAGAATCAACAGCAATTTAACATTTACAAATATCCCCCCACCGGGACTCCAGTCCCGGGGCTCACGTTCAAGAATAGGAATATGAGAAGGGATTTGCCACAGGTCAGCAACCAGCGGCTCAAAGTTGAAGGGTGCCGTTGGTCATGGACATGTACTCACCAGCAGCTGGACGGTGACCGTCAGATGATCGCACAGCCCAGTAAGCAGCCGATGGGTGGGCATGACTTCTAGCCAAGTTAAGCACAAGTAAAATGAATAACTTAAAGCAAAGCAACCCATTAGCAGTCTTGAGTGTTCCAGACGGTCTCTGGTGAGTAGCCAGCGAGTGGGACTTCAAACACAAATACAGCAAATTGAAAGTAGAAAGGAAAAAAGTTGGTGATAAGGGAAGAATGCATTATTCGGAGTAATTGGCAGTAATAATTAGAGCCTCGTAGTAAGGTCAGTCACTAGAGAGTCCATTTTGCCATTATTGTGATTTCCAGTGCCAAGTTTCCCCATCCGTTCCTCTCCTCTCCCAGCCATCGAGTCTAATACAAAGTCAGCTTAGAAGAGCGTGACATGCCTAATCCATCTTGAAAAGGGGCAAGCAATGTGGTATAATAGAAATATTCCTGAATTTAGAGTCCAGAAGGGCCAGCTTCTAGTCCTTACTACAACCACTTAACAGCTTCTGAGTCTGAGCTCTTAAAGACTCCATTTTCCAGACTGTAAAATGGGGATGATAACCGTACCAGCTTGTCCGGGCTATGGAAATGTTTGGGTAATAACAATCACTCTGCAAATTACACTGATTAAAAGGGACTTATTGTCACACCCTTAGGTGGTGTAGCCAAGTGTGCATAAGACCCAACTTGTAGAAGAAATGGAAAAATTCAGCTAGTCAGATGTTTTCCATGACCTAAACAAGAGACCAAACAAGATTGACCAGATTTTTCTGCTTTTCATCTAGACGTTTGCCATCAGATCAAAACAGCAACTCAAACTGGCTGCCCAGAAAACTTTGAAGTTGATCTGAGATGACTGCTTCAGCTGAAGAAGTTTGCAAGCTCTAACCTACCAAGAAGGCTTCAGCTTTTGGTTTGGAAGGGGCTGTTATAAAATTTACATGGATTCACAAAGAATTTTGTGAATCACTGAACTTATCCAAGTATTGAACTATGTCATACTCTTATCTCCTTCAGAGATAATGCTCCAGTGACTGGCCTCCTACACTTTCTCTTTCTGTACTTGTGGTTACACAGACCCTTCACAAAAGAAAGCAATATGTGAAGACAAAAGCCCTAGTTCTGGCCCTAGCTACGCTACTATCTTGTTGTGTGACCCTGGACAAATCTTTTCCACCCCTCTGGGCCTCAGTTTCTTCATTTGTAAAAGGGAGAGAGTTGGACTAGAGCAGGGCTGGGGAATATTTGGCCTTCTAGGGCCTTGGGTTCTCTCTTTGGATTGAATCCAAGTTTTACAAAACAAATTCTTTTATTAAGGGGATTTGATCTGTAAAGCTTAGATTCAGTCAAAGGGTTACATTTGAGGACCTAGAGGGCCACATGTTGCCTCAAGGCCACAGGTTCCCCATCCCTGAACTAGAGGAGGTCTAAAAGGTCCTTCTAGCTCTCCCAGTATTAATGTCTAAGAAGTCTCACAAGTCACCAGTGATTAGGATACTTCAAAAAACTCACCTTCTCAGAAAGGTTCCCTCATCAGCCCAAGTTATTGAACATGAATGATAGAATGTCTCCTGAATTCATTAGAAGTAAATTCTGGTCCCTGCTCTATCATTAACTAGCTGTGAGACCCCAGGCAAACCACTTAATTCTCAGTCCACGAACTCCCCTCTCGAGCTCAAGCACAAGTCACTCCTCATGTGCTGCTTTTACAAGTTGGCATTTTTACCTCCTGGGATTGGGGGGAAAGGTGAAGGGAGCAAGCCCTCTCTTTCATAACCCTTGCTGCTCTCAGGCCTAGAAATCTAAGGGTGAGAAAGTACGGGATAAGGGAAGTGGAAGGGGGAGTATCTGAGACATTTCATAGCTTGTTTTTATAAACGACAATGGGGGCAGTTCTTCTGACCTAAGACCATCCTCAAATTTCAGTCAACCAGTCAGCAGGAATCAACCACAATCTCCAAAAGCCAATCAGGGAGGTGACCCTGTGAGATGCCAGTCAAGTGCCTGCCATAAGAGCCCCTGTCATCACATCAAGTAGATTGGGGGAGGAGGAATTTATCAAATTCATCAAATCAGAACTTGATCAACCTATGGAAATAGCAGACTCAATAAATTAGTCAATTCAGCCCAAAGGTTTGCTCCTATAGCTCCATGTACATAAAAAACAAGGTCTGGGATCCCCAACCCTAATATCTAATTTATGGCACATTTCTTTTAAAATTATCAATAATTGTGTGTTTAAACACCTGTGTGCCTATATATCTATAAATCTATCTACAGATACCCGTATCTATAGATAGATTAATAGGTAGGTAGATTAGACAGATAGAGAGATAGAGCTACTCTCCCCTACTCTAGAAGTCATCCCTAGAGACAAATAAATGAGAGAAAAAAGCAGTTCAGCAACACTAACCAGCTCATCCACTGAATCCAAGGTATATGCAATATTCCACACCTGTAGTTCCCCACTTGTGTAAAAAAAGGGAGAATGATACATTTTCAGCTCTTTTCTTTGGCGTCAAGCTCGGTCACTTTAGTTCCAGGATATTCTGTTCTACCTGATGTTGTTTCACTTACATTAATGTAGTGGTTGCGTATGTTATTTTTCTGGTTCTCCTCACTTCGTTCTGCATGATTTTCATCATCTTCTCACATGCCTCTCAATTCTTCATATTCATCATTTCCTGTAATGTAATAATGTTCCATTAAATTCATGTGCCACAATTTAAGCCATTCTTCAAAAATGTGTGCGCATTTCACAACCCTTTCTTCCTACCACCATCTAAAAACATCACCAAATCCCATCTGACTGGTACCCTGAGATGTTTAAATTGAACACAAAAGAATCCGTTTCACATCCCCACATTCACATATTTCAAGGATCTACCATTTAGCTCATTTAGGTACTACCTATACCAAAGAGAAATGGCAGCCTCCTCAGAGGAGTAGGAAATAACCTTCACGTTTGTCTGTGGCCAACAAGTGCATGACCTGGTGACCAATAACTCTAGCCATGTGCCTCTCTAACTCGTCTAGGCTGCTCCTCAGTGGATCGTTGGGTCATTACTAACTAGCTAGTCATTACTAGCTTGCTAGCCTGCCGGAGAGTTCTTGAATTCTATTGAAATAGCCTTGAAGAAGCCAAGGGTGTATATTCATTTACATGTTGTCTCCCACTTGAATATAAATTCCATGAGGTTAGGGATTGTTTCATCTTGTCTTTAGCTCTTTATCTTGCCACCATAGTGTCTGGAACCATAGGCACTTAATCAATGCTTGTTGATTGACAGATGGATTCCCTGACACAATGAGACTTTGGCATAGGACTTTATTTTTCTATTGCTTATTTAAAGTCTTTTACAGCCTAGCTCCAACCTACCTACCTCTCCAGACTTATTCTATATTCCTCTTCTGCACACAATCAGTGATCCAGTAAAACTGGTCTACTTGCTGTCCCTTATACCTAACACTCTATACCCAATCTCCCTGCCTTTACAATGTCTACTCCCCATTCCTGAAATATACTCCCTCAGTCTTCACTTCTACTTCTTAGAATCTCTGGTCTCCTTCCAAATTCAGTTCAGGCACTGTCTCCAACGTGGCCCTTTTCCTGATCCTCCAGCTTTAGGGCCTTCCTTCCACTGAAGTTACCTCATATTTATGTCAAATACACATTTCTTACCTATTCCTAATCACTGAATGGGTGTTGCCTCAGTCAAACTGAGACCTGGGAAAGACCTTAACTTTAAAAGGCTGAGATCTCCCACTGCATCCAAGGCAATCTCCAGTCATCCTGATCTTGTCACTGGGCCCAGATGGCTCCAGAGAAGAGCTTGAGGCTGGTGACTTTACACAGCCCTCCCTCACTTAAATCCAATTCACTTGCACGTCACAGCATCACCTTCCTAATGTTATGCTCCTCTTTGAGAAGGAAGGACAAACCACAATATAATTGTACATTTTGTCTTCCCTGACAACAATATAAACTCCTTGGGAGGAGGCAACGTTTTGTTTTTTTGTCTCTGTATCTGCAATGCCTAGTACAATTCCTAACTCTACAATGTTTATTAATTGATTGATAGGAGGACTAATCCTATATAGCGTCTGATCAGTTTCTGATACATAATTAAGGAAGGGATAACAACCAAGTAATTAAAAGACATGGGCAAGAAATAAGTTCTAAGGTGCCTTCTAGCTCTATGACCCTTCGATTCGATTGGATGTTATATGGACTGATGGAGGTAAAGTACCTAGATTTTCAGAAGCGAGAGGATGAAGTAGGTGGGACATACTTCAGAATCACTTTCTGGAGCAGCTGGAGGGAAGAATTCAGTCTTCTTGGTATCAAGATACAGAGATAATTCCCAAACCCAAAAATTAATAAAAAGCAAACAAAAAATAGCTCTATTATACTAGTCATTGACACAGTTGACAAATTGTATTATGCACAAAGTAGTTTGCCAGAGTCAGGAAATGCAGAAATGTTAAGAAACAGAATTACAAAGGACAGAGATGACTATAATTGCTTATGTTTGACTGAATGGTGTAATTGAATCACATAACCCATTTCCCATCATTTAAGTTCCTGGCTTATTTCTTTGATGGCTATTACACAGAATGAGTATGGTCTGTGTTCATATTTAATCTTCCATAACCTAAGATAGAGGGGCTGCTGGGTAGCATAGTGGGTAGAGTGCCAGGCCTGGAGTCAGGAAGACCTGAGTTCAAATATGACCTCAGATACTTCCTAGCTCTATGACCCTGGGCAAGTCACTTCACCCTGTTTGCCTCAAATCCCTCATCTATAAAATAATCCGGAGAAGGAAACGGTAAAACCACTTCAGTATCTTTGCCAAGAAATCCCCAAATGGATTCATGAAGAGTCAGACATGACTGAAATAACTGAATGTAAAATGAGCTGGAAAAGGAAATGGCAAATCACTCCAGTGTCTTTTCCAAGAAAACCCCAAACGGGAGCACAAAGAGGTGGATACAATTGCACAACAATAAAGATGTATTTAGCACAGTATGTGCAGAGGAGACTATACAGAACATTAGACTCAGTGTCAGGAGATCAGGAGACCTAGGCTCCTATCCTGCCTCAGGTATTGACCAACTGTGTAATCATGAGCAAGTGATTTAACCTCATTTCTTCAGCTGTAAAATGGGAATAATACTTGCGCTATTTAGCTTATAGGGTTATTGTGAGGAAAGTGCATTTCACTACCAGACCTATAAGGTCATTGATAAAAAGAAAGTCCCCCATATACGCCAAAATATTTATAGCAACACTTTTTGCAGTAGCAAAAAACTGGAAATAAAGAGGATGCCCATAGACGGGAATGATTAAACAACTTGTGGTGAGTGAATATGCTATAAGATACGATGTGCATGATGAATTCAGAAAAGCACGAGAAGACTTACATGAATTGATACAGTGGGAAGGAAGCAGAATCAAGAAAGCAACATGCAAAGTAACTGTAAAAAGAAGGACCTCTTCACAAAACAGTCAAGAGTGAATGTTGCAAAACCACATAGAATGAGCAGGGCTCCAAAGGAGAGACTTGGAAAGACACCTTCTCCACCTCCAGAGAAAGAATTATGGAGTCTGAGTGAATATCAAAGCAAATGACCTGCTCTCTCTCTCTCTCTCTTTTTTGTTTTGTTTTATTCCTTCTTCCTCCTTGTTCACTCCATTGGTTATAATTCTTCTTTATAACTTGACTAATGTTTAATATGAAGGTATTTGTAGAACCAGTATTAGACTGCATGCTGCCACGGGGGGGGGGGGGGGGGAGGGCAAGGGAAGAGGAGGGGGAGAAAATTTGGAACTCAAAAACTTGTGGAACTGAATGTTGTAAATGAAAAGTAAATAAATAAATTAGTTGTTTGTTTTTTTTTTAAAGACATTTATCCTACTTCTTTGTAAAGGCTGGGAGTACCCAGGTGTGGACCATTGTATATATTGTTAGATTTTTTTCAACATCCATCAGGTTGGATTTTTTTCTCCTCTTTCTCTTTTCCTTTTAAAAATTATTTATTAGGAGAGGCTAGGTGGCTCATTGAATAGAGCACCAGCCCTCAAGTCAAGAGGGCCTGAGTTCAAATTCTACCTCAGATACTTAACACTTACTAACTGTGTGACCTTGGGCAAATCACTTAATCACAATTGTCCTGCCTTTCATGCTCCAAAACAAATTCTTTATTAATGACTAGTATGGAAATGTTTTGTATGATTACCTATATGTAAACTATATCTGATTGCATGCCATCTCAGAGAGGGGATAGGGGAAAGAGGGAAGGAAGGACAGAATTTGGAACTCAAAACTTTTTGAAAAAACAAACATTGAAAAATTGTTTCAACATGTAATTGGGGGAAAAATAAAATATATTAAATTTTTTTAATTCTTTGTTATATCAGATGACTCTAAGAGGTGGTAAAGGTAAAAACAAAAGATATCAATAAAAATTACCATAAAATGGCTGGAATTTCCATAATAATTTATATTTTTCACTATGCTTTACATGAGATTGTCTCATCCGGTCCTTACAGCAGCCTTGTGAAGGAAACTAGATGGGGCAAATAGCACAAGACACATCTGAGTTAAGAAGGGGGTATCTGGACTTGTGAGGAATCTTCCCAGTAAGCAAACTTCCTCTACTGCAGCAGATCAAAAACTGCTCTCCAACTTAGTCAAAGAGTCTAGGAATCCTGAGAGATCAGATGACTTGCCCAGAGTCTCACAGTCAGCTTGTGTCAGAGGTGGGTATCAAACCCAGATGTGCCTAATTCAGGAGTGAATCTGAGCTTCCTAGCTCTGAGGCTTACAGTCTAATCATGTCTCCACACTGACTCTTCACCCTCTTTTATGAATGAGGACACTGAGCTCCTCTCACCCCAGGATCCTGTCTGTTTTTCTACAACATGCCATTCAACAACACATTGCTGTCTACAGTTCTCTGAACTATCATGCAGTAATAACTTCAGTCTTCCTTTTTCTACCAATTCAAGAAAGACATCCATGTTCCATTTTTCCAGTTAAATACATTTGCCCTTTATGAAAAGAAATCTAAACATTTTGCTCCCATGGCATCTGTTTCTAATCATACTCTGAAATTGCATCAAGTTTGATTCAAAAGCAGGAGAGAAAGAGAGCATGGTGAGATTAAAAAAATGTATCAGCTGCCCTACATTCTGGCAACATCATATCTAATAGGAAAAGAACACCCAGTGAGAATTTTATAGATAAAACTCAAAATGAGGTGATGCCAACGTTCTAAACTTTCAGAGCACGGCATGTCACAGGTTCAGTGCCACCCTGGCCACATTAACACTCTATTTCTCAGCTGTGTATTGCCCACTGCTAAAAGCCCAGTTTGGAAATTGACCATCTGACCATAGGGCTTGCTCCGTTTTCCTTGCTCCTCAGAGCCTAGAGAGCAGGCACGTCTCTAGAAGAGTACATTTGCTGAAGATATAATATTACTGGCATTATAGCAGGGTTGATGCTTGCTTAAGAGCCACAGATTAGCAGGATACAAATTACTTATCTAACCAATCAGACTGGGTGGTTTTTAGGTTGTAGATTTTATCTTAGAACTTTAAACAACTGGTTTTGGGATTCTGAGAAAAATCATAGTATCATAGATCTAGAAATGGAAGGAAAATCAGAAGATATCTAGTCTAACCCCCTTACAGATGAGGAGACGGAGGCTGAAGAAGATTCAATGAGTAGCTCAAAGTCACAGAGGTAGAAAAACATCAAAAGCAGGATTCGAACCTGGTCTTCTTGAGTCCAAGTCTTTTTCCCAGGTCAATGTCCTTTTCACTTTTACCATAGGGATGAGTGGCACAGGAGCCAATATGCAAAAGGAACATATTGGAAATAGCACCCTTCTCTGTAAAATAAAGGTTGAACTTAATGTTCCCTTCCAGCATTAAATCCTGCGAGACTTGGTTTTGTTGAGGGGGAGGGGTGGATTTGTTTGGGGTTTTGGGGGGGGTGTTGAGTTTTGGTTTTGGTTTGTTTTTTTCCAAGGCAATCGGGGTTAAGTGACTTGCCCAGGGTCACACAGCTAGTAAGTATCTGAGGCCACATTTGAACTCAGGTCTTCCTGACTCCTGACCCAGTGCTCTATCTATCTCACCACCTAGCTGCTCTGAGACTTGTTTTTAAACAATCAAACCTTTAATATAATTATTTCATTTAGAGGGATTTGCTAAAGTCTATCTCAAATTTCAAAGCTTACTGAACTGCTGTTAAGGATTCTACTTAGCATTTGAGGGAAAATAGAATATAAGATTCAGTTTGTTCCATTACTGGAGAAACAACAGTTTGATGATGTCTCTGATATTTTCATACTGTACTCCAATGGACAGGATTAAAACTCTGCTGCTGCTAATCTATGTAAATAGGCAGATTCCAACCCAAGCAAGCCTTCCCATCCCAGGCTGGGCTTGTCCATAGTTTCCTTTACATTTGCTGGAGAATGTATCAAATGGCCTGGGGGCTTTCCCTCTGTCTTTTCTGTGGGTACCACTGTAGCAATGAGGCTGTTGTGCTTCTATTATCCCACCTTCCATCTGCAAGATCAGCCCACCTTCTTTTCCCACCATATATTTTATGAATGATATCTCTTATATGACTACTCACAAATAGGTCATCTTCAGAAATATACCATAGCCTACTTACACTCACTTTTTGGTTTCCATGTTGCTCTTCAGGTCTCCTGCACCCTTGATTCCTCTGAGAGAGCAACCATATTTGGGGATGTCCATTATGGAAAAAGCTCCTGTCCCCCCTCCCCCATGAAAAAAGCTTAAAAAAAAAAACCTTTGACCTCCCTGTCATCATACAATGATTTCTGATTTGGAGAACACTTCAAGTAAAAGTAAAAGTTACTGATGCTTTGTAAGAGAAAGGCACTTTTTACTTAGCTGGCAGAAAGCTAAAGGCTTGGGATAGGTGGGGCAATTCTAGATAGAATTCTGAGTCTGGAGTCAGGGAAATTCATCTTGCTAAGTTCAAATCTGGCCTCAGACACTTTCTATCTGTGTGACCCTGGGCAAGTCACTCAACCCTGTTTGCCTCAGTTTCCTCATCTGTAAAATGAACTGGAGAAGGAAATGGCAACTTCAGTATCCCTGCCAAGAAAACCCCCAATGGGGTCATGAGAATTTGAACATGACCAAAATGAATAAACAAATTGCCTAAGTAAAAGACCACTAAATTCAAGTCTGAGTCTGGACTTGAGCCCTGGCTCTGATACCTCCCAGTTGTGTGAATGTGAGAAAGTCACCTGCGGTAATAATGCTACAAAGAGTTCATAAGAAAGCACATTCTCAGTCTTAAAGTACAAAATAAATGAAAGTGACTATTGACAGTATGAGATGATGGAAAACATACTGACTCTGGAGTCAGAAGTCCTGAGGGTTCCAGTCCTGATTCTGATGCTTATTTCCCATATGACCTTGGGCAAGTTATTTACCTCCCTGGACTTTAATTTCTTCATCTGTAAAATGGGGTAATTGTGCTAGATGGCTTCCCCCTCTATTTGGAGGAAGAGAGCAAATGGAGTGTCCACCCTATGACAGGTGGGGATTCTACACATGTAAAGCCCATCCGCAGTAGATTCCTGAGAGAATGCTACTGTGCACAGCTTTTAAGATTCAGATTACACAGTATTAGTGAACACTCTGTTTATTCGATTACAAAATTAAGATTCAGTACAATATTCACAGTCTCAACAATTCACAATATTATATACAATATTTAAAATGAGGAAAGTCGCTCATTAGCATGGCTCCACCTGGGCCCCCCGAGGTGGCTGCAGGGCGGCAGCGGCCGGCGACATGAGTGGGGTAGCAGCTGGAGCGGGAGCCGGGCAGGGGCGCGGGCGGGGCCGTCCAGGGACGGCTCTCTCGGCCCCAACCTCGGCCGGGGAGACGCACAAGCTGGTGGTCGTGGGAGGCGGCGGCGTTGGGAAGAGCGCGCTCACTATCCAGTTCATCCAGTCCTACTTCGTGTCCGACTATGACCCGACCATCGAGGACTCGTACACCAAGCTGTGCAGTGTGGACGGGATCCTGGCGCGGCTGGACATCCTGGACACCGCCGGGCAAGAGGAGTTTGGGGTCATGAGGGAGCAATACATGAGAGCCCGCCACGGCTTCCTGCTGGTATACGCTATCAATGACCGGCAGAGCTTTAATGAAGTAGGCAAGCTTTATACTCAGATCCTCCGGGTCAAGGACAGAGATGATTTCCCCATCGTGTTGGTGGGCAACAAAGCCGATCTGGAGACCCAGAGACAGGTACCCCGCTCTGAGGCGTCAGCCTTCTGTACCTCCCGCCACATAGCATATTTTGAAGCATCAGCCAAACTTCGGCTCAATGTCGATGAAGCCTTTGAACAGCTTGTCGGAGCTGTCCGGAAGTACCAGGAGCAAGAGCTGCCCCCCAGTCCCCCAAACCCCCCTAGGAAGAAGGCTGGGAGTGATGGTTGCCCCTGCCTCCTCCTTTAACCCTTCTGTCCTGGAGACCGGAGCAGCACCTCAGATACTTCTGTACCAGCCTTGCTGTCTGGGGCCCTTCCCCACAGGGGGCTGTTACCTC
>CM053594.1:356136790-356152685 GCA_028646575.1 Pseudocheirus occidentalis
TCGGGTGCTCTGTCTGGTTATTCCTCCTTGGAGGCCGGTGCCTGGGACGCTGGGCTACCGAAGACTTGGTACGCAAATGCGGTAAGTAAAGAGGGCAGGGCTGACCCTTTATAGTCCCTTAAACCCCAAGTAGCCCGCAACAACCTACCTAATCCCAATGCAAATCATCTGCCCCCGACAGTATACGAGGTTCTTGAATTAGTGGTTTCCACTGGGAGGAGCAATCCAAGAATTCTCTCTCCAAAGCTCCTTACACTGAAAACTTGGTGTATTGTGGTCACTAATAATAATAACACCTAACACTCATCTAGTGCTTTAACATTTGTGAAGCACTTTACTATCCTTTTATCTTCTGAACAACTGAAAAAGTAGGTACTACTATTATCACCTCCATTTTAGAGAAACAGACACAGGATGACTTATCCAGGGTCACAAAGCCAGTAAGTGTCTGAGAGAGGATTTCAACTCAGGTCTTCCTGACTCCACATCCAGGGCTCTGCCCCGACTAAGCTGCTCCCCACCATCCCCTGTAGACTCTCCTCCAGTCAGTACAGAAAGGACCATCCCCAATACTGAGCTAGGACTTAGGAAATACATAACCTGTACCTACAAAGAACCTACAATTTAGTCGACTTTCCTGAACTGGCCAAACCAACAAACAGTCAGCAATGAGAGAGGAGGGAAGAACTCAGCTGTGTGGTATGAAGTACAAGAATTCAGAGATGGGAGAGAGCCTTGTGACTTGGAGAAATCAGAAAAGACTTCATGAAGAAGCTAGCACTTGACCGAGATATCACTACTCTCTTGCTGCCCAGTTTCTCGTTCCACTCTCTATCACCCCCATCTCAATCCCCTCTACTCAAAAATCCAAAATCCAATTCAATAAATATTTTTAATTACTTACTATGTGCCAGGAACTATGCTAAATGCTGGATTTTCTTGTCTGTTGATTTGCTGATGAACAAAACAAAGGCCTCATACCAGATGTCTACCAGATATGGCCATGTATGCCCACCCTCTCTTGGGTTCCTTGCTGAAGAAAAGTTAAGCCTTCCAGAGCCTTTCCCCTAAGATGGTGCCAAAGGTGAAGAAGGAAAATGTTCCTCTCCCCCCACCACAACCAAGACGCAAGTCAAATCCAAGGCATTAGAGGTCAAGAAGATGGTGTTAAAGGATATTCATAGCCACAAAAAAGAAGATCCAATTATCTTTCACCTTCTGATGACCCAAGGCTTTGAAGGAAGTCTAGATATACTCAGAAAAGTGCCCCTAGGAGAAACAACCTTGAGCACTATGACATCATTAAGTTATCCTGGACCACTGAATCTGCTGTGAAGAAGACTGAGGACAATATCCCGTTCTTCATCTTGGGCATCAAAGCTAATAAGCATCAGATTAAGCAGTCAGGAAAAGAAGTGGCATGATATTGATATGGCCAAGATCAACACACTGATCCAAGCTGATGGAAGTATGGTCTACGTCAAATTTACTCCAGACCATGATGCTTTGGATGTTGCCCACAAAACTGGAACCTTCTAGCCTGCATCTAACTAGCCAAGTCCACCTACAATATACGTCTTCCAGTTAAAAGAAAAAGTCTATTATAAACCATATAATCCAACCCCTTCATTTTATAGATGAGGACATGAAGATCCAGAGAGAGGTAGTAACCTGCCCAAAGTCGTTCAGATATAAAGAAAAGAGAACCAGGATTTGAACCAAGGTATTCAATTCTAGACACAGCATGCATTTCAGAAGCTTGCTGCCTCTCATCCTACAAAGTTCACTGTTCTTTACACAGTTTCTCTCTCCATCTGTAGCTTAGAGTTCCAGAGGACAAGGCCCAAGTTTTCTTGTCCTCTTTCTTAGTCTCCCAGTTCCGTTAGCCTCATGCTTCGCCATTGGTGGGTGGGGATGAGGATGGGGAGACATCTCATGATGTTCAATTGGCCACAGAAGATGAAACGGCAGCTTGAAGGCCATCTGGCCTCAGAATTTCTTGAATCTAAAATTCAATAGACAAATAATATTCCCAATACAGGCCTCTGACACATCAGCCTACTGGAGGCTGCTTATTGACATCTTCTGCTGGGTATATGAAGGATGACTAAAATCTTGGCACTGGCATTGGTGTCTTTCTCCTCCACAGTCTCCTCCCTAATTTAATTAAGGAACAAGTTATTCCTAGTGTCGCTCTCTTCTTCAGTCTTCTAGTGTTTCAGCAAAGAGAAATTACTCAGTTTTCTGGCAAGGAGGAGAGATTCAGCTGACTTGAAATTCTCTGCCAATACTCCCAAACAGATATTAGGGCATCAGCAACTTGGAATGCTTTCTACATTTGATCATGAATCATCCCAGTTGGCAATTAAGAATTATCAAATCTTTTAAAAGATGAATAACAGCCTCTGATATTTTTTTCTTCTGTTTTAACAAGGAGAAAGGCTTTGTTTCAGGAAAAATGAATGTGAAGCAGTGGAGAAATAGGAAAAAGGTCCCTAGGCTTGAAATCATGGTCGTAGATTTAGAGCTGGAAAGAACTTTGCTGGTCCCCACATTTTGTAGATAAGAAAATGAATGCCCAAACATGTAAAGTAACTTGCCTAAGGTCATATAGGCAGAGTGTCTGGATTTGAACCCAGGTCCCTAAACTGCAAATCCATTATTCTTTCCAGTTTACCACTATGCCTCTTTTGTAGTCAGGAGACCAAACTTCAGACTCTCTGCTCTATTTATTGGTTGGGTGATGTTGAACAAGTCATTTAATTTCTCAAAGTCTCATTTTCTTTATCCATATAATGGAGCAGTATTACTCACACTACTTAATTCATAAGGTTCTTGTTAAGGTTGAATGAGCCAATAGCAAAATATTTTACAAATAAGAATTATTAATCAAACAAGAATATACACCAGTTTTCCACTCAGAAATGAGTGACTTACAATACTCCAGAGAATGTATCTACAACTTTGCAAATGATTCCTCTGCATAAGTAAACATTAGATTCTCTGAAGTTTTTCTAAATTCTCCCTTCTCTCCCCCCCCCCCAAAAAAAGCCCAAACACAGATAAATAATCTTTCATTTGCCAGCAAGGAGGGGCAGAATAAATTGATTTAATCTCCAGTCTTCTACAAAGCAATAGATTCTTCTGGATAAGTGCTGCTTTGGGTCCTTGCTGGTGCTAACGGTGGTGATTTTAAAATTCACATTCAACAAACAGTTTTCAGACTCCCCCGTGCTAAGAATGAGATGATGATAATAACGGAATAAGCATTTACAGAGTGCGTGCTAGGTCTGAGGCATTGTGCTAAGTTCTCTACCGATAATACCTCATTTGATGCCCACAACAGCCTTTCAGTGTAGATGCTGTTATCATCCCCATCTCACAGATGACGAAACTGAAAGTAGATAAGAGGTTGACTTGCCTAGGGTCACAAAATCAGAACTAAGTGTCTGAGGGAAAATTTGAACGCAGGTCTTCTTGACTCCATGCCCAGCAATCGATCTACTGTACCAACCCCTTAATTTTAATAGCACTTCAAAGTTGTCAAAATCTTTCTACATTATTTTTTTTTGGCTCCTCACGATGAAGTAGAGGTGAGGTGATATAATTACCCTCATTCCATAAATGTGGCATCTCAGAGAGATCAGTTGAATGACTTACCTAAGATCCCAAAGTCAAAGGCAGCTATGTGAGTTAAGAACATAGCATAAACAGATGCCCGTGGTAGCCGCCATATACAATGGCTGCCTAATGTACACGCCATTGGGTGAAATCAGGAAAACGAAACCTGGATTTATCAAGTGACTTCACATGGTCCCTGGTTATTGAATTTACGTGGAGTTATAACTGAGATGATGCCAAAGGAAAAAAAAAGTGTAGTATCGGGCACAAGCCAAGATAACGAAGTCTCTGGTCCTGGGAGAGCCTTCCTATGTAAATAAAACCTGAATATTCTTATTCCAAAATCCTTAGACCCGCTAACTCTCTCTCTTGCTCTATCATTCTCCTGGGGAGGGAACCTCGTTAAACAGGAAATCTCAAATTTCCGGTTCAAGAAATGTCTCTGGAAATAAATATTATCTTATGGAATGGGTGACTGTCATCTTGGAGGGGAGGTTTCTCTCAAGGCTCTTCCATCGCATGTAAGAAATCCCTCTTAGGAAGAAGACCTTCTTGGCCATTGTAATTGCACAGCATTTCCCCAGGAAAGTATTGAAAATGACAAAATCATATTTAATTGATCAACCTGGAGCACTTTGTCCGCACAGTATATAAAACATGCCTTCAAGTGTGATAAGAATGAGATTCAACTGTTATGTTATTACTTTATTCATTTATCCAACAAATTAATATATAATTAATTATATTATATCCAATTATATCCAACTATTATATCCAATATATAGTATATATTATAATTATATCCAACAAATTATATATACATATAAACACGTGTGGATATATATATAAACATATGTGTGTATATATATATATATATATACTTATATATCCCATTTAAATAGTGCTTTTAAGATGCTAAACATCTTATTTAAGCCTCATGACACCCTTGTGAGGTATCTATCTTATTTCATTATGCTTTTCATTCTATAGATTGAGAGAACCAAAGTTAGCATTATAAGTGACTTGCTCAAGGTCACCCAGTTAGGTGCCAGATCGCAAACCCATAATAATAAAAACTGGCAGGCTGTTTTGAGACTCAAACAACCCCTCGCTGTAAATGTTATTTCCGTTTTACAAGCTGAAGAAACTGAGACCCAGGGAAGTTCAGTGATTTGCCTGTCCATGATTAAACAACTCATAAATGTCGGAGCTGGGATTCAGACCCACGTCTTCCTGATGTGGATCTAAATCCCATACTCAGTCCCCAATTTTGGACAAAGTGCTGCAGCCTAGGGTCTCTGAATTTCTTGAGTTTTCTCATTTTTTCAGTGTTCCCATTAAGCTAACTCAAATAAATGTCTTTGGTTCACATAGGTATTGTACTTCATTTAATCCAAAGAGAAAACCTCCCAGGATAGCAAAGTTGCATATTCCCAGTAGGAATTTTACCTCAACTGTTAATGAGTTGTGACTTCCTTATATGCTCAGGCAGACAAGACCACTGTGAACTAAGCAGGTAGACAGAATTTAAACCAGATGGCACAAGGAGAGGAAACTCTGGATTAGCAGCTCATTTCAAACACCTAAATGTGTTCACTAAAAGCCAGATGGAGAATGACAAAGCATCTACCTTGTTTTTTAAACAAACTATTCACCATATTGGGCCTCCAAACACAAGGCTGGAGGTATCTGGAGGTATTTGGAGTCTCCTCCTTGTGTTCCTTGTACAATGCAGCTGGATTTGCTGGCCTGGCCCCCAAATTCCCACCCGCCCAGAGAAACACTGAAGTAATCCTTTTTAGCCATGGAATAGGAATAAACTGCAGGGGGAAAGGGTGTGTTTCATCTCTGTGAGGCCTATGTGGAAAGTAAATCCCATTTCCCTTTATTTTCCAGTTCAAACAACCAAAATAAACCCAAGGGAGCCCCTCACCCCCTACCCTTAAAGCCCTCTTCAATGGGAGCTGGGGAAGATGCAAATGAAGGTGCTCCCCAAGCCTCAGACACCACCTTCCCCAGTTTAATTAAGGCCTAATTTTGAAGGGGAGTAAACTGGTATTTACAATCATGAGCAAATCTGGTTCCAGTCATTAAAGAGATTTTCTCAGTCTTGTCCTCCTGTGGTAGAACACTCAGTTTAATAGTTAATTAAAGACTGCTTAGCTTTTCTTTGAAAGAAATTTTTAAAAGAAGAGATTAGAGACCTGACGGAGACATCACTGACAACACTGCAAAAATTCTTTGTCTGGGCCTTTAGGGAAGACAAAGGCCTTAACTGACTTAAAATGCTTCTGTGCCCTGCATACTTTTTTTTCTTCCTCACACAAAAAGAGATGCTTTTTTCCTCCTGCCTTTGTGAAGAGAGGACCCGCCCTTATATCAGCCATGTAACAGGCAGCCAGGCTTGCAGAGCATCTCGCCACGGTTAGGCTAGGAAGGAAGTCCCACCATTTTCCTTCCCATGGGTTGTCCAGACCAGAACTGGAGCCAGTTTGGGAGGGGAGAAGAAGGAAAGGAAAAATATTCCCATTCTCAGGCAAAACCAAAGTCTTCCCCTTCCTCAAAACGTTGAGAGCTTGAATTCATGATAATAATAACATCTACATGGGGATTCCTATATTCCAGGCACAATGCTGAGTCCAAACTGAGGCAAACAGAGGTGAAGTGACTTGTCCAGGATCACATAGTCAGTGTTGGAGATTACCCCAGAGCGGGCCATTTACTATCTCACTGTGAAACTACTTCACCACACCACCCAGGAAAAAAGGACTTTTGCAAGATTGGCAGAGGACAACCTCAACAGGATCTCCAGGCAGAGGTGGAGTGGATGCCTGATGGCCTCATAACACCAAAGGACACTCATCTAAAGTATCCAGCCAGTGGGATAACAGGCACATTAATGGACTGTTGATGGGGCTGTGAATTGGTCCAGCCATTCTGGAATGCAATTGCTCCAAAAGTTCATAAACTATGCAAGCCCTTTGACCCAATGGTATCACTACTAGGCCTATATCCCCACAAGATCAGAAGAAAGCAGAAAAGACCCCATATATACAACAATATTTACGGTAACTTTTTGTCATAGCAAAGAACTCGTAAGTGAGGAGGTGCTTATCAGTTGGGAAATCCCCTGATCCTAAAGAAGAAAAAAATTGATGCCTACAAAGGCTAATTATCTAAAATCACATTTGCAGGAGGTGGCAGAGGGGTAATGTAAACCCAGCTCACTCCCTTCTTCCACCACATCTAATTATGTATGTACTCCCTCCTCACCTCACCAGCTTAGAACCCCTAGCTTCCTTCAAAGCTTGCATCTCATAAAGCCTTTCCTGATTAGCCCCCCCAGCCCACCCCATCCCCCCCATTCCTTGAGCCATAATGTCTTTGGGATGAAGTTTAAGGAGTTAAAAATCATCCCTCAATTGTTAGGTGTGAGCAGAAGTGTGCTTGTACATGTCTAATAACCAGCTCTCAGAAAAAAAAATGTGCCCTGGACACACTTTGAAGTTTCATATGTATTATTAACATGTTTCCATCACTTTCTTAGTCTCAACAACCAACAACACAAGAGTTTGCCGATTTTAAAGGTGTAAATTCTCACACTGAAAATATAGCAATGAGCCCTGGGGGCAAGACTGAATCAGGCCAGTACCCTGTTACTTCTGGATCAGCGTAGGGAGAGAGAGAAACACCCCGGTATCATTCAACAGTTAACAAAAGGAGGCTCACTTAGCTATTGCATGGAAAGGATATTCAGCGAGGATATTTCAGCACTTAGCTCAGCTAGATACAGGGAAATGTGTCTAGTCAGTAGGGAACGGTGTCATGATTCTTTCAGTCTTGGCATATCTGCTGAGTCTGAAGGGCCTCAGCTCCATGTAGGTAAGTCCTTTTTATGCCTTTAGTCAACCAAGAAGCCCAATAAGTCCAATCAATAAGCAAATAAAATTGAATAATTTACTATACTAAATTAATATATTAATTAATACTTTATAAATATATAATTATATAATATAATATAACATATAATAATTAATAAATTAAATAATTTGCTATATTCCAGCCACTGTGCTAAACACTGTGCTTCCATTGTACAGAGGAAGAAAGAGAGAAAGAAAGAGAAAGAGAGAGAAAGAAAGAAGGAAAAAGAAAGAAAGAAAGAAAGAAAGAAAGAAAGAAAGAAAGAAAGAAAGAGGAAGGAAGGAAGGAAGGAAGGAAGGAAGGAAGGAAGGAAGGAAGGAAGGAAGGAAGGAAGGAAGGAAGGAAGGAAGGAAGGAAAAGAAACAGTCACTTCTCTCAAAAATCTCACAGTCTAATGAGACAGACAACATGCAAACAACTATATACAATCCAAATGTATACAGGATAAATGGAGATAATCTCAGAGGGAAGGCACTAGTATTTAAGGCGGATCAGGAAAGGCTTCTTGTAGAAGGCAGGATTTTAGTGGGATTTGAAGGAAGTCAGAGAAGCCAAAAGACGGAAATTGGGGGAAAACGGTTCCAGATATGGGAGACAACCAATGAAAATCCATGGAACTGGGAGATGAAGGAGCAGCAAGGAAGGCCAATGTCCCTGGATCACAGAGTAGTGGGAGGAAAGGGATGTAAAATGTAAGAAGACTGGAAATATAGGGAACAACTAGGTTATAAAAGGCTTTAAAAGTCAAGCAGAGGATTTTATATTTGGCACTAGAGGTGATAGGGAGCCAGCGGAATTTACTGAATGGCAGCTTAACATGGTCAGACTTGTTCTTTTGGAAAGTCCAGCCACTGAGAGGAAGAATGAACTGGAATGGGGAGAGACCTGAGGTAGGGAGATCAAGTAGCTGGCCATTGCCTTAGTCTGCGTGGAAGGCAATGGGGGTCTGCATCAGGACGAAGGCAGCATCAGCAAAGAGGAAGGGACAGATATGAGGCAGACGCTACAACATTGATAGGACCTGATAACTGATCACATACAAGTGGGGGGTGGTGATGAGGAGTCAAAAATGATGCCCAGTTTTTTGAGCCTGGTTGACCAGGAAAGTGGTGGTACTTTCAACAGCAGTAGGAGAGAGTTTGGACAAAAAGTTATTGAGTTCAATTTTGGACAGCAAATGTGATGGTAAGAGAGGAATACAGTATTTGTAAGGAAAACTGATAGAAGTTAATTTGTGAAGAAATATTCCCTCAGTTAAAAGGCTAAGGAGAGATACAGAAAGTTCTCAGCACCAGATAAGAGAACTGTCTCTCAGGCGAATGTATCAAAAGGACACCTTTGTATCCAAAGCAATGACTAGGGAAACAATGGTTGCAGGGGCATTGTGTTCTGTAACCTACTTTGCATGCGATGACTTTTATTGGTTTATTTTTTTGTTTTAAAAATACGTCTTATTATCTTAATATCTTAAAGAGATTGGATCAAGCAAACTTTTAATACATGTCTGTTAGTGAAGCCAGGTGGTGCCATGGATAGATAATGGAGCCTGGAGTCAAAAAGACCTAAGTTCAAATCCAGTCTCAGACACTTACTAGCTATGTGTGACCCTGGGCAAGTCACTTAACCCTGCCTCAGTTTCCTCATCTGTAAAATGAACTGGAGAAGGAAATGGCAAACCCCTCCAAATACCTTTGCTAAGAAAACCCAAGTGGATTGACAAGGAGTCAGATATAAGTGAACACGGAACAACAAATGTTTATTTCACATTTGAATGAATGTTTTTAAAATCAGACAGTCAAAAGTTACACAATTTGCACCATTTAGATTGCAAAACAATGTTTTCTAAGATAAAAATACACTTCAAAATTATATAATATTGGTGGAATGAACACTGTGGAATAATGAAAACAGCCCCCAATGAAAGAGACCTAAAATCCTTATGCTACTCAAATTAGCAGATGATAACTGCTAGCTTTGAATGTTATGACTGAGAAGTTGTAAATCAAATAACTGTTTGGGGACTATAAGAAAATTATCTAAGGACTATCGGGATAATGCCTGAAACCAAGGCAATATTGTCAAGTTTTGAGTTGTGAGTTAGAGATGCCCTGGTTTAAGGAATCAGACGTCAGAGAAGAAACTATGGGAAGAGGCTGGCAGAAGGAGAGGAGAGGAAGAGGAATGAAAGATGCCAGAAAGGAACCACGCCTCTTGTGTCAGATACAGAGATTTCTTAGACAAGAAGAAGTCTGGACTGCCAGTGCAACCCTGAGCAAACCATGCACGCTGATGATTCAAAGCTGCTGAGCCAGCTAGCCCTGCTGCCTATCCTGAAGGAGAGCTTCAACTCCCAGGACCCCAGCCCACTTAGGGAGCAACAGCATCTCAGGCAGAGGGAGCCCATGAGTACAAACAAGGAGGACCCACACAGACCTTGGCATTGTGTGTTTTACTTGCACCCCCCCCATGAGATGAGATTCTTTTGGTAACAACCAAGTACACATCCTAGAAAGGCATGCTAGATGAGTTGCTATGGCTTATTAGGGATTTCCCAAATGATGAGATCCCTAGCAAAAGAGTGAAAATCTGAAATGCCAACTGATCTTAATTTTTGGACAAGCCACTCTTTACCACCAGAGAGAATGGAAATTTGAGATCATTTCATACCTTCTGATGAAGACATTTTGGAGCAGAACACAAAGAGATGACTACGTGATTCAGTGCAAGGAGTGGATCATCTATAAGAAGCTACTGACAATTAAAACTTACCCTGATGACTGGAGGGTCCTTACATGTGCAAGGAATCCCCCAAAATAGGTAATTTTGTACCTATTCTAGAAGATACCCAAATACCCCTGAATCATATCAAACCACTGGAAATTCAACTTGAGGAAGAAAAAGGAACTTTCCCCAAGATCAAAATTCTTTGAAAAGTTGAAGCCACTGATGACAAAGACTGAAGACTTCACAATTGAAGACTCCCATGCTTACCAAGCTATTAAAATGAGAGTGACTGTCTTTCACAGAGGACACGAGTCTACAGATTCAATCTGACACCCAGATTAAAATCAGTTTGTCTTTTCCAGAATACTGTTTAAAATACATACTTTTGCAAAGTACACTTGCTTTGGTGAACAGGAGGTAATTCATCTTACTTATAATGGAGACGTGAAAACCCTGAGATTGAAATTGAGTGGGGAAAATCTCATTCACACTGTGACGTATTTTCACAGATCAGATATATGTGCCTTGAAATGTTTCCACAAGCATCTTCAGAATTAAGTTTCAGTGTTTCTATGATATGGAATGGTCATGAACACAGTTAAAACTTTTATTTTATTATTCCATTTTTTAAGTAGCAGAAAAAGACAAGGAGAGGGAAAGCTAAGTGCAGGAGTAATCAAGGACAGGAGGCTAAGAGAAAAACCCCTTACAGAATACAGAAGCTGACAGGAGCTGAGCTTACAGAAAGGCTTTGAAACTCCCTCATTTTACTGATAAAGCAACTGGGGCCAAGAGATATGAACAAGGTCACACTGGAAGGAAGTAGCGGAACTTAGACTTGGGCCCAGGTCCTTTGACTCCAAATTCAAAACTCTGTCCACTGGATCACATTGTCTACAATGCGATGCCCTTATGACTGTGAATTCAGCCTTGCTTCTGCTGCGTCATCCTAATGCCTCTACAAGACATGAATTTGGGTTCAAGGAGTAGAAAGAGGAGATCAGAATCACTGACATCCTGTGAGTATTTAAGGTAGTGTTTTCAACTGCTCCCAAAGGGCTTGGTGGCACCAAAGCTTATGTCTTTAGTATGATATCATTAGGGCAGCTAGGTGGTGCAATGAATAGAGCACCAGCCTTAGAGTCAGGAAGACCTGAGTTCAAACCCAGCCTCAGACACTTAATACTTACTAGCTGCGTGACATTGGGAGAGTCACTTAACCCAAATTGCCTTGCCTTCCCTCCTCCAAAAAAAAAAAAAAAAAAAAAAAAAGAACATGGTATCATCCAAGAAATGACTTGTGGCAGCACATAATGAAACACTGAGAATTTGAAAGGATCCAAATTTCAAAATTCCAAGTAACTCAGCATACGTTGGGAAGACACACGGTAGCGCCGTCCAGTTATCTTTACTGTCTGAAGAACAGTCATTGTAGAAGATATGAATATGTCTCACTGCCAGATTAACAACAGAGAATCTTGAGGAATGAACTAGAAATCCTTTCCCAATAGGTCAACACAGACTGTTTCTCATCTTGAGGATATAGAAACTTTTTCCCATTTACACCAACCACTCTGATTACAATTTTTCGTCAAAATGACCTGCTTGCACCGTCTACACAACAGCGTGGCAGCCAGCAATCCCCGTTTCCACGTCTTTGTCTTGTGTGTAGATCTGTTTACTAACCAGCTTTGATCCCTTAGCTCACTTAGCCCTTCCCCTGTCTCAGTGGAGCACTCCCTTATTTCAACATTTAGCCTCACTCCTTCGGGAGTAATAAATACTTTCTGGTAATGACCTTTCTTACCCTGGTGTTTTATTTTCCTGATGAATCTGCCTTGACAGTCCCTCCTAAACTACACCAGCACTCCCTGTCTTACCACCGGATGGTCTTACGATCAAATTTCTTCTGGAAATATTTGCTCTTTTGTTCCCTATCTCTTGTCGTCTCCACAGGGCAGACCTTAACTTCATTCCCAAGACCCCAGAACTAAGTGTTATCCTTGACCCTAAAGTTACATGGAATTTCTCACAGCTACCTCCTTCATTAACTCACCTCTCATTATCTCTCAGGCATTCCTAGGATTGCTGTTGCCTGCTACTGAAACCCATGTGCACACCTTAATCTCTACTTATCTTGACAGTTCCAATTTTTCCATTCATGGTCTGCCTAGTTCTCATTCATTTGAACTTCAACACACTGAAATTGCTGTGATCCTGCCTTCTCTTTAGATCCATCAAGTGAGCCAAACTCTTTCCTGGGTGCTCTTATCCCTGGGGCATAAAGTGTCTCTTTTACCTGCCCTCCCACTTTCAAATGTGATGTCAGTTTTCAAGTCTTTTTATTGGGTAGCATGTGGTAGTAAAATCTGGGTATCTTTCACTTTATTCTCAGCTACGCCACCAATGTACACGGAGTGGGTAGACACGACAATCACCCTCTCTGGATTACAGTTTGCCCCACCTGTAAATTTAAATTAAAATAGCTTGGCTAGTCATATATCCAAGAAAAACGTGGAAGACAAATCTATCTCCAGCCCAATGGAAGAATGTTTGATTCTAGATCTGCATTTAGTGCTACCACCCTAACGCCGATGGTGGAAATGGTATCATTTTTTCCTTACATGGTCTTAGATTTAAAGTTGGGAAGCCATCTGGTATAGTCCAAAGGTCTTATTGTACAGAAAGGGAAAACAAATACCGGGAAAGTTAAGTGACTTGTCCAAGGTCACATATATCATGATAGTATGAACAATGCCTCGTACATAGGAAGGGCTTAATAAATCGTTGTTGAAGGTTTAGTATTAGAATAATAAATGAATCCCTACCTTGCCTGGCATATAAACTTGGAAACAGCAGACTCGGATTCCAATCTTGCCTCCACCACTTGATAGCTGTTTGACCACAGACAAATCATTTAATCATTTAAAGTATCAGTTTCTTTATCAATAGAATGGGGGTGATAATGGGAGCACTCACAGAATTGTAGTGAGAAAAGAATCCTTTCTTCAGCTCCCTTTATAAAGAAGTCCCTTGCAAAGGGCTTTCTATGTATTGGGCCCTAAAGAAATGTCTGTTGAACTGAATGAATGAATGAGTCATGGAAGCCCAGAAATGTCCTCTTGTTTTGCAAAATCTTTAAGCACCAATCTACATCGGCCTGGAAAGGAAAGAGCATGGGATTTAGATTCCAAATGCATCCCTACAAATCAAATACTCACTAGTTACATAACTTCTGGCAAGTTACTTAGCCTCTCTAGTCCTCAATTTCCTCATCTGTAAGATGAGAGGGTTGAACTCAAAGACCTTTGGGATCCTTTCCAAATCAAAAGCGATGACCCCATGATCCACACTCTGATTCTCTAGAGTGTTAATAACCTTGAACTTGCTGTCGTGCTTCATCTGTCTCTTCTCATCTGGAATATAAGAGCTTTAAGGGCAGAAGCCACATCCTCTTCCTCCCCCTTCCCCCATCCCCAGCACCCGCCTCAGTTTCAGGCAATTGAGGGAACCAATAAAGCAAACAAAGACTAACTTAATTTGACTAGTTCATTAATGATCAACCCTCTGATCAACCACAAGACTTAGTGTTGTAACAAGTACCAAAGGTACTCAAGAGTGGTGCTGCCTGTTCCTAAATGCACTGGTATTTTTCTCCCTCCCTAATCTTTAGATTAGATTTATCCTCCCCCTCCACCCCCCATTCCTCCAGCCCACTCCTCACCCCCACCATCTTATATTTAGAGTTCCCTAACCCGGTTCCAATAAAGCACCATTTCTTAAAAGTTTTTAAAATATTGATTCCAGTTTTTAAAAATGATTGATTAATAATTTATAGCAAACTGTTTGATAGCAGAGACAGCTTGGTTTGTGTCTTTGTAGCACCAGAATCTAATAATGAAGATGACACTTATACAGTACTTTTGCAGTATGCAGAATGCTTTGTACATAGTTGGCATTATCAATTTATAAATTCTTATTGAATTACATTGAATTTTTTAAAACAATATTTTATTTTTTCCCAGTTACATGTGAAGCCAATTTTTAACATTCACTTTTTTAATTTTTGAGTTCCCAATATTCTGAATTACATTAATTTGAAGAAAGAACCTTCGTATAGATTCCTTTGGAGAATAATTGGAAATACTAACTAACCTACGATGTAATTATCCTGTAACTTTCTTTTTCCTCCCCAGTTTTGAGATAGGATCTAATTTACAAGATTAAAATCTCTGCATAATTACAGTATAAGGTAATTGCCAAGCTCTGTATTTACATGTTCAACGGATGCTATCTAAATGCAACATTATTCTGAGGTGATTTGTGCCTCTGAGAGAAATTCCAGGAATTCTGCTTTGACAAAAGCCAAGGAAATGGATGTGACATCCCCCAGATCTGCAAAGTGGGGAGGGGATTCTTTGTGGTAGACTTCAAGAGAAATGAACTTGGAAAACAAAGAATAGCCAGCATTATAAGAGTTGCCAGTAATCTGCCATGGTTTTTTCCCAAGTTATTTTTGATGTTCTGGTGACATGTTTACATATAAAATCTAATCATGTAAATAAAGTTCTTTAAAAAATGTTTGACATGCCTCTGGGTAGAGACCATTCTTGTCTGTTTTTCTACGAATTAGCAAGGTCAAGCAATGGAGAGTGGCGTTCATCTTCAAACAGGACCTGCGAAGTGCTGGATGAGGAGGGAGTCATAGGGCTTTTAGCTCAGTTACTGGCTCCAACACTTACTCATTCTTTGGTCCTGAGTCAGCAATCTCTTCTCTGCCTCAGTTGCATACAGTGGAAAATTGAGTTAATGAATGAGACACGTGCCACCCTTTTAAAGAGGACTTTCAAGCTATGCCAGAACTCAGGATCTCGGATCATTGGATCACATATTTACAGCTGAAATGGACGCAAGAGGGGCCCCAACCCCTCTCATTTTCACAGATGAGTAAACTGAACCCTAGGCCCTTTAGTGATTTTGCCCAAGATCACACAAGTAAATGTTAGAGCTGGGATTTAAACAATTGTATCAGCCGGCTTTTGTGATTATGTTGCCTTCTTCAGTAGGACAGAAAAGCTCCTAGGGAGGCTGCATGCTCATTCCATTGATTGCAATGTTGTCAAAAACAGTTTTGGAACTCCTCTTAGGGAATTCTCTTTAAAGTGAGTTTATGGCAATACCATCCAGGATTGTCCCAAACCCAGCATCCTGGATCTGGAATCAGACACAGACATGTGAGTTTGAATTCCAGTCTTCTACTTACTTCCTGTGTGGCTCTAGCTACTTCCTGCCTCTGGGATTCAGTTTCCTCATCTGTAAAATGTGTGGATTTGATTGGATGATGATGGTGATGATGATGATGATGACAATGATGGTGATAATGATGACAACATTGATGGTGATGATGATTATGATGATGGTGATGATGATGATGATGGTAATGATGATGATGATGATGTTGATGACAACGATGGTGATAATGATGACAACACTGACGGTGATGATGATGATGATGATGATGATGATGATGGTGATGATGACAACATTGATGGTGATGATGATGATGATGGTGATGATGATGATGTTGATGACAACGATGGTGATAATGATGACAACACTGACGGTGATG
>CM053594.1:356153185-356175141 GCA_028646575.1 Pseudocheirus occidentalis
AAAGATTAGGTACTGTTTTATATATCAATTAGTGTATATTAATATAAATAAATTATAAATTTAAGGTCAATAGGGTGGTGCAATGTCTGTAGAGCACTGGGCCTGGAGTCAGGAATACCTGAGTTCAAATCCAGCTTCAGACACTTACTAGCTATGTGACCTTGGGCAAGTCACTTAACCTTGTTTGCCTCAGTTTCCTCATCTGCCAAATGAGGTGGAAAAGGAAATGTCAAACAAACCTCCCCAGGATCTTTGCCAAGAAAACCCCAAATGGGGTCATGAAGAGTCTGACATGACTGAAAACAGGTGAACTACAAATTATATACTTAAATACCAGAAGAGATCGGTCACTTCTCTGATTGGGGATTTCCTCCAAAGATACAGATCAAAACCTGTAAATTCACTGGTGATTTTTTTTTTTGACCATGATGGTTTTCTTTACCAAGAAAATCCCAAATGGGGTCACTAAGACTCGGAGAAGACTGAAACAACTGAGCAACAACAAAATGATGTTGGTCTGATTTCTATTTACAAAATCATATCTGTATGGAAATAGCTCTCGCTCACTGTCTCATTACATATTATAGAATTTTATATAATAACATACGTATGTACAAATCTAATATAAAGCAATTTTTGGATTATGTGAGCCCTAGAAACCCCTCCACAAGGGAGAACAATCAAGAATTGTTGGTCGTATCTGGGTAGCACAGCAAATCTTAACTCAGGCAATTATAATGAAAAGCAAGTTAATTAAAAATGTTTGAGATATTAAGTAAGCAAATAGAATTCAGGATAGGTGACACATTTTTTTTTCCTTTTCTCTAGTCTCTTTAGGGAGAAAAAAAAAAACCCCAAACAAGTAGAGCAGAGGTAGCCGACTTGCCCCTATTTCTCTAGGGCTTGTTTCTGTGGGTTGTACCGTAAATAGGATCTGAAGCAGCTTGTTAATAATATTTCTGCAAAACATTTTGATGGATGCAATTAACTTTTCCTGGCCCTTCCAGTTGAGTCCTTTGTTGATATTTCATTTGGAAAGCTTGTCACCTTTGCTCTTGTCCTACTGTACAGGTTCCTGTCTCCATAGCAACACAGGGGAAGGCAAATGGGGCCTGAGAGCTGGGGACCTGTTCTCCAGGAACCTGCCTTGGAAGGTTAGCACCTGAAATAACAACATACAAATCAGCTTAGTGTATGATGAACAACAACAGAGAGGGAGGTGCTTTTTGGGGAGATGGCTTATTTGAGTTTGGAATGTATTCGTTTTGCTGACAGCTCCTCTCAGGGGTAGGGAACCTTTGGCCTCAAGGTCACTAGTGGCCCTTTAAGTCAGTGGTTCTCAACCTGTGGGTTGTGACCCCTTTGGGGGTCACACGACCCTTTTGCAGGGGTCACAGGGGTTGCCTAAGACCATTGGGAAACACATATTTCCAATGGTCTTAGGAACTGAAACACCATTCCTCTATCTGTGTCCAGGTGGGTCTGTCTGCATGCAGATGCACCCATATGTAAGTATTAAATGGTCGGGGCATTAGGAAGGTTGAGAACTACTGCTCTAAGTCCTCGAGTGTGGCCCTTTGACTGAATCCAAACTTCACTGAACAAATCAGTTTGGATTCGATCAAAGGACTGCACTTGAGGGTCTAGAAGGCCACATGTGCTCTCAGGGCCACAGGTTCCCCACCCCTGTAATTTTGTGCTATCTTTTCTGCTTTTGGGGACCAAATTAAGATAATAAAAACCCTAATAACCCAAAAGAAGGAAAAAAATAACAAACTTTATGATGTGTGGAACACCTTCAATGATTTGTGGTCTTAGAAATGTTTTTTTTTTTTATCAAGAGAACAGTTGCAAAAGCTTTCAATTAAAAAGTGTACTTGGCTCCCAATGAATTGAATCTACTGTTATATCTATTTTATTGGTTTAGGAATAAAGATGCTATCCTAAAATGTCTTTGAGATAGTCAGTCAGATAGAAGGGACAACTTGGAGTTCTTGTTAGAATAGTAGCATTTGTTGAATTTTAACAAAGCTTAGAATTGCTTTTTGTTATGGTACTATGATATCCCAATGCTAGGTTTGGAGATACGAGACTGGAATTTGTGGCTTTGCCACTTCTTAAGTGAGGCTGGTGACTTTGCACAGCCCTCCCTCACTTAAATCCAATTCACTTGCACATCATGGCATCACCTCCCTGATGTCATGGTCTTCTTCTAGAATGCGAAGACCTTGGGCAAGTCACTTAACTTCCCTTGACCTCAGGCTTCTCATCCTGGTTGCTGTACTTGACATTCACTGCACCTTTAATTCTCTTTGGAGGGAAGCTCCTCAATGTGGTGGTGATTCAGAGACACAGGGCCTTTCTGAATGTGTAATTCTTAAGCTTGAACACTTCAACTTGTGACTCCATCCTGGTTCCTTGAAATCTAAGGCTCAGGAAAATTCTAGGTTCCTCACCTGGTCTGGTCTTTTCATTTATGATGCTATTTGATATTACTTCAACCTTTCTTTCCCAGAAGGCTCTGCCCTGTTTTCCTGTTGTTGCTTCCAAGCCCTGGTAACTACCATATGTTAGCCCTCACTGGACAAAAGGGCAGTGTTGTCCTATGTCCATTAAATCAACTTCTTGGGGCCATCAGGGACAGAGCTTTCTGCTGTACTAAAACCTCCTCAGTAAGGGGAGCCATTTTTTCCCCAGCTGTTCTTACTTGTTCCCTGATAAGGAGCCGTGGCCACCCCTGGAGCAGAATCCTCAGAGCTTGACTACATGGAGGGATGTATTTTCCATTTTGCGGGAAATAAATTCCTGGCCCAAACAGCAATTAAATCAGCTACCCTGGTTCCAGACAGTATTATAGAGGCACTTCCCTCCTCCCTGTCCCCATCCAGACTCAGTGGGCAGGTGGAAGACATCCCAGAATTCCTGATTGAGTTCACATTGTTTGTAGACCTGCTAACTACCCCCCACAACCCAGGGCAAGGCAAACGCCGTGCTATTCCATCTCTAAGAGAAGACTGCTTGCTAAGTTATCTTCTATCTCAAAGAAAATTCACTCCCCCTTAGCCCCCACCTCCTGCCCCAATAAATAACTTGGAAACTCTAGAAGAATTTTTATAATCCCTTTGGAGCCAATATTGCCAACCAGTAGATGCTTTGGTTCCACCAGGGTCAGGGAAATATGCTAGCTTCCTCCATACCCAAAGTCAAGACTTGGCATGGAATATACTCTTGGGGATGAATTTCTGGAAAAACTTGAGTATACTTAAGCAAATGTGGCTACCATCATGACTTTATCCAGTGGTATGGATGCACTAGTCCTGCCTTCTTTAGTCATGGCAGAAGCTGTGGTAGATGCACCAGCGCTCTTCTATTCCATGGTCCAGAGATCCCATTGCATGCTAGAGGGGAACTGTTACAGCCCAGGGTACTGGATCTGACTCATCTCCCCCTTTCTGGGCATGGACTATAACCTATAGTGTAGACTGCCTGTTACTATCCATGACTATGGACTATTTCCAGGATGGCTACTTCTCACATCTAAATGCATTACCTGGAACACTTGTATACAACACCTACCCCCATGGCACCCCCAGCTAGATCCTGAATCACAGTTCCCTTCCCAGCAGTTGGGCTATTGGGATATACTGAGTCATATGAAACATTTGAGAAAGTCATGTATGTAGTCCCGGGATCCCCAATTCCAGCCCCGGGATATATGTTGCTTGACAAGATGAGAGATGGATCCCTAAAGGAGTTCTTGGAAAAGAAAGAGTTCAGTCAATACTTTACTTCCCTGGTAATAATAATAATACTAGCATTAATAATAATAGTAACAGTAATTAATAGTAATATTTTGTAGTGTTCTCTATGTGCCAGGCCCTGCGCTGAGTGATTTACGATTATTATCGTGGGTCCTTGGGAATTGTTTGGGATCATCATATTGCTCTGAATAGCTGAGTCATTCCTTGTTCATCATACAATATTGCTCTTACTTTGCACCGTGTTCTGGTTCTGCTCATTTCACTTTGCATCAGTTCATGTAAGTCTTTCCAGGCTTTTCTGAAATCATCCTGCTTGTCATTTCTTAGAGCACAATAATATTCCATTATAATCATATGTCACAGCTTCCCCAATTGATGGATATTCCCTCAGTTTCTAGTTTTCTCTCCCCTGCTCCTAACTTCCTTATTACTACCAAGAGCACTGCTGTTCTCCTGACTCGAAAGTTATCCTCAATTTCTCATGATTTCTCCCCTTTCCTCCTCTCCCAGTGTCCAGTCTGCTGCTGGGGCCTCTTGGTTTTACCTTTCCACCCTCTCTTAGATACACCCCTTTCTCTCCTCTGACACTACCGCTTCTCTAGGGCAGGTCCCCATTACCTCATTCCTGGACTATTGCAATAACATGCTGATGAGTCTGCCTGCCTTAGTCTCTCCCCACTTCAATTCATGCTCTATTCAGTCATCAAACTGATTGTCTGACACATGTCTGACTATGTCCATCCCATGTAAACTCCAGTGGCTTCCTACTACTCAATTATTGTCGTTCAATCCTTTTCAATTGTGTCCTACTCTTTGTGACCCTGTCTGGGGTTTTCTTGGCAAAGATCTTGGAGTGGTTTGCCATTTCCTTCTCCAGCTCATTTTACAGAAGAGGAAACCGAGATAAGCAAGGTTAAGTGACTTGTCCAGGGTCACACAGCTAGTAAATGTCTGAGGCCAGATTTGAACTCAGGAAGATGAGTCTGTCTGACTCCAGGCCTGGCGCTCTATCCATTCACCACCGAGCTGCCTGCTTCTTGTTACCTCTAGGATCAAATGCAAATGCAATCAAATCCTTTGTATGGTATCCAAAGCCCTTCATAACTCAACCCTCTCCTACCTTTCCAGTCTTCTTACCTTTTACTCCTTGTCATGTACCTTCCAATCCAGTGACGCTGGCCTAGTGTCTGTTCCATGAACTAGGCACTCTGGGTGTTTTCTCTGGCTGTCCCAAGCCTAGAACATTCTCCCTTTTCAACTCTAGCTACTGACTTCCTTCAAGTCCCATCTCTTACATGAAAGCCTTTCCCAACCCCATTTCATTCTAGTGTCATCTCTCTTCTGATTATTTCCTATTTACCCTCTATATGGCTTGTCTATACATAGTTGTCTGTTTGCTGTCTCCCTGTTAGCCTGTGAGCTCCTTGATGGCAGGAGCTATCTTTTGCCACTTTTTAGCACTGTGCCTGGCACGTAATAGGGACTTACTATTTCTTGACTGATGGACTGGCAAAGAATGTACTAGATGGAGGTTTGAGCCATTTTAACATAATTATGATTATCCCAAATGCCCCTTTGCTGAATCTAGGGTAGCAAGGCCTTCCAGAGAAAAGCAGAATCATTAGGATGCAAGGGTACCACTGTCATTGGGGATGGGACACAGAACTAGCTTAATCCTTGTATGTTCTGTCTACAGACTCAGGCAATGTGACAGACATCTAGCCTAATGCTTCAGACCTTCCCAGACATATAGGACATAAGGGATCACAAACACAGACACAGGGAAAGCCACCCCAGTAACCAGACTCCCTTGGCTCACACTAATGTCATGACGAAGACTCATGCTGCTTTCTTGCTTTACGACTTTTCAGCACAATCAGCTTTATAGCCATGGTGTAAAACCAGTGCAAATGTCCACATCATCTTGCTTTTTTAATATATAGCCAATAGGAGTTTTAGAGTGGGAAGGAGGTCGATGCCTTCATGAGAGTGACTGGGAATAGCTGCTGTCTTCTTGTCGCCATCACATAAATGCTTTGCCTCCCAGATTATGGTAAGAAAAAGGGGAGGTGAGTGAAAGCATTCAGGACATTTTACTCATGCTCATCTAGCCTGGAAGGGTCTGTGTGTGTACAGAAAATGGAAGGGACATTCTCTGGGGGATTGAACTCGGTGCATGTGTGTGTGTGTGGGTGTTTACAACTAATTTTAGGATTCATTGGATTTAGAACTTTTCTATCCACCTACTTTTGCAATTGAAGAACATGAAGCCTAGAGAGGCCATCTTGCCCAAGGTCATAGAGGTTAGAAGGAACAGAATCAGAACTTGAACCCAACTCCTATGACTGAGAATCCAATGCTCTCTAGACTTTTTCATGTAGACAAGGGTGTTTCATTAGCTAAAATTGCATAATGGTTTTTTTGATGTGGGTAAGACAAGACCACCCAACTCTCTCTTTTAACTGATGAAAGCTGAAACCAGATATGTAGAGGTGAAAGGCTTGTGCATTAGCCTTGTGGATAATAGATTTCCAGATGGCTGGAATCTTACCTGTCTCTGTCTTTGACCAGTCATATTGACCAACATACTGCTTTGTGTCAATAGATCCTATGATAGAATGTGAGTAATGTTCTGGACATAGAATAGCCTTTTACTTTTGAATAAGATCTCTTTATTTAGAAGTCCTACTTGAGGCCCTTGATGGGGAAATTTGCAGTGAAATCTTTATTGGTATAAGAAGAGTCTTCAGATTTGTCTGGTCACATCTCTTTCTGTCTGTCTCTTTCTCTGTGTCTCTCTCTTCCTTCATTCCTTTGTTTCTTTCTTCCTAGCACACAGTACTACCTCTCCAACATATTTATTTCTGTGAAAAAGTGATTTATTGATATTTTTTGTTTGAACATCACAGTAATTTCCAGATAACCCACTGCTTTCCACTCCAATAAACTCTCCATTGTAACAAAGGAAATAATAAAGAAAAACAAGCCAATGACCTTGTCTGACATTCTATGCAGTGCTTGGCCCCCATTGCCCCTTACCTTTTCAAGGAAAGGAGGGAGGGGGTTCATTTTTCTTTAAAGCCACATTATGTGTGACACATAGAAGGTAGAAGAATATTTTTTTTCCCTATCAGTCGTGTTCTTATGGAGAAA
Source organism: Pseudocheirus occidentalis (assembly GCA_028646575.1). Lineage (NCBI taxonomy): Eukaryota > Metazoa > Chordata > Mammalia > Diprotodontia > Pseudocheiridae > Pseudocheirus > Pseudocheirus occidentalis. The sequence continues at coordinate 356,160,100 of CM053594.1, forward strand.
TAGAATACCTTCTTCCTTGGTTTTATTTGTAAGGAAATTTGTGTCCCTGAGAAGGAGCTGTGAGCCTTAACTATCTCCACCCTATTGTCATCTCCCTACCCTGGCCCCCCTCAACCCCCATAATGAGGTTTATCCAAAAAGGAAGAGAGAAATGTTTTAGCTACTTATGCAAATTATCAGCTGCTTGAAGGGTTATTTAACCTTCATTTTAAGCAGAGTGATCAGTGGGCTGCTGGGGACTTTGCCTTCCATCAAAGTAGACTCTCCACAGATTTGCATTTGAGCAGAATTGGTCTGGATAACACATGTCCTCTGTGTCTGCTCAGGGGGTACCCTCAACGCTGGCAGGTTGGCAGATTTCACCTGCTGATTACTTGAAAACATCAAGTTGTTCATTCTGGGTGGCCCTGGAAGGGAATTCTTTAAAAATGATTGGCACAGTCTGGACCATGAATTAATGTCTCATTAACATTCAGCAGTGCAGTCCCATCTGTCAAGAAAGAAACAACAAAGGTAGGCTGGGTAGGTCGGGCAATGTCAAGAGAGCTCTCGGCAGGAAACTCGACTTGATAGTGCTGTGGGCAGTGGATGGATGGGCATTGTTGGGTTTGGGCAGAACAAATGAGAAGAACTTGGCAGGTGTTTGACACACTCGCCTCCCAGGTGCTGCTGTAGGCACACAGGTGACCTGCATTTCTAGCCTTATATGTCAGCAACAAGAATCAGCATTCAGAGGAGAGAGGTAGAAAATCATACAGTTAGTGTGGTGGCCAAGAGAGAGAAGCAGAGGAAGAGAAATAATCATCCCATTTTTGTTCCTCATTTAGGTTGACCCACACATCTAAAATATTGGGAAAATTAAAAGACTGCCACAGGCAGGAGATGTCTGGCTTTTGACAGCTTTCATGTTGGTATCACAAAAGTAGTTGTGCCAATGACTTTGCTCTGGTAATAAAACGAAATGGAGTCATGAACACATTGTCTATAAGCAAGCTTTATTTGGTTTAGCTTGGAATTGGTCACAATGACAACCAGAGATAAATAGGGCAAACCAACGTTAAAACCCATCCTTTTCCAGAAAAGGGCAAAATGCCCTCATTGCATTGGGAATGCCCAAAAAATTTCCTCCTTTCCAGTCAATTTCAGGTCACTCCTGACTCTCCAAAATCTTAGAAGTGACATCAGTGAAGAGAGTTGTCATTTTTCTTCCACAAATAATAACAAATAATCTTCAGATTAAGATTCTTTGTGCCGACAGTAATTTAGTAGTTGATAAATTTAGGCTATCATAGGTAGCATCTCAGGGTGTACCAGGCATTGGCCTTCGAATCAGGAAGGCCTGGGTTACAATCCTGCCCTTGACAATAGCTGTGTGTGAACCAGGCCAAATTCACTTAACTTGATTTTCAGTTTCTTACTCTATAAAGTGATGGCCTCTAATGGCCCATCTAGCAGAATATGTGTGAGTTTATAGACTCTCTTAACATCTGCCTTGTTTCCTAGTGTCTCTATTTGTAAAATAGGCCTTTGTACTTTCATTCTTCTGTAGGATAGTGGTGTCAAATTCAAATAGAAATGAGGCTCTCTAAACCATACATAAGGACCCCTGTAGGTTCATACTGATTTAGAAAACCACATATTAACATTATCTATGTTATGCTGTATTTTTATTTTATTTTTGTTAAATATCTCCCAATTATATTTTAATCTGATTAGATAGTTCCTGGGAGTGTTGTGGACCATAAATTTATCCTAGCGAATTGACAGTAGGCCTCTATTACTTATCAAGACTAGGGAATGAGACCTCTATATAACCAAAGCTAATTCTTTAATTAATATTTAAGTGGTTTTTAAAAGATATTTTGATGAAAGTTTAAGAGATATTTTATACTTTGCATCTAGTTATATAAAAAAGATTTTCATACTTTCAGTAAATAGTTTAGTCTATCATTACTGTACAGTGAAACTTTCAAAAGTTATAGGGGTATTGAGTGTCACTAAACTGAATGGCCCAGGTAGTTATATTACGCTACTCTAGGATAGGACTCTATTACACTGTCCTGGAGGTAATAAGGAGGCACTGGAGTTTATTGAGAAGCACAAGTGAAATGGTGAGACTTGCATGTTGGAAAGATCATTTTGGCTTCTGAGTAGAAAGATCGTAGTGGGGAGAGACTTGAGGAAAAAAATAAAATAAAAAAGAGACTTGAGGGAGACTTTAGGAAGCTAAAGAAGGGGCCCAATATCCAACAGGTATGTCCTTAGTTGATTCAGCTGAGCAGAACTCTTGCCTGTGAGTTGCCCGTGGTGTTCTGCCAGCCAAGTATCAGAGAGCACCTAGAGCTCTTTGTAGCTGTTCTGTACTCAGGAGAACAGGAAGTGATGTCAGTAGACTGAGCCCCGGATTCAGTCAAGTGCTCATAATGGTTTCAATACCTTTTTAAAGCAAAATGAACCTGACCTGCATGAGGACAGGGCTTAGGATATTGTATATACCAGGACAGCTCCTTTCTCATCCCAGAGTTAGAATGACACTTCCTGAAAAACCAGAAAATGTCTGTGACATCGGGGTCAGAACTCAGTAAGACTGCCATCTATACTTTGTGATGGCTCTGTGAGTGTGCCAGTATTATCCCTATACCCACACACAGCCATTCACACACACATACACGCACACGCATACGTATGTACATACACACGTGCACACACACACTTACCCAATTGTCATACGGGGGCTGAAATGACCTTATGTCCCACTACACGTCCAGTAGCTACACCCCCAAAATCACAGGTCATCTCCACTGGTCACTCTTTTCTCTGATCTGTAATGGAGTTCATGTCTGTGCTAAATATTTCTATGATTTCCTATCTTATCCATAAATATTTCTATAGTTTCTTGTTTTTCATACATGTGCCAGGCTGCTTTTCCCAGCTAGGATGATCACTCTGTGATGGTGACAACTTTGTCTTGGTGCTTCTTTTTAAAAATTTGGCCACAATGGTGTTGTAGAAAGGAAATCCACTGTTTACAATTTAGGGTTTTGTTGTTTAAGCTGCTTTGTGAAGCCATTTGGGGTTTTATTGGCAAAGATACTAGAGTGGTTTGTCATTTCCTTCTCCAATTCATTTTACAGATGAGGAGACTGAGGCAAACAGGGTGAAGTGACTTGTCCAGGGTCACATAGTTAGGAAGTGTCTGAGGCTAGATTTGAACTCAGAAAGATGAGTCCTTCTTACTCCAGGCCTGGTGCTCTCATCCACTGGACCTCCCAGCTAGCTCTTACAATTTAGGGTTCAAGTCAGTAAAAGACTTAATTTTGATACTAGTCATAAGCCAAGGTAAGGAGAAACATTAATTTGTATGTAGAGAAGGGATTCTCTATGGGGCAAGGGGCCTTCCAAATACAAGCCTTTTCCCACTGGTATGTTTAATATGTAAGAAAAGATATAGTTATTCTGGGTTCATAGCAAGTCATATACTGACCTTGAGTGCAGTCTATTGTGTTTCAGGAGAGGGGACAGAGACTTCTTAATCTGTCTTTAACCTTGGGTATTCAAGGCAGCTGGTGTTTACATAGTACACTGAGGTTGGCAAAGCACTTTATTTATTTTAGCAGGGGGAATTTTTATATTTTTTTCCAATTTTGAGTAAAAACAATTCTTAACATTCATTTCTTTAAATTTTGAGTTCCAAATTCTTCCCTTCCCTCTCTCCCTTTCCTCCTCCTTGAGAAGGAAGGCAATTTGATGTGGACTACACATGTGTAGTCATGCAAAATATATTTTCGTGTTAGCCATGTTGTGAACGAAAACAAAACCCAAAAAAGTCAAACCAGCAAAATAAAGACAAAGAAGTCTGCTTCGATCTGCATTTGGATTCCATCAGTTCTTTCTCTGGAGGTGGATGGCATTTTTCAATGTAAATCATTCAGAATTGCCTTGGATCATTATGAGCTAAGTTACTCACCATTGACCATCACACAGTATTGCTATTCCCCTGTGTACTGTGTTCTCCTGGTTCTGCTCACTTTACCAGCAAAGCATTTTAAATAAGTCAACTCTTTGGATCTTCAGAACAACCTTGTGAAATAGGTGCTAATATTATGACCTTTTACAGTTGAGGGAAATGAGGCGAGGTCAGAGGAGGGTAAAGGACTTGTCTAGGTCACACAGCCAATAATTGTCTGAGGTAGGATTCAATGAACTCACATTTTTCTGACTCCATGTCCAGGCTTCTTTCCAATGTCCAACGTGCTGCCCTGGGTTCATAGTTTGGGGTCATTTTTTTTTTCAGTCTTTGTACAAAGTCGAGACAAAGAAAAGCAAAATGTGAAGTTTGAAGTGCCTGTCAATTTACACTGAAATGGAGGTTTATTCTAAAATGCCATTGCACATGCCCAGAAAGGGGAAAACACAGTACTCTCGTCTTTCTGCCATCACAGTGGCCAGTGCAGGGCTGGGCATGTATTAATTATTCACTTAATTGTGCTTTGGGTTTTTGTTGCTGTTCATTTTTGTTCCTTTAACGACTACTTTCAGACTCTTGTTTCAGCTTACTTTTAAAGATTTGGTTCTGCCATTTTGTGTAAAGTTGGAAAACAGATAAAAACATCCCAAAGACTTCTCAGGCCTAGAGACCTACCTGGCCTTGTCCTCTAAGATACAAATCAGATTGCTCAGAGTCACACTGAGTTTTGCTCAGTCTTTCTGTTACCATCATGAGCGTGCAGATGAACAGTTGTGCCATGTGAAGGACAATGAAAAAAGAAGAAAACAACCTGGTGGCAACAGAGCCTGAGGAAACCTCGGTGCCAAACAGATAAAGTGAGGAGGAGGGCTTTGAGATGCAGCACTGCTCTGCTGCTTGTCACCATCTGTTAATAGAGCTTAGTTACACAGATGCAGAGATGTTCCATCTTCACCAAGGTAAACAATATCAGTCTCTTGGATTTCCATAGCCTTTGAAGGTTTCCAAGGCACTTTCCTCCCAGTGTCCCTATGAGTCTGGATGGGTAAGAATTATTTCTCTATTTTCAGAGCTATACTTAGAAATTTTGGTTCTTCAGACAAATACCATCAGATCAACTTGTAATTTGTGATGCAAAAATAATGAGGCAAGTCATTAAAACAAATTCAGGATGAGGAGGAGAGCCCTTTGCTCCCCTCGTTGCTTTGAAAAATCCAGATGTTGCTGCTTCTCTGTTTGGTAACTATGTATGTATTGCCTTGGTCAGACAGTTGAATCTGTCTGTTGATCTGTGCTAATTTTTCAGTTAGAAGCCCTGTCTGTTGGTCTTAATTTCTCTGCTTAAAATCTCTCTCTCTCTCTCTCTCTCTCTCTCTCTCTCTCTCTCTCTCTCTCTCTCTCTCTCTCTCCCTCTCTCTCTCTCTCTCTCTCTCTCTCTGCTTTTTAGAGGGGGCAAGGCAGAGCAATTGGAGTTAAGTGACTTGCCCAAGGTCACACAGCTAGTAAGTGTTAAGTGTCTGAGGGCAGATTTGAACTCAGGTCCTCTCCTCCTGACTCTAGGGCTGGTGCTCTATTCACTGTACCACCTAGCCACCTCTCTCTATTTTCTTTGTTTGGATTTTCTCTAAAGGTCAGGGTGCTGATTTTTCCCCTGAACTAATGAGTGTAATTAAAAAAACACATTGAAGAAGAGACCCTAAGTCTCTCTGTGGTGAGGAGGGACCGTAGGACACAGTTTCATAGGGAAAGATTCCTAGAACACTGAAAGACTGTTGTGTGGTGGGGACTTGGATGAACTGGGTAGGGGAATAGTTTTTCTGAAGTGCAAAGCTACTCAAGGGAAGAAGTGTATCATCTGGTAGTTCCTACAGGAACTATTATTGCTTCTGAGACACCAAGGTCAGTGTACTTCTTTGTTGTTGAGGAAGTTAAAGTCACGTCAAAATGCTAATGTTTAGATTATGCAATGTTTTAAAATCTGAATTTCTCTTTTTTTGTACCCTCCAAATTTGGGGGCAGCTATGAGGCTGAGCGTATCCACTGTCTGTCTATGAAATACTGAACCTGAAGTAAAACAGACTTGTCTTCCGGAGTTCAAATCTTGTCTCAGACAATTATGACTTGTGTGATCCTGTGTGAGTCACTTAGCCCTATTTGCCACGGCTTCCCATCTATGAAAGGAGCTGGAGAAGGAAATGGACAACTATTCCAGTATCTTTGCAAAGAGAACCCCGACCGGGGTCATGAAGAGGCAGGCACAACGGAAAGAACTGAACAAGAAACGTTGGTGTCTTGGGGAAGAGCCACAGTTAGTCTTCCCTAATTACAACTCTGCTTATTTATACATGAAGAAACTGCCAGAGTTTCATACGAAATGTCTAGACTCCAGGTTTAATGATCTTTCTGCTACCCCATGCTATCTTTTAAATACTGATTAATTCACTAATTCTTATTATGAAGTTAGTGATCGTTTTCCCATTTAACTCTAGGCCCAATTCCTTGTCCATCTGTAGTGTTAGTCTCTGGTGGCTTTTTCTATGAATTGAGTATCCAACTGACCATCTGTAATGTTAATGGGATTTAAAATCTTCCCTACATATAAACAGGCCTCACTGTAGAGCCCATGAAGGGAGACTTGCTTAGGGGAGGCTTGCTCATAGGAAAGCTTTCACACCTTTTGTTAACTTCTAATTAGGCACTGAGTCACAAGGGTTGTGATGCCCTCTGGCTCTAAAATGGGCATCTACACTCTGAGGTTAGCATTTTGCTTTGGAGGCTCATTCATTGGATGACTGTTCTTGTGATTTGACCAGATGAGACTCTGGGTAGCTGTTAAGGCCTCCCCTACCGCCTCCCACTTTGAAAGACCCAGATGTTGGTGCTTCTCTCTCTGGTAACTATGTATGTATTGCCTTGGTCAGTCAGTTGGACCTGCCTGTTGATCTGTGCTAATTTCTCAGACGGTTAGAAGCCCTGTTTGTGGGTCTTTATTTCTCTGCTTGTATTTTCTTTGTTTGGATTTTCTCTGAAGTTCAGAGTGCTGATTTTTTCCCTGAACTAATGAATGTAATTAAAAAAAGATCATTGACCCCCTGAACAGGTATTTTTCCTAGTAAAGCAGATCTAAGAACCTGTGCTAGTGGCCACCCTGGAGATGCCAGTGTGGTTGCTGCTACCCTATCATTGTCTGCACAGGAGGCATTTTTTTCCCACCCACTAATATTTTTCTTTTAGTTTATGTTTTTAGAGCAATCTCTTTTGGTTTAATCATGGATTTTATTGAAGAGGTTCATTCCACATTCTGGAGCTTGAGACCATCAGCACGATATCATCTGTGACCAAGTACATCTGGAGGATGTCATTATCCCTAGAGGCTCACCAAGACCTTCTTCTCCATGACAACAGTGACCAGTGAGAACACATCTCTGCCTCTTCTGACTATAAAACTCAGAGGCTTCTAAATAGTCACTTTGTAAGCCTGTATCAAATGCCTTTCAAGCTCATGGCTATGGTACTGGGCTCAGGTACAAAACTGAGCTTTCTTGAGCTCTTTTGAGCTATGGGGTAGACCAAGTGTTCATATTCCCTCTTTTTAGAGAGGGAAGTTAAGTGACTTGTCCATTACATAATACTAATAAACAATGGAGTCAGAATTAGAAACTAAGTCTGCAGGCTCCAAGTCCAAGTGTCTTTTCATCAAAAAAGATTGCAGCTAGGCTAATAAAAAGTGTTCTTCTAAGAGATTGTAATCAGAGCCAATATTACTCTCTTAGCTCTTTTATTCAAAGAATTCACATAACTTTGAATAGATTAGTTTAATTCATCCCTCACCCACTAGTGGGGGACAGGAGGTGGGAGACGGTAGCATATATTACTATTATTCAAATATCCTGCTTCATTTCCCCCACCCCCAAGCTGGGAAACAGATAGTAACACAAATGAGTCATGGCAGAAATTTTTGCTTGTCCTGGAAAAATGGGTATCAGAGCAGTGCAGGTTTACCAAATGAGTAAAGGAAGATCAATGAAGCTAACTGGCTTTTTCTAGGTGAGGAGTATTTCTATGAGCAGGAGAATACAGGTTAGTCAGCTATTCATAAGAAGAGGCCACCAAGCCATCTGGTAATAAGCCTCTTCTTGATACAGAACAATGCTACTGATTTTTGGATTATTCTTAGAGAAATATGATTATTTATGAAGACTAATTGCATTTGTGTGAGTCTTTATGTTGATTGAAGATGCATTTAGCAATAAGATCTGGAGAGTTCTCTGAAGTATGCTGTCTTTGTTTTTTTTTCAGTATAGTGCACAGAGCTATCTTCTTTCTTCCTTTTTCTATCTTTCTTTCCCTTCCTTCCTTCCTTCCTTCCTTCCTTCCTTCCTTCCTTCCTTCCTTCCTTCCTTCCTTCCTTCCTTCCTTCCTTCCTTCCTTCCTTCCTCCCTCCCTCCCTCCCTCACTTCCTCCCTTCCTCCCTCCCTTCCTCCCTTCCCTCCTTCCTTCCTTCTTTCCTTCCTTCCTTCCTTCCTTCCTTCCCAGTTTGCGTTTCAAGTATCCCTGCCATGTAGAACATGATTATTGCTAATTATCATTTGGAAAATTGTTTTGGTCTGATTAGGAATTTTTAGTGTGTATTGAAATCTGGAGGGCTTTCATTATGTGGGCTGTCTCCTATTCTGTCCTGGTTTTATTATTAATATATGGAAATTTTGCTTCATTTGCTACACCTTCTGATGTCAGGAGCATAATCAGTATAATTGACTTTGATTATGTTTCTCTTGTTTGTAGTTCATATTCTCTAACGTCATTAACAAGTTGGATACTGAGGAGCTAATCTGCATTCAGACCTGCTTCTTGAACATAGTATTACCATAGATTTTGATTATTTTAATTCCCCATTAGCCTTGGGCAGGCCCTTAGGCAACACCAATTTACTGAAAGAACTCTTATCTCATTCAGTAAATAATGCTCTGTTTCTTTAAAACCACCATCTGATATGCACTGATGTTTGGATTATGTCTGTGAATAGTCCATAGTTTCTTTATTTTGCAGCATATGATTCAGGCTAGGGTCCCTTCGACTTGTCTTCCATTTGTCTCAATGGCTGGTTACATGGTAGCCTAAGGAATAAAATTGCAGCCCTTGTCCAATTTCATAAGATTTAGCCATGAAATTTATGAGCTTCAGCAGGGTCCCCTTCTATCGCACACTGGAATCAAAATGCTGGCCATTGGGGAGCTGTGTCTAATTGTTTTCTCCATGGCTGACGTGCCTGGAGAATATGACTGTGAGGCAGACTTGGGGACGTGAATTCAGCCTCCCTTTGGTTTTGGAGTCTGTCCTTGTCCTCGAATGAAAGAGCCCCAAATTAGAATCTCTGTGTGGGCGTGGTCACTGGCAGGCCCTGTTAACTCAATGGCTGGCTTTACCTCCTGTTCGTTTTCCTGTTGATGGGCCCATTAAAAACTTTGTAAAGGTTACACCTTAGTATATATATCTATATATCTATATATCTATATATCTTTGAAAAATTTTATTTTTTCAGTTAATGTGAATTTATTTTCTCTTTCTTCTATTTTTTTCCCCCAACTAGGGAACAAGGGCAAAAAATAAAACCCTTGTAACAAGTATGTGGTCAAGCAAAACAAAGTTCCATGTTGGCCACATCCAAAAATGTATGTTTCATGGTACATCTTGAGACAGGGTTGACGGCGGACTTTGCTAGTCCTCTGACTGGCTTTATCTCCTATGTATTTTCCTATTACTGGCTATTAAATAATATGCAAATGTTATGCCTCTACACATGTATCTTATCTTATCTATCTATCTATCTAAACTACTTAAAATGGACAAACATTTACTCCCTCTCCCTCCTAATACCATATATAGGGTCTTGTATTTGATCCTGGAGGTGATAGGGAACTACTGTAGTTAATTGAGTGGGGTGTGGGTGACATGGTTGGACTTATGCTTTAGAAAAATGACTTTTACAGCTGAATTAAAGATTGGAGCTAGGAAACTTGTGGTGGGCACACTTACCAGCAAGCTATTGTCATAGTCCAGATGGGAGGTGATAAGGGTCTGCATCTGAATGGTGGCAGTGTCAGAGGTGAAAATATTCAAGAGATATTGCAAAGTGAAATCCACAGGCCTGGATAGGGGGGTGGGGTGAGAAGTAGTGAGGAATCAGAGATGACACCCAGGCTTTGAGCCATGTGTACTGTGAAGATGGTCATGCCCCCAGTAGTAATGGTGGAATTTGGAAGAGGGGGGGTTAGACAGAAATATGATTGATGAGGATGGCACCTGGACCCCTAAAAGCCCCTGAAACTTGCCCACACAACCCAGCCCTTGAACCCAGATCTCTGCCATTTGCCTTAGACATTGTCCATCCCAGTAATCCTTTCATCTGTCTTTTCCTTGTGGCCCCATTCCCAGTCTTTCATTCTCTGTTACCACTGACCCAGCCCCAACCTTCAAATGTCATAATATAGAGGGACATTTGTGGTAAGAGGGAATAACCTGGATGAGTATTCAGCAAAGGAGGCTAAGGAGAAGCAGGAGAAGCTGGCTGCCCTACATACCCATAGAGAAGAGAGTATGAAATCAAAGAGACTGCTCAACGGTGTCGAAAGCTTCAGAGGTCAAGAAGAACGGGGATTGTTGAGAAGACATTAGACTGGGCAATTAGGAGATGATTGGTAGTTTTAGAGAGAGAGGTTCTGGTGGGATGATGAAGTCAGAAGTAGGATCTCAGTGGGTTAAAACAAGCAAGAGGAGAGGAAGTGGGGGTATCGATCCTAGATGCCCTTTTCAAGGAGTTTGACCACAAAGGGAAGAAGAGATGGAGGGTAATAGCTGAGGTGTTGAGATCAAATGAGGGCTTTTTGAGACTAGAAGCAATATGGATGTGTTTGTGGATAGCTGGAAAGGAGCTGGTATACAGTGAGAGAAGGAAGATAAATAAGAGGATGGAAGGGACAGAGAGGGCAATCTGCTGGGAGAAATGGGGTGGAATGGAGTGGCTTGTGCATGTAGACTGGCTTTGCCTTGATAAGGAGTAAGGCTAACTCTGTGTGACACAGAGGTGAAGGAGCTGAGATTGGGAGAAAAAAGAGAGAGGTCATGGTGAATGCCCTCAGTTTTTTTTCTATAAAATTTGAAGATTCTCATCTGAGAGGATGAAGGGAAGAAGATGAGAGGAAGTTTGAGGAGAGATGAAAAGACTTTTAAGAGTGGAATGTAGGATAGTGAGTTAATAAGAGAGATGTAGAAGGATTGCCCAGCAGCAATGAGCAATGTTGCTGAATAACATCAGGTTTTTTTGTGTACTCAGTCAGGAAGGGTTAGATAGTTTTTTTCTGCCTTCATTTAATGTGTAGGAGCACAGGCAGTGGATGGTGGGAATGATCCAAGGCTGAGGCTTGTAGGGTATGATTGGCAATATGACACAGGAACCAGGGACTTAAGAAGACAGTGTAGAATTGCACTGATTCATCAAGGGGATGAATGGGAAAAAGAAGAGAGAACGACTGGTATAGATGTGATGACCTGGGAGAAAACTGAGGAGTTCAGGGATTGGAAGTTAAAGTATAGATAAAGAGTTGGATTTAGAAATGGAAGGCAGAGGGAGAGGTGAAAATCCAGAAGATTATAGTCAGATGAGGGGATTTCAGAGAACATGATGTTGGTGCATTCTCCGGTATTGGCAAACTCAAGGGTATGATCATCTTTGTGTATGGCTTAAGTGGGGTGGAGTTGGTCATGGGAAGTGGTTGGGGAACTGAGTGGTTTGAGGGAGTGTCAATATGTATGTGAACTTCTGTAGTATGAGGGAAGGAGAAGAAGTGGGGGGGGAGGGAGAGAGAGAGAAAGAGAGAGAGAGAGAGACAGAGAGAGAGAGAGACAGAGAGAGAGACAGAGAGAGAGAGACAGAGACAGAGACAGAGAGACAGAGAGAGAGACAGAGAGACAGAGAGACAGAGAGAGACAGAGAGAGAGGGAGAGAGAGAGAGAGAAATTGTGAGCTAAGTACTGAATGAAAGTGTCTTGGACCTCTGAAGACAAAACTTATGGGAATTTTGATTGGGTGGAAGATGTGGATTGTATGGACCTCAAAGGATGTGGTAGAAAGACGACCTGGAAGTGGCAATGGGGAGCAAGGTGTATTTCAACTCCCTCTCCTCAATCAATGAGCTGAAGAGAATGAGTGAAAGTTAATGGGCTGTTATATAAATGCATGGATATGAGTCTGTTTTAAAATGTTTTTTGATATCTTTCATTTTTATATCAGTTCATTTCCTGACATGTACCACACCAGTTCTTCTGCCCACCTCAACCTCCCATGTAATAAAGAAAAACAGTAAAGACAAAACCAACCCACATTGTAAATGAGCCTGAAAGAACATGTTGAATTTGGCAGTTGGAGCGCCCAACCTCTCAATTGAAGGGAACCTGGTGTGTTTCATCATAAGTCTTTTGGAACTAGGATTGGTCAATGCAACTGCCTTTTAGTGTTGTTTCCATTTGCATTATTGTGATTGCTGTGTATACTGTTCTCTTGGTCTCTCTTTATTTAGTTCTGCTTTGTATCAGTTGCGTGGCCCTGGGCAAGTCACTTAACCCCAATCACCTTGTCAAAAAAAAAATCCAATTGGGAAGTATTTAAGAAAATAAATGAAAATAGAACATTTATTACTATTGTTCAGTTGTGTGCCCACCTCTTTGTGATCCCATTTGGTATTTTCTTGGCAAAAATACTGAAATGATTTGCTGTTTTTTTCTCTAGTACATTTTACAGCTGAGGAAACTGAAGTAAACTGGGCTAAGTGACTTGCCCAGGATCACACAGCTAGTAAGGGTCTGAGGCTTTGAACCCAGGTCTTCCTGTTTCTAGACTCAGAGCTTTATCCACTGTACCACCTAGCTGCCCAATAAAACATAATGTTAATATATGGTTTTCTAAGTCAATATTTAGGGATCTTTATGTACAGTTTAAGCGGCCCCTATTTCTATCTGAGTTTGACAGAACTACTTTGTATCTTAAGAAGCAGGAGAACAACCGTTCTGAGAGTGGGAATATTGTTACAATTTATCTTATAGGAGATGGGTTATCACTTCAGTAACTCCGTTCAGCTTCCTATAATCAGATATGAATGTCAAATCACCAGAATGTTAATTGGGTTAAAAAAAAAGTAAGCAAAGTCTTTGAGCAATGGCTGTCTTTGCTTTTGTGTTTCTATCTAAAGCACTTGTCACAGTGCCTGATTTGTAGTATGCACAGGACTATGGGACAGTAAGGAGATTAGAGCATAATCTAGGTTCTGATTAGTGTAAATAATGAACCCCCTGAAATGGTTGCACGTATTTGGATTCATACCATTTGAAATTATAATTATATAAAATGCAGTAACTGGTTCCAGCCCAATGGAAATATGCAGTGTGAACTTGAATAAAGAAGCTGCTTCTGGGGATTCATTATTCACTTCAGTCAAGACTGACTGGACACATGCAATTGCAAGTAGAGATTCCATATAGTTCATGACAAATCAAGCAAGTGTCCTGCACAACCTTTGAAAAACTCTCCACCAGATAATCTCTGAGTCCTTTTTGTTCTGAAAACTAGTATTCTATAAGTCTCAGGTTAAACTTGGGGTTTTTGAGTGGCCCCTAGGGTTGGTACAGGCAAAACTATGAATTAGGCAGGATTTATTTTTGTTCCATTCAAATTTCTGGCCAATAGTTATTTTTTTCTTCACAGTATCTTGACTTGAGTTTAGGAGTTAATGTCCCATGGAACCATGTTGTCTTTCCTTCTCCCTCCTTTTTTTCTTTAATCAAAGGGTAGAAAAGATGATTCTATCTTTTAAATATAGTTTTTGAAATAGTTATTATCCAATTCAATTCAGTTCAACGTTTACGTACCCCAACTTAGGAAGTGCTAAGTATTGTGCTGGCTTTGGGTAATACAAAGACAAAAATGAGAAAAACCAAAACCCAAAGCCAACAACTCAGTTCTTGGTCTCAAGTAGTTTACAGTATTTTGAGAAGATACATGTCAACCCCAAAGTGATACAAGATAATATGAATAGGAAAGAACAGTAATGACAGTAATGGGATCAAGAAAGACTCACGTAGGAGGTGGCACCTTGGAAGGAAGTTAAAGATCAGAAGAGGCAGAAGTGAGACAGGAATGTGCAGACAATGGAGTGTAACCTGTGCAAAGTCACATAGGTGGGAAAAAGAAAGCTAAATTACGATAACAGCCAGAGACCAATGTGACTGGGAATTATAGTAGTAGGAAAGAAGCAAAGTGAGAGGAAATAATTCTGGAAAGGTAGGTTACAATCAGATTGTAAAGAACTTCTTTTAATGCCTAACTGAGGAGTCTGTGACCTATCCTGGAGGTAGTATTTTGATTTTTAAAAATTTTGATTTTTGAGCAAGGGAATGGCATGACAGTAAGATTTGTGCTTTTATAAGATAATTTTGGCAAACCTGACCTTTGAAATAGAGAATAATATATGTAATGATTGATCTGTAATAATCTCTATAAATATTGACTAGTAACAAATTTAAGTTGTGAATAGGACTGAAGGATGAGGCAGCGGTTCTCAACCTGTGGGTTGTGACTCCTTTGGGGGTCAAACGACCCTTTCACAGGGGTCATAGGGATTTCCTAAGACCATCAGAAAACACACATTTCCGATGGTCTTAGGAACTGAGATACCACTTCTCTATCTGTCTCTAGGTGCGTCCACCCACATGCAGATAACCCATATACAAGTATTGAAGGGTCACGGCATTAGGAAGGTTGAGAACCACTGAGCTAGAGGATTTTTTAAGGCTCTCCAAATCTGAAACCAACTTCTATTTAACTTGCCAGCTGTGATCCAAAGACTCCTCTCTGAATCTTGCCTTCATTTGATGTTTGAATAACTCCTTTTCTCCTCCTAAACATTTCTCCACTTGCACAATTGACTCCCTCTACCCCTTCCCCCAGTTTTTTCCTCTCCCCTCCCTTTCCCTCCCCTCTTCTTCCTTCCTTCCTTCCTTCCTTCCTTCCTTCCTTCCTTCCT
>CM053594.1:356175641-356196927 GCA_028646575.1 Pseudocheirus occidentalis
GGAGAGAGAGGGAGAGAGAGAGAGGTAGAGAGAGGTAGAGAGACAGAGAGACAGAGAGACAGACAGAGAGAGAGAGACAGACAGAGAGACAGAGAGAGAGGCAGAGAGAGAGACAGACAGAGAGACAGAGAGACAGACAGAGAGAGACAGAGAGAGAGACAGAGAGAGAGACAGAGAGAGAGACAGAGAGGAAGAGAGAGACAGAGAGAGACAGAGAGACAGAGAGACAGACAGAGAGAGAGACAGAGAGACAGAGAGACAGAGAGAGACAGAGACAGAGACAGAGAGACAGAGACAGACACATAGAGAGACAGAAACAAAGAGAAAGAGAAAGACAATGAGACAGAGACAGAGAATATAGAGAGAAGAGTGGCAAGGACAGAACCTTGGGAACATTTCCTTTAGGGAGCAGAAGTAAAACAATTGTGCAGGAGAGGGAGTGGTGGAGGCAGAATGAGGATAATAGTCCACAGCCATGGGAACTTGCTCCCTCCCTTATGTCCGTCACCCCACCTTCCTTCTCTCTCTCTATGTCTACCTTTCCCTTTATCTCTCTAACTTGATGCCCTCCAGCACGCTAAGTTCTACTCAATCAAAAACAACATTGAGTTGCTTGTGCCCGATATCTAAGACCTTGTACAGTTCAGCTCACAATGGTCTTTTTCACCTTCTTTCATGTTGCTTCCCATAATATCCTGTACAAGTATATTCCAGTTAAATTGGATTTCTGAGTCCAACCCGATGCTCCATCTGGGTACCATAGGGTAGACAAATCTGAATTTGAAATCAGGAAGAATTCATCTCGAATCTTTCCTTGGACTTGCTGACTGTGGGATTCTGGGCAAGTCACTTAAGGCTCTTTAGTCTCAGTCTCCTGATTTGTAAAATGGGGACAATATCACCCATCTCACAGGACTATTGTAAAGATCAAATAAAAACAGATGTGTGAAGGGTTTTGCAGATCCTAAGGTATCATGTACAAGTTATTATTATTAATATTGTTATTATTGCAGGATACACAAGCTCTCCTCTTAGACTATACTCTGTCAATTAGACCTTTCAGAATGTTTTTCTTTAGGGCTCAATTAAAAAAAATTTTCCCCAATTTTCTCAGTATTTTTTCCCTTAAATTACCTAATATCGTACTTACTTGACTGCCTTGTCCTTGCTAACTCCTCCTTGCTCTACCCAGTAAAATTTAAGTTCCCTCAATTCAGAGACTGTTGTGCCTTTGCATCTCAAAGTACCTTCTACATGTAGGCACTCAGGCTATAGAGGAGGTGCTTCACACACATTTGTTCAATCACACCCAAAGAAAGAGAAAATACCAGGAAGGAGAAGCTACTCAAGAGTATGAAATGCTACAGGGAGACAGTTAAGATGGAGACTGAAAACAAGGTCACTAGGATTGGTGACAGGAAGGTCACTGATGACCTTGAAGTTTTCAAAAAGTGATGGGGATGATGAAGAGATGAAGTCACATGGAAGGAATAGAGTAGTGAGTGGTAGGAAGAGATAGAGGCAACCAGTGTAGGTCGCTATTTGGGGGGTATTATTTGGTGACAAATGGGATTGGACAGATGGAGCAATAGCTTTAGAAGGACAGCAACTCCAAGTACTATTTTATTTTCCAGATGGGGGAAACTTAAGTAAACTTGTAGGGTCAAGGGGAAGAAGTGAGTAGAGTTGATGATTAAAGATGCATGAGAGGGGATGATTGATGATGGCATGGGGTCATGGAGGTGGAAGGGCATGGGATCATGCAAGCTACCATTGGTCCTAAGGCCTCAGACTCAGGGCACTTAAGACAACATGAGCATACAACCCAAAATACTGGTGCTACCTTTCTTCAGCAGCCTGATTCCCAAGGGATATTTGCCTTCTCCCTCCTGGAAATGGCCTAGTGGCCTGTCATCAATGGACATGTCCTTGTTGATACCACCTATGAACAGGTGCATCATTGTTATGCCATAAACTTTGTGGGTTTATAAAAATGGTGCTGGTAGATTTAAAAACAGTACATAATATTTGTCTAATGACTGGGGTCTGATTATGTAGCAGAGGGCTACTATGTAAATTGTGGAGCTATGAGGGATGAATTGTACCCATGGAAAAAAAAATCAGGGGATGAGGAAGGAATGCTAGCTTTCCTCAGGATATGTCTCTCAATCTTCAGTTAGCAGCTGGCTGAGGGTGGTGGGGCAGAACAAGTTCTTAGTGAAAGGAGAATTTCTGATGGGAAAGTCTCTTCCCCCTCCCTTGTAGACCTCCAAAGAAAGACATTATATCACCCAGTGTGAGCACCAGGATGACTGAGATTATTGAAAATATTAACTGACTTTTTTCCATAACCCCAAAACTAACACTCCCAAAGCCCCCTAGGTACTGAGTTCTTGCCTTGTAAAATAGCTAGAAAGTAGGTTATTGAGGTCTATAGGCCCATCTTTGATGGTGCTTTGGGGAAGACAGGCAACAAAAAATGGTTGCTAGGCAACTTTATTAATGCTTTGTAGTGGTGGAAAGAGTAATTTCAACAGCAAAAAAAGTCAGAGGAATTTCAAGAGCCCCTTTGAGGCAAAAGCTGACAAATATAGATTATGCCCTGGTATCTGAATCTGAGAGCTGAAATGTACATGTTGGTTTGAAGAGCTGGATTCATTCACATTGGAATCTGTACCCTTAGATTAGATGAAGGCATTGTGCTGTAAGGCACCAGCTGAATTAGTCCTACAGCCTGCATGATATACTTAGCTACTGTCTCTGAACACAAGGAAGCCTCAAAGTCCTGGGGCCTAAATCAATCAGAGCTCTGGAGCATTATTAGCTGGACTCCACCGTATGGTCCAACTTAGGCTGTGTGTCTCACGTCTGCAGTCTGTGTCTTAATGTAAATTGGTTTATGTGTATGTCATCCCCAGGGCATAAGCTTCTACAGTCCAGATGGCAAGGTGGCCTGAGTGGAGAAAACATATGGTAGGCCATAGTCATCCTTCACAGACCTGGGATAAATACATTACTCTGAAAAACAAATTCTCCAATAGGGTCCAGTTCAGGGTGAGCTGGGAGTGTCTACGGGAGAGCAGAAGGAGAAGAACTGTCTAAGGAGAAACATTATCAAAATGTTGATCATAGAAGAGAGTGAATGAAAGGAAAACCTTTAGTGGGAACAAGGGGAGGGAATGTAGCATGATGTGAGTGTGCAAAGTGGCTTGAGTTTAGAAATGGAATACCTGAATTTGAGTGCCATGTCTGCTCCTTACCACCAGAGTGACCTTGAGCACGGAAGGCCCTTCCCCTCTCTGTGCCTTGCTTTCCTCATAAGTGGTTTGGATTAGTGCCAGTGTTCTTAACTAGGGGATCATGACCTTGTGCTTAAAAAAAAGTACACACACAACCGTTTTCCTATATAATTGGTTTCCTTAACAATCTTCCGTATTTTCTATTATGCATTTTAAAACATGATGTCCATGGACTTCCTCACGCTGCCAACATGATACAGGACACACCAAATAAAATTAAGAACCCCTGGACTAGATAAGCTCTAATTTTCCTTCCTTCTCTGTCATTCTAGAATTCTTTTTATTGTGAGTAGCAGGCGATGGCAACAGCTTGCGAAATAGCTTTTGTTTCTTAAAAAAGTTTCAAAATTTCATTTAAAAAATTCTGAACTTAGCAAACATCAAATAAAAGGAACATTTTCATTTGTGTTGTGGAACAGAAGGAGAGGATTATATGTGAAACTGTGAATCTCTATTTTAGAGAACTTGCTTCTCTTTTATGCACATAATAAACTCCATGTGTAGCTTTTAAGCCTGCCCTGCTCAAATCTGATTCCTTCTGGTCCTCACGTTATCTCATTTTTTTTTCTCAAATAGCTTTTCAATATTTGGCATTCAAGAAGTATTTGCTAAATACCTACTATTTGGAAGGCATGGGCTGGCATTGCAGGGTATCCAAAGACAAATAAGACATAAAACACTGCTTTTAAGGTGCTTACAATCTAGAAAACATATGGTGAGATTTATTTATAGGGAAGATAGGGCCATGTGTAGAGGGGAGATGAATCCAGGTTGAGAAGGAAAATCATTTTCCTGATCTCTCTTAAGAGGGAGGGTAGCTCTTAGATTATACTCAGTAGCTTAGCCCACTTTCTGCCAAATGCTAGTTACACAAAAGATCATCACCACATATAACAATAGTAAGCAAACTAATTTTTCCAGGCAAAATAGCAAATAGGAATTGGATAAGTTCTACAGATTAGAATTTGACAAAGAGTACAAGAGTAAAAGAGCTCTTCAGTGATGAATGAGATAAAAACGTCTGTTTAAGTTAGAAGAAAGAAAGAAAAAAAAGGGAAGGAAAGAAAGAAGGAAAGAAAGAAAGGAAGAAAGAAAGAAAGAAAAAGAAGGAAAGAGAGAGAAAGAAAAAAGAAAGGAAGGAAGGAAGGAAGGAAGGAAAAAAGGAAGAAAGGAAGGAAGGAAGGAAGGAAAGAAGAAAGGAAGGAACAAAGGAAGAAAGGAAGAAAGGAAGGAAGGAAGGAAGAGAAAAAATCTCACATAGCAGAGGTTCTCTTTCTGCAGTCACTAGAACTATAGAACCTAAAGGTCAGAAAGACAACAAAGTTGGCTCCCACACTTCTGTGACTTAGAAGGCTCCAGCTTACCTTTTAAAGTCCCGGTCTTTCTCCACTGGGTCCCAGGGGACTGTTTTTCCATGTGTTTCTCTTAATTGTCTGGAATCAACTCAATAAATCTCTTATGGCAGGTATGCACCATTGTGCTTAGCATTCTCTTAGCCAATCAGGAGTTGAATCTTCTCCTTATATGGTTATCCTTTCCACATTGTGGGGGTTAGAGACAAGGTGTCCCCATGATTTGGAAAATCCACATAAAACTTTTTTGACCCTCCCTTTATATGAAATAGATGTTTGAATTTTTCTTTTTCTTTTGTGGGGTGTTTAAAGTATCTTGTAAAATTTGGGTTTAAGTATTTGATCATAGACCCTGTGTCATTTGATGGCCTTCACATGTTATTTCTGGCTTCTGCAAAACTCCCCCCAAATTCTCGTTTAATTTCTTAAGTCAACCCACAATATATCAAAACTGTGATGGAAAAAGTCACAATGTGGAAGGGATGGCTGTATAGAGCATCATGCAGATCTGTTCTGGGCTTGAGTGGAAGCCAAGTACCATAGGTAATAGTGAGTAGCTCATTTTGGTTGCAGTGTAGGGTATATGAGGGGATTCAGTGTAAGATAAAGATGTAAGGTAGGTCAGAGCAAGATGGAAAATATTTGGGCATCTTTTTTCCTGTTTTTCCTTTGTTCACTAGAAACTAATTATGGAAGAAATAAAGGGGAAATGGCACAGTAGAAGATAAACATATTTTATAAAATTGCATGTAAAATTAGGAAGTATGGAAGAACAAAGGGTTATTAGTAACATGAGTAAATGAAATCATGATAAGTTACAAATCATCCACAAAATGATGTCTTCTTTCCTTTGCATTTAGGAGTCACAGCAAATAGAAATAGAGAAATCAAGAAGGCACAGCTTTAGTGGCTTCCTAACTATGCCACCCAAGGCAAGTCACTAAACCTCCACCTTCCTCAGTTTCTCCAACTGTAAAAAGGGAATAATAACGGGACTTAGTGTGAGAACCAAAGATACCATTAGTGAAGTGCTTAGTACAGTGCCTAGGACATCGTTGGTGCTAAATAAATGCTCCATCACTTCCCTCTTTCATCTTCATGAACCTTTTTGTGACTCAACTGAAAACACAGGTCACATGCATGGAAAACATGTTATTCGATGAACCGTGGTTTAGATTTAAAACACAAAGCTTGTTATTTACATGCTTAAACTTGTATCAATTCTGAATTGTTCTTATGAGATCCCAAAGCACCAACTTGGTGGAATACTTGTGATGAAACCAGCCTTAATGTGTCTCTTCTGGCTGTGATACTTTTATTAGCCATTTTTTTGGACGGGGGAAGGCAAGCAATTGGAGTTAAGTGACTTGCCCAAGGTGACACAGCTAGTAAGTGTGTCAAGTGTCTGAGGCAAGATATGAACTCTGGTCCTCCTGACTCCAGGACCAGTGCTTTATTCACTGTGCCACCTGGCTGCCCACATTAGCCATCTTACTGTATTTCTCTTCCTGTCTCTTCATTGCTCTGAGCTTACTCCATCATCTGAGCAATATTGGCACTCTTTACCTCACTGGATTGTGAGTAGTTTGTAAAGAGAAATGGAAATGTGTGCAAATTATTATTATTAATCTCCCAATAGCGTTATAACAAAAACAACAGCAGTGACAATGATGATGATGGTGGTGGTGGTGGTGGTGATGATGATGATGATGATGATGATGGTGGTGGTGGTGGTGATGGCAGTGTAGTGTAGTGGGTACGATGTTCGATCTGGGAAAACATAAGCTGGAATCCTGCCTGAGACTCTTACTATGTATGTGACTTTGGGTAACTTAACTTCTGTGAATCTTATTTATAAAATCCAGGGGTTGGATTTGACCTTCTACATTCCCTTCAACTTGAACTCTATAATTCAGTGATTATGAAGACCTATTTTTAATAGTCAAGTTTTAGAAGCAGTTTGATGTAAAGAAAACATAATATATGTAGCACTTTGGCCTTGACAAAGCCCTTTTCCCTGGAGCACTTAAGTCATCGTCTTCCAGCCTCCCAGACTTCAGAATGGAATTAGCTGAGGGAGTGAGGTTGTAAGCAGTACCGGGGGTACATGGCACAACATCTTCAATTTACATTCATAGGGGTTGTCAGACCTCCTTACCAGCTCAGAGAGATGGCACATTTGAAGTGAGTGCCAATGTCAATGCTGTCTTTTTTTGTTTGTATGTTTCACAGGAATGTAGGATCTAGAACTGAATGGAATCTAGTCCAACCCTGCTATGTTTCAGAAGGGGAATCAGATGCCTGGAAATATAAGTGAATTTACCAGTAATACACTTTTTTAGGAAGTAGGACCCCTGGGATTTGAACCTAGGTCCCTCAACTCACAATTAGTGGAAATCAATAAATGAATAAACATTTATTAAGTACCTTTTATGTCCCTTTAAGGAACTTTTAATTTAGCAAGAGTTGATAATATATACATACATGGGTATCTATAGAAGTGTCTCAAAAGAAATATAAAGTTTTTTAGGGGGGAGAGGACACAGAGTTGAGCTTTTGGTGGAAGCTTAGAATTCTAAGAACTGGAGGGGAGAATAGAAAATGTTTTTTACCTCTCTGCCACGAATCAAACTGTTCTATGAAGGAGAACCATAAAAAAATGAAGTGTCATTGGCGGACTGGGAACAAGGGCAGGAAGTGGAAAGAATACCCAAGTTTTCTGCATGGAGATTAGTTGAAAGGTGAATATGCCATAACACAAAGTCTGCTGATTCCCCCAAACTAAGTTTATGTGGGTGTAACAAGAAACAGAGACTTGATAGCAATTCTGTGAGTTGGGGCAGTATAAATAAATTGTTAATTCAGGGACTTAAAATTTCCTAGGATAGAGAGTATTTCTGCCGAGGCTAAAACTATACAATAATGACTTCTCCACAGTTCTTGGATCAGATCAGAAATTGGCTCATAGAAATAAAGCTTCAACTAGAGCTGTGTTTTAAAAGAAGACAAAATGGTCTAGTAGAAAGTGCCTTGGATTTGGAGTGAGAGGACCTAGCTTCAAATCTTAACTCTGGCATTGATTTCCTGTGTGATTTGGAAAAAGTCACTTAATGTCTCTGGCACTCAGTTTGTTCAAATGCAAAATGAAGGAATGGACTCGATGGAAGGTCCCTTTCCTGCATTAAATCTATGATTATACTTAGCAGCATCTCAGTGCCAATCTCAACTTCTCTGCTGCTTCTTATCCTGGAGCATTCTCTTGTAAAGAATTCTTACTTACATTCTCTACAGAAGAACCACTCAATGGACTTGAGAGCTTCTTATGGTGCTTTGAATGTCTCAAGGAAACCAGCATCTCACTAGCTTTTATCTATTGCATCTCACTCTCCTTAAACCTCCTTTTCCAGACACACAAACTTATCCTTTATTTTTTCAGGCAGAAAATTTTTTAAATTAACCTTTTAAAAAATATCACCAGTATTCCTCCCAGTATTTCTTGTACCTTTTGTCCAGCCCCCTGCAGCCCACTCCCTCAAAGAGTGGAGTTGGAGGTATATTCTCATTTCTCTTCTTTGTGGCCATGCTTCCTTTGTTGCTGTTATTCCATCCTTCGCAGACATGTCTGATTCTTCATGACACCATTTTGGTGTTTTTTTGGTGAAGATACTGGAGTGGTTTGCTATTTCTTTCTTTAGCTCATATTCTTTTTTTTTTTGACAGATGAGGAAACTGAGATAAACAGGGTTAAGTGACTTGCCCAGGGTCACACAGCTAGTAAGTGTCTGAGACCAGATCTGAACCCTGGAAGATGAATCTTCCTGTGCACTCTATTCACTATACCACCCAGCTGCCATGTTTACATAATCATTGTCATTTTGTAGCATTTTCTCTCCATTGTTTTGTGATCATTCTTTCCATTTCATTGCCTTTGGTCATGGTCTAGATTTTCCTGACTCTGCTTTCTTGACTTTACATCAGATCATGAAATCTTTCCATGTTTGTCTGAATTCATCATATCTGACATTTCTTACGACGCGGTATTCAATTGTATCCTTCCATGTACCATATTTTATTTAGCCATTTCTCAATCAATAGACAGATATTTTGTTTCCGGCATTTTACTACCAAATCCCCTCTCTCCCTCCCCCCAAAACAGAAAAAAGGCACATCCTTTTGGTGACCCTTTTTCTCCCTTCCAGAGCACAAATTGCTGTTGGTATTTTGCTGCAGCTTACTTGGACCCTCTGTGCTTCTTTCCATTGCTCTCTGAGTCATCACCAATTTTGATTCTTCTTGGATTCAGGTGTTCTATTGGCATGAAATGGGAAGACTTCAGCAGAGGATTTTCTCCAATAGGTGACATCTTTACAGTCACACAACTAGCTGCAAGGTGAAGTGATTATAAGATGCTGCTGAATCCTATTCTGCATTGTTGTTATTTTTTAAATAAACATTTAAATTGACTGGACAAAATGGTGCTTTCCTCAGAAATGGTGCCCACCAAGCACATATTATAATACCAGATTCTAAGATGGTGGCATAGAAGCAGGAAAACTCCCATAACCACCTCAAATACCTATAAAATATGATTCCAAACAAATTTTAGATTTATAGAACCCACAAAGTGACAGAGAGAAGCAAATCTCCCATGGAAGGCAGCCTGGCAGGTGGACAGGAAGGGTCCATCACAGCACACTGGGAGTACAGCACAGCCCCCTGTGAGCCAGTGGTTTTAGGCCCAGGGCAGCCCCTGCCAGCTGCAGTTGGAGTATTTGGGAGAGTGGATCACCAGCCACTGTGGAGGTTTCCAGAATTATCAACCCATAAATGCCAAAGACAAAGTAAAAGGTTAGTGGAACTCTGGTAGATCAGGCAGGGAGAGGAAAAGAGGCACAGTCCAGCGTCTGTTCCTGGAGGGAGAATTGGCATAAGGGGCGGCCCTTCAGTTGCCTCCATGTGGCTGCTTCAGAGCTCCCAGCCTGCAGACTGCAGGGGGGCCGAGTGACCATACAGAGGCTAAATGCTCTTGCCTTAACCTACCTGGATCTGGATTGTGGTCTTGGGTCGTGGTGCTGAGGTGTGTGACCAGTGAGCCAAAGCTGGCGGGGGCTGTAGAGATGGCGGCCTCCTACTAGCTCTCAAAGCTGCAAAACCCCCGGCAACTTGGGACAAAGCTCTCCTCTCTGAAATCAAAGTTCTACTGTGGCAGAGCTCAAAAGTCATATAATTGGTTGGCAATATGAGCAAGCAGAGGAAGCAAAGCAAGCACAGCCTTCCAACTTTAGATTCCTTTTTTTGGGACAAAGGATCAATACATGGAATGGGAAGAAGACAGCACAGTCAGAACTCCCACACCAAAAGCTTCCAAGAAAAATGTAGACTGGTTACAAGCCATAGATGAGCTTAAGAAAGATTTTGAAAACCAAATAAGAGAAGTGGAGGAAAAATTGGGAAGAGAAATGAGAATGTTGCAAGAAAATCATGAAAAGAGTCAACAACCTGACTGAAGAAAAAAATACTTTAAAGAACAAATTCACTCAAATGGCAAAGGAGGCTCAAAACGCCAATGAGGAGAAGAATGACTTAAAAAGTGGAATTTTCCAGATGGAAAAAGAATTTCAAAAGCATTCTGAAGAGAGTAATTGCTTCAGAATTAGAGTGTAACAAATGGAAGCAAATGACTTTATGAGAAGTCAAGATACTATTAAACAGATACAAACAAATGAAAAAATAGAAGGTAATGTGAAATATCACATTGGAAAAACCACTGACCTGGAAAATAGATCCAGGAGAGATAATTAAAAATTATCAGACTCCCTGAAAACCATGATCAAAAATAGAACTTGGAAAGCATCCTTCAAGAAATTCCCAAGGAAAATTGTCCTGATATTTTAGAACTAGAGGGCAAAATAGAACTTGAAAGAATTCAGCAATCACTTCTTGATAAAGATCCCCAAAAGAAAACTACTAGGAAGGTTATAGCCAGGTTCCAGAATTCCCAGATCAAGGAGAAAATATTACAAGCAACCAAGAAGAAAAAATTTGAATAGTATGGAAACACAGTCAGGATAACACAGGATCTAGAGGCTTCTACATTAAGGGATTGAAGGGCCTGGAATATGATATTCTGGAGGTCAAAGGAGCTAGGATTACACACTTTTTAAAAGGGACAGGGTCAAAGTAGAGAATAGAACAAGTGGAGGGTAGGATAGGATGAAGGGAAATATAGTCAGTCTTTCACAATATATCCATCATGGAAATGTTTTGTGTAACTGCACATGTACAACCTATATTGAATTGCTCATCTTCCCAGTAAGAGTGGGTGAAGAGAGAGGAAGGGAAAGAATCTGTAATTTAAAGTTTTAAAATCAAATTTAAAAACTATTACTATTATTATAATTATTTACATGCAACTAGGAAATAAGATATACAGGCACTGGGATATAGAGACCCATTTTGCCCTACTGGGAAGTCAGAGGGGGGATGGAGAAGAATATAGGAGAGAGCAGATTGGGGGAGGAGGTATACGCTGGGATCACTGTTTTGGAGTGGTGTGTAGGGGAAAGATGGGGAGAACATTTGTAACTCAAAATCTTGTGGAAATGAATCATGTAAACTAAAAATGAGCATAAAAGTTAATTTAAAACATTTAAAACAAAAAAATTAAATTATAAAAAATACAAGTTTTTATGAGCAGACAAAAGTGTCAAGATAACTAGTTTGATTCCAACAAAGCATTAAACAAAAATTCAAGCTCCCCTAAGGTACTGATCTTAAATAGAATGTTAAAAGACATTATCAAGGACATGTATTACTGGAAAAATGTCTGGGGCTATTCAAGACTGAGAGACAGAGGTGGGTAGATGGTGCACTGAATAGAGTACCAACCCTGGAGTCAGGATGACCTGAGTTCAATTCTGGACTCAGACACTTAACACTTACTAGCCATGTGACCTTGGGCAAGTCACTTAACCCCAATTCCCTGCCTTCCAAAAAGAAAAAAAAAAGACTGGGAGATACCAGAAGAGTCAGTCAGAAAGTATGTCACGGGCTAAGTTGAAACAGAAAGCTTCCTCATAGATAGCAGCTTTCTCCAGAGGCTTCTGTTCCTGGACCACATCCTGACTGCTTCAAGTCTGGGATGCTATCTATCCTGTATTCTCCACCAGGCAAAGCCACAGTCATTTAAAAGATCCTAGATTCATTGAGCAGGAAAGGATCTTAGAGACCATTTAGTCCAAGAGAGTGTTTTAACCTATGTTGAAAATAAAATGAAGAGGTGATAATGATAGCTCACTTTATAGAGTGCTTTAAGGCTTGCAAAGAGGTTTAATACACTATTGCATTGAAAACGATGAAGTAGATTTAAAAAAACCCATATGACCAGGTGGTGGCACCCTGATGGAGGGATGGAAAACTGGGTTGTTAGTCATCACTACATGGCTTTTGTACAGCTAGAGAAGGAGCTGGACCTTCAATCAAGAAGGGAGAAGAGGCCAGACTGGGTGGCACTTGAGAGACTGTGCAGTGTTTTCAGTAAACTCCTACATTGTTCCATGTGACAAAAGCCCGTCTTGGTGACATCAGTAGTCTCCTATCCATGTCACAGGCTAAGAACCATGGAATTATATGAAATGATATCCAGTAAAACATAAAATGGAAGACTGGCAATTATCTGGAGGAAGGTAAATTATGCAGATGGTCAATTTGCATAGTTGGGTACTCAAAACCCACAGTTTCTTTGGGTGGAAAAAATCTAAGGGATGCAAATGATAATTAATAATCATAATAATGACAGCTAAAATTTATATAGTTCTCTCTGCCAAGCACTGTGCTAAGTGCTCTACAGTCATTGTCTCCTTTGATTTGCCAACAATCCTGGGAGGTGAGTGTTAATAATTATTATGGGCATTTTATAGATGAGGCAATTGAGGCAAGCAGAGGTTGTGACTTGATTGTGTCACATGGTTTGTATGTGTTGGAGGTCAGATTTGAACCCAAGACTTCCTGACTCCAGGCCCAGTGCTCTATTCACTGTGTCACCTAGCTCCTCCAAATTGTGCTCACTTGGGACGTTGAGAAGTCTTTCATCTAAAGATAGAAAGAATTCCAGGATAAGTCTTTATCCATCTCACAATTATTTCCTGACTGAGCTTTAAAGAAGAAGCTATCAATGTATGTACATGTCCTTGGATTGAGAAAGCTCAGCTTCTTAGAAACTGTGTAAATATTTTATTTCATTAACTTATGACTCTGGTTCCCAAGGGGAGTTTTTCTTTTCTTAAGAGGATGGGGGAAAAAAGGAGGGGATACAGCTAGGTTGCACAGTGGATAGACACTTACTAGCTGTGTGACCCTGGGCAAGTCATTTAACCCTGATTGCCTCCCTGCCAAAGTCATGTAACCTCTTAGTGTCCTAGACCAGAGGTGCCCCCAAAAGCATGGCATTTTACCCCTACCTACCCTTCCCCTCCATGACCGCCAGCATAGCCTGAACCAGATTAAAATGTAATTGAGAACTATTTAATAAATAAAATACAATAAAACATGGATAATATTACATTAGAAAACTAACTCAATATACAGCCTGCAGGAATCCTTATGTATGAATTAGTGCCTTCTCACTCTCACCACAACATCTTTCTAATTGAGGCAAACACCACTGGACAGTGGTATTTACAGGCAACACTCTAGGAAAGAGGTTCTTAATCTGGAGTCCATGAACTTTATTTTAATACTTCAATAATTGTACTTGAATCGAATTTCTTTAGTATGCTTATGTATTTACATTTATTATTCTGAGAAAGGACCCATGGGCTTCATGCCAAAGAAGACTGGTCACAGAATAGGTGAAGAAGCCTGGGACTTGAAGTCACCTGACATCTAGAAAATCTCTGGGTCAGACCCCATTTTAAGGATGGAGTTAAGGTTTCATTTCCACAGGTACGGATTTTCATAACCCCAAGGAAGGCAAAATGTCTCAGCTTTTGGAAGACTTGGCCAGGGAGGACTTGCCACTATAAAGGTAGGATTAGAGGAACTAATAGTTGAGCTATGCTCACTACAGGGAAGAGCCATCTGGCCCTACCTAGGGGGTAAAGGCTTCCTCTTGTCTCATTATCTCATGAATTGACTCCATTTGGTTGGGGTGTAATTGTCCGCATTCTTCTTCTGGCCGAACAATGAAGCGAAAAAGGATGATTGTAGACAGCTTCTTGGGTTTTCCATAGTGAAAATGAAGGTTGGTTTTTTCATCAGAAAGTAGCAAAAGCCAAAATGATTTTTTTTTAACTTCTATAGACCTAGGCAGGTAGGGAGAAGGGAAGTTGTGATCCATCATCTTAATCCCTTTGTAAAGTATTTTGTCTGATAATTCACAGTCTCAAAGTATTTTCCTGACCTTTAGTTAATGAGGAAACTGGTTTTTTGTTTTGCTTCTGGCTACTTAGAAGACATCTTTTTCTTGACAGCTCTTGCTAGGGCAAAGAGTAAGTGGGACTTTCCAATGGATCAGGAGAACGAGTGTTTAAAATTAAAAAAAAAAGTCCTTGTTTTGATAGGGCATGACTTCACCAAAGATATATCCCCAGCATTTTTTTCAAAGAATAATCGCTTCAACATGATTAATGATGCCTACAGCCACTAGTCTCACTTCCTGCGGTGAAATGCTGAACTTTTGTGCATGTCTGGGTTTGTAGGAGGGTGTGCTCCAAATCCCAGCAAGAGATAGTTTCCCATGCAGTTCAGACAGTTGTGTTATTGTTCCAAATATCTGACCCAGTGGAAGAACCAGGCTATAGAATAGGACCATCTCCCCAGCAGGGAGAGCTTTGCTCCAATTATGGAAGGGAAGTGAAGTCGTTTATTCTTCCTTAAGGTGCCCAACAACAGAGCAGCCCAGGCAGCATGAGCCTAATCCTTGGGCTCTCTTTCTCTCACACTTTCCTTTGGTGGTGGTGCTACAGGTTTAAGAAAAATTGGAGCAGGGCCTTTGAAAGCGGGTGGAATTACAGGAGGAGACAATGGAGAACACTGGAATTTGCTTCACTGGCTCCACAGGAGAGTCAAGATGCTTTGGGTGCTAAAGGATGTACTTGGGGATTGGACACCTCGATGTAAAGATTTTGTGCTCCTCTGATGGCAAGCTCCCCAGCAGCTGGTGCATTTTCCTATTCACTCATGGTCCTGAAAGGACACAGGCCTCTTTCGATCTACATGACAAGGACAGAATGGGGGGGGAAGAATTTGGTTTCTCTTTTTTCTTTGTTGAGGGTTCACTTGACACCTTTACCTTAAATTATGTTGGCAAATGTCAGCTGCAATAGTGACTCCTATTCCTGCAAACCTGTACTAAGTATGTCATCTCACCACAGGCAGGTTTATTTAGGAAAAAAATTTATTCATATCTTTTGTTTTTACAGCATCTTCCAAATACATCCTTTCCCCCACCCTCTCTCCAAGAGCCATCTCTTGTAACAAAGACTGAAGAAAAAGCAGTTCAGCAAAACCAACCAATCAACCAGGTCTGCCAGTTTACTGTAGTTTAGCTTTTGATATCGAGCTAGAGATGACAATGCCTCCTCCCCTTTTATCTTTCCACTATCTTTTTCTCTCTTTTTTGGTCCAGACCCTGGAGTTCATTAGTGTGGTAACTCCCTTTACGAATGGAGGGTCAATCAATCATTGTGAATTACAGTCTCAGAGAGTTGCCTGAGGTTATGACTTGTCCCTGGTCACAAACCTAGTAGATGTCAGACGGAGAACTTGAACCCAGGACTCTCTGAAACCAATACTGGTTCTCTGTCCTCCATGCCGTGCTGATTTTCATAGAAAGGGGAAATCTAATGTGAGAAGATGACTTTGTTTCCCCATCATTCATTGAGAGGATGGAGAGCCCAAGCCCACTCAACCTCAATAATAAGGCTTGACCAGTAATGAACTTTTGTATTCTTAAGGGTGATAACTGCCTGGCATAAATGCCTTTTAATAGATTAGAAAGCACAGTGCAGAAGAGAAGGAAAGAGAGAAAGGAGAGGATGAGTCTGAGATTTAACTCTTGGTCAGTCAGATTTTTTTTCCCCAATTATAGACCATAGCCACTTAACCTCCATGGGTTTCATTTTCTTCAACAGCAAAATCAGGAGTGCAGTTTTTGCCCATCTACAAGAACACTCTGAGAACTAATGCGGATGACAGTCAGGAAACCTCAAGCCATGAAATACTGTCCTGTTGCCATCTTTTTTAAAAATGAAAATCACTGGAGAGACAAAGAAGCTAGAAACAGCTTCTCTGGAACAAATTCTTGAGTTACACTGTATAAATGAGGCTCTCAGTTTGCAGAACTATCTATTCTAAGTATCAGTTATATTAGAATTTGTAAGCAATTTTGGGCACTTTGCCCAAGAGGTTTGAGCCAAAGGAACTGATCTTTATTTTAACAGGCAGAACACCTGCCTGGGAAAGCAGGAGACACAGGTTCTCTTCCCACGATGCCCTCTCCATATGAAATAATCTATTAGCTGCTACGTCTGTCTGTTTATTTAGGAACAAGTCTGCTGACAATTGGCTTCCGACTATAAAATCTGGTCTTGGGGGAGAAAATGATTAATTGCCTGTTTTAAGGAGAGGAGAAAGAGATAGAGAGACTCTGTGTGTGTGCGTGTGTGTGTGTGCGTGCGTGCGTGCGTGTGTGTGTGTGTGTGTGTGTGATGACAGGCACTGTTTGTGTATGTATAAGCTCCTATAGTGAGGTAAACCGGTGACCAGAACATCATTCTGAAATGTGCAAATAGAGTTTGAATGAACATCAAAGACAGAGGATAATAATCACTTTTGAGCTACAGAACTGGAAATGAAAAATTTTGTGAACTAAATCTTGTCTTAAGATTTCTGATGTTCCTACATACACTTGGGAGAGGAGAATCCTTCCAGGGCATCTACATGGGAAGAGAGTTGTCTGTCTCAAGACGTACACACAATAGGATTTAGCAGCTCATTTCCTTTACCAGAAACTGATTGATGGCTATAAATCTCCTGAGGTATGTTTACCCCCTGTCACTTCAACACCTTTTTTGCTCAGGCAAGATCATAAAACACCTATGGGAGGTGGTAAAAAACCTTTTAAAGCTTCTCTTAATGAATGTTTGTTGAATTGTTGCTGCGTGAGCCAGGATGATAAGGAGGTAGGGTGAGTCCGCCCTTGTGAGAATTCAGACTATCTGTGACAGAGGTGACAGAAAGAAGGTCAGTTGATGCCATCCAACCTTCCTATAGAAACAGCAGGTAGTATTTAGCAGCAGATGAAAAGTATAAGGGTTGTATATGTATGCATGTTTGGACTTGACCTGCAAGTACTCACTTGTCAACCCTAAGGCTATAAAAAAACAAAACAAAGCAAAACAAAAGAGAAGCAAAAAAATCAACCCAAACTGACAATACTGGGGTATCACAAACCTCGTTTTCAGAGACTGGCAAGGCAGGCAGTGTGATGTCCCCAAGAACCAGCCATAATGGGTGTGAACAGATTTTGTCTTGGTGGGGCAGGGAGCCTGCTCATTTGTCTCTCATTGTATTTACTCCTTATGTGCAAAGGAGAGTTTTTGCAAGATTCTGGGTCTCTTTAGTTAGTTATTTTTTTTGGGGGTACTCTTAACTATTAAGTTCAATATGTCACCCTCTGGTCATAAAGCAAGGCTGCTACGCCTCCTCATTGTTGGTTGTTAGGCAGCATATATTAAATGTATGCTGTACCATAATGTCCTCAGCTGGCATTCATCAACATTAACATATCAGATATGCAGCTGACTCTCTCTGACACCATTGCTCCTGCATCTGTCCTTCTGCTTGTCAATGAAGTACTATCTCCTTTCCACTGGATCCATTTCCTCCCTAGATATCAAGTCCCAGGAATGAGAGCTCTGAACTCCAGCCAAGGCATATTGATTAAATATTCACTTCCTTCTTGTTGAAACTTGTTTATACTTAACAGAATAAAACAACCCATCAAGAGGTACCTGAAGTGAGTTACCAAATGCTAACTCTGGTTTGAGTTTGTACAGCAAGGTGAAGGGTCTTTGAACATTTGAATTTGAGCCATAGCATTCTTATTAAATTAGGATTTCTTGAGAAGCAGAGTTACTGAGAAGAAGCAATTGGGCACTGTGGTAAGAGCACTGAGCTAAGAGCCAGGACCAGGTGTGAGTTCTAGGGAGGTGACATTTCCTGACCCAGTTAACCACCTGGATCTCAGTTTCCTTATCTGCTAAGTGAATGGCTTGTATTAGGTGAAATTTAAAGTTCCCTTTGGCTCTGAAATACTATAAGCCTATCAATAAAATAGAAGAGCATAAGGCTGGAACGCCAGTTTCAATATATGTGTATTTTTATGGGAGCAAATTAAAGAAGAGAGAGATAAAGTAGATTCAAATAGAATGGGAGGAAAATTGTTCTGCAGTGTAACTGAATTTCCTTCAAATTGCGTTTGGCTGATAGATTCCTATGCCTTGGAAAGTATGTGGAGAATTTCAAAGCTTTATGATTAAAATAATAATAACTAACATTTATATATCACTAATGTATCAAACTTGTGCTCAGTACTTTACAATTATTAACTCATTTGATCATCACAACAATTTTGGAAGGCAGGTACTATTATTGTCCCCATTTTACAGATGAAGAAATTGAAGCAAACAAGGGTAAAATGCTTTGCCTAGGGTCCCTCAGGTAGTATCTGAGACTGGATTTGAACTCAGCCTGAAGCCAAAAGCAGCACTCTCTCCACCAAGCTACCTAGCTACCTAATCTGCAGAGAGAAGTTGACCACCGAATAGATCTTATAAGTTCTTGAAATATCAGATCTGGTTCAGGTGATTCATTGGTTTCTGTCATAAGGAAGAAGAGTTTATGAAATTAGATAATGAACACATGGTGAGGCAGAGTGACTCATGATAGGAAAACTTCAGAAGGAAGAACTAAAAGCCATGGTAGTGGATGTCTTAAGTTTGGGGTGTGTGTGTGTGTGTGTGTGTGTGTGTGTGTGTGTGTGTGTGCACGTGTGCGTGCATATGCATGTGCACCTGCCCATGCAGTTCAACTCACACCACTCAAACTTGCTTTCAGGTAGAAAAAGAAAATCAATTTCACATGTGACTTCTCTTTGCATCCTATTTAGAAGCAGATAACTTTATTTTCACCAGGAATAATGGTGAAATAGGAACTGTTAATGAAAATGATTATCTCCTCTTTATTTATTAAATTAAGTCTAGACATATCAAGTAAGAGATTTATCATCTGGACTATTATGACAAGGTGGACAACTTTCCAGGCTGTAGATCACCCTTCACTGCCACCTTCCAAGTGTAAAAAGGCAATTTCCTTACCTAATTGCCTCTCCTGCCCTCCCCACCTTCTAAAATGGGATCTTTTTGTTCCACCTGGTCCATTGTAATCCATTGCACACAGCTGGTTAAAATGTGTGTCTAAACCTAACCCTAGTGAGAAGGAATCTGGGTAAAGGTCATAGGTCAGTACTCTTACCACTGCACCCCATTGCCACTCCTCAATACCTCTGCTCCTCAAGAGACTTACATTTTAGTAAAACTTTTTTGGCTTGAAGGAGTTCATAGTTCAAGACATAGTTCAAATATGGTTCATTTTGCTCTGCCAGCTTGGCACAAGTGAACATTCAGAAAACAAATCCCATCTAACTGCTTCTGGTTTTTACTTCCCACTAGTACCTCACCCTTAGGGTTAGAGATACTCAGGGCTAACTCATCCTACTTCTGTGCACCAATCACAGATCAAGGTACTGTCTTTGGTTCTATTGTGGGTTTTTTTTTTGTCTTTGAATGAGTAAGATTTTTCCTTTCCTCTTGGGTGCCAAATACACACCTGTTTGGTTTCTACAATGTAAGACTAACCACCTCCCTCACCAGTGAAGGATATCTTCCTTAGAATCTTATTTTTTCCTTATTTCTTCTCTCTAGCTTTTGACAAAGACTTTCTGGAGTCCTTCGGACGTACATTTTGAATTGAAATGTATGGATTATTTTGTATCCAATTTTCCTTGGTCTACAGTATAGTACAGTGGAAAGAATGTTGGCTCTTTTTACCACCCCAGACTTTGTCCCTCCCCTATAGCAGAATGCTCATTCTCAATAGACACCTCTTTGATAAGCACTGAGAATCTTTGAGGTTTTTGCTTAATCATATAAGACTTCAAGGCGTTGACTTAATACTTTTCTTCCTTTCTCATTAAAAAACATTAAAATTTCATTTATTTTTTAAAATAAAGAAATCTTTAACTTCTTTTCTTTTTAGTTTCAAATTCTATTCAGCCTCCTCTCCCTGACCTACCCAAAGAGAAGGAAAGAAATAGT
This sequence comes from Pseudocheirus occidentalis, assembly GCA_028646575.1. Classification (NCBI taxonomy): domain Eukaryota; kingdom Metazoa; phylum Chordata; class Mammalia; order Diprotodontia; family Pseudocheiridae; genus Pseudocheirus; species Pseudocheirus occidentalis. Next base: position 356,195,670 of record CM053594.1, read on the forward strand.
TATATAAAACAAATTTCCTAATTAGCATATTAAGAAAAAGAAAGAAAGGGAAAACATAGACTTTCCACTCACCCACCCCCACCCCGTATTCTGAGTCCACCAGTTCTCTTTCTGGAGGTGGTTAGTATTTTTCATCATCAGGCTTTTGGAACGGGGGTGATCATTGTGCTGATCAGAGTTACTAAGTCTTTCACAGTTGGTTATCTTTATAATACTGCTCTTCCTTTGTAGATTGCTCTCCTGATTCTTTTCACTTAACTTTTCACCGGTTAAAATAGGTTTTCCCAGAATTTTCTGAAACTCTACCCTTCATTAATTCTTTTTCTGGATGCAATTACCATCTTTCTTCACATGTCCTTTATAGTGAGTTTCAGTATTTAAAATACTCAAAATGACTTAATCCCTCAGAGTTGTTCTTAAAACAATATTGCTGTCACTGTATACAACATTCCCTTGGTTCTGCTTATTTCACTCTTCATTATTTATTCCAAGCCTATCCATGTGTTTCTAAGATTAACAAGCTCATTATTTCTTATAACGCAGTGGTAGTCCATCACAATCATATAACACAACTTGTTAAGCCATTGCTCAATTGATAGGCAGCCACACGATTTCTAGTTCTTTGCCACCACATAAAGATCTGCTAGAAATATTTTTGAACTTTTAGGTTCTTTTCATTTTTCCCTAATCATCTTTTGAAATAAACCTAAAGATGCTTTTGTTGGGTCAAAGGGCATAGACACTTTACTAACTTTTTGGACACAACTCCAGATTGCTCTCACAAACAGTCGTATCAGGTCACAGTTTCAACAATGAATCAGTGTCCTGATTCTTTCCACATCCTCTCCAACATTTATCTCTTTCACCTTTAATCATTTTAGCCAGTCTGAGAAGTGTAAAAAGATATCTCAAGGTTGTTTGAATGTGCATTTTCTCTACTAAGTAATGATTTCGAGCATTTTTTCAACGACTATAAATTGACTTGATTTCTTCATTGGAAAACTGTCTGTTCATATCCTTTGACCTATCCTATCCTATCCTGTCCTATCCTGTCCTGTCCTGTCCTGTCCTGTCCTGTCCTATCCTATCCTATCCTATCCTATCCTATCCTATCCTATCCTACCCTGTCCTATCCTATCCTATCCTATTCTGTCCTGTCCTGTCCTGTCCTGTCCTACCCTGTCCTATCCTATCCTATCCTATCCTACCCTGTCCTATCCTATCCTATCCTGTCCTATCCTATCCTATCCTATCCTAT
>CM053594.1:356204639-356223147 GCA_028646575.1 Pseudocheirus occidentalis
TCCTCCTGGTTCTCTCCTTATATACAGTGTAGCTCCTCCCTTTTCAGCCCCTTCCTGTTAAGGTGTGAACTACTCCCAAGGAGTTAACTGGAAGTAAGGAGCTAAGCCTTTACTAGGTGCTAAGTGCCTTTACTAGGTGCCAATAGAAAGGGGCATGGAAGATCTTCTGATTTCATTAACATTAGAGGCAGTCATTTAATGCCTCTAGGCCTTGGCCTACAGAAAAATGAGGGGTTCAGCTAGATGATACATAAGATTCCTTTCAGCTCTATGATCCCCTATTAACTGTTCATTTCCTTAGCTAAAATAACCCCTCTCAATGCCCATCATTTGAAGAATGACTTAACAAGCTGTGACATATGATTGGGATAGAATTTTATTTTTGCTATAAGAAAGGATGAGCAGCATGGTTTCAGATAAACTTAGGAAGATTTATATGAACTGATGCAAAGTGAAATGAGAAGAACTTGGAGAAGAACATTGTACACAGTAACAGCAACATTGTAACAATGATCAGCTGTGAATGACTTATGTGAACTGATGCAAAGTGAAATGAGAAGAACTTGGAGAACATTGTACACAGCAACCATATTGTAATGATGATCAGCTGTGAATGACTTAGCTCCTCTGATAAAAGCAATTATCCTGGACAATTCCACAGGATGCATAATGGAAAATGCTATTCACCTGTAGAGGGAGAATTTATGAGCTCTAAGTGCAGACTAAAGCACACTTTTCTCACTTTATTTTTCTTGGGTTTTGTTTATGCATTTTTCTTTTGCAATGTGGCTAATGTGGAAATATGTTTTGCATGACTTCACATGCAAAATATATCATTTGCCTTCTCAAGAGATAAGGGAGGGGTAAGAGAGAGGTAGAGAATTTGATACTCTGATTTTAAAAATAAATGTTAAATTTTTAGTGTAATTGGAATATGTTTACTGAAATAAATTTAAAAGATTTAAAAATAACTCTTCTCTTTTTTTAGTTACAAGGAAGGGGACGATTACTGAGTCCAGTAGTGATTAATAAGAACTTAATTTCAAAGGTTGCTTAAAGTGGCAAAGGTAGATACATGGAAATGTGATTTGAATGTAAGAATCCACATTGAATTTAAAATTTGACCTATATGTTTGTGGGTCCGGGTGGGACTGGACTTGACTCATTTCCCTGGAGAGGAATAAGAGGCAAGAGGTGTCCAGCCAGCTAATCAACTACTTCTTCTTCTTGTTATTACTGTTGCTGCTGCTAATTTGAGAAAACAGGTTAGATTGCAAACTACTTGAGGAAGGAACTATCTTTTCCTTTTTATTTTTATTTTTTTTTTGGTATTTTAGCACAGTACTTGGCACATGGTGGCCACTTAATAAATGTTTATGATGGTTTAAACAGAACTGGATAGCTAGCTTTAACTTCTATGGCCTGGGGAATTATAGCAAGCTATGGACTCAACCCTGAATTCTATTTAGATAGAACAGATTAGCACAGTTGTGCATCCTTCTGTCTGGGCTGAGTAGGATCTAGACAGGCATGAATGATTATCTCTAACTTTAGGTATCAGTATTTCTTAACCCAGGGCAGGATAAAGGGGAAGGAGGAAGAAAGGGAGGAGCCAATTTCAATTTCAATTGAAAGGTTTTACATAGTAAGAACCTTTCCTAGCAAAAGTTGTCCCAATCAGTAAAAAATCTGCTGGGAACTGGTGCTGCTCCAGCAGTCAGCCACTGGGAAACACCAAAAGTTTGGGAAAGAATTGACTGCTGCTGGACTCTGTCCTTATTTGCCAGATGGAAAGCTCTGCTGGTTTAGAGTGGCAGAATTGTAGGCCTCCCTTTGATCTGGTCATTTCTCTCCAGGGTGGGCTAACTTCTGGAAATGAGATCCTTCTCTGAGTCTGCAGACCAGTCTGAGTCACATTTCCACCACTGCTGTTACTTGTTTCTGAACTAAACTTCCTCCTATTTTCTCAATACAAAATGCCCAGGACCTCCCACCCTAGAATGTCACCCCTGTGTGCAGGGTTGGTCTGTGACCCAGTGGCAAAACTTACAGTTCACAGCTCTTCTCTTCATAGTCCCCTGATATGGGTCTGGTGGAGCCCTGGTATGTCTAGCTTCTTTTCTTGCATGGCCTCTCCCAGGAGTGCTCTGAGTGCTGTCTTACCCCATTCCCCAGGCCTTCCTATCTGTCTCCTTCTGCCAAACTGTTTTGGAGGAATGACTCACTGTCTTTTTCTAAATTTCTCCATTAGGATTCTGTGCATTTTCTAGATCTGTTTAGAGGGCATTTGCGGTGGAGGTATTCTACAGCATCTTGGCTCTGCTAGTACTCTTTCCCATTCCACACCTTTTAAACAAAGTATCAAGATATCTAAATCCTGATACTTTAGGCAGTTGAGGACATGTATCTATTAAACTAATCAATCATAGGTGTTAGAGCAATGGTTTTCAACCTTTCTAATGCCAAAACCCTTTAATACTTGTATGTGGGTGTATCTGCATATGGGCGGACCTGCCTGGAGATGGATAGAGTAGTAGTGTCTCAGACCATTGGAAATATGTGTTTTCCAATGGTCTTAGGTGACCCCTGTGACCCCTGTGAAAGGGTCGTTCGACCCCCAAAGGGGTCGCAACCCACAGGTTGAGAACCGCTGTTTTAGAGGAAGTCTTTGATCAACTAGAATTCTGTTATGCAGGATGTAAGCTTTGATTCACTGAAGAAACTTGGGTTTCTTAAACCCTTTGGGGTTTATATAAAACCAGGTCCTATTTCAGAACCCAAGAGATTTTAGTTTCCTGGCAGCAGAGAAGGGAGAACATTCCAGCTAAAACTGTGAGAATCACTTGGGACATGAGGGAAGGAAAGAGTTTTGGCCTCCTCACTCCCATCTTGGTTGGGGAAGAACCTATGAGCTTGAAAGGGTTTGGATGATTTGTGACTTTGCATTTATTAAAACAAACTTCAATTGGCATTCTAGCAATAGAGCATTAAAATCCACCATGTGTCAGACATTGTACTAAATTTTGAGGGTACAAAGAAAGGCAGAGCGTGGTCCCAGCTCTCAAAGATCTCACAGTCCAATGCAGAGAGGAACCTGCAGCCTTGAAGACACATGTGGCCCTCTAGGTCCTCAAGTGCAGTCCTTTAACTGAACACATCACAGGGTCCCTCCCCTGGTCTCATGGAAGAGATTACTTTCTACCGGTGGAAATATAAACTGATGGAATCTTTTTTGGGAAATACCATGGAAATACGTAGAAAGAGCTGCAAAACTGTTGGTAACCTTTGGCACAGTGATCACACTACTGGGACCATCCACTAAATATATTATCAAAAGGGTAAACAAAGAAAGGTCTATCTGTACAAAAATATTCACAGAAGCACAGTATCAAAAACCTGGAAAGATGCATATGACCAATGATTAGGAAATAACTGAGCAATTTGGGGTTGATGAGTGCAGTAGAATAACATTACACCATTGTACATGACAAATATGAAGAATACAAAGAAATATGGCAAGATACACAAAATGATGAATGAAGAAAGCAGAACCAAAACAATATATACACAGAGACTATGCAAATTAGAGCAGAAAGATGAGAAAAATGGGTAGAATTTTTAAAATAAAAGAGACTAGAACTTACATTACTATTTTGTTTAAAGTTAATACATAAATTTAATGACAAATTATAAGTAATTTGAGGTTCATTTTTATATATGATCATTTTATAATTTATTTTTTTATTTTTTTTTGTTGGTACCTACTAAGTTTACAACTTTTAAAAAATTATTAAGGAAAGAAGAACTCTGCAACAATTAAAGCTATCCAAAAGTGGGAAGGAATGGCTTGGAGGTAGCAAGTGAGTTCTCTATCATTGAAAATCTTCAAGAGATGATATTCATAAAGAATGCTGTAGATTCTCTTATAGTTTGGTTTCAAATTAAATGAATTCTGAGGTTCTTTCAGAATAAGATTTGGGATTATGTGCTCTTTCCCCCTATGAATAAATATATCTCTTTTTTAAAAGATTGACTGTTAGTGGGACTGTGAAATGATACAGCTACTCTGAAAAGCAATTTAGAACTAAGCCAAAAAAAAGTCATTAAACCATGCATACCCTTTGACCTAGTGGTGCCATTATTATGCCCCAATGAGACCAAAAAATAAGGAAAATGTCCCAAAAGTACAAAGATACTTATAGAAGCTCTTTTTATGGGGGCAAAGAACTGGAAAGTAAGGGGAAATTGGTTAAATAGAAATTGGGGAATGGTTAAACAAATTATTGCATAGGAATATAATCATGTCTTTAATAGAATGCTATTGGGCCATAAGAAATGACAAAAGGGTTGGTTTTAGAGAAACTTGGGAAGACCTTAATGAAGAATACAAAGAAATATGGTGATACATACAAAATAATAAAGTATTTTAATGAATAAAGTAAATATTATAGTATTTAAAGAATAAAGTAAACAGAATAAGGAGAATAATGTATGCAATAACAGCAATATTGTTTTTAAAACTGTGGCAGATTTAAAAACCTCAGTTGTGATGATTAACTGTGAGTCCAGAGGACAGATGCTGAAGGATGCCGCCCACCTCCAGACAGACAGAGACCAAGGCCTCAAGACACAGAACGAGACAGACGGTTTGGACATGGGCAATGTGGGCATTTATTTTGCTTGACTGCATTTATTTGCCATAAAGGTTTTGGCTTTTTTTTCAGCGGCGAATGAGGTGGGAAGGAGAGAAAGCAAATGCATGCTGATTGAAACTAATTTTTCAGTAATTATTGAGATCATTTTAGTTTTTAAAAAGGGAAAGGTATATACAGCCTGGATAGTGGGGGGCAGAGGAGACAGAGAATCAAGGAAAGATAGGTACTCTTATGAGGCCAGCCAAATATGGTTTCAGATATAGAAGAGAGGAGCCACGTAATTAGCAAATCTCTAATCCAGAAACCTGACAGAGAATGGTATGATGTCCATACTTGAATGACTGGGCTCTAGAACGAAGAACACCCTTCACCATCTAGCTGCCCAGAAGGGACTTCAGATCTCATCAGATCCAAATTCCTTATTTTACAGGTGAAGAAACTGAGGAGGAAAGGAGAGATTAAGGGATCTGCCTGAGTACAAACTCCAACTCGGGTCATTGGATAATAAGAAAAAAGGTATAGAATTAGACCTTAGAGGACACCTAGTCTAAGACTCATTTTACTGATGAGGAAACTGAGGCCCAAAGGAGTTTTGTGACTCTAATTCTGATGCCTTTTCCTCTCTACCATTGTTTTCTTACCACTGAGATTAATTAAAAATTTCTATTTTAATGCTGTGTTTATTATTTAGGAAAAAAAATCAACGTACTAGGAAGGTGGGAGACAAGTAAAATTGAAAGCAAAGCTCTAAACCAGCTAAGGAGAAAAAAGAGAGTTCATATCCCTTTTGACATGCTGCCTTTATAAAAGTCCTATCCCCTTCCCCTGGAGCAGGCTTTGGTGATCTTCCAACCAGGAAGGCCTACATCTCTCAAATGTGTCCTAAGAGCTCTTACCCAAGGTCTGCGGCATGGAAAAGGGTAAAATGGAGGGTCAAAGAGACGTGACCCCAAATAACTGCTGCCTTCTTCCTCCCTTGCAGGGCCCTGAAAATGCATTCCAAAAAAAAAAAAAATCATAGGGAGTGTGCTGGGGTGAGAGAGGAAGAGGGAGGGGAAGAAACTCTGTCCTTCTTTTCCTTCCTTTTGACCCCAGGACAACCAGTTTGGGTGAGGAATGGGGGGCTCAGAAAGCTAGAAGACAGTCTTAATTGGTCCAATTCCCACCCGCCAGCCATAGGTTGCTGACCCCTGACCTCTCTGGACGGGAAATTGAACAACTGTGTTTCCTGTAGGGATCAATTGATTAACCTTTTCCAACCAGTTAGACTGTTTTTCTCAAAGGCATGCAAACCCTCAATGCTGATGTGTTAAGATTATTGTGTAAAGGATTTACTCTATGAATTATCTTTCTAAGCAGCTGACCTAGGTGCTTAGAAAATCATCTTGATTTCCACCAGCAGCAGAGATATATGCTCGCTTGGCATCTTCCACAGAGCTTCCTGTCACAGCAAAAATGAAATACTGTATTTGCTTAGCCACAAGGGTATATCTTTAGCATGTTTTTATTGGTTTGGGGGTAGAGAGGGCAGAGGAAGAAAGATTAACTTCCCAAAAAATTGTTTCTAATTCCCTCTCAAACACTGAAAAGTCATCCATCTCAATAGTGTTCCAAATATTTCCAATAAGAAAAAACAGATTTAGAACTGACTGGAGGTAAAACAGTTTCTGAAGTTAGTCATGCCTCCCCTTTGCACACCAAACATGCCACACATGTGCATTTGCCACTGAAAACGAAACAAAGAGGCCAAGGAATTGGGAAGTTTTCATTTGGGTGAAAAGCTTGCAATGACCTTTCATCATAGACCTGGAACTTGTAAACTCTCCCAGTTCAATTTGGGAGGGATTTGGGGGTAAGTGTCCTGAATGGTTTTCTCTTGTTTTTCCTTGAGTTAAATTCTAAAAGTAAGCTTACAGTAGCATGTACAGCTAGGAATATAGACTGTTTACCCTCTCTACAATGTACTTCATTGATGAAATGTAGGATGAAAAAAACAAAGTGAATGAGTTTCTACCATTTTCTTCTCTTAAAATGTCATAGAATCAATTTTGGGTGAAAGGATCCCAACAGTCCTCAAGTCCAATCCTAATCTATCCAATTGATAGATGAAGAAATTAGCCTAGAAGGGGTAAGTGACCTTGTCACTTCAGTAGGAAGTATCGGAGCAAGCATTTGAACGTCTGTCTTCTGTCACACTTTCTCCTGCCCTTTACTGTCTATGGAGGATACTTCTGAAGCCTATACAAAAAAACTGAATGAGACACCAAAGAAGAAGGGCCCCTACACAGTCATGACTAATATAGCTTTCCCCTCCTCCTTTCCTGAGACTTCAGTGAATCATAGGATAAACTGGGGGCTGAAAACAAGGTATATCCACTTATTAATGAGCTTTAATTATCACTCTCTGAGGCTGAACACAGGTCTCAAGTCTGGATTCAAGGCCACCTATAAATTTTTCTGGGTTGATAATCAGATCTTAACCCCTGAAAGCAGGATAACTTTGTTTTTAGTGGTGAGAAGATTCTGGAAGAACAGACCGGTCATTATCTGTAGAGAAGCCTGAAAAAGTGTCTTGGTAGGGAAGGGACTTTACCTTTGGCAAGTTGGACCCCGGTTCAGAAGCTATTTCCCAGAAGGTTATGTGTGTGTAAAGCACTATGGAAACCTTAAAATATTATACAAATGCTAGGTGTTTTATTATTAATAAAAGTGGTCCTTGGAAATCCTCTTTATACTTATCTGATACACACATATAGGCAGGTGAGACTTTTAAGCTTTCAAAAAGCATGGCTATCATATTCCAGATAACACAAGCCGAGCCACTCCTTCACAAAAGCTTTCCGCGTCCGTTACCCTGCCTTTTATTTCCATTATTCTGTTATCTAGTGGGGAAAACGCTGTTCTGAAATCAGCTAAGCTAAGCCCGGTCAGCTCAGAACTCCTGAGACTGTATGTCTTCCTCTTAATATGGGCCATTCCAGATCTCCAACTAATATGCCCAAGAGGAGCTAGGGTACCCAGTTCAGAATTTGCTAGGACTATGAATTCTTGTCTTCATTCTGATGTTTTTCCACCCTTTTACAGTGTCCAGAATATTATCTCTCTCCCTCTTTCTACCTCTTGCTCTAAGAACTATGATTAAATTACTACTGCCAATGCCTCTGGAAAGGGTTATCAATGAGACTGTCCAAGTTTTGTCTTTACGTTCGCAATGTCTGCTTTTAGTAAGCACACAATGCTTTTTGTTTATTTGCTCATGCATTTATTAATTTCTAGAACTTGAGTTCAAAATCCAGGTCTTCCCCTTGTTACTTGTGTGACTTTGGGCCTCAGCTCTGTCATCTATAGAAAGAAAGGGTTAAAGTCGGTAGTTTTTCGTTTGCATTGTCCTTAGGAAAAGTTTTTCAGCGGCTACTATATTTTCCTTCAAAAACTAACTGCAATTTTTGTTTTGTTTTATTTCTTCTTTCTCATTGTTCACTTCATTGGTTATAATCCTCGACTAGTGTTTAATGTGAAGGTATTTTAGACCCTATATTTGATTGCACGCTGCAATGTGGGGGAAGGGAAGAGGAGAAGGGAGGGGGAGAAATTTGAAACTCAAGGGACTGAGGAACTAAATGTTATAAATTAAAAGTAAATAAATAATTTTTTTAAAAAACTAACTGCAAGAAACTAGAAACAAAATAGTTGTCCATTGATTGGGAAATGGCTGAAAATTACAGAAGATTAATATAATGAAATAGGACTGCATGATAAGAAATATCAAATGTTAGAAATACAGAGAAACATAGGAAGATTTGTATGAACAGACACAATGTGAGGTAAGTAGAATCAACAGAAAAATATCAACAATGGATATAGAAATATAAACAAAAAATATTAAAATGTATTGGAGCACTGAGTTATAATTATGATAACCAAGTGTGACGACCAATCTTGGCCCTAGAAAAGAGATGAAGAAGCACCTCCCTCCTTTTAGTAGAGTGGTTGATGACTACAGGTGCAGAATCCTAAATAAACCACCAAATAACAGTCACTATTTGGGTTGGTCTTACATAATTGTTTATCTTTGTCACAAAAAAACAACTTATTTCTAAAATTATTTGGAGGGGCTGGGGAAGGAGTCAGTGGAGAAGGTCTGGGTTATATCCAGAAATGACTACAATATAAAAATAAAAAGCAATTTTTTTAAAGTAAAATTAAATTTATTATTTGTAAAACTGCCAGCCTTAAACAAAACCCACAAATTTCACCTTAAAGATAGATATTTGCTAATTAAAGGAACTGATCGAGCCATAACTAGGGGTTTTTTTTGCCCCCAGAGCAAATGGCATGAAATGTGCCCCACAACTGGGGGTGAAGTTTGGAGTCAGGGTCTTCCACCCTTTGAGAGAGAGAGAGTCAGAGGTTGTCTCAACAGCAATTGATAGGGAAGTTGAAAGAGCTGCTTTCCTCGATCTGACATCTGGTAGATTTTCATTTTAACTTATTAGTCTTAATAAACTATTGTTTCTACATGGCTTCAGAGCTCCAAGAGTTACAGTGACCTATAAATCTGTTTCCTTTAAATTTGGTGCCCTGGTACAAAGCCATAGATGCTTAATGTTCACTGATAACATATAGCCTAAAATTGGAATGATAGAGATTAGTATGGCCCTTGCTCAAGTATCTACACACACACACACACACACACACATATGTATGTATGTATTGTGTGTGTATGTGAGAGAGACTGTGCCACACCCTGTGACTCCCAGTTTCCTCATCTACAAAATGGTAAGGTGGGCTCAATTGCATCTAAATCCCCTTCCAGGTTTAAATCTATGACGCCAGGTCTGTCTTCTATATTGTCTCCCCCTAGCCAGAGCTCTGGAGGCTGGGGTCAGGATCTAAGTAGATCTAAGTTGTCCAGGCTGCTGCTTCCAAGATGTTAATGTTCTTTCTTGTTGAAGTTTGACCAAGAAAGTATAGGGTAATAGTGAGAGGCAGTAATACCTACATCAGACTGTTGAGTGTGTCTCTCATAAGGGTCCCTAACAGAAAGTTTGAAATAACCACACTGTTCATGCCTTTAAAGAGCTCTGAAAGCACCATAGTGCTATTATAGAAACACTTTATTTTAAAATGCACATTAAATGGCTCCCAAATTCTTTTATTTAAGGCTTCCAGATAAAAGGACCATTTGAGACTCAACAAAGCTGAGACTGCTTCCTCTATAGGGAATAAGTCATTCAAGTTAGCAATGCATTAGCAAATAGCCCATCAGAGCCAGGGGGAAGAAGAATGGTTGCTCCTTTTGTTAACATGGAGGCCACCTACATCATCATTAACATTCATTCCAGCTTTGTTGTAGACATTCTCCTGTTTATGGCTGTTTTGTTCAAAATAGATTCAAAGTCAATTATAACGTGAGGAAAGGTTTGAGCCCCGGCAATTTGTGACCAACTTCCAACAGGTGTGTGTGTGTGTGTGTGTGTGTGTGTGTGTGTGTCCAGAAGCAGGCACGCCATTTAAAAAGCAAAGTGATGCTGAGATGCTCTGACGTGCCCATCAAAAATTGTAGCTCCCATACAAGAGTAATTTGGAGAGCCTGAGCCAAATGCAAAGCAGTTTCCAAAATCATATTACAAATGAATTCAGGTAAATTCTAGAATAGAAGAAAGCAAGATGTCTCTAATCATGCTAAAGATGTGCTACCCTGAACTTTGGTCCACGTCACCCCCACCAACAATCACCTCCTTCCCCAGTTAAGTGCATAGAAACCCATGAAGACATAAGGAGCATGGCAATCAGGGAGGGGGTCTTCCAGAAGTCAGCAGGGTATAAGGGAAAAGAGATTAGGGTTTGCAGTTAGAGAGCTGGGTTCGGGTTCTGCTCCCTATGTGACCTTAGGGACATTAATCACTTAATGCTGAACCTCAGTTTCCTTGCCTGTAAGCTTGGAATAAAAATAATATTTATTCTATCTACTTCATGGAGTTGCTGTAGGCATCAAATGAGGTATTGTGTGTTTAAAGTACTTTGTAACTTGTAAAACACTAAAACAAATATGAGTCATTGTTGTTACATCTTAGCCTTCCCTTCCAAGTCTTATGACCTTATCCTACTACTATTCTGAATCTCAGGATAACTGGGATGGGAGAAGGGGCATGTGCAGAGTCCCACAGGAGCAGATGAGAAAACACAAAGGCAAAGGAGGAGCCCACAATACTTTGGGATGTGATCTTATTTTGCCTTGTCTGTATCATATCAATTATATCACATCATAAGAACGTGCCATATCTTTAGAGTCTGGAGGAACCTTAGAAATGAGCAGGTCCAAACCCTTCCTTTTTTAACTGGATGTTGAAATATGGTCTGCTTTGAATGCTCTGCAGTGCACCAATGTCCTTCCTAAAATCTGGCACATGGAAATGAACGTAGTCCTCTGGTTGTGGTCTAGCCTGGGCAAAGTTAAATAGATCCATCCCCTCCCATGTGCCCTGGCTGCTTTTCATCTCCTAATGCAATCTATGATTTTGTTCAATCTTTTTGCAGCCATGCCTTCATGACCTCATGTAATGCCAAGCAAAGGCAACTTCCAAGGTTCGGATTAACACATTAACAGCAAGCATTTTCTCAAAAGGGAGTAGGAGAACACAAAAGGCTGTCCACCCTTAAGCCATAACAAGGTCAAGATAACATCTCAGCATAGAAGGGCCAAGGAAAGGCCCTTCTTTCATCTTCACTCGAGGCAAGCCCTCAGCAATCTCAGTTCCTAGGGAGACAAGGCTCAACAAAGCCATAGCCATGTCCTCATCAAGTCACTCTCTGCCTGTAGGACAGTCCCAGAACCCCTGAAAGTATCAGCAAGGCCCCCTTCCAGGATTTCTGTGAACGTACAACAAGAAAGTCTTTCTTCAGGGCTTCTGCTCCAACAGCCAGGTTCCAGGACCTCTACAACAGCAGCATTGTCCTTCACCATCAGGTGAATCTGGAAAAACAACATCAAAACAGACAGACAAAATACCGGCATCACAGTCATGCCTCCTCAGTCTCTCTCAGCAACTCAGGCTCAACAACACTGGATACTGCTCTCCCCAAAAGTACCTCTTCCTCTGGCCTTCCCTGGGCTTGAGCCTTCCTTCCATTCATGGCTCCTCCCAGTTCAGCCCCCTCTCTTCACGTCAACAAGTCCATCCCATGAATGGGATTCACAAGCTCTGGGTCTTAACACTCAACCCAAAAGCCAAGTCAATTCAGGGGCATCTCCAAATTCCATTACCATTACACCCCATTTGGAATTTTTTTTTAAAGATTCTGCAGTGCTTTGCCATTTCCTTTTCCAGCTCATTTTACAGATGAAGAAATGGAGACAAACAGGATGAAGTGACTTGCCCAGGGTCATGCAGCTAGGAAGTATCTGGGGTCATATTTGAACTCAGGTTTGAACTTCCTAATTCTACTCCTGGCACTCTATCCATTATACCACCTAGCTGCCTGAACCTAAGATTTTTTTTGAAGGAGGAATGGCAAGGCAATTGGGGTTAAGTGGCTTGCCCAAGGTCTCACATCTAGTAAGTGTGATCACTTGGACTCAGTTCCTCTGACTCCAGCACTCATGCTCTATTCACTGTGCCACCTAGCTTCCCAGTGAACCTAAGATTTTAAGATTTGTTTGGCTGCCATTTGACCTGTTCACTCATCTTGAGCTTGTAATCTGGTAACCCCGTCTCCCAGCCACATGATTTTCACTTGAACTGTTGGCCAGCAGTTATTCCCTGCCTTGTACTTGGCCTTAAAAGCATCCAATGCACTTGGGTGCCGTGGCATCACCTCTGCACCACGTCAACAACACCTTGTGCTTGTAAGGCTGATTATTTGAGCCCAAGCACCAGCTCTCAGATTTATCTCTATCAAGTTTCATGTACCTTGATTTGCTACATCACCTTGGGGTTTACCACCTTCTTGGATCCTCTATCCATCAGTGTGTTTGAGCAGCAGTTCTCAAACTTTTTGATCTCAGGATCAACCCCTTTGTGGACTCCAACATGGATCATATCTATCAACATTTACTATATTAGAAATCAAAGTAGGTAACTTTTAAAAATTCATTTACCATAATAAACTTAATAATAGACATAAATAATCAAATCATATAGTAACATAAATGATATTTTATTTTAAAATAATTCTGTTTTATGAAAAAATTAGTGAGAAAAGTGTTACTCTTTTACATGTTTTTGCAAATCTTTTTACCATCTGAGTTAATAGAAGACACCTGGATTCTTCCATCTGCTTCTGCGTTCGATCACTAACATTCATAGAACATTTACTATATACCAGTCCCCAATTGCCAAGCTGTGTTTTATAATTATGACCTCCCCAATAACCCTGAGAAGGGAGATGCTATTATTACCCCCATTTTACAGATGAGGAAATAGAGGCAAACAGAAGTTAAGTGGCTTGTCCAGGGATACACAGCTATTACGTGTCTGAGGTCAGATTCAAACCCAGGCTGTCCTGACTCCAGCCCAGGCACCCTCTCCCCTGGGACACCTAGCTACCCACACTTTTGTGGTATGTTATTTTGGTTGAAATGTAATGGAGAAAAACTGGTTTCACCCGGATATGTATTTGGGGAAAGGAGGAATATTTAATCAGCAAATAACATCTTAGCATTATTTTGAAACTGGTTTTGACTTTAAGACCATGGAAGGCAATCTTGAGAATCCCCAAGGGTCCATAGGCCACACTTGGAGAAACACCATGGAAGAGATTCCCACTAGCTCTGTGTCATCTACAAATCTGATAGAGTAGACTCTTTATTTATGTCTCAAGCTTGTCTTCCACCTTATGTGGTAGTCTGACAGCTGCACGGGTATGAAGGATGGAAGCAAAGCAGCCCCATATTGAAGTGATGAGAGGTTAGCATTTATGTGAGCCTAGTCCTGAGGGTGTCCTTTACCAGAGCCACCACACTGAGTTCCTTTCTGTGGCTTAAAGACCATTGCACCTAGGGTTCAGTGATACCCTTCTAGCAACTAAGGCTTAGTCATATCCTTTCCTCCTCAGTGCATTCTTTCCCCTCAGATGAGGAGGACCCTGAGATATCTTTTCCTCTGCAGGTTTCAAATTAGACCTGATACCTTCTCTCATGCAAATTCAAACATGCACCCCTTTAAACATTGCTGGTCAGTCTGTCTCTATGTTCCAGAAGCAGCTACAATAAGCTGTAATACCGTACTAACGCTTGGTACTCTTTATGCCCTCTTGGAAAATTGAGTGGCGTGAGAAGAGCAACTACTGAGGACTCTTCATCTCACCTGTGAAAGTATGTAGAGAGAGAGAAAAAACTGGAAAAATGGCTGAATTGGTTTTCTCCCTTCTGCCCTTAGCACCAACACTGGAGACCTGGGAATATAATGAGGAGAAGGGGAAAGGAAAAAAAGAAGAGAAGGAAAGGCAATGCTCTCCAAAGTGGGATAGTGAAAGTTATCAAATTTAATTTAATTCTTTTTCAATTAATAGAGTGAATGTAAATAGTAAATAGCAATTGTATCTCTTTTGTCCAGAAACCCTGAGGATGTTCTCCCAATTTGATTTTTTTTTAATTAAAGGGGCCATCCCTTGAGTGACTACTTAAGGAGACCTATTCAGTGAATAGGTGTTATCTCACTCAAAATGGGAAGCTTAAAAGTCCTTAGCCTAAAAGGGCCAGGGTCTCCCATTGCATCGTGGTCCATCTCCAGTCATCCTGATGAATACCTATCTGGTATCCGGATCCAGATGACTCTGGAGGAGAAAGTGAGGCTGGGGACTTTGCACAGCCCTGCCTCACTTCAATCCAAGTCAACTGCAATTCATGTCATCATTCCCTGATATCATGGTCCTGTTTGAGAACAAAGGACAAACGTAACAACTGGAAAAAGGAAAAACAAAGATTTTGTAATAAATATACACAGTTAAACAAAACAAAATTGGCTATTGGTCATATCCAAAAAGTATATTTCTCCATCTGCACTCTGCATCCCATCACCTCTTTATCAGGAAGTACATGCCATGTTTCATCATTGTTCCTCTGGAATTAACCCTGGTTAACATTGCTTTAATCAGAGTTCCTAACTTTGTCTTCACAATTTTATTGCTTTTACATAAAATATTCTCCTCGTTTTGCTAGCTTCACTCTGAATCAGTTGATACAAGTCTGGGAACAGTGAAAATTAAAGACACCTTCCCAGTTCTCTGCCTTCTTCCCTCTCCACCCACCCTCATTGAGAAAGAAAGCAATTCAATACATGTGTACTTATGCAAAACATTTCCATAATGGTCATACTGTGAAAGACACTGGTCCCTCTCAGTTATGGTGGCATTTGTAGTATAGTAGAAGGGGAAGTGGATTTGGAGGACCTGCCTTCAAATCTTGACTTTGCTACTTAGTACTGGCATGCCCTTGGGCAAGTCATTTAACTTCTCTGAATTTCAGATTTCCTCTCCTATAAAATGAGGGATTTGGACTCCATGGCCTCTAAGATCCTCCAGCTCTATCCCTACAGTCCTATGCCTGGCCCAAGGCAACACAATCTGGCAAGAAACAGAGCTAGATTTTAAAGCTCTACCTTTTCAGCTACCTGTCTCCAGTCATGTAGATCTCTCTGTATATGTGTGGAGTGTTTTGTAGGCATATTCCTATAATTCTTGAAAATGTCTTAGCAAGTAGATTCCCAAGTATTTTATATTTTCTGTAATTATCGTAAATGGAATTTATCTTTTCCTGCTGGGTTTTTTGTGGATCATTTTTGTTTGTTTGTTTTGTTTTTTTCGGTAATATAGACCAATGCTGATGATTTATGTGAGCTTATTTTATGTCCTGCAACTTTGCTGAAGTTAATTGTTTTCAATTGACTTCTTAAGATTTTCTAGGTTATCTATCATATCATCTGCCAAAAACGGTCGTTTTATTTCCTCGGCTTATGCTTATTCCATTGATTTTTTTTTAATTTCTACTTCTTACTCCATGCTGCTTTGCATTAAGAAACAAAAACTTAAAATGAATGACAATTTGTCCTAATCATATGATCATATGAAAATTCATGTGACCAAACCAAAAATTGGCCTTTTATGCATGACATAAAACATAGAGCATTAGACTTGAAGTCAGGAAGAAGACATAGGCTTGAATTCTGTCTTTGACACGTACCAGTAGGTGACTACAGTCAAGCCATTAAACCTCTCTAAGCCTCAGAGTTTCCTCATTTATTTTTTTCTAACTTTTTCTAACTTTTTCAATATGTTTATTGGGGGGGCGGCTACGTGGCGCAGTGAATAGAGCACCGGCCCTGAAGTCAGGAGTACCTGAGTTCAAATCCGGCCTCAGACACTTAACACAAAAAAACTAGCCGTGTGACCTTGGGCAAGTCACTTAACCCCAACTGCCCTCCAAAAAGCAAAAAAATATATATGTTTATTGGGGTTTTTTAATAATTCATTTATTTTTTAGTTTTCAACATTCATTTCCACAAGATTTTGAGTTCTAGATTTTCTCCCCATCTCTCCCCTACCCTCCACCCCAAGATGGCATGCATTTTGATTACCTCTTCTATCTGTTCTATTGCTTTCCCTTCTATCAGCTGCCTCTCTTATCCCCTTCCCCCTTACTCTCTTGTAGGGCAAGATGGATTTCTATACCCCATTGCCTGTATGTCTTATTTTCTAGTAGCATGTGAAAACAATTTTTAACAT
The DNA here is from genome assembly GCA_028646575.1 of Pseudocheirus occidentalis. Taxonomy (NCBI): domain Eukaryota; kingdom Metazoa; phylum Chordata; class Mammalia; order Diprotodontia; family Pseudocheiridae; genus Pseudocheirus; species Pseudocheirus occidentalis. The sequence goes on from CM053594.1 coordinate 356,221,019, forward strand.
TTGTTTAGAGTTCCCAATTCTCTGCCTTCTTCCCTCTCCACCCACCCTCATTGAGAAAGAAAGCAATTCAATACATATGTACTTATGCAAAACATTTCCATAATGGTAATATTGTGAAAGACTGTATTTCCCTCCATCTTACCCCATCCCCCATTTGTTCTATTTCTCCTCTGAGCCTGTCCCTTTTCAAAAGTGTTTATTTCTGACTGCCCCCTACCCCAATCTGCTCTCCCTTCTGTCATCCCCCACACACACCTTTTCCCCTTCCCTCCTACTTTCCTGGAAGGTAGGATACCCTCCTTAAGGTATTCCCTCCTTAAGCCAAATCCAATGAAAGTAAGGTTCACTCATTCCCTCTCACCTCCACCCTCTTCCCCTCCATTGTAAAAGCTTTTGCTTGCCTCTTTTATGTTAGATAATTTACCCCCATCCTACCTCTCCCTTCCTCCTTCTCCCAATACATTCCTCTCTCACCCCTTAACTTTTTTAGGTATCACTCCTTCATATTCAACTCACTTTGTGCCCTCTGTCTATGTGTGTGTGTGTGTGTGTGTGTGTGTGTGTGTGTGTGTGTGTATTTCTTTCTGGCTGCTTGCAATATTTTCTCCTTGACTTGGGAACTCTGGAATTTGGCTACAATACTCCTAGAAGTTTTCCCCTTTTGGGACTCTTTCAAGAGGCAATCAGTGGATCCTTTCAATTTCTATTTTGCCCTCTGGTTCTAGAATACCAAGGCAGTTTTCCTTGATAATTTCTTGAAAGATGATGTCTAGGCTCTTTTTTTTGATCACAGTTTTCCAGGTAATCTAATAATTTTTAAATTGTCTCTCCTGGATCTATTTTCCAGGTCAGTTGTTTTTCCAACAAAATATTTTTGTTGTCCTCTATTTTTTCCTTCTTTTGGATCTGTTTTATAATATCTAGTTTTCTCATAAAGTCATTAACTTCCATTTGCTCCATTCTAATATTTAAGGAATTATTTTCTTCAGTGAGCTTTTGGACCTCCTTTTCCATTAGGTTAATTCTACTTTTTAAAGTATTCTTCTCCTAATTGGCTTTTGGGGCCTCTTTTGCCATTTGGCTTAGTCTATTTTTTAAGATGTTATTTTCTTTAGTTTTGGGGGGGTCTCCTTTAGCAAGCTGTTCACTCATTTTTCATTGCTTTTTTTTATCACACTCATTTCTCTTCCCAGTTTTTCCTCTACTTCTCTTACTTGATTTTCAAAATCCTTTTTGAGATCTTCCATGGCCTGAGACCAAGAGCCTCTCCATCCACCCTCAATGAGAAAGAAAGCAATTCAATACATGTGTACTTATGCAAAACATTTCCATAATGGTCATGTTGTGAAAGACTAACTATATTTCCCTCCATCCTATCCCATCCCCCATTTTTCTTGGGGGCTTTAGATGTAGGAGTTTTGACTTTATTGTCTTTTTCTGGTTGTATGTTTTAATCTTCCTTGTCACCAAAATAAGATTCTACAGTCTGAGTTTTTTATGCTATTTGCTCATTTTTCCAGTCAAATACTTGACTTTCTAACTATTTGTCTAGGTAGGATTCTGCTTCCAGTGGGGGTAGGGGTGGGGGTGAGGGTGGATGTACTGTCCCAAATTTCAGGGGTTTTGTGTAGATGCTTTCAGAGATACTTCTAGGGTAAATTTTTAGCTCTTCCAAGGTGTTATGATCAAAGGGAAGGTGCTCTCCTTTCCTGGCCTGTGCTCTGGTCTGTGAGTGACCACAAGCACTCTTTTCTGCCTTGGAACTTTGAGGTTTCCTTCCCCACTGCAACCACAAGCTTCACCATGCCGGCGCTCATCTTTGTGCCAGGACCATCACCCAGGACTGCGACCCAGATCCAAGAAGGGTAAAGTAAGAGAATTCTGCCTCAGTGCCAACAAAGAGATCCCTGCAATCCCCCTCTGAGTAGCCACTCAATCCCCTACCATCGATGGGCTCAGAGCTTTGGAAGCAGCTGCTGCTGCTTCTGCCACCACCACCTCCACCTCTACCACCCCAGGCCTGGGGCCAGACCCCCAGCCAGACCATACTCTTTTCTCACTCAGGTCCCACAGAATTTTCCCACTGACCTTGTCTTTGGCTGTCTTTGATGCCATCTTCGGCATTTGTG
>CM053594.1:356223647-356260498 GCA_028646575.1 Pseudocheirus occidentalis
AATTTACAAGAATGCCAGTCATTCCCCAATTGATAAGTGGTCAAAGGATATGAACAGGCAATTTACAGAGGTAGAAATTAAAGATATCTTTAAGCATATGGAAAAATGCTCTAAGTCACTATTGATTCATGAAATGTAAATCAAAACAACTTTGCAGTACCACGTCTCACCAGTCAAATTGGCTAGGATGTTGATCTATAGTTTTCTTTACCTATTTTGACTTTTAGTTTAAGTATTAAGAGCATATTTGTATCAAAGAAGGAATTTGGTAAGACTACTTTTCTTATTTTTTAATTTTTTTAAACAACATTCATGATATTTGAATTAATTTTTTTTAGATATTTGACAGAATTCACTTATAAATATACCTTATCTTCGTTTTTTTTCTTTTAGAGCTCAGTTCTGGCTTGTTTTCCCCCCTAAAACTGAGTTATTTGTCCTCAATTACTTGGTCTATTTATCTGGGAGTTTTATACTTTTGTGAACATTCTTTGCATGTATATTTACAGTTTTATTGACTTATAATTGGGTTAAATAGTTTCTAGCAATTTCTTTCATCTATTTTTCATTGATAATGGTAATTTGGTTTTTTCTTAAATCAAATTAGCTAATGTTTTGTCTATTTAGCTATTTTTTCTTTCAAAAAGCCAGCATGTAATTTTATTTATTAGTCCAGCAGGCTTTTTGTTTATAATTTTCTTAATCATTTCTTTGGCTTTCAGGATTTCTATTTTTGATGTTTAAATTGGGAAGGTTTGATATATTGGTGTTCTAGGTTTTTTGTGCCCAATTTAGCTATTCCTTAATGCCTAGTGTATGCCCAATTCATTGATCTGCTCTTTCTCATTTTTATTAATAAAAGTATTTAGAGATAAAAATTTTCCCCTAAGGACTGCTTTGGCTGCATCCTGAAAATTCTAGCATATTGGCTCAACCTCCATCTTTACATTCACCCCAATCTGTAATCTTAGAATCATCCTCAATTTCTCACTCTTCTTTGCCCCACATATACAATCAATTAATAAATCTTGTCATGTCTACTTCTACACCATCTCTTTCATCCATTCCCTTCCCTCCACTCACACAAACACCACCTTGGTCCAGACCCTATCTCTCATCTGGACTATTGCAAGAGTTTCCTATTTGGCTCATTCTTCACACAGCTGTCACAGCAATTTTCTTAAAACATAGATCTGACCATGTCACTTCCATACTCAATAAATTCCATTGCTTCCTTATGGCCTCTAGCATCCTATATGAGGTCTTTCAAGAAGCATTTAAAACCTATTACAAGCATTTCTACCTATGTTTCCAGACTAATTATTCATTCTTCTAGTCAATGATCCATTCAAACTGGCGTCCTTCCTGTTCCTCCTCACACACAACATTCTATCTCCAGTTTCGATTCCTTTGCATGGGTTGTCTCCCATATCTGGAATGCACTCCCTCTTCATCTCCTCTTCTTAGAATTCCTGGTTTTCTTCAAAGCTTCTAGATGAAGCTTTTCCTATCCTTTCCCCACCCCCCCAACTATCAGTGACTTTTCCTTCTCTCTCCAGATGTTCTTGTTTATATATTTATTTTGTATATAACTAATATATATTTATATATGCTCATATTATTTCCTCTAACATAACAAAAAGGTTTTGAGGGTAGAAATCATTTTGTTTATATCCCTCATACCTAGCAGAGTATCTGGCAAATAGTAGGTACTTAATAAATTTTTGTTGATTGACTGACACCTACTTTAAGGATGAGGAAGCTTAGGCTCAGAAATATTATGATTTCTCCAAGATCGCACTGTCATTGATGGAGATAAGATTTGAACTCAGGCTTTCTTACTCCAAATTCAGAACTTTCTCCTTCAACTGAAGTCATAAAATGGGAGCATTCACAAGTTGCATTCCATAGCAATATGGAGGGAAATAATCAAAATCTTTGGTCTTCAGATTCCACAGCCCCATTCAAGTTTGCACCAAGCAATGAAATTGGCAACTTGGTGGTGCCATGTGTAGTGGTGCTGGAGTCAAGAGGACCTGTGTTCAAATCCAGCCTCACACACTAGCTGTGCCACCTTAGGCAAGTCAACCCCAATTTCCTCAAAAAAAGAAAGAAGAAAAAGAACAAGTAATAGAAATGAACTATTTAATGCATAATCAGGCTGGAAATATAAGCTGAGAGCAGATTGTGAAATGTCAAACAGAGGAGTCTGCATTTGATATTAGAGGTAATAGGAAGCCCATGGAGTTGGGGATTGACAGCGTCAGGGCTTGGTCATTGAGAGGAAAAGGAGGGAACAAGCAGGACATATGAATGGGACGGGTCAAGAATTCCTTTTTCGTAAAACCTCTGTATTACCAGGCTGTTCTCTGTGAAGATTGTCTTTCAGTCAGCGAGAGCATGTATTTCCATCTCTGCCTCCTCCCCCCACCCCAATCCCCAGTGCACAGACTTCAGGGAAGGACTGGCAGGGGTGTATGGGACCCAGCTGGACCCAGCTCATGGAGCCAATTGTAAAAATTTCAGTGTGACCATTTACTCCTTGGAAATCGGCAAACACTGTAGATCAGGGCTTGGTTTATTGTTTTCTTGATTATCTAGAGTAGACTTTGAAAAGTATTGAGGAAAATGGTAAAAATGTAGATTAAACTGAGTACGTTTTTCCCCTAAAGGCCAGTTGTTAGACTGGACTGGACTGGAGCGCAAATCTTGGCCATCATCTATCAGGGTTTGGTACGGAATTCAGCAGAGTTATCTCAGTGATCTCATTTCAGGCAGTTTCCCTTAGATGAGTTAAGACTTTCTCAGAGGAAGAAGTCTTTCAGTCCATCTCTAATTGGCAAATAGCAGAACCTACAAGAAGAAAGAAAAGTGGAATGTGGAGGACCCAGTCGCCACTGACTTATGAAAACTTCTTGGGGGTGAACATTGTTTTTATTAATGTTATTCATTCATCTCAATCATGTCCAACGCTTCCCATTTGGAGTTTTCTTGGCAGAAGTGCTGGAGTGGTTTGCCATTTCTTTCTCCAGCTCATTTTACAGGGGAGGAAACTGAGCCAAACAGGGCTAAGTGACTTATCCACAGTCACACAGTTACTAAGTGTCTGAAGCCCGATTACATTTTACATATCATTTCCATGCTCTACTTCCTGAAAATCCACTCTGGGGTCTGACATTGGGAAAAATCTGCCTGCCTTTTTTTCCCTTACACTCAAAAGAAAAAAAAAAGGAACACAGATCTAGATAGATCTAGAGCTGGAACAGCTCTCAAAAGTCATCTAATTGGGGTGGCTAGGTGGCGCAGTGAATAGAGCACCAGCCCTAGAGTCAGGAGGACCTGAGTTCAAATCCAGCCTCAGGCATTTAACACTTACTATCCCTGTGAACTTAGGCAAGTCACCTAACCCCAATTACCCTGCCCTCCTCCCTCCAAAAAGCTAAAAAAAAAAAAAAAAAAAAAAAAAAAGTCATCTAATCTATCACTTAGTTTCACAGAGGAGGAAGCTGAGATCCAGGGAGGTTAAATAACTCGCCCAATATCATGCAGGTGGTAAAACATCAGAGGTAGGATTTGAACCCAGGTCCTACGACTTTGGAACTATTGGAAATACATCAGAGAAATCCATTTCCCCCTTTGTAATTTAGATGTTCATTTCTTTTAGAGCTGATTTAGTTAGGAATAATAGCAAGTGTATTGTGTATGAGTGTCTGTTTTTGGTGTATGGATGCATATATACCCCTTTATGTATGTACAGATAGATGTGTGGATACAAACTGATGGATGCGTATATACATATAGCTTTCATATATATAATATATTTATAATAATAACAATATAATACAATTAATATAATATAATTGATTATAATAATTAATAACAATATATATTAATATATTAAGGTACCTAGTGGCACAGGTTGGGGGTCATGACAACATGCATTCATATCTCACCTTAGTCACTTAACTAGCTTTATAGGATCGTACATAGCACGTCACTTAATGTTTCAGTCTTAGTGTCCTCATCTGTAAAATGGAGGAGGCAATACAAGCACCTACCTCAGAAAGGTGTTATGGGGATCTAAAGAGATATGAGAAATACTTTCAAACTTCAAAGCGCGATATAAATGCTAACGATGATCACGATTCAGGTCATTTGTTAACCAGACCGTGAGCACTCACTACGTGCACGGCATCTTGTGAGGTAGCTGGTTGTGGTACATTGTGTGCTTCCCCTAGTGTGTTGTGGGTCTTTAAGATGTCAGTTATAAAAATCTCTCTCCCCATTGTGTACCCTGAGGTTGCATCTACTCGCTGGTGTAGCCAGAAAATCGTTCTTACAAAGTGGTAACAATCCCTGCCTCACCTGCCTAGAGCTCTGCAAAGGTCTCGGAGCTTTGCCCAGCCCGAGGAAGGCAGGGTGGCCCCTCTCTCCCTACCCTCTCCCCGGAGCCTCCCTCCCCTCTCAGTTGCTATGCTTTGGGGGCTGGGTGGAGCAGCAGAAGGGACAGGTTCCGCCCAGACTCTTCCCAGCAGGACCAGAGCCACACTCCCAGGGAGGTCCTTTCTAGCATTATTTCTTCTCCCTCCCTCATGCCCAGTTCTCGCCAATTTTGCTACCAGGAACTATATTGCCTGAGGGGGGCTCTTGTGGTGGCACCTGCTCTGAGACTGAGCCCCTCCCTTTCTCTTTGAATCTGGGATTGACGTAGGACTAGAGAAATGTAAAGAGAACTATCAGGATCATCCTTAAAATGATCAGGGTCCTTAATTATTCTGCTAAGGAGTCTGTTTACCTGGTTACCTGAAATACAATCTGGTCCTTGAAGACTTGGGACCTCACAGAGCTGCTTTGCCCCTCCATAAGGCATTGGCCTTATCACACTGTGTGTCCAGAAACGGGGAAAGACCTGGGTTCCAGTTTCCCTCTGGCACATCTGGCCAGGGCAAGATAAGTCTGAACAAGACACTAACCTCTCAGTGCCCCAGGGAACTTTGAGACTGTCAACTGCAGAAAGAGTGCTCATTTGCATCAGTGGAAGGAGTTTCCCCACTGAGATTTCCCTACATGGACAATATCGTGGATCTCATCCCTTCAAAAAAAAACCAAAAACAAATAAACAAAAAAAGAAAACAACCTTCTCTTTATTACTGGAATGGCAAGTAGTGGTGTAGTGGACAGAGCACTGGGCTGGGAGTCAGGAAGGCTCATCTTCCTAGAGTCAAATCTGGCTTCAGACACTTACTAGCTGTGTGACCCCTGAGCAAGTCACTTAGCCCTGTTTCCGTGTTTCCTCATCTGTAAAATGAGCTGGAGAAGGAAATGGCAAACCACTCCAGGACCTTTGCCAAGAAAACCCGTAATGGGTCCAGGGAGAGTTGGACCGCACTGAAGGACGTTACCCCTAGGATCAAATACAAACTTGTCGGTTTTTAAATCTCTTCACAACTAGGCTTCAATCTTCCTTTCCAGTCCTCTTCTGGATCTGCTCATTCTGTGGGTCAGCCAGATTGCCTTTATTGCTGCTCTTCCCCATACCTGACACTCCATTGTCCACCTTTGCACTGACCGTCCCTCTTCTGTCCCCTAGCACCTGGAATGCAGTCCCTTCCCACCTCCACCTCTTCTTCAAAAGCGAAGTTCAAGGACTGCTTCCTATGAGAAGCATTCCCTGATGGCCCCAGCTACTAGCGGCCCTCCCAAAAAACCACCTTGCATTTATCTCATAGATACTTCCATATATATCTCATACATACTTCTATAAGTGCATGTTGTCTCCTCTTTGGAAGCTTTTCGCGAAAAGGGACTTTTATTTTTGCCACTGCATCCTCAGAGTCTCAGAGCTCAGTGACTAAAATACAGTAGGTGCTAGAATGAACACTGATTAATTGATTGATTCAATCCCCTACAATACTGTAAAATCCTTGAAGACAGGAAATGTGCAGCATCTGAGTTTCAAATTCTTCCAAGTGCTAAATAATTGTTTTATAAATTAATAAAATCAACCCCTGTGCACAAGACCCCCAAACAAGTAGACCAAAATCTACTGAAAGAATTCAAAGCCTTTTCTTCTAGAATCTAGATGTACATGCCCGTTACCACTGTTGCACCCTGTCACACTCGGTGATTTGCTGATACTCTCTGCAGGAAAGGTAAGCCTGCCTTTCTCCCTCCTCCCGTCTCCACTTCTTTTCAGAGATTTCCCTCTAAACACCACCTGGCCTGCCTGACCACAACCCTCCCCACACATACAACCCTCTGCCCTGGCCTAGGCCATGGCAACCAGGCTCACACCGGCCTTGCTACACTGGGCTCCTGAGGAAAATACCACTTCCTTCCTACCATCTACCTTCAGGCCAGTCACTTAATTCTCTTTGAGTCATGGCTCCTCTGGGAGCCACCTCTACAAAACCGAGGCTAATTTCTTTACCTTGTACCTAGTTTGTTTTATATTTATTTCTATAGCCCCATTTAAAGCTATTGTTTATTCAGTGAGCATTTTAATTAGCTTTCCAGCAAATAAATAGGTTTCCGGTTACACCCAGGAATATACAAAAACCATGCTACTTGTTCATTAAAAACTTCCTAGAAAAAGAGAAAGTACAGACATATAGATAGAGGAGACCTAAACTTTGGATAAGGAAGAGGGGGGAACATATAAAGTTTTAAAAATGCCAAGTTATGAACCCGGTTTATAATGTGAGCATAGGGATGTATGTGTATGGAACTTGTGTGTGGTCTTGTGCTTATAAAAATATAGGCAAGTCCCCTATCTTATGAACAGGTAGTTTGAAAAGTTTGAAAGTCAGTTGTCTGGGACTCATATTCCTTTTGTCATAAATGCCATGTAATAAATACATGGTAGTAACTTCCCGGTCAATGGCCCATTTAACCTACCAAGTCACTGACGTAGATAAGACTAAGAGTGATATACTGTAGTTTGAGTTGAGGGTCCTCAAGATGGGCACCAAGGATTTACTGAAGGGACTTTCTTTCCCATTGCTCTCAAAGGGTAAAATATGAAGAGGCCAAGTTTGACACCCAATCGCCTTTAATTTGTTTCTCTTCCAACTCTTCATGCCTCTGTTCCCAATTATTGGGATGAGCCTGAACATTGCTTTTGGCCTCCAATTTGGTCCCCCACCCAGGCTTGCTCTACCTTCAAAACCTGGATACTTCAGAATCACCTACTTGCCCCTCCCTAAATAAAAACCCCATGACTTCAGTGTAGATAAGGTGTTTCCCACTAGGTGCTAGGAGGAAAGTAAACTGATTGAAGAGATTCAATGGGGATCTAATAGGAAGAGAGGGAAGGACAGTAAAGTAAAACAGCCGATTGGCCTATGCAGGCCCTCCATCCTCCAGGAAGGGGCTATTTCTAATCATTCGTCAACTGGAAACTCAGGACAGAAAGTCTGTATTTTTTGTTGGGTTTTTTTTCCCTGATTCTAACAGTTACATGTAGAAAATTACTTTATTATCCAGCCAGATGTCACTTTCTTTGTGCTTCCAATAGCTTATCTTCTTCAAAAATCTCCCCAGCTTTTCCAAGATCACTAGGAACATCCCCAAAATCCCTGGGTGTAAAATAACTTTTCTTCACAAAACAAATAACCTGATAACATAAAAGGATTAGTAAGAGACTTGGCTGAAATTCCAACTGCTTTCCCTCGTCTGTACTTCTCCATCTCAAAGATAAAGATTATGGTTGCTGAGGAAACGGGACCAAAAACAAGGAGAGGGGGTGGAATTCTTTATCTAATTTGATTTCTCCCCAGATTTACAAAGAATGGTTGACCAAAAGCAGAAGCTAGGCGTGCAGATGGAAAATTTTAAGTATATTTAACCCAATTCCTTTTAATTCATAATCATGCCTTGTGTACAATTCCTCCTTCAAAGTTGGGTCTTTCACCTAGCTGCTGCACTGTCTGACAAAAGTGATTTAAAATTCATTGACCATGATTAAAATCAAATATAGGACAGATGGCTTGTCTGAGGATGTGTCAGACAGGCAGATACTTAGTCTTCGTGTACTTACAACAGGCAAGGACCAGGAATTAACTTGCAAAGGTTTTGCGGTGAATGGCACATGGATGTTACACTGCATATTACTGTATAATTTGTTAATCTAATACATGAGTTTATTCAGAATAGTTCCTAACAAAACCAACTGCCATTTCTCAGCCAACCAGCTGTCCTAATTTGAACCCCCTTAATTCAAAGTCCTTTTTTCAAGCCTGTTTTGAATAAATTACATCTTACTTCATATACAATCTTGCCCACCAGTAATTATGAACCTACTGTTAATGCTGTGATATTCCCCAGAATATTCTTCTCACTCAGAGCCTGATTTTATTTTTTTACTTTCAGAATTAGCTCTCCCCAAATCCATTTTTGGCAATTCTGTCAAAGAACATTTAAGATTCTGGGTAAGAATGGTGTGTCTTTTCTATATCTTGTGAAACCCTGAAGCATGATATTTTTGACTCTCCTAATACACATTTTATGCCAGGAGCTAACAGGCACTCTTTTGACATTTTCCAACTATCCCACTGTGGAAAAGGTAAAGGTCTAAAGAGGCAAATTAATTGGTGAATATCCATTAACTGTCTTACCAAATATGAAATCTATGGAAGAGGCTTTTGGGATCTTAAAGCACTATAAATCACGAATCACCATCAACACCATCATTGCCCCATTACCACCTGCCTGGCATTGGCCCTCAAAGCCTCAGCTGGCATAAACTTGAGGAATAGAAGGCAAATCCTATTAGCCTAAATAAAATATAACCAAGTAGGTAAATCTTTTGCCCTCTCCCCATCACATCATGCAACCCAAAGTTTACGTGACTTCCCTAGGTTAACGGGGAAGTTATTATGTATGTTAATACTCCTATTTTGATAGGTATATTTCAATGTAATTGGTCTCCTTTCTGATCCTCTGTATTTTATGCTTTGGATGGATTTCACCAGACTTGCCAGAAGGGACTGTGGCAGTGTGTGTGTGTGTGTGTGTGTGTGTGTGTGTCTTTAAGAATCTCCAATCTAGAACATTCTATTGCCTCTGCTACTGCTTCTACAATCATGGACAAATGAAGATGACTGGATCCCCTTCTATTCTACCTATCCTTCAGCCACTGGCTTGTGATGGTGGTACATAATTAACAAGAGGAAAGAGCATCCCAGAAGATGGTAATATTCATAGATGTTAACCCCAACTGCTGCCTTCCATCCAACCTGGCAAGAGAGGTAGCTAAGTGACTCTGTGACTAGAGTATGGGGTCTGGAGTCAGGAAGATCTAAATTCAAATTCAGCTTCAGAAACTACCTGTGAGATTCTGGGCAAATCACTTAGTCTATTTGCCTCTGTTTCCTCAATGGTAAAATTAGAATAATAATTATACCTACCCTTGCAGAGGTAGTTGTGATCTGCAGAGGTGTTGTGATCACCAAAACAGGAATATTTGCTTAAAATATACTTTGCACCATGACATATTAGGCACTATATAGAACTTATTTTCTGCCCCCTTCCCATCAAGACTTTGTATAGAAGCCCAAATCCCATGGTGATTCTTGCCACCTAACTTCCACATTCACCAGTCACATGTGGTAAGTAATCTGTCTTCAGCAACCTTCACTGGCAAAGTAAGGCTTGCATGTGCCAATCATTAACTCTCAGGGAGGGAGGCTTAGATGTTGCAAGGAAGCAATGCCTTTGGTTCAACAGACTGCTGAGAACTGGCTAGGACCCAAGCCAGCCCAGCATGGCACTAAAACAGACTTTCGTAAGGAATGAGGCATCTGCTTTGGCATCTTGGTCAAATTCCAAAGACAGCAATTACCTTCTGCCTACTTAGAGATCCCCAGTAGCCCTAATTAGGGAGTAGTTACTTTCCAAAAATGCATGTCCAGCATTGAAGTAGACATTAAAACAATCCTAAGCGATGGAAGGGGCATACTGCACAAGGCGGCAGCAGCTTGGGGTGGGGGGGGGAGGGCCCGAGGTGGGCTTTGTTAGAGCTGCAAAGTCCTTTACGAATCTCCCATCCAAGAAGCTCTGTTCATGTTAACTTGAAGGGGTCCCATTCCCACCTTTCTGCACTGCTCCAGGCAAATAATACATTTGCAGCATAATCGCTGACTTGAAAGGAATTTGAGCCTGCAGAGATCAGTGAGATGGAGAGAAGTGGGAATTTGGCCCACTCTTAACTGTTTCCTACTGCAATATGGACAACTTGGGAGAATATGAAGGTGATTCTCTTCAAATTTACAATACGCCTGAATCTTAAACTATGTCTGAGTACATCAACTTTGGTAGACACATGCATGAGGAATTGTGAGTGGAGAAAGAGCTGTCGCCCATGCTGAGTAGCAGCCGGGGAGTAGCAGCGGATATGTGTGTACATGTGTATACATGCAAACGTACATACATGTACACACAAGCATATTTTAGTATCAGAAAGCTTACTACCCATAGCAGAGAGCAATTTATTTCTTATAAGCCACATGTTACAGTAGAGTCAAAAGCCCAAAGTGATGCTGGCAGGCCAAGAAAAGGCTATGGTATTCAAATCTGCCCCAGACACACAAATGCTGTGCTTCTGGCTCTGGACACAGATTATTCTGAAGTATTCTTGAACAGCTAAATTCTTTAGCTGATCTAACAGAACCAGAACCCATCCCAAAAAACTAACAAGTTTACAGTGAAGGCAAATTTACCAAATTGATTCTCAGGGTCTACTAAGTAATGCTGAAAGGACTTAAGTTACGCACATTTGCAGATCCCTCACGTAAAAATGAAAACGAAATCACTGAAGAGAAAATCTCTAATAATTTATTGACCTTCAGTTTCACATTGTGAAAAAAAAAGACAGTTTTACAAAACCTCAGAATGAAGTGGCAAACAGGCAGACGTAACGTGGACGTTTTACTTCAACTTATCCAGGTTTTTGTACAAGAACCACATATTCAATAGTCAAAGGAGGGATATTATTCTGCTCTAATCACTCTTATTCAGACAGGTGTCAGAGCCAGAGAAAAGGGCCTGCACAATTATACCAGAAGTGGAAGGCTGCCCTTTGTTATCTGTTTCTACAGCAACCAGTCCACAAAATAATAAAAAGAACCTTCCCCGTCTTATGCCAAGGTTTTTGTGTGCACTGTGCTGTGAATTGCATTTGCTTCAAAGTGTGGGATGTTTCACAGGGCTGGAATGGTCAAGTAGCAAGCCAGAATTCCCACATTAATTCAAAGAGCAGGAGCTGAGAACGGTTCCCCCCACAGGGCCAGAGGCCCACCCTCACTGTGGCTTCCTTCAGCCGCTACAGAGTAATTAATAGAGGATCCAAGGACAGACCACAACTTTGAAACAGCTGCAGCAAATTCATCCTGCTTTCTGAAGCTGTGCAGTGACACCAGACACTCCAGCCAGCCCTGAATCATAAGCTGCCCAGCTATCAATGCAGCAATGTAAAAATGGTGAACGTTGGGCAAGTCAGAAGGCTGAGCTGGGGAGGAGGTGAAGAAAAGGACATTTGCATTGCTAAGTAGACAGCCAAGAAAGGGTGAATGAATGCTGGACATGACTCATTTTTTTTATTCCAACAGATCAATATTTCGGTCCAAATAGAATGTATTTTAAACATGAACGTAGAATACCGTTTCTCACCCAACCACAATGAGGTTTTCAGGAGGGGGAAAAACACCAGTAAGTCTCTGACCACCACTGGATAATGCAAACACACTCAGTGTAACTCATCCTGCAAATGTGATCATTAAGAATCCACTTTCCGAAATAACTGCAGCGTGAAGAAGAATAAGGGTGGTGGCTAATTCAAGTTTTGGGTCCCCTTAGAGACCTCTGGACAATCATGGGGTGAATATGGCTTAACAGCACCAAAAACCACCACAGGGCATGTTTCAGTAAAGCAAGCATTCCAAACTATCCAGGAATGCATTCGAAACGGACTTCAAAAACAGAACCGGAACGACTGCAAATTCTTAGTGTCTGTGGCTTAGAGATAGGACACTTCTGTACACCAAAGGAATTTTTTCAGGGTCTCTGTGTGTGAGAATAAAACTCCCTAACACTGCAAGTTAAAGATGACTCTTGGAACTCTGGATGTAGAGGAAAGCCTGCTTCCAGCAGGTCACTTCCAAGTTTGGCTGGTAAATGAATTACTGCAAATCCTTTTTAAGCCTTTTAAGACTTCGGTTCTTCCAGTCAATGTAGCCATGGCAAAACATTCCAACAGGGTCAGAAACAAATAAATAAATAAATAGACTTTGGACAACACCTCTACCTGTCTACGCTCTGGAACGCAAGAACAATTCTGGAGTATTTTCTAGGTGATCAGAAGGCTATGAAATGAGAAAGCTGCAAAAATCACTGGAGTTTTTCCAGATTACAGTGGTAGAAACCTAATCAGCTCAATGAAATAATGAAATATGGGGATCGCACCCCTTAAAAAAAAGACATACACATACATGCAGACAGCACCCCACCGAATGACAGTCTGAGAAAGTAACCGCCAAGACTTCTTTTTATAGTACAATTTTGGATTCTGTCTTGTAATCCATCCATTTCTGCTGCATTAAACAAAAAAACAAACAAACAAGAGTATCCCCTGCCCATCCCACCCTTCAGATAAATCCCAAATTGTTACTCAAAAGTTTTCCTTTTTGTGCAGCAAAGCACGGCCAAAACCACAAATGTGCAAAACATAGAGCCATCCATACAAGTCCTTACACGTGAAGACAACCACAGGCATTGTTTCAGCATGCAGGCACCGAACAATAAATAGCTAAATCTACAACAAAGAACAACAGTGACAGGAAGGTTTTTTTAAGTCACTTATAAATAGAAAAAAGAAAGTTCACAAACCACGGGGGAAGATTTCCTAACTTTCCCACTGCTCAAAAACCCTTCTTTGTGAACTCTGTCACTTCCCCCTACATCCTGCCCCACCCCCATCCCTCCACCCCCCACCCCCATCCCTCTCCCCTACAGACAGGGCAGCACGACACAAAATTCTACGTAATTGATGCTTCAAACTCTACCTATTACCATCAACACAGAGTCAGTCCTCCTGGTGAAGTTCTCCAGCCAGCTTTACACAGCTAGCATCCTTTTTTGCTTTCAATGCTGGGACGCTGTTCGGAATCCAGCCGGTCTCCACCACAGCTGGCGCTGAGTCTTCAGACTGGCTCCTCCAAGAGAGGTGACAACCATTTCAAATTTGACACATAAATGGTGGAGTCCATGGAAATCAGAAGCTGAACATGGCACAGCTAGGGAAAAGACCAGGCTTTCTTCTCCCTCTGAAGGGCTGATTAACACTGACATTAATCCACAATTACGAGACAAGGACTAGATCACAGGTTCATTCATTCCTATTTAAACCATGTGCTACTCGCACTGAGAATCTTTGCCCCCCCTCCCCCCTCCCCTTTCCTTCATGACCAGGATAGATCATTTACAAGGTGCAGTGTAATTTTTTCGAGTCCAGAACAACTTTTAACAACTTTTCTTCTTCTTCATTAAATTCAGCTTCTCCAAAGTCAAGGTCCCACAGTTGTTTCACCAAGCCATGGAATAAACTACAATGGGGGGTGGGGGAGAAGAGAAAAGGGGAGCACATAAAAAGACATGGTTAAAATCATACAACAGAACATTTGCATTAGGAATCTCAAAAGAAAAGGGAGTCCTGTCTTGAGTTGGCTGGCATGTCTGTGCTCTACAATTAAGTTATAAGCAGTATTAAAATTGGCACAAAACACTGTGCTGTCAAATAATGCTTCAATGTCCAGCATGCAACTGTCATCCTCCATCCTGGTCTTCTCTTTTTCTAAAGGTAGCACAAAACCCTCAAGTCTAGATTTTGCCTTTTTAGTTATGATTAAACTCATATTTGTTTCTGAGGTTTTATCATCTTCCTCTGAACAATCCACCTTCACAGTCAAATAGACTGAATGCAGCCTGGCCATGGGGAGAGGTCAGAAGAGGCGGGATTTCTCCCACTAAGGATCCCTGGGCCACACAAAATAGAGAATTCCAAATTAAATATATTCTCCATATGGAAAAGCAGACATATTAGTCCCCTTACTTAAAGCATCTCCGTCACTCATTATGACAGAATTCTGTCTCATTTCTCTTCACATGAAAATGTACACTGTCTCCACAAGTCAAGGCTGGATGGAGTTTGTTCTCCAAGTCACTCAGTATTCAGAAGACAGCCCTCAGATGCCAACATTCTGATCTATACAGCCATATGTAGAAACATCAGGGAGCCAGTGTAATGGAGAAGTACAAGCATGGAGCCTTTCTATTTTCCCAGAAGTCACCAGCCCTTTGGAGGCATGGGGATCAGCACCCTGGGCTACCTCCCATGCAACTTTGATTCCTCCATACCCAAGCACAGTTTTTCTTGCTAATCTTGTAGCTTGGTTATTAATTTGCATGATGGTTTCTGCCTATTAAATAATTTGTCCTTTTTTCTTGTATATGTGTGTTGGGTAGAAAGAAGGAGGGTCCATTGGAAAGCTGTACTCCAAATGTTATAAAAAAAAAAAAGACAAGGACAGAATAAACTCAGACCTGTCCTTCTATCCATCTTCTGAATTCTCCCTTTTGTGACTTTCAAAGTCTACCTGCCCCCTTTCCTCAGGGTTGGGTGGGCTTGGGGGTAGGGGGTAAGGAGGGTGGCTGTTTCATAATTGGTGACAAACATTCAAGACATTCTTTAGGATACTTTGTCATCCCCCTGCCTCCTTGTAATGTATGTATCAATACTAAGCCAAAACAATGTTTCTTATACTACTCTGAAGTTTCAAAAAGTTGTATACTCAAGCAGGGGAGGGGAAACCAACACTAAAAATCCCAAGTTGGAGAGGAGAACCAAGGCCAACCAAAATCTTTCTGAGAGCTGCTGTCAGACTGGGGTTACATAGCATCATGAAAACAGAGGCTAATCACAAGTAATTTCCTTCTTGTCCCTCCCCCCCACTGACAGAACAGCAGGAGACAGCAAAAATCCCCTTGGCGGATGAGATCGTAGACCTAGGAAAACTTCTTGTTAACACTATATTAATTCGGCTATCTTACACATTTGGGAAGCTCAAATAATGGTCTCTGGGAGATTTCTGCAATTAAGGGGAAATATTTAAGACTGAGGTAGACCACACAGAGATACTTTTAAATAACACTTCATTGAGCTTCAATGTTCTAACACTATCTTACGTACTATAAACTTTTAAAAAGCTCAATCAATATTTTTCCTGGCAGAATTCTGAAAAGGCTCACTTTGATCATACCCTACAACTGCCTTTAGTTACAGAGAGCCTGGCTGAAGTACCAAGAGCCTTGTCAAACCCTGGATTTCAGATGGATGCATAGGTCTCCTGTTGGTAGCTACCTCGCACCTCACCTAATACTTTATATGCACTACTTTTAAAAACATCAGGAAATGCAAGATTAGTTTCAGACACCCATCATCTGTCAGGTCAACTCAAATGTTTGCCAGTGGTTTAGTCGAGGTAAAACTGGGGTCAATGAAGTACCATATACTTCTTAAAAAGCAGAGCCTCAGACTTGCTGATGGTCAATTCCAAGGTAGTTGCACGTTTCAACAAAGTCACAAAATCAATGTTAGAACTGAAAAGTTTAGGACGGATCAACTAATTTAGAATCACAGTATCACAGAGCTATAGCTAGGAGGAGTCCTGAAGGTCATCAGATCCACCCACCTCACTTAACAGATGAGGAAACTGAGGCCCAGAGAAGCTAAGGGGCTTACCCACAGTCACCCAGCTCTTCTGACTCTCCATTACATGACACTGTTTTCTTTCCTTTCTTTCATTCTAATTAATAGAGAAATTTAGACCCAAGGAAGGGAAATCCTAGCTAGTTGGCAGCAAATCTGGGTCTCCTGAATCCTAGTCTGGTCTTTTACTATCTTCTCCAAGGGAATAAAGTCAGTCTGTTACACTGTTTGTTCCAAGTGACAATTGGTAGCTCATTCTGGTCTACTGCCTGCCAATAAGAGCGTGCCACCAACAGGCAAATCGCTTCAAGGCTGTCTACCTCAGTTTCCTCATCGGTAAAATGAAGATGATAATAACGCCTACCTTATAGAGCTGTTGTGAGTATCACTTGGGATAATATTTGTAACTGGCACACAGTTGGCACTACACAAGTGTTAGCCATATGCTTAGTAGCTATTTCCAAATGTCTTTCTGCCCCATACAGTCCATGAGTTTAAGATTCTAAATCAATAGAAGAGACCACTATCTAGAGAGAGTCAAAGGCATCCGGTGGGACCTATTGATCCTCATGCAGACAGCATGCTCCACACTAACACACAATTTGGCACTTTGCTAATTGATACTTTTGCCTAGGCTTTCCTTTATAACCTGTTTTATGGTTGAATCATGCATTCACATCTCCAATGAAATTACCACTTTCAGAGCATTTGTTTGTTCGGGATTACTGAGATGCCAGCAAAGCTGCAAAAACCAGTTTGGTTTGTGACTCTGTTCCCCTGGTTTCCACAGAGGAAAAAAAGTTCCTGGTTGCTCCCTCCTGCCCTGCTGCCCTGGAGGAGGTTTAATTCAGAGGTCCAGAAAAACTCTGGCTTTGCAAACCATCATGGACTTGTTTCAAGAGATGACAGTCTTAGAAAGGAGGTAAGGTGGAGGCCACTCCTAGAATGACGTATGTTCCAGTGTGCTGAAGACAAAAAAACAAAAACAAAAAAACTTGATCCTTGAGCTCAATCAGGGAAGGACCTTTCTGCTTAGTTCCCTCCACTGCACACATTAATTTTTCCTTTGAAGTCTCTTCCACGTGCTGTTGGGGTGAGACAGATTAGGAAAACAGAGCCAAAAACCTCTAACAAGTGAGTAGGTCTTTACTGTGGATCCTCCAGAGGAGGAAGCCCTTTTTCTCCCCCTTCTTCTTAGTACTAAGGCCATGAATCACCAAAACAAGTTAACACATTCTGGGCTCTGTGTTACAGCTGTTACACACGCTTTCCTGATTCCTGAGGCAAAATATAAGCATGCTTCCCAACAAACTGCAGAGCTGCTACCAAGTGGGGTTTGTTGGGTTTGGAGCCCTGAACTACACAGGCCTCTGAATTACCTGAGCCAAGAAGCATTCTGTACTCCTAAGTGCCCAAGACCAACTCAATACTTAGATGGATGAAAGAGAAAGACAACTCTTGTTAGCCTGGACTATAGGGTCAGCCTGATGATTAACTCTGAAAAGCAGTAGGGACTTCAGGTGGCCTAAATATTATAAGTATATCAGTGAATGCATTATACAGACTGATGGAATCCAGGTGCAACCTTGAAAGAGGGCCATCCCTTGCTCGTCAAGGACTCTCAAGTATTCATTCTAAGATAATATTGGTGCCAGATTTGAGGTTTAACAGAATACTTTACAGAGGTTGATGAGGCTGCACCAATGCTCTTCCCAAATGTTTGGAAGCAATAGCATAGCCTAATATCTGCAGTCAACAGCTTATTGCAGCAGAAAGGGCTCTGGGTTTGGAATCCTCGAGGCCCCAAGTTTGAATCTTGCCTCAGCTGTGTGCCCTGTCATCCACTTGAGTTCTCTGGGCTTCCGTCTCCCTACCTATATCAATGAGCAGAGCTCTGAAGAGCTGAATTCTAAGGTACCTTATAGGCAACTAGATGGTAACAGACAGAGCGCTAGGCCTAGAACCAGGAAGACCCGAGTTCAAATTTAACCTCAGATATGCTCTAGCTTTGTGACCTGGTGCTAAACTTGTTTTGGCCTCAGTTTGCTCAACTGGAAAATGTGGCTAATGATAACATCTACCTTCCAAGGTGGTTGTGATATGAAGTGCTCAAGGACAGTGTCTACACATACTGGGCACTTAACAAATGCTTATTTTCTTCCTTCCTTTACTCCTTCCAGAGTTACACATAAGATCTTATCTATGTCAGGATTTGGGGGTGGAAGAACCTTTCAAAAACTTTCTGAAGAGCACCTTGGCGTATCAAAGAACTTTAGTTACTTAAGTAAAAAAGGGCTCTTCCCTTCCTCATTTTAAATTTTCTAAAACTAGGGTAATCCGACGCACACTTGTATCTTCGGCCACAAAGACTGCTTACCTGATAATCGTCCTCAAATAAGGCACAGGCCTTAAGAGGGAAGATGCTTCCAAGTACTGACGAATGCTGTAGGAATGAGAGAGTAGGGGACGGTGGTAATGCTATTCCACACATCTAATGTCGGATCGTAGCAGTCCAAGGTTTTACATCTTTGAATACCGAAGTAGCCACCAACTACATAAAGTTTGTTTCCAGATGCTACAGCATGGCAGCTCATACGCTTGGCTGTCACATCTCCCACCTTGGTCCACTGGTACGTCTCACTGTTGAATTTGTAAGCTGAGCACGCCGAGAATTCGGTATCTCCACCCATAATAAAAATCTGGTTGCCCAGAACAGCTGCTGCGGTGTATCGCCAGGGCTGGGGGCAAGTGGCTGGCACCGTCCACCTGTTCTCACACTGATCGTAACACTGAACTTTGGGTAGCTTATCGTGGCTCACACTAGTGCCGCCGAAAGCGAATAACTTCAGTTTGGCACTCACTACTGCTGCATTGCTCACACCTTCTCGGAGAGGGGCAACCATTGTCCACTTGTTAGTCACAGGATCATATTGTTCTACTTGCTTTAATGACACAGACGGAGAAGCAGGTAGGCAACCAGTTGCTGCTGTATGTCCACCTACTACATACAGACAGTGTTTGAGTTCAGCAGAGCCATGACCAAACCTGGCCACCAGCATGGGGGCAGCTTTCGACCACTCCTCGTGAAGAGTGTCATAGACCCAAACATCTTTGGAGACCCCATTCTCTGACCCCCGCCCACCAGTGATGTACACTTTGCACCCGATTGCACAGGCACTGAACTCTTTCCTTGGGCTGGGAATGTCTGCCTTGGGAATGATTTCCTTTGCTTTTTGGTCCACGAGATACAGTTTGTCACACATGAAGGTCTGTCCTCCCAGGAGGAAAAGGGCATGGCCGGTTTTGCGAGGCCGAGCACAGAGGCTGGTGACTACACCATCGTTCTGCAAGATTTTCAATTTGCATCTGATCGCCTCTTCTACAATCTCTTTGCTTTTCCTCTGTTTGGTGATGAGTTCTTCCATGGCTACATTCTCCATGAGATAGATGGCTGGCAAGAGGGCCAGTCTCACAGTCTGCAAGAGCTCAGGGAGGTAGCAGTGACGCTTGCTCAGGTCATAGCTGATCCAGTTAATAGCAGACTCATACACCAGCCTCTCATCCTCAGTCTCTAGTTCTTCACTGGACAGGAGCTGGACCACCATGTCCTGGGGCAGCTGAAGGAAATCTTCATTTTTACTGATGGTCTGAAAGTTGCTGAGGCACATCCTCCAAGAGAGTTCGTAAAGCTTGGTGCACTGGTGTGCATCAGACAGCAGCAGCATGCCGAGACAGTTG
Organism: Pseudocheirus occidentalis; assembly: GCA_028646575.1. Classification (NCBI taxonomy): domain Eukaryota; kingdom Metazoa; phylum Chordata; class Mammalia; order Diprotodontia; family Pseudocheiridae; genus Pseudocheirus; species Pseudocheirus occidentalis. The sequence continues at coordinate 356,243,146 of CM053594.1, forward strand.
GTGGGATGGAGGTTCTTCTCCAGGAACTCTGCACAAGCATCTCGAATGTCCTGGAATTCTAGCATGTCTCCAGCTTCCAGAAGGGATTCTGCATTTTCTTCATTGATAATAACCCGGGATGAATAGGCGTAATCGAGCAGCAGCTCTAAGACTTCTGGATGGATAGAATTGTCAAAGTTGACCTCACTGGACTGGCTCTCTTTGAGACCACCACTAAACATGGCTTCAAAATAGCGGCTACACGCAGCCAAGACAGCCCTATGGCAAGGGAAAGTCCTGTTTCCTGCATGTAGAAGGACATCTGTAAAAAGCCGCTGCTGGCGCAGAAGATTCAGATGTGTGAGGACGCTATCAGCATAGGAGGATTTGTGGAACAAATAGATATTGATTGAGCCAGTGCTGGCCCGAGATTTGCGATTTTCATGCATGCTGACTGACATGTTTTCTCTTCCCTCCTAAAAAACAAAGAAACATTAAATACAGTTAAGAGTACTGAGCTCTTTCCAGAGAATGAACATAGAAACCTTATTCTGTTTACCCTGCTGACTAATGTTCTGAGCAGTATATAGCCAGGTCAGTATCAAGACAGAGACAATGAGCTGTGAAGAAAGGCCTTCATTTCAATAGTTCTTCTCTGCTGAGTTGCTTGAGCTATAGGCTGTTAAGATCATTGCTCAAGAGCAGGTTCATCTTGGAAAACCTGATCTCCAACTTTCATGATATTAAAGTCGTTTGCCAGTTTAAGTCAGCAAAAAGAAAATGGGAGGGAGAGACCTCCTTCTCACACCTCCCTGTCCTAGTCCTGCTGATTCACTGTACAGACTTAAAGAAGCCAGTCCTCTTTCTTCTAATATACTAGGACAAAGTATTAGCCTAATACCTTATGCAACATAAAACCCTATATGAAACAAACACCTACTAATTAAGTCCATCAAGGATTCCTTTAGTAAGACTAGATTTTCCTACAGCAAGTGCAAAAGATAAGATTAGCTGAATGTGAAGGACCTTTTAACCCAGCAGAATACCCCAATATATGATTAAGCATGGTTCTATAAAAACACAGCAAAAAGGCAGGTTAGAACCTGGTCCAAATCAGGGTAGAATATATGGACAGTCAGGATTTAGTTGAACTCTCTCATTTTACAGGTGAGGAAAATGAGTTCTGAAGAACTTAAAGTGAGTTGACCAAGGTCACTGAGGTACCCAAGGTCATGCAGTTAAGCAGTAAAATCAGGAATCCGACTCAAGTCTGTTGACTTTCTTTACACGATTTATCAATCACATTATCTGATGCTCTGCGAACTTTTCAAATTCTGGTTAAGGAATACTATTTTTTCATTCAAAAAGTAACAATTATACACTTATATATTGCTTTAAAGTTTCAAATATCATTGGCTTTTTCTTTCTGGTCCTCAAGTTTCACATCTGTAAAATGCCCAAGGGGCAGGGGTTAAGGAACAGGAGGAACTACATGATTCATCTCAAAGGGGTTTCCCTCCTAGCTTCTAACCCTCTGTGATTTTGTAATCTTCCTGCTCTATATCAGCTCCCAGAAAAACAATTGAAAAAATAAGTCCAAACTCTCCTCCTCAGCACCATTACTACTACCATCACCACCCCCATCACTAGGGAGATGCACAGATCTATGCACCTGCACTTATAGAGAACAGAAAATTCAAACATGATTTTATTACACACAGAAACAAAACCATCTGTAGAATTTAGAAACTGAACTGAATTTCCTGTGCTAGGGTATGTTTGAAGCAGATTCAGAATCTAATGCTGTCTGTTTTCCCGTTTCAGAACATTAACCTACAACTTAGCAGAAATCAAGTATTGTACTATCCTTGTAGAACTCCCACCTTCAGAAGGGAAACTGTAACCAACTCCCATCAGTAGCTCTCTGAGATCTCCCAAGTCAAGAAAATAAACTCCTGAGAATGTGTTTGAAGAAGCACTATGGTTTGTGAGGGCTTAGAGGCAGGAGATAAACAACATTGGAAAGAGTATCTTTATCACAACCTCAGGACATCAGGTTCTGAGCTCAGGGAGCACAGAAACTCCCCCCCCAACCCCCCTTAAAATGCCTTTGCAGCTAGCATTGCCCCAAGTACCTATTTCATTTCTGTTCAGGGGTTCAAAAGTATATTGCATGCACTCTTAAATATGCAAAAGTGTATTTCGCACACACATATGCACACAGCAGCAAATCTGCACTCCCCCCAGAACTAGTAGCATGTCATAAGCAGAAACAAGACAGGTGCACGGCATGCCTTTCATGTAATAAGCAACCAACACAAGGTTATGCAATCTGTTTTTCTTTATTTTGGAATGTAACCTCTTGTTGTGAATAAACAGCCCTTCACAGAAATCAAGAAGAGGCCCACAGCTTTGGTTTGCTTGGTGATAAAATGACTGCTGTGGAAAACACTGGGATGGGCTGATGCGCAACCACATTTCAGATGGAAGGAAACCTGGAAAATAGCTTTAAAAGCTACCTAACTCCACGAGTCTTTTTTACTGTTCTGACAGGTCTTTTTATCAGCATCCAGCACTAATCGAAGCAAATCTGCCTATTTTCATGGTTGTGCCCTACTGGTGATTTAAACAGTTATTTTCATGGGAGGATTAAATTTTAACTACTTTGGGGAAGGATCTGAAGTTTAGGGTAAAGGGTTTTAACCAGCAAATGATCACAAATTAAAAACTGAGACTTGGTGTAACCCCGAAAATGATAAACCATCATTGAAGTAAGCTTATTACCTAAACTAGCTTAATACACACACCCACAAAGCAGCCTAAGAAAAATGTGTATGCCTCTGGTGAATAAAAGCCTGCTACAGACAAGAAGCACAAACTGTGAGAGCTCATTTACCAACACAATAGCATGTTCCAAGCTGGACAAAATGTACACTAGTCTAGAATCCCACAAGAAGCCATGATTTTCTATTTTCCTGAACAGCAAGGTTTAGCCAAGAGGGGCTAGATCTTCCTATTATACCAACATAGGAAACTCTAGAGATCAGAACCTTCTCTTAACTGTATAGTCTTGGGCAGTTCCCCAGAGAATAGGGAATTTAAGGAACTTGCCTGGGGTTACCTGGCCAAGATGTATCAAAGGTAGGATTTGAACCCAGGTCCTCCTGGTTCCCAGGATACCACACTATCTCTCTATAGCTATGTAAATCCTACTTAGGGCTCTTAGAATTTCCATTCACATACCTCTTCAAAAGACTTCAAAATATGAGAACACTTAATAAAACATCCCTATTTTCCCACATTCTTTGTCAATTCTATGGTATTTTCCAGATTTACACATAAAAAGGGAGCTATGCTAGCTGTCTCCTTGGCTACTTTAGCAAGCTGTCCAGACAGCTACAGCTACTACAGTTAACACATATATGTACAAAAATCCAATTGTTCTCCAGTAATCTGAGTTTGAATTCTGCCAGTGTCATTCGGCCCAAAGTGAAAGATCAAATAAAACTGCCCATTCCCTGATTTCCATTTTCTTGCTTTCAATTACACAGACATCAGCAGAACAAACCTACAGTCACTAAGCTTATCTTTAACAATAAAATAAGCCATTTCCTTCAGGCTTTTTTTAATCGCAAGAAAAATAACATTTACATACAAAACTTGCAGTCAGAGGAACATAAGCTGAATCTTGCCTTTCCATGGAAAGCTGGAGAAACCTTCAATTACTCCCTATTAACTTTTCCAAAGGTGACTGTCATAGTAACTTCAACTCAACAGACAACTCTGCCATATAACACTCAACATTGTCAAAGGAACCTGGTCTTCCTTTTTTGGGTTTTACATCCGGTTAAAAATCTAGATCTCAATGTAGTCAAATCAAAATTAAATATTTTTCTCAGGTATTTGCCCATTAATTATGCTCACAGAACAAGCCAGACCTTGATATGAGTAAGAGCTTTTAATTGCAATACTCTAATATCTGTAATAATACCATGGGAACACAATTGTTTTTTTTCTCAAATACTCTGCCAAGCACAGAAATAGGCCTGCGTTAGTATTTGACTAATGAGGTTGTGATCTGTGCCTTGAAGGAAGTACCACATGCACGAGATCACAGACCCACTCAAGTACAGAACTATCTTAGTCGCGGCCAGCAAAGTGCATTCCGAATTATTTGCTGACAATCTCAGTTTCATCCCCTTCTGCCGGTCTCCCTTCTCTGAAATCAACCTAAGACAGAAAGTCAAATACCTGCATGGGGAGGAGGGGGAGGAAGAGTTTTTCATAAACCCACTGTGACTCTCATCCGCTCAAGAGGGACATTTCCCAGAGAATGAAGAATATCTATCTGGACAGCCTTAGCATTCTCCTGATGGAGGCAGGACGCCATCCCAGAAACCAACAAGCGGCTCTGTCTCCCTCTGACCCGAGGAAGGATGCTGGCTGCGGCAGGAAGCTCGGGAGAGGGCAGGCTGCTAGCAACTCCGCAATTCAGACAGCCTTAGGGGGCAAGCCCACCGAGATGGCGCTGCCCTCCCCTTCCTGCTCAGTCCGAGCCGGCATTTCGAACCCAAGAGGAGATTCAGCCCTTCTGGGGATGCTACCTGAGCCCGAGCTCCTGCTTCCTGCGGCCAGGTGAAAGGAAAGCATGCATTCTGCAGACTTGCTGGGGGGGAGGGAGGGGCGGCTCTGCCCTGGATGGGAGCCCCCAGTTCCTTCGCATAGCTCCGGACACACGTGTGCGAGTGTACACACACAGACGCGGGCACACACACACACACACACACACACACACACACACACACACACTCCGTTCCGTTCTTCTGTCCACTCTGGGTTCCCCCCGCAGAGCCCACTAAGCCCCGCAACAGGTCGGGGGCACGAGGAGAAACTTACAGCCGGGGCTGCTCCTGGACTGCCGGGCAGGGCTGGCCTCCAGCCGCACTCGCACACGGGCACGCCGGGCGGGCTGCCGGCTCGGCTCGGCTCAGCTCAGCTCAGGCCGGGAGATCGGCGCAGGAGCCGGCAACGAAGCCGGACCAGAGGCGGAAGGGCTGGCCAGGCGGAGCGGCCAGAGGCAGCGGGTTGGCGGGCAGGCGGGGCGGCCCGGCTCCGGCTCCGGCCCCGGATCGCTCGCTGCCTGCGTACCCGCGCTCTGCTCCCGAGCCCTCGGCCGGTCCCCAGGCGGCTCTGCCCAAGCCGGCCCGGAGAAACAGTGCCTGCTGAGGAAGGGCCGGGCTCCGCCGGAGGAGGCGGGCTGTGGGCTCGGGCTGCGGGTGCGGGCTCCGGGCTCCGGGCTGCGTGTGCGGGCTGCGGGCTCAGGCTGCGGGTGCGGGCTCAGACTGCTGGCGGCTGCAGCCGGCTGCTCTCGCCGCTCTTCCTCCTCTCCCGCAGCCGCCGCCTCAGCCTCCGCCTCCGCCTCCGCCTCCTCCGGCTGCTCCGGCAGTCTGGGCCCGGGCCGCGCGTGCTGGAAGGTATATGAGGCGCTGCGCAGTCGGCGAGGGGGGGCCGCGCCCCTGATGCAAAGACAGAGTGACACTCCCGAGAGGCAGGCAGCTCGGGAGGGGGCGGAGAAGCTGAGGGCAGCCCAGTGGGGGAGGGGGTGGGGAGGGTACAAGAAGAGCGTTGTCTTAGGAGGTGTACGGGATTGACGAGGCTGGATGCGAGCTGGGAGGGGGGTGCCCAAGGAGAACAAAAGCGGGCACCGCGCACCTCCGAGCCCTCCTCCCCACCCCCACCCCACGCTCTCTCTCCCCCACCCCCACCCCCCCGCTGATGGAGAGCCAGCCCTCCGAGAAAGAGATGCACCAAGGCCACTAACCAATTCAGTTAAACCGCTTAGAGGAACATTTATCGCAGTTCTCCCTCAGCCGGGGCACTGTGGCAGCGGAGGCATGTGCCAAGGGAACGGAATAGCCCGGGATGCGCTAACGCAGTTGTTCCAACAGATCCTCCCAGTGCCAGGCTAGGAGGGACACCCACCCGGTGCTCCCTCTTTCCCGGACTAAAACATGCGTGGGCATGGGGTCTCCCGTTGGGAAGGCAGGAGGATAAGGGGCGAGCGGGAGTCAGCCAGAAGCGTGTGCCCTCCTTTATGTAGAGTTCGTGGAGGGTCCGGAGGGGGCATCCTGGCAGCGCTGGGAGGAAGGGAGGAGAAGCTCGGCTACCGCGGGGCAGCTGCCTTTTCTGCAGCCAACACGGGTTGGCAAAGCAGCGGGGACGAGAAGCCAGGGGTTGAATCCGCTGTGTGCCCATCTCCCATCCCTGCTCCCATCTCCCAAGGCCCAAGGAAATGCGCCCGCGACATGCCCCACTGCCCCACCCGGCCCTGGCCCAGCCGTGCGCTCTCCCCAAAGCGTCTGCCCTCGAGTTTGGGGTCTGAGCCGGGGCGCGAACCACGTGCCTCGCAGCCAATGGCGGGGGCTGCGAGATTCAAAGCATCCTCTCGGAGGAGCCGGCGCGCTGCTTCTGCCTGCCCCGCTACGGTGATGGCCCTTTCCGGGTGCTTGTGCCCTCCCGGCCTTGGCCGCTTGGGGTGGTTAGCTGGGGGTACAGCGGCGCAAACGGGTTTTGTTTCTCTGGCGTGCCAAGAGAAAGGAAACAACATTTCAAAAGTAAAGATGTTTAAAGACATTGCACTTCCTCAGTCCTTATCGGTCTCGACTTTGATATTAAAACTAAAGGCTTTGAGTTTCCACTGAGGAGATAAAGTGTGGATTTAAAATTCTATAGCCAAGTCTCTAAATTTCCTAGGACAACCAACCACTTCATTTCACAAATGAAGAAACTGAGTCTCAGAGAGACCAAGTGGCAGAACCGTGACCGAAAAAAACGGTGAAGGGGAGAGGGGAGGGTCATCTTCAATGTCCATCTTTCCATTAGAACAGCTTCACCAAACCACTTGGCTGGATAATCATTCAAGGCTCCAGAGCAGCTTTACCCAGTATTTCCTGTTGTCCAGAGACTGATAATTGCTTTGCTTTCAGACCTCGATACACCATTTATTTCACTTCATGATTCTAATCCCGGTTTGCTTTGCTCTCATTCATCTCTGGTTTTGGATTCAGGAATTTCTTTGCATACAAAGAAGGACAGTGCCCTCTGAAGTCCTTAGTTAGCATTAAATCTGCGAAGCCTCCTGCTGGCTCCTTACAAAGCTATTTCATAATTTGATTTTTGTGTGTCCTGTGACCCAGCCTACTTAAAAAAGACAAGTACGTTTGTGACGAATTCGCAATAAGAACACACCAGCAGAAAACGCAGGGACAGCAGGAGGACAAGAAATGCAGAGAATGGGTTGTCATGCCATGTTCCTGCACAGAAAAAAATAAAAATGCATGTGTGTACATATATAATTATAAAGCCAACAATGCAGAACACAGTATCAATATTGAAAAGGTAAAAGATAGAAATGTGGATATCACACAGGTATCCATTTAAAAAGCATGTTTTTCAAGTCTGTATCAAAGTTTTTGAGGAAATAGCCAAGATTCATGAATTTTGGAAATGCCTAAACTGTTTTTTCTTCCATGGACAAGCTTGTTCTTCCATTTATTCTTCCAAATATTGTCTTCCATTTGAAAAAATTTTTGGTAATAAGGCTATTTTCTGTAATGGAGAGAATGGTAGGGCTGGAGCCTGGAAGAGTCCAATCCTAATCTGTTTCTTGCTCACTGGCAAGGTCAGGTCACCTTTGGCAGGTCACCTTGCCCGAGTAATACCTGCATCAAAGGCTTGTTATGTGGCTCAAATAAATTAAAATTTATTTATATTCTTGATATAAATAAAAATATAACGCTGTTTTATGTCAATTCCTATCCTTATTGCATCTCAGCCACTTTCTAGCAAGTCAGTTAATCTGTCCATGCCTTGATTTCCTCTTCTGTAAAATGGATATAATTATATTCCAGTGGTTCTCAACCTTCCTGATGCTGTGACCCTTTAGTATAGTTCCTCCTGCTGTGGTGACCCCCAACCAGAAAATGACTTTCGCTGCTACTTCCTAACTGTAAGTTTGCTACTGTTACAAATCATAATGGAAATATCCGATATGCAGAGTATACATTGTTACAAACTGAACATAACCTGCGGGCTGAGAACAGCTGTTATATCCCCTTATCTCACGAGGTTGTGTAAGGGTCAAACCCGATGATACATATAAACATCCTTTGCAAATTGTACAATACTATGTCCGTGTGACATGCTCTGAAATGGCAGACATCTTCGTTCCTGAACCAGAGAGGCCTTTCTTTTCTCTATTCTTGCCACTTAAGGCAACACCAAAATTGGGGAAGAGGACAGAAGGGGGGGGGGGAAGAGGAAGAGGAGGAGAACGAGGAGGAGGAGAAGAGGAAGAGAAAGGATGAGCACAAGGGAAGGAGGGGAGGAAGGAAGGGAAGGAGGGATGCAGAAAGGGAAAGAGTAAGGGAAGGAAAAGCATATATTAAGAACTTACTGCATACCAATCACTGCCCTAAGCATGAAAGAGACAAGAAACAGATGATCTGTTCTCAAGAACTTCGAATTCTAATACAGATAACACATAGGAAGGCTCAAGACAGATAGGCTTTCTAGCCATACAAAAACAAAGAGGAAGCATGTTTGTAGCTATTTGTTTAACCCTTCAAGTTGATCAGAGAGAAAGGATCCAGATATTGATTTCTTTATACTTTCGCTGGCTGATACAATGGCTGGCCAAGGAGGAAGCGATGTATTCTAACTTCGTTGATATCTGGGACTAGGAAGTAGAGGTCCTTTCTCCCTCCCCTGCCTCCCACTATTTGGCTCACTGTTTCCCTTTCCTCTGTCTTGTATCCTTAATGTTACTTCCAAGCTTTAAAGGAAATTAAGTCTGCCTGGATAATACTGGAATGTATTCAGTCCCCATCCCTCTTATACGACATCTGTCCCAGGGAGATAAGCAACTTTTAACCTGAGGTGGGGGAATAATAGGAGGGAAAGGGAAGTTATCTAAACTATAAAAACTGAAAAACTTCAACTAGTAAATGGCCCCAGAAGACCTTATATTTGTAAAACGTGTGCGCTACCAGCAGCCTCCTACAAATTGCTTGTTCATCTGCTTCAGCAGATGTAAAAGATTTTCAGGTCTTTTAGGCAGTTTTCTAACATTTCCTACATGCCTCAAAAGTTTCAAAGGTTAATATGGGCATAATTATGGTTTCTCAAATTGCATTCTTCCCACAAACAGCATCCTCATTCCTCAATTCTAAAGGCAGTACGCTTTTGTAAAGTGCAAATGAGCCGGTTGCTTATCACCTCATTCACTGGCAGAGGGGTTGAGCAAATCTTTATGTCTCTACAAAATAAAAGCATTTACCAGACAAGCCTTTAACCGTATTGTCTAACTGAAGGTAAGCAAGATAGCTACTATCTGAACATGAGCATCAAACGGCTCCCGGGATTCAGCTTGTCTGGGCTGTGCCATGAGCGTTGACTATCTCTTCAATGCCCACCATCTCAGCTCAAGTGTTTGACTGGACAGACAATGTAGCATGGGCCTGGGAGAGCTCTGTGTACACTCAGACTCAGGACACCCAACTAAAGCTTCATTTTTAATGTTCTAAAGCAGCTGTGCCCTTGGCTTTTGCCTCGTTAGGCTCTCCTAACAACATTATTTTGTTAGACTGAAAAATAAACAGCATGGGGTTATGTATTAGCTGCCGTCAAACCTAATTTATCTTCATTCTTTCCTAATTTATACTCTGGCTGAATTAATTAGAATGATCTAATTAACACTGTGTCATGGTGGTACCAGGGAAAGGACAGCTCAAGGGGATTCAACCCAACGGTCTATCTGGTCTATCTTCGGGACACACCTGCCTTTTTCCTTCCTCATTACTGGAAGCATGGAAGCTTCTGTCTCTGTCCACTGGAACAGTGTGGTCCTAATTTCATATGGTTCAGGTGGCACAGAGTTTCCTGGCTCCATTCCAAAGGTTTGGGCTTTGTTTGGGGTATTTAGTTGTTTTGATTTTGAACATTTGCTCAGGAAGGAAGATGGCAACAATTCTGCGTATCATTTCTAAGTGGCCTGGAATATATGGAGTGCATGAGGTCAGAAAGACCATTTAGCTCTCCATTTCAGAGAATAAACCAAGCTGGCATTACTTCCATTGTTTATCAGGATGATAAACTCCTTGAGGACAAGGACTACTTCATTTTTTTATTCTTGCCTGGTACAGTGCCAGGAACATGGTTATTGATTAACTAATTGTTGCAATTCATTTGTACAATCAAGGATTCCTTGGGGGCAAAAGCTCCTATTTTTTCCCCCTTAATATTTTTATCCACATTTCAAAATTATAGTTTGCTTAAAGCTATCACTCCCATCTTTATGGAAATCGCGTGTTTTAATAATCGAGTGGTTGAAATTACAGGGTAGGAAATTGATTGCCATAGTTGTTGTTAATTAGTGAAAACTTTGTAAATACTCAGTAGTTCTCTAATTTCAGGGATTCAAAAACCAGTAGAAAAATACTGTGATCAGCAAACGTGACACAGTTGTACTTGTTCATGACTAAATCAAAAGTCTTGGATAGGACCAAAATGTAACCAAGAGAATAATAAAAACATAAGCAAAGTCCATCAGGACTTTTTCATTGATGGACTTTCCAGTCTCATACTTCATCTCAAAGCACCATGATATTCTCTGCAATTTCACCCACAAGCGATTTTGGAAAAATAACCAGGTCTATGATTCCACTCTTAAAGACATTTTCAGAAGCCATTTCTCTATCTTTTTCTGAGTATTAAAAACTACAAAGCCATATCTCTCAGGAAAAGGTAATGACAGGGACTATAAAGGTCTTCTTTCTGGTCTGCATTTACCTCTTTCTTAAGCAAACCTGAGACTGTCCTTTAAAAAGCCATAACTAATGAACAAGAAGGAAAGCCAGAATAAACTGGGAGTTTCAAAAGGACTTTTGTATTCTGCTACCCAAAATAAAGTAGTTTCAAGGAAATCAACCAGGCCGATTCTTGTCCCTACCCTGCCTTGTCCCTCTACCCCCAACAATTTTTTCTTTACTTTAATGCTCATTCATATGATATATCTAAGGGAGAAAGTACAAATAAAACAGCCAATCAGTCAATAAGCATTTATTAAGTGCCTATTATATGCCAGGTACTGTGTTAAGCTCTACAGTACACAGTCTGACAAAGGATAGTCTCTACCATCAAGGAGTCCACAATCTAATCAGGTGACAATAAACAAACATATGTGTATAAACAAGCTATATAATAATAAAAATAGGTAACATTTGTATAGTGGCTACTTTGTATCTGACACTGCACTAAGCACTTCACAAATATTATCTCACTTGATTCTCACAACAACCGTGGGAGGTAGGTGCTCTTATCCCCATTTTACAGATGAGAAAACTGAGGCACACAGGCTAAGTGACTTACCTGGAGCCATACTAATAAGTGTCTAAGGCCAATCTGAATTCAGGTCTTCCTGACTAAAGAACTGGCGCTCTAGCCAGTGTACCACTTACCTTACCCAGTGGGAGGCATAGCTAATAATAATTAAAGACAAAATTAAAGAGAGAAGACATTAGACTTAAGAAGAGTTGTGGAGAGGCTTCTTGTAGAGGTGGGATTTTGGTTGAGAACATGAAGGAAGACAGGAAAGCCTGGAGGAAGAGATTCAGAGAGACAATATCCCAGGCATGGAGGACAGCCAGAGAAAAATCCTGGATCGTCCATGGAGCATCCGGTTCGTGGAACAGGAAGAAAGCCAGTGTCAGTGAATCAAAGAGAACCTCAGGGAATCAAGCGGTGTTAGCGGTACTTTGTGAAATTTGTTCACCAATGAATGAGATGACATAAGCCTCTTGTGTTATTTCTTCTTCTAGGACCAGGCAGTGTATTGAAACATACTGTTCCCTGCAGGTTACAGTTTTTAATGTTTCTATAGTGTATAAATATTATAAATATATCATACATATTTACATAAACATCATAAATATGTTATGTATATTTATATAATGTCTAACTATTAACAACAATTTTATTCTGGTGGCCATAGATGTAGAACTTAGAACTGGGATAGAACTCAGAGAGCATCTAGTCGAATCCCTTCACTTTAGGAAACTGAGGGTCAGTGGAGTTAAAGGATTTGCCCAAGGTCACACAGACGGTAAATAGCAGAGTAAGGATATGAACCCTAGTCCTCTGACTCCCAATCAAGTGCTCTTTCTATAGATGGCTTTAGAATAGTTTTGCTAAATGCAGGATCCTAAAGTATTGTGATCAAGTTACCATTTCCGCCTCTGCTTGATGACTTGATTTAGAATTCAGTAGTTCTCAACCTGTGGGTTGTGTTCAATTTGTAACAATGAAAATCCATCCTGCGTATCAGATATTTAAATTACGATTCATAACAGTAGCAAAATTACAGTTATGAAGCAGCAACAAAAATAATGTTACGGTTGGGGGTCACTACAACATGAGGACCTGTACGAAAGGGTCACGGCATTAGGAAGGTTGAGAACCACTGATTTAGATGGACACCATTTGCTTTCCTTAACTCTCCTGAAGTATTTGAGCCTTTCCTCTTCTTTGTGAGCACAGAAGATTGAATTGGACTCTGCCTTACAGCTTGAGGAAGGAGCCAAAAAAGAAAGCTCACAGCGTTTGACTTTGTTGTCTATAGACTGGTGATTTTCTGGGCTGTAATATCTAGAACATGTGAGGTCATCAGTGACGATGAAGTGCCTCTTTCCTCTCTCCTCCCTAGAATAATTAAGATACCTGGAGGGAAGAAAATGAGAAATCACTCATTTAAAAAGCAGAAGTAATTGCACTCAAAAAGGGGGCCAGCAACATGGAAGAGAAATTGAATGCAGACAGACTGGTCACTAATTTCTGCAGTTAGATAGCGAGTCTAGAATTTAAGACTAAGCAGTCATCAGCATTCTACACAGTATGTGCTCTGTACACCTTTGTAAAACAGTAATTATCCCCATTATTGAGCCAAATAAATAGAATGATGCCATCTCCCAGGGCTCTGTAGTATAACTCCTCCCTTGCAAAGGCAGGTGCCCTTGGACCATTTCCCCCATTTTCTATAGTCTTCTGCATGCTCTAGGGCTCCTGGATCTTAACTTTTAATGTGTTCCAGGTAATTACATTAAAGAACTGACTGTTGTTTGCAGCAGTGAAAATGAAGGTTTTATTTGGGCTTTGCTTCCTAGGCCGGTTGCCAAAACTCCCAAGCATGTCTGGGCATGAAGAAGGGACCAAAAGAAGGGACCTTTGTGGCCCAAAAGCTCATGTGTTTGAATAAGTATTGCAGATTTTATGGCACTTCTGAAACACAGGCCTCACTCAGTTCTATATACAGTTCAGCTCAGGCAGGAATCTGATACGGGGCCAGTAGCCTCCAAAAAGCATTAGCAGAATGAATGCAGAAGAGAAATAAGGGAGAGAAAATCAAAGGGTCTGATGTTTTTCCAAAGAAAAACTGCCCCAAACTGTTTCCATTATGATTTTGAATAATAATTCACCATATAAAAGTGTTCTTAGTCTTGTATGTGTTTTCAGTTTTGCAATTAGGCTGTTCCTCCTGTTACTTCATAAATAGATTTCATCCCAGGAGAACTGAGGATTCTGGGCAATTTTTAAAAAATAGGGAAGAAGCATTCAGCTTTCTTGATGAAATCATATAAGGTCATATAGAAATAAAACACTTCCTATTATATCTAATTTTCTGGAAATTTTGTGTTCTGCTTTTGGAGAAATTAGCCGGAATACAGAAGACCATGTATGACAAGAATGAGCCAGACTGTCTGTCTACACTGCCTGAATTCATTAGAGGCTTGGTTTGCCAAACTCTCCCCACAAAGACATTTTACAAAGGGGAGACCTGATGTATGCTATTAGCACGTGACCCCAGGATGCGTACACTGACTGACAAATGTCAAAGGCCATACTCTGGAACCCTGAAAAAGAATAATTTGGGGGACAAGTCACTAGAAAAATGCATATAAATGAATACATATACAGCTCGTTAACAAAGGGTGGAAAAAGTGCTCCAGTTCTGACACTATTGGTTGGCAAACCTGAGAAGCATCTAATCAGTAGACATATTTGCTTCTGAAATTCTGTCTCTTTAATTGCCACTTTTCACCCAAGCATCTCAAATGAGCTCATTATCTCCTTGTTAAGGAATAGGAAATTCAGATGCAAAAAAGTTAAGTGACTTTAGCATTAAATGCTCACCCAGGGAATAGAGAGTGAGCCAGTGGGGGCAACCTCGAAAGCCAGGCTCTGCTTTTCTGCCTTGAAGAGCTTTCTGAGGTTGGAGACACAATGAGAGGCACGAAACAGCTGCAGGCTGGCACGGACCGCGCAGCAAATCCTTGTGCACTTCTTCGGACGGGAACGCTGTGCAATGGGGACCCTCAGTTCTAATCTCATTTTCCCAGAAGAGCTTGCCAAGCAGGATGCTGTTTTTCTCTGTCTGAGCATATTTCCCATGCTCCTCTTTTCTCTGCTTGTCTTTTTGTGTTCCCACTTAATTTTTTATTGCTTCAAAGAAAAAGCAAGAGAAGTGGTGAAAAATCTCTCAGTGACATTTGGGTCTCGACGACTCTGTGCTCTGAGATCAATACCTTTTCCCCCTTGGCGGATCTACTAGGACAAGAAAACTGTTCCCCAGAACAAAGAAACAAAATAACCCTGAAAGAAGGTAGAGTTTCTCTTCATATCGAGCCCAGCAGCTGTGTCTACTTTTGAATGTGACAACAGTGCCCTCTTCTGGCTAAACTAAGAACTCAACGTTAAGGTCCTGATGTTAAGATCTGACAAAATTTTGCTAAATTTTTGAAAATTGGGGTTCAACACAAGACTGTAAAGTACCACAAAGGTGAATCTGGTGTGGATATTAGTGGCCTCAAAGGATCTCCTATCTAGAGTTGAATGGGAAAGACTTCAGAGGCTATCCACTCCAACCCTCTTGTTTTACAGATTGGGAAAGTGAGGACCCCTCCAGAGGTTATACACAAGTTGTCTGGCTTCAGAAAGGCTGTACTTTTTCACAGAACCCCACTACTACTATAGGGGATCTGTCACTTGACTCTTGGGGCTCTGTATAATGTCCAAGCTCTGCTGAACTTTATCGCCCATGGAGGTTTCCAGAGCTCAGCTATTTCCACAAACCAGGCTGAACCAAACTCTGAATCCAAGCCAGTCCTGCTGTTTTTTGCCTGTTATAAAAATGTGTCAAAAGTTCAGGTTGTTCTGAAGATCTCTGGGTAATGGCCATTTAACCTCTGAAGAAGTGAAAGGAGAGGCATAGTGTAATTACTTCTCTATAATGTGCGTGAACATTTCCACCAAAGAGCTTGTAGGAAGTAATAAAGAAGTTAAAGAACATTGTTTCTACTGATAAAAAGAAAATAAAATGACAGGACGGCTCCAATCCAGGGACCTTGTTTCTCTTTTAAAATATTACAAAAACAAACCTGGTGTGTTAGCTCAGGCTGATTGCTTTGCATGAGAATTGACCGAAATGAAAAGGTATTCTTGGTACACGTATGAGCTCTTCACAAGTTCATTTAAAATTTCGGTGGAACTCCTAATGAATCGGCCCAAAGGAGCAAGATTTGGTTGTGTGACATGGTACAAAGAACACTTAACCTGGAGTCAGATGAGTTCAAATTCACCCCACACCACTTACAATGTTTGACACTAGGAAAGTCAAGCATCCTAGTCTTGTGTTTCTTCATCTGGAAAATGACCAGCTGGTTTCTAATTCCTTCTTCCAGCTCAAAATCTCACGCTCCTACCTGATGGTTTGAATCCTGGGCTCAATCCCCAAAGTCTGTTTAAACCATAATATCCCAGTTTACTACTTCACCTCTACTAATGGTCCATTTCTCACGTGCCTCCTTGTGTTATGAAGGTACCCCCAGGCTGTTAAAAGCCAGTTCAGAACAACCTCTGACTGGTTGTAGCAATCTCCAAAGTCTTCAAGTTCAAACTGGCTGTGAGCTTTTTGTTGTTGTTGGAGGACCAGCCAAGCTAAGATCAGAGAGGTTCATCACCAAAGGTTGAATACGAGTAAAGTATAATTTTCATCCACAGCAATTTAATGTTTACTAAGGGTTATGACTTACATTGTAGAGGAAGAGAACACCATAGATTCTGAAGCTATTGAAGTATGTCATGGGTTAAATAGGTTTTTGTGGGGGGGCCCTGGAAGCCTAACCACCAAGAAGAATATTGTTTCTATAGGAAGGGAGCTCAGAGTTCCAGCTTAGAGTGCTGGAGTAGCTTTCCTCCCTTCCTGGGCAGAATCAGCTAGGGCCAAGCACATTCTGATCCAACTCTAAATCCAATTCTAAGGTGTATAAGTAGCGTGACCTGAGCAAGTAAAACATCTGTGAAATGGGAATAATAATAATAGTCATATGACTAGCTCACAGGGTTGTTGAAGAAAGTGTTTGATGCAAATGTGAGTTGCTATTCATCACCATCATTATTACAAAGACCTAGCTGGTGATTGTAGCCTGGAACAAGAGCTCCAATAGTATTAAGAGGAGCTAGAACGGGTAGAGACTCTGTGGTGGGAATTGTTGGGGGAAGAGCAGAATAGGAGCTCCAGAAGGAGGAGAAAGAAAGAACTAGAGGGATTCCCTTCTTTTTCCAGAGTGCAGAGAGCAGGACTGGGATACTGGGATACTGGGAGAAGGCTAAGAACATCACTCCTGCTGCACTTTGGGGGATTGGGGAGAATCCGTGGTAGGGAAGAGGAGGAGGTAGCCTTGGAAAAGTACATTGCCCTGCCCTCCCCTAGGAAAGGCTAGTATGAGGCAGCATCATATCAAGGCAGGAGGTTAGAATAATTCTAAGTAGTGGCAGTTGAGATGGAAGTTCCTGTGGCTGATCTTACTGGAAGTCTGTTGGGGGTGGCTTTTCTTCAAATTATGAAAGCCGACCCCCCCTAATGTCCTAAGATTAAGCGAGAATGGGCAAGTCCTGCCAAGTAGAAAAGACGAACTGTGGGCCCAATGCTTAACTGTCTATTCAAAATGTGGAACTAAAAGTGGAGAACCTCATTAAGTGGTTGACCAACCTGTGATGCATGTTTTTTGCCAAAGCAACTGTTGAAAAACATCACCTATTAGGACCAGGTATGGAGGAGGTATGGGCATGGCTAAGTGGCACAGATCTGGAAGTCAAGAGGACCTGAGTTCAAATTCAGCTTCGGATACTTACTAGCTATGTGGCCCTATGCAAGTCACTTAACCCTCGTTGCCTTGAAAAACAGAAGAGAAGGGAAGGAAAGGAGAGAGGAGAGGAGAGGAGAGGAGAGGAGAGGAGAGGAGAGGAGAGGAGAGGAGAGGAG
>CM053594.1:356260598-356284946 GCA_028646575.1 Pseudocheirus occidentalis
GTGGGACGTCTCATGGGATCATCTCTTTAGGGCTGATTATAATTGTTTTTTGTCCTTTGTTCCCAATGAGGACCTTGACATCAGGATGATGACGCCATGACTTGCAAGTGAATTGGATTTAAGTGGGAGAGGGCTGTGCAGAGTCACCAACCTCACTTTCTCCTCCGGAGCTACATGGGTCCTGTGACCAGATATAGATCAGGACAACTGAAGATGGCTAGTAGAAAAGAACCAAAAAAGTGAAAGATCACAGAGTCCAAGCCACTCATTTTTAAAGATAATGAAACTGAACACCAGATTATAAATACTAGACAAGTTTAACCGTTTGGCCAGAACCACACAGATAAGGAGAGAAAGAATCAGGATCCAAATGTCCAAATCTTTTGACTCCCACAGCTTCAACACTTTTTTCCAATTTACCCCATGCATATACCCATAGCTATATATAGAAAGAAAGCTGAGTATACTCTGTCCCATAAAATCACATATCCTTGAAGTATACAAGCCAGGAGTAGGTCACAGGTCATAGGGTAATAGCATTCAGAGGTAGAAGGGACCTTTTAATCAAAGGACCTGGATTTAAATTCCACTCATATGTGAACTTGGACAAGTCCCTAAGCCTTTTCTTCATCTGTAAAATAAAGGGGTTGAACTAAGCCTCCGAGAGCACTGGAGTTCTAGATTCTATGATCTTATGATCCAGTCCAACATTTACATTCTGCACATGAATTAGCATCTGATTATCTAGAACCCATTTTACTATATGTCCTCAGCTCTAATAAATGGTGTTTTCAGAGGAGAAGATTTAAGCTGTTTGCTAAAACGCAGTTTGGGGCTATCCGCATTTCATTCCATGTGCCTCCCATCTTTTAGCTGGAGGTGGCAGCTTTTTTTCATCATAGCAAATTATACTCACTAGATAGAAACTCTATCCCCTGGAATTCCCCAATATAATTGTTATTTGTATTTAACTTACGCACTGTTCCTTTAATTAAATATTGATAATCATGTTAGTATCTGAGTTACCTTTAGTAAGTAATGGTTCACTGATTCCTCCTCAGCCATAAGCAAACCTGATCTGCCCACAGTAATATCCTGTGAATGCTTAGGTATGTGTAACTCAAGTGCCTTCAGTACCTGCTATTGTACGTTCTGGGAGGTCTTACAGAAGACCCTACCACAGAAGGCAGTGAGAATCAGAGGAAGCATTTAGATTACAAGGGATATTATATTATAGTACCTGAGATGCAGACTCTTCTAAAGTTAGCCCTCATTATACGATAGAACATTTCCTAAAATATAAGCATGTTGAGAAGAGGTTTGTGGTGAGTGGGCACAGAGCCCAAAAAAGCATGTTGAAGGATTGTAATGCCTTAAAAAATCAAAATACAATAAAACCTCAGTGGACTGGAACCCGACTAAGCAGAACCAACAAATTAGCCAGCTGTTTTTCGGGACTCTCTTTTTAGGAAAAGGGGGTGAATCCTAAGTAAACAAGCCCATACTGAGGATTCTTTTTTTTTTCTTTAAAGACAGGATTTCCCCATCTTTAGCATGCTGGAAATTCAGGGGCTACTCCAGCCAGATTCCACTACTGATCAGCAAAAGAACTTTGACGTGATCCATTTCTGACCTGGACTGGCACTCCCCACCATACCCTTATCCCAGCTACCAGACTTAGTACAGATACCCCATCAGTTTTAACTCTACTGGCAGCTCAGATCTGAACCCAGGCTTCCTGGGAGCCAGGATTACCAGCATGTACCACCACACCCCACTCAGGTATACATGCTGAAAGGCTGCCTCAAGGGTCTGTTTGTAGACTGACTATAGATCCAGTTAGATTAATTTAGATTAAGAGATTAAGTACTTTCTCTTTATACATCTTCAGACCTGCTAGAGAGTTTACAAAAATGCCTTGGGAAATCAGTGCAGATTTGAATCAGTGTCTGACATGGGGGTGTGACTGGGGATAAATCCTTCTGTCTCCCTGGGTCCATCTTGTGGTTTGTCCTTCCTTCTCAGAAGGGACCATGACATCAAGAAGATAATGACAAGATTTGCAATGGACTTTGAGTGAGGGAAGTCTCTGCAAAGTCACCAGTCTCACTTTTCTCCTCCAAGAGCCAACCAGGTCCATTGGCCAGATATCTATTAGCATGAATGGAGATTGCCCAGGATGCAGTGGGAGACCTTGAACCTTTTAAACTAAAGTCTTTTCAGGTTCTCACTTTGAATGAAGCGATGCACATTCAGTGAATAGGCCTCATTAAGAAGTGAGTCAAGGACATGATATCAAGATAAAGTCAAAAATGGATATATGATTTTGATATAAAGACTGACACTATAAGCCAACTAGGAGAGCAAGGAATAGTATACCTGTCAGATCTATGGAGAAGGGAAGAATTTATGACCAATCAAGAGATAGAGAACATTATGAAATGCAAAATGGATGATTTTGAATACATTAAATTGAAAAGTTTTTGCAGAAACAAAGTCAATGCAACCAAGACTAGAAAGGAAGCAGAAAGCTGGGAAACAATTTATGTAACCAGTGTTTCTGATAAAGGCCTCACTTCTAAAATATAGAGAGAACTGAGTCAAATTTATAAGAATATAAATCATTCCCCAGTTGATAAATTGTTAAAGGATATGAAAAAGTAGTTTTCAGAGGAGATTTAAGTTATCTATAATCATATGAAAAAATTCTCCAAATCACTATTGATTAGAGAAATGTAAATCAGAATGACTCTGAGGTGCTATATCACACCTATCAGATTGTTTAACATGACAAAACAGAAAAATGATAAGTGTTGGAGAAGCTATGGGAAAATTGGAATATTAATGTATTGTTGGTGGAGCTGTGAACTGATCCAACCATTCTATTACTTTTTTTTTTTTTGCTTTTTGGAGGGCAGTTGGGGTTAAGTGATTTGCCCAAGGTCACACGGCTAGTTTTTGTGTTAAGTGTCTGAGGCCGGATTTGAACTCAGGTACTCCTGACTCCAGGGCCGGTGCTCTATTCACTGCGCCACCTAGCCGCCCCTTGATCCAACCATTCTAAAGAGGAATCTGGAACTACACCCAAAGGGCTATAAAAATGTACATTCTCTTTGACCCAGCAATACCATTTCTAGGTCTGTATCCCAAAGAGGTCAAGGAACCACATGTACAAAAATATAGCAGCTCTTTTTGTGGTGGCAAAGAATTAGAAATTGAGGGATTGTCCGTCAATTGGGAAATGGCTAAACAAGTTGTGGTATATGAATTTAATGAAATACTATTGTGTTCTAAGAAATGATGAACAGGTGAACTTCAGAAACACCTAGACTTAGATGAACTGATGCTGAGTGAAATGAGCAGAACCAAGAAAACATTGTACACAGTAACAGCAACATTGTAACAATGATCAGCTGTGAATGACTTGTGTGAACTGATGCTGAGTGAAGTGAGCAGAACCAGGAGGACACTACACACAGTAACAGCCATATTGCATGATGACTGAGTTTGATAGACTTCTCAGCAATGCAAGGACCTAAAACACCTCCAAAATATTCAGGATGGAAAATGTTATCCACACCCAGAGAAAGAACTTTGGAGTCTGAATGTAGATGGAAGCATATAATTTGCCCTCCTTTTCTTCTGTTGTTTTGCTTTGTTTCTTCTTTCTCATGGTTCCTCCCATTGGTTCTAATTCTTCTTTACATCATAATGTGAAAATATGTTTAATGTGAATGTATAAGTAGAGTCTATATCAGATCTCACACTGTCTTGGGGAGGGGAGAGGAGAGGGAGGGGGAGAAATTTTAAAACTCTAAATCTTAGGACAGTGAATACTAAAAAATAAAAATTAAAAATTAATTATATATTAAAAAAAGAAAATTTTTTAAAATTGAGTCAAAGGATGGCCCCTTCAGTAAAAAAAAAAAAAAGCAAATTTGGAGGGGAAGACCCTGAGAGTTACTAGCCAAAAGAGAAAGAGCAACTGTTTATTCATTGTTGTGGTGTTTGTCCTTCATTCTCAAAGAGGACCATGACATCAGGAAGTGATGACATGACTTGCACTTGACTTTGATTTGAGGGAAGCAGGGCTGTGCAAGGTCACCAGCCTCACCTTCTCCTCCAGAGCCATCTGGGTCCAGTGATCAGATATTCATCTGGATGACTGAAGATGGTCTGGGATGCAATGGGAGACACTGGCTGTTTTAGGCTAAGGCGTTTTCAGGATCTCACTTTGAGTGAGGTAAAGCCCATTCATCGAATAGGTCTCTTTAAGAAATCAAGATGGCCCCTTTAATTTTTTTTTAAATCAAACTGGGTGGGGAAAACCCCCCAGGTTCCTGGGCAGGAGAGAAACAGTTACTATTGACATTCACTCTGAGCCAGGAGAAGCAAGATGTAGCTATGAAGTGGTGGATGGGCAAGGACCTATTGTGGTTCAATCTATGAGATCCAGAGTGAAATAAAAGAGAGACAGAAAGACAGACAGAGACAGAAAGAGGGGGAGGGAGAGGGGGAGGGGGAGGGAGAGATGCAGTTTACAATCAGTTTATTTTCCTGCATTCGCTTCAAGTCAAAAGACTTTCTGTGCGCACGGATCCCGAGATAAGTCACGCATTACACAGTTTCTGTGGAAGCAAAAGTTTTAGTCATTCCTCATATACACCACCACAGACCCTTTCAGATTGGGGCTAAGATCAACAGACCCAGTCAACCATCAGCCTGTAATGGAACAGTCATGACAGCATGTCAACAAAACTAGAAATTATGGTGTGCCTATTTATTTATTTATTTCCAAAGAATTGTTGGGGGGTTGGGGCGTTTTGGGGGGGGGGTAGTGGTTGTTTGTTTTTTGACTTTGTATAATACTTATCTCTGACGTGAGTTTAGGCAAAGATTAAGTCAATGTGTTACAATACAAAAGATTTCTAGCTTAAAAAAACATAGTATTTTTAAAAGAGTCAGGCATTATGTTGTTGGACAAAGGTTTCAAATATGTTTTACGCTGAGAAATTCACAGACCCATAGTAAACACACCCATCTTAGTTAACATACCCTAACCTACCAAGAAGTTGTTACCTTTTCCATTTCTTCCTAATCTCCAGTCTTCCTAATATACCGCTTGGTTTCATGTTCATAGATATGGGCATTTATTTATTTGTACCTTGTCTTTACTCTTGAATTTACATCTTCCTTTACATTTCCCCTGTGCCTCTTCTAGTCTAGTCCTTTACCACCTAGACTGCTTTATTAGTCTCTTAATTGGTCTGGATGTTTTTAGTCTCATTCAATTCCAAATGACCAAAGAGATAATCTCCCTAAAACACTGCTTTGTCAATATCATCACAGTCTTTGAAAACCTCCAGTGGTTCCCTATTGCCCAGAGAATAAAGTTTAGACCAGGGGAGGAGAGCCTGTGGCAAGCCACAAGTGGCCTAGAGGGTAGAGGTTCCCCATCCCTGGTTCAGACTCTAAGCTAGCATTCAAAGGTGCTTTACAAAGGTCCCAGTTTCTTCCTCTTATTTTGTGAGTTTTCCCCTTGCACCGACCCTGTAGTGATCATGCCTGAATCCACCTCTGTTCTTTTATTCACATTAATTCCCCTGCCATAAAAGCCCTTCCCCTCTCTCTACTTATCTAAAGCCTCCATTGTCTCTAAGCTTGGCTCGTCATACCTCTTTGGCAAAGTCTTTCCTACTTCCTGAGCACCCCAGCCCAAAGGGATCCTCCCCTTCAGAGAATATCTCTAGTATCTATTCTCTGCCCACCTCAAAGTTCTAAGTATAAGCTGGACCAGCTATCATTCTGTATTATGTACTGTGTATTTCACAACTTCCAAAGATCTGTGACTTCATGGATGCTCCCCCTACATGTTTATTCACAATCCTTACATGACATAGTAGTTAGTATATATGAGCTGGCAAAAACAAACAAAAAAAAAATCCTAAAGCATCTGTCGACCAGCTTTCAGGAAATGAATCTCTCCAAATTCAAATTAATCCTCTGATCATAGCCAGCGGCCATCACAATTCAGGAAACATGATAGAATGTATCAGTGGAACAGTTCAAATCCTACCTTAGACACACTAGCTGTGTGACTCTGTGCAAGTCACTTAACCTCTGTCTGCCTCAGTTTCCTCAACTGTCAAATGGGGAGAATAATAGCACAAACTCCCAGGGTTGTTGTGAGATAATGAAATAATCTCAAATGAGATATTATCTGTAAAGCACAGTGTCTGACACATAGTAAGCTATGTTATTATTTCCCTATCTTGAAAAATCAGCCAGTGCTTGTGTCCCCCTGACACGACCAGTGTCACCTCAACCCCACAATGATCCAGTGGAGTAACACTTCTGTGGAAGGAAATCTGTCATACCTCACATCGTGTTATTTTCTTGTTCATGCTCCATCTCTTCATGGAAGCTCCTTTTGAACACGGACTGACAGTTCCTCACGCCTTCTTCACATACCTCAGGTTGGCGCTCAGTCAATCTATTCTTTTTTCATCCATTTCAACATACATTTATTAGCTACCCACTCTATGCCAGATACAAAGACAAAAATGATGTAGCCTCTGGATGGTCTCAAGGAGCTTACATTCTCTTGGGGAAAAAAATATTGATATTTACTTAGATTCAAGGGGTTTTTCCACCTTTTTTGTTATGTAACCCTTTGAGAGACTGGTGAAGCCTATGGATTCCAACCCAATATAATTTTTTTAATACATAAAATAAAATACATAGGATTACAGAGGAAACATAATATTGAAGTATAATTATTGAAATATTTGGAAAAAAAAACAAAAAAAGTTCATGGATTCCAGGTTTAAAACTCCTACTTAGAATAAAAGAAGAAGAAGAAGAAGAAGAAGAAGAGGTGGTGGTGGTGGTGGAGGAGGAGGAGGAGAAGAAGAAGGATAAGAAGCATTTTTGTAGCACTTGAAGATTTGCAAAGCATTTTACAAATATTATCTCATTTTATTCTCCCAACTACTCTGAGAGGCAGGTGCTATTTTTATTTTACTCTATTTTGTATATGAGGAAACTGAGGCACAGAGAGGTTAAGTGGCTTGCCCAGAGTCACATAACTAATATATGTCTGAGCCTTAATTTGAATTCAGGTCTTCTCAGCTCCAAGTTCAATATTATATCCATTATATCCATATCACTTAACTTCCTAGATAAGTTCTCTCTACTCTTATTTATACTTACATAACTGTTCAGTTTTTTAAAATAGATTTTGGTGGTAGTAATTTTGACCAAAAATTATATTTATGAATTTCAGTTAATTTCTTAGGAGTCAAGTTCTATCACTAGCTAGCTTTGTTCATTTAAAATTGGTAGGATATCAGACTATAGTAAGGAATACTGTAATGGGGAGGAAAAATATAGCTTACAGACAGAGCTTGAGCTAATAGAGTTAGAAACTGGACACACTTTACTAACAGTTCTTTGGAAGAAGACAAATGTTGGAGGAGCTGCAGGAATTAATGGGCAGGAAAAGCCCATTAATGCACTGTGGGTGGAGCTCTGAATTTGGGCCAGTTATTCTGGAGGGCGATTTGGGACTATGCAAACAAAATGACTACAATATCTACATCCTTTGACACCATTATGCTATTGCTTAGATAGTTCAAGGAGGTTAAGAACAGATAGAAAGACCCGAAATACACTGAAATCCTCATAGAAACACCTGGGGGGAGGGGACAGTAACAAAAGATGGAAAACAAGGTAGGTGCTCATCAATAGGAAAAAGGCTAAATAAGATGTGGCGCATTAGCATAATTGAATATTACAGTGCCATAGAAAACTATAAACATGAAGAACTCAGAAAAGCATGAGAAGATATATATGAATTGCTACAAAATGAAGTAAGCAGACCTAGGAAAACCACGTACACAATGACTGCAATGATGTAAATGGAAAGAACAGAAGGATTTTTTTTAACCTGAATCCTGTGAAGCAATAACAATCAAATTTGGTCCCAGAGAAGAATTAAGAAAATGCATTCACCTCCTTTATCTGCAGAGATGGAGATTATGGGTATATAATATTTTATATATTGTCGGTAATGCTGATGTTTTTGGTTGGTTGTGCTGAACTTATTTTTTTTCTTTTATTGCTTAACTTGCATTTTACAATGATTTGCTTGCTGGCAAAGGGCAACTAGGTGGCTCAGTGGATAGAGCACTGAGCTTGGAGTCAGGAAGACTCCTCTCCCTGAGCTCAAATCTTGTCTTAGACACTTACTAGCTGTGTGACCCTGGGCAAGTCATTTAACCCTGTTTGCCTTGGTTTCCTCATATGTAAAATGATCTGGAGAAAAAAATGGCAAACCATTCCAGTATCTTTGCCAAGAAAAACCCTAATGGGGTCACAAAGACTCAGACACGACTGAAACTATTCAAGAACAAGGGAAGGTAAGAGTCACATTAGGAAATTTAAGCATTGTAAAAACAAACAATAAAAAGCAATAAAAATAAAATCCTTAAAGAATAAAAAAATTCTTTGTATTCTTGTGCACCATTACCCCTCCAGTTCCATGATCATGTGTCTCTCTTCAGATGAGGATATAAAATGCCATGGAGATTTTCTTCCAGGCACTAAGAATGGTTGTGATACTAATGGCAATCTATTAATGACTTTCTGTTCACTCTGTATGTGCGTGTGTGTGTGTCTGTGTGTGTCTGTGCCCACCCAGCCATAATTTCATCCATGTGCGGAAGTCTTTGTATGGAAACTCATTATACCAAGGCAGAATAGCAACTCCTCTTTAATTTAGACATCTTAGAGAATTTCCCAAGGTGCTAAAAAGTTACGTGACTTAACTGACAGTCCCATAGTTCATGTGTGTCAGGAAGAGGACATGAACCAAGATCTTTCTGGCTCCAAGGCTAGTCTTCTAACCCCTGTACCATTCCTCCTTTCACTTACTGTCTCTAGACTTACAGAATATTAGGATTGGAAGGCAGATTATCTTGCTTCTCATTTTGTATCATGGAAACTGAGACCCAGATGTTCAACTGACTTGCCCCAGACCTCACTTTGGTCCAATTGCACCTTCTTTGCCTTTGGTCAGATTCAAGCATACTTGTCACTGTCGAATTTGAATTTCCCCACTATAAGCACAAAGGATGTTCAATCTCTTTTTGCAGATAGCCAGTATATTCATTATTACTGGGGCTAGTTAGAAACAAAGCATTTGTCAATAAAAGCTCTAGCTAACACATGTCAAGTAATTAATTTTTTTAAGTTAAATGTTCCTTGAATTGAACTTTCAAGTTTATACTTCCTAGGAGTCAATGCAAAATCTCAAGACATAATTCAATGCTTTAGAATTATAGATCCTAGAAGAAGAAAAAAAGGAGGGATTTTAAAGGTTGTCTAATCCAACCTCTGTCTGGAACATCAAGCCCCGACTACCTCAGTCCCAACTTGCAAATGATCAGCCAGTCTAGTTAAAAAAATCATTCATTCGTTAAAGTAGCAGATGACCCATATTCAATACAAGCCACAGAGACAAAAAAGTTGGGAAGAATAAAAAGAAAAAAAAAAGTGAGAGAGACAAATAGGATAGAGTTCATGAGACTAGGGGGCAGTGAATGGAAAAGCCAGAAAAGAGATTCATAACAGAGGAAAAGAATACAATACTCCCAAAGCCATCTGAAGTCAGGGAGAAAGGGAGGGCTATGGAAGCAGAAGGATAGGCTCAGGGAAAGCCTGCTTGAAGAAGGACAGTGACAAGAAACTCACCGCCTTCCTAGGCAGGTCCATTTTTGGACAGCTCTGCTTAACTCTCCCTTACCTGGCCCTGCATCTATCCCCACTGAAGCCTCCAACCATTTGTCCTCCTTAGTTCCACCATTTGGGGCCAAGCAGAATAAATCTAGTCGGGTCTTCTCAGACAAAGAATGGGGGCATGAGCACATAAAGGTTTATAGGTACTTGAGTTTGAATTAGTTTTTATCCCTGCCATCTTTCATCTCGGGGTAACCTATAAAATTCTACATTTCATTGCTAAATAGCAAAGCCCAATTACCACCCTTGGCAATCAATCTTTTGTGCTGGGCCTTTATGTGAAGTCCCACAATTAGGTGCTGCACTATTATTAAATGCAAATTGATTTAAGCAATCAAAAATCAAAGTTTATTATTTTAAAAGAACAGACTCCCTCCTCCCCTCTGCCCCCAGATAAATCTCCTTTTTTCTAGGAAAAGCCAATTTCATGTTAGTATTTATTCACATTGTTTTGCATAACATTTTTACTGAGCTACTTTACAATGAAAGGTCACTAGAACACATTGCATGAATGCTTACTCGATTTTGTTTTTAAATGATCGTTCTCATCCTGAGTTACAAAGCTTCCCTTATGTTATAATTTTGAAGAACTTTTTGTTGAGCTTATTTTTGTTGTTACTAAATGTATCATAGAAAATTTATTTTAGTATCCCCTCCTCTGAAATACAGCAGAGATCTGATAATGGATTTCAGACTCTGGAGAAACAGAACAGGAAAGGAGATAGAAAAGGCACCCCAATATCTTAGCAACTTTCATTTCACTTATCTGTATTTTTTTCCCCTTGGTCAAATGACTCTCCAGTACGCTAGAGGCATTCTTTGCTTTCATCTGAAATCTTGAGAGTGACAGGAGCTAAAAAGGCTCAGAATCATGGGGCCAGTAGTATAATGAATAAATTATTTCCATTTTGGATCCCTCAAACAAGGAAAGAATAGTGGACAGAGAGCTGGTGGCAAAGTCAGCAAGACTTTGACTCAAGGACCAACTCAATTCACACTTGTGAGGTGGCCAGCTGCCTCTAGACAATTCTCTGTGACGATAAAGTGCAGAGAATATGCCTAGATTGGGAGAGATACACCAAGAATTACTTACATCAATAAAATGACAGGGTTTAAAAAAAAAGCAATTTTAATTATTAAAACTCAATAAGAACAATTTTTGAATATTTGATTTGTATTTTTGTAAATTATAACCAGAATATAATTTTGCTATGAATTATTTTGATAATCATATTAGAAATCTTAATTATTAAAGAATAATTTGCCTTTTTTCATTCTTTGGGTTACAGAATATTTCTTAATTTCTGTTTCTTTGGCTCTTTATTAGTTTTAAAATGAGGTCTACAGTATTTCATTGCTCAACGTTAGTATTTAAAAAGTACATACATATATATAGGTATACATTTCATGTCACTTTTTTATTAAGATCTTTTTTCTTGTCTTTTCTCTAGTTTGGACTTTTCAAAGAAAAAAATAACACCTCACTCTTAATTTCTGTTGTGTCTTCCAAAAACATTTTTGTTAATTTGATATCATCCTAAATCCAAGCATTTTTAGCTTAGAGTGAGAAATGTCCAAACCGGCTGAGTCCCCTCATGTCCCCAGGCATATCTCTAGCACAAGACATTTTGAAATAACATTTATGGAAATCTTGAACCAAGAAAATCTCACAATATGATAAAACACAGTTTGGGTTTAGCATTCTACTTCGTGTAATAATAAAACAGCCACTTTTAATCTGTTCAGGAACATTCCTGGAGAATCACTCTCCTAAAAAACCCTCCGTTCATCTTCAGCCACCCTCTCCAAGGGCTCTCTTAGCTAGTCATAGGTGACCTGAAGTAATAAAAGGGATAATCTCTCGCTAATCAATACTTAATCCACACAGAATGGGGGAAAGGGATTCTGACCTTATGTGGATCATAACTCTTACCCCTTCCAGGGATGAGGGAAGGCTATGATCTTAACTAGACATGAAATAATTTTCCTTCTAAATTTGGTTACCACTCAAGCCATGGTCTGATTTTCATTCTTGACTAGGGGGTGGGGTGGAGAGAGTATTGTTTCTCGAGGCATTTTTATCGCTTGATGACTGTCTTGATCAGTTAGCACCCTCATACTTCCTATTAGTATCCCTCAAGCACTCATGCTTCTTGAAATGAGCATCTCCCTCCCCATTCCTATGGGTAAAGAAATTTCAGGTGAGGAGCAAAGCAGTTCCTTTCCACAGAGAAGTTGGGGATCCCTACCCCAAATAACACAAAGTTTCCTTTTCATTTTACCTCTCTTTCTTAAACTCTTCTAAGATGTTTCAATATATAACGTTAAACAACTTCTATCACTCTAATAATACTTTAAAATGTGTTCATCTTAACTCTCAAAGCACTCTAGAAATGTTCATCTTCACAATATTTTACAATATTTACAGAATGAATCATATATTCATTTTGACTTTATCTTAGTAGACGGTGTAAGATCTTGATCTATGCCCAATTTCTGCCATGCTGCTTTCCAGTTTTCCCAAAAACTTTTACCTAATGATGAATTCTTTTCCCCAAATTTTGTCTTTATACTTTTCAAATACAAGTTCATCCCATTCACATTCAAAGTTATAAATTCTATTTGTGAATTTCTCTCCTTATTTTTGCTATTTTCCTTCTCAGCCTCTCTTTTTACCCCATCCCTGTTACCTTATACACTTCTAAAAGTCCCTCCCCCACCCTGTCCCCCAGTTTTCTCACCTCTCTACAAGTTTAGCAGACTTCTAAACCCCTCCAGATGTAAATGTTTCCTCTTCAACCCAGATGAGAATAAGGTTCCAGCATTACTAGCCCTCTATCCCCACCTGCGTGTGTGTATGTGTGTGTGTGTACATATCTATCTGTGTCTAATTATAGCCATCTCTAGGGCAGAGGATGGGGGGGAGGGAAGGAAAAATTACATGATAACTTTATTATATATTTTAAAAGAGTAGCAATTGTACATAATAGATTTGCAGTTTCATGTACAATCATCTTTTTATTATACTATGTCACAGAAATCTTTGTTTTATTTTATAAATTAAAAATAATTATTTTTTAAATAGGCATGAAAGTACAGTAGCTAACATCTTGTGCAGAACTTCTTAACTTGGGGCTGTGAACTGTTTTGTAAAATATATTTTTGTAGCTATATTTTAATTTACTGATTTCCTTTGTAATTCCATGTGTTTTATTTTGTGCTTTTAAAAATCTTCTTTGGAGAAGGAATCCATAGGCTTTATCAGATCTCCAGAGAGGTTCATGACATAAAACATATGAAGAACCCCAGGTTAGAAGAAGAGGTCTAAGAAGAGAAGGGTTCACTGATTTTCCTAAGGTCTCATAGCATTCATTAGCAAAACTGAAGCAGATCCCAGAATTCTTGATTTCTCAGGCTGTCAGCCTAATAAGCCACTGTAGCAAAATGTTTCAAGAAGGGCTGGGATGCCTCTCAGAGGGAACAAAGGAAGGAGCCTTCATAGGGATGCCAATGTGGATGGGCAATTGTGCAAAGTAACACCCTCTAACCAAAGCATACCAACAACTGTTTTTGCAATTAATGGCCTTAAAGAGATGTCCTCAACACAGAGGCTCTGATTGCCTGGAGTCATATAACCAATATAGAAGGAATTGAGACACCAAGTGCATGGGAGAACAGAATGGGGGAAGGGGAGATAAATTGTCTGCCTTGGGGAAGGGGAGGAACATAGAGACACACAAACATACATACATATACATACATATAAAATTTCTCTTGGCAAATAAGTATATATTTTTATTTACACACACACATATGCATATAAGAATTTCCTGCTTCAGAGAGAGAGAGAGAGGGAAGGAAATTTTGAAATCACATGATCCTCCATACGATGGCAAGAGAAACAAAAGAAGAAAAAACTGAAGGAGGAGAAAGGACACTGAGAAGTAGGCAAGGAGAGATGAGTGCAATGGAAGGCACTTCCATTCAGAGGGTGGATACAAAAAGTGGAGAACCAAACCAACATTATTTACATCTACAGAAACTTTCTCCCCTCAGACCTTTCTGTTCTTGGATATTCTAAGGGAGCTCTATAATACATGCCTCTCTTACTCTCAAACTACCTGATCAAGCATCCTCTGGCAAGAACCGGTACTTGCTCAAAATGGCTTTTCAAACTGATCATAAGTAGCTCTTCAACCCAGGAAATTGCATCTTGATGAGAATACATGAAGTGGAAACCCTAGAACTTTGGGACATTTGGGGAAATTAAAATGTGCTTGTGAAATTCAAGAACATCCCTAGCATTGCAAAATCTCCTTTTTTGTATCCTGAGCTCTGAGGGGTTAGGAGAGTGTCCTATACCTTCAAAGACAGGCAACACAGTTCATTCAAGGAAGATGAAAGACAATATGGCTGAAGAAGGTGGGCTGAGGCAGAGGATGGAAAGAGCACATTTTGGTACCACACAACAAAGTGAGGAAGCTAACGCTAATTGGTTTTAGAGGAAGCAATTAAGGAATTTGAGGCAACACGGCATCATGGACAGAGAGTTAAGCTCAAAATCAGGAAGATCTGGATTCAAGCACTGCCCCTCAAACACACTGGCTGTTTAATCCTAAGCAAAACACATAACCTCTCAGTGCTCCCAGCTGACTCTCCAATGCTATAGACTGACAACACAGATTTATAAATTTAACAAAGAAAGCAGAAGAGCAGGGTTCACCTCTCACATAACAGAGTCAGTAGGAGAATTCTGGGAAGAAGAGTAAAAAGAAGAGACATGAATGATCCTTAGAGACATTTCAATTAATGCCTTTGCTTTGAGTCAACTGTGTCGGCTAACAAGCTATTGAAGGAAATATGCTCATGGGCACTTACGAGCTAACTTTTAGGTAGATAAGGCCTACCAAATGCTTTGAACCTGGGTAACTATCCCTTAGAGAATCCAATATTCAACTTCAAATGAGGGAGTGAGCTCAGAGAAGGGCACACATTGTGCCGTATATTTTGTGGCACAGAGACCTGTGAGAGGGTGTACTTCGTGTGCACTGGGGGAAGGGATCTCTTTTTGTTGTTTTATTTATTACGCTATTGAATTAAATGTATTTTTGTTTTGAACTAACGTGTTCTCTGGCTGGCTGGTAAAAGTGAGCCCATCAGCTGACACTCATGAGCTCTGGTTTTAAGTTCAGACTCAGAAAGTCTCACATGCAGAATCATTTCTGGGGGCCTACATGAGAGGGCATCCCAAGTGTTATATTCTAAGGCCCAGCTCTGGTCTCCACCGTGAAGCCTTCTTTGACTTCTTCCTCTCCCCACTGCCCTCATTTCTTATAACACTTTGTCTAGATCCCTCCTTTTCATCATCCCATTTGTGTTTGCCTCTAAGAAGAGTGTCTGATAGTGTATGCATCGTGGGCCTCCACTAGACTGATTGCTTTGAGGGACAGCTTAGACTACTTTTCATCATTGTATCCCCAGTGCCCTGCCCGGTGCCTCATTCACAGTAGGCACTCAATAAATGCTTCTAGAATTACTAACCAGAGTGTAATCACCACGATGCTTCCAATAAATGAATGGCGTAGAACTTCAGCATGTAATAAACTTATAACGAACTTTAAGTGGCACTAATTAGACTCTCCCAGTGTTCTGAAATTTGTATAAAGCCTTTAATACAGTTCCTGACTGATGAGTTACACTATAAATAAAAGTAAAAGTAGTAGGTAAACGCAGAAACTTCAAATTAAAAAGGATAGAAAATTCCTTATATCACATGAATACTTTTTACAAACTAGTCAAAGTCATCCAAACCCAGTGATTTCCACATTCCTCTCTGGTTATCATAAAAAGCCTTTTTCTCCTTTTCCTCTCCATTATATGAAACAAGTCACATAGGATGAAGAGATGGGGATGGAATGCAATTTGCACCAGTGGAGGGAGTACCCTCTTCAGTGAGTTCTTAGATCCATCGAAGTATCTAATGAAATATTGCTGTAAGGGAATCTGAAATCTGAATATCCACATCTCGAATCCAGACAAATTATATTATGATTTTTCTGTTTACAAAACTAATACTAGCTAAAAATTATATAGCTTTTAAAGGTTTGCAAAGCACTTTGCAGACATTACCTTATCTTCACAATACCCTGGTGAGTATTCTTTTTATCTCCATTTCACAAATTCAAAAACTGAGACTTAGTGACTCGGCTAGTAATGTTGGAAGTGGGATTAGAACCCGTCTTCTGGAAGCTAAGAATAGTGCTCTTTCCATCACAGCAAGCTAATTTATTTATTTTAATGCTGAGCCTTCCCAGAGCATTTTAAATAGCATTTGATTTAAACAGAAATTTTCAAGGGAACATCAATCAAGAAAAGTATGTCCACTTCTAAATAACATTTATAAGACTTCCTTCTCAGCAGCTGAAGTACAACCCCGAGCCCCCATGAGTAGGTAGGATGGTAACTTGGAAAGACTACTAACCCTTGAAGGATATCAGTTCAAACCCTCTCTCTAGTAGGATTACTGCCTTATGTCCTTGGGCATGCTATTTCATCTTCCTGGACTTCTTCAGGTGTAAAAAGAACAGATTGGACTAGTTTAGTCCTAAGGCACTGAAAAATTAAATGACTTTCCCAGAAACCGTCTGTCTGTCTCTGTCAGTCTGTCTCTATCTTTTTCTCTCTTTCTTGCTCACAACCAAATTCATAACTAGTCTGAGTCATGGAACTGGAAAGACAGTCTATTTTTAAGCATGTGCTTCCTGTCCTCTTAAAGTTATAAGAATTGAGGAAGACTATAGGACATATAATTATATTCTGCTGGAAACTAAATTGGGTCTGACTAAATCACAGCCAATGCTGTAAAAAATACCAGGGTCAAACTGTGATCTTGTGCCTGAGGATTCCAGGGTTCATGATCAAGGATGACACCATAATTACTGAACCTGAGGTTCAAACTAAGGACTGAATATTCTTGGATAAAAGTGATGGTTTAACTCTCCACCTACTAGCGGAGGAAAAACCCAAATGCTAATGAGTTGTCTTAGAAAAAAACAATTTTTAAGGCCTCCATGGGGAAGGAATACGTCCTCCACTCATAACTGTTAAAAGAGAGCTTGTGAAATAGGAGCAGAGTGGACAGTGTGTGAGGACAGCTCCCCTACTGACCCTCCCAGCACACATGTGGGAAATACATCTTACAGAAACCCCACGAAGGACTATAAAATTCGAGATTGTGCAGGTGGGTTCCAAGCTAAGCTTTCTTAATGAGAAAATGTGAATGAAGAGCAAGCTTGAAGAAATCATTATTTCATAAAACTGCAGATATTACAGAAGACAGATAAGAAGAACATAAACAACTATAAGATCAAAGAGTCTATGGATCAAATTCATTGAGAAAGTAAGTGAAAATGTATTGGCCGGGCTCTCTCTCTTCAGTCAGTTCCCGATGTGTCGAGTTTAATGGCAGCTTAAATTATATCTGTAATTTTCTAAGAGACTCAGGAACTTTTCAAGTTCGTAAATGGACACATTGACAGTTCCCAATCAATGGGATATCATTTCCCTGGGGGACTATGGAAATATACCTTGCACTCTAAATGCAATAAAAAGCATGACTGAACATGCCTCTGTTCTTCATAACACCAAAGATCCACATCTGGTTCATAAAAATGTGCATTATACAGAGGTTGTATGGATGCCAGATACTTATTACAGAGACCTGTTTTATCCATTTAGTCTAATTTCCCAGATGTTTTATTACTTGTAGACAGGAGTATTGTTGAAACTAGTGATTGAAGCCTATTGCTTTCAAGGAGCAAGGCTACAAGTCATAGGAAGTATTTGTGGGATGTATAATTTATGACAAGTCCCAAACCCCTGTTTGGTGAGACCTACTGCCTCACTTGGTTACAAGTACATACAGAGAGAGAGAGAAAGACATAGAGAGAGAAAGAGATATATAGAGAGACAGAGACAGACAGAGAGAGACAGAGAAAGAGACAGACAGAGACAGAGAGAAAGAGAAAAAGACAGACAGAGACAGAGAAAGAGAAAGAGAGAGACAGTGACAGAGAGAGAAAGAGAAAGACAGAGACAGAGAGAGACAAAGACAGGGAAAGAGAGAGACAGAGACAGAGAGAGACAGTGACAGAGAAAGACAACAAAGTACTCAGTTTAAGTTAATGCCAGACTTCACTGGAAAAAATTGCCTCTTGAAGCATGCACTTAGTTGCTGTTTCACATGCAAATCGAGGGAGGAATAATTGGAATAATTTTCATAACAGCAGGTCAAGTTGGTGGTGTCATTGACAATGGCGCAGGTCAGCACGTGAGTTCAGATGCTTAGGGGCTTGCACCCTATTATCCAGTGAGAAATGAAATCTTGCTTCAACCAGAGGGAATTTTGTCCACTTAAAGACATCAGCTTCAGGTTCCAGGGGAAGCTGGCAAGTATGGGGGCCAGACAATGAGCTCTTCCAGATAATAAGTGCGGCGACATGAGCCACACCTGCCAGCCGTCAGGGCCCCCAGCTCATTAGCATAAGGGAACCCTTCTGGCTGCCGGAGCACAGGCACTAATTAAAATGAATCTTACTGCTTGTCAGTTCCCCCTCCCATCAAACAACTAAATTAGGTGTCAGCAGCTCCCAAGTAAATCATTTGCCAGACAGAGGCTACATGTGATTGATGCCAAGCTGGCAATGTTAATTGCAGAGGTATTAAGACCCCAGAGCTTTTGCTCCACTCCCCAAACACCCCCCCTTTTTAACTCTGAATTGTTGTTCAGTATAGGTTAACAAATCTACAGCACTAAGATTCAAATCATATCTTCTGATTTTATCTGTGACGTTATAGGGAGGTGAATTTCTGGACGATTCTTTTCTTCTTGGTGCATGGAATAGGATTCTTGGAAACAAAACAAAACCATTACCCAATTAGTATTTTTAACTCAGCTTTTGGTGATTTAACCATGAATGACTTCCTAGGGGTCCAGTCCTCTGCAGAAACATCTCTTAGAGCAGGTTTAGACATCCTTTCTTTTTCCTTACGTCTCCCACCTTCACCCTCCAATAGGATGACTGTGTGTCCCTACAAAGGTTTGAGCTATGAGATAAACCTCCCTAGTAATAATAATAAAACTCTTTCAAGCCCAGATGATATAATAAAAATTGTGGTCAATGGAGAGTGAATTGACAAATGAGAATCAAAAATGTTCCATAATGTAATCATTAAAGTAAGCCCTAGCCCAAGTGTTTGCTTTGTCATTTAGAACACAGCAGTAAAAAAACTGAAGGCAGAAGTACAAATACACAGCAGACGGCTGAATGACCAATAAAACATGTAAAACGTCTGTGCGTGTAATGTCCAGTCATGAAGTGTCTTCAAATGCAGTCACGTGTTTATCTAGAACAGAGAAAAGCCATTCTGCTGAACAGACCAGTGCTGTCATTACAGGAGGCACATGTTTTCCACCGACACGTTCTGGCATTCTCCCATTGGTCTCTTGCCTCAATAATAGAGTCCAGCCTTCCTCAAACTGAGTCTCTATCTGGACCTAATTGGCAGAATCCCCGTGCCAGCAGCACTGACTGTATATAGCTGTGGAGATGCTATATATCATTAGGGCTGGCTGGGAGCTCATCTCCACGTTCATCTTGTAACACTATGTCTTCCCAGAGGGTTCATTCATTCATTGAATAAACATGTAAACAAACACATGTTTATAAAGCTACATATATGTGTGCACACATACACAATGAAGCTATATCACAGACACATGGACACTGTCTCCACCCTCATGGTGGAGACTTACAGTCTGGTAAAGGAGGGGAGACACGTTTACAAATAAATGAAACACTAAGCATAGGAGTGACTGGCTTTAAGGATGGTTCTTTATCTACAATACCATGCTGCCTCTTCAAATATGGCAGTATTAGAAAAAAAAATAAATGCTTTATGGCTATTACAGAGAGTGGGGGCTGAGAGTTTAAAGGAGGGGAAAGGATTTAAAAGAACAAATGCACAAGTTACTGCCCTAGGACCTGGGGGTACAAACACAGACATGGACTCAGAGTTTGTAATCCAGAAGTACACCAATAACAGTGCTCCATAGGCAGTGGGGTAAGTCAGGCAAAGCCAAGGATGAGCTGCTTGAGGAGACAGCCTGCTTTCACTTCAAAGTGAGGTCAGAGTGTGAGAAATATAGCCAAGGAAGACTTCATAAAGGAGGCGAGTCTGAGCTAAGCCTAGAAGGAAAAGTGGCTCCAACAAGAAAATGACCAGGGACAAGGAATCTGCTGTGGGTACATACAGGAGAGGTCAATATCAGAGGAGGAAGGTATGGAGAATAGTACAGTTTGGTCATATGACAGGGAGAAGTATAAACAAGGCTGGGCAGGTGGGTGGAGATGACATCCAACCTGGGCAGTGATAGAATGATTCATAAAGGAAGTAGTATTTTAGGACAGGTAAGATTTAGATAGCAAGAAACGGTGGAGCGGCATCACAGAGCTGGAGAAGAGCAAGCACAGCAACGCCAGAGAGCACCATGAACAGTACTTGATCCTCTTAAGTACGGTCCTTCCTTCCACAATCTGGGAAGTTAGGAGCCCACTGCTCCTCGTTCTGGAAAATCCATGTAAAATGTCTTGGCCCTCCCTCTGGACCACAGAAGAAGTCTGATTCCTTTTCTTTTTCTTCGATGGGGTGTTTACAGTACCTTATTGTAAAATCTGGGTTAAAGATTTGGTCATAGGTGCTGTGTCGTCGCTGGCCTTCATGCGTCATCTGTAGCTTTAGCAAAATTTCCCAAAAATTCACATTTAATTTCTTATGCCAATTCACAATATATCAGAACCATGATGGGGAAAGTCAGGATGTGGAAGGGATAGCTGTAGCAAGGTCTTGGGTATAAGCTTCCAATCCAGGACTCATCCCTTCTGTAATACGTAATGTGCAATGCCAGATGTCAGCCCAGCCTTTTATGCCTCTTTCCAGCTCTCCAAGAGGGCTTCCATCTTCTTCTTGGCTCCGCCCCTTTATCAACGGCGCTCCAGATTCTTACATTGAACTATGATTTTATGTGAATTATTTAAATAGATCATAACAACTCCCACGCTCTGAAAAAAACTCCTCCCTTCCTCTCTTACCCAAATATGTTGTATAAAACTTTAATCAGAATATTAGAAATAGACTGAAGCAAACTGATGTCTACACACCTAACCTGAACAACCCTTCCACAGCGGGAGTCTGGACAAAAACCCCAGAAGGATCATTTCTTCCATGTGATCCCAGCAGGATCTTGGTTCTGTTTTTGTTCTTTGTTTGGGGCAGAGGAGGGAGGTGATTTGGTGACTCCAGAATGCGGAGGTCAGCCCTAGAAAATGGTACAGTCTGTGTATGCTGACTATCAAACAAGCTGCTGTCTCTACTTCTCTGTCCCTTGGGCTTCTCAGGTGGGATTCTTAATTTGTGTCTCTTCTCCAGCAGGACAAGGCATAGTGTTAAAGCATCATAATCCAAGCTGTGCGTCCTGGCGAGAGAGAGACAGAACCACAGATCCCTGCCCCTACCTCCCAAAGGGTGCCGTTACTCCAGTCACCCTCATATTCAGTTCACCAGATCAATCCTTCCTCTGGCATCCCCTACCACCAGGGCTGGGAAACCTGCAGCCTTGAGGCCGCATGTGGCCTTCTAGGTCCTCAAGTGCAGCTTTTTGACTGAGTCCAAGTTTCATAGAACAAATCCTTTTTATTAAAGGGATTTGGTCTGTAAGTTTGGATTCAGTCAAAGAGCTGTACGTGAGGGCCTAGAGGGCCACATGCGGCCTTGGGGCTACAGGCTTCCCACCCCTGCCTACCACCATATAGTCATGTATACTTTTTTTCATATTCACCTTCCTAAGGTTCTCAGGATTTTATGGGTTAGAATCCTTTCTAAAGCATTACTCACAAGCTCCCATCTATATGTGTATTTTTACTAGTCAGCCAGAGTCCAGCCTTGGTTCGAAACAAACGCATCACATAAAACAGCATGTTTTTGTGTGGTTTGGACTGCACGGTGTCATTGTAAGAATATATGTGAAGGGTGAATTTGTAGCAATAGTAAGCTATAGTCGCTTCCTTTATAGTGCTGTAAAACCTCCAAATCATACTTCCTGGACAGCTCCCATTCCAACTAACATCCTTATTGAATGGTGTGACACCTTCCTCTGTCATCTTAAGTATTGCTCTGGGGGAAGCTAGATGGTGCAGTGAATAGAGCACCAGCCCTGGAATCAGGAGGACCTGAGTTCAAATCCAACCTCAGACACTTGACACATTTCCTAGCCATGTGACTCTGGGCAAGTCACTTAACCCCAATTGCTCTCCAAAAAGCAAAAAAGACGAAGAAGAGGATGATTAAAAAAAAAAAAGTATATAACATGCTTTCTATAAGTTTTATCACCAGAGAAACCACATCTCAGTTCCAGGGCTCATTTGCATTTAAAAAAAAAGACTGAGGAATAATCTCTTACTTTGTAAGAAGGCACTTCAGAAAAAGGAGGCTCAGGATATAGAATGCTAGACCTGGAGTCAGGAACAGTTCGAGTTCAAATCCAGCCTCAGACACTAATTGTATGACCCTGGGCAAGTCACTTAACCTGTTTGCTTTAATCTACTGGTGAAGGAAATGACAAACCACTCCAGTATCTTTTCTAAGAAAGCCCATGGACATTATCGTCCACAGGATCACAGAGTTAGATATGACTAAATGGCTGAACAACTTCGGAAAAATAGTAATGAAAAAATATAGTCTCAAAGTAAACAAAAGCTCTAAGGCCACTGAAATAATCAATGGCACATTGAATCAGGCCTATGGTCTTCTGGTAATTTAAATGTCTGATGTCTATCTCTGTGTGGAAGCACTAGAAAGAGTAGATTCTATTATCCCCATTATGGCTTATTCTAATATATCTTTATTGAAAATTCTAATGGACACATAATGCTCTTTTGTTTAATTGGGTACTTTGTTGATACCACTCACTTTGTTTGAAGTTAAAGAATGTTAGAACTGGAATTTTATCAATTGTCTGGACCTGGGAGGCTAGGTGGCACAGTGAATAGATTACCAGCCCTGGATTCAAGAGGACCTTAGTTCAAATCTGGCCTCAGACACTTAACACTTACTAGCAGTGTGACCTTGGACAAGTCATTTTACCCCAGTTGCCCTGCCTTCCCCCATCCAAAAAAAAAAAAAAAGCAAAAAGAAGTCATCTGGATCAATTCTGTCATGTTATAGAGGAGGTGACTAAGACCTCACAAGGCTATGTGAAATACTTAAGTCATGTTCCTAGTTAGTGGAAGAGCCACTTCTAGGTCTAGAATCCCTGTTTCCCCATTCCAAGTCTGCTGCTTTTCCCTTTACACTATATTACTTCTTCCTTTCCCTTGTCACCAAGAAGGAAGACCGTAAAATAGAACATGTAATAATTTTCCCCATATTAGGGGAAGTTGGTACCAAAAACATGCCAAGTTTAAAGAGAAAAACAGTGATGTTAGGGCTGGTGCTTTCCATTAGTATGCAGTGCTAGAGGGCTGAAAAGGGCAAAGTTGATTTGAGAGCACAGATGGGATAGAAAATGTGGGCATTTCTTTCACTCATTCTAGGTTAGAGCCTCCAATGTGCCCTCATTATTTTATGTTAAATGTTGTAAATTCCCCAATCTGATACTGGTATGTTAAGAAACACATTTGAAAGCCAAATAGGGATGATTTTTAAAATTAGGTATCTTTTTAAATGATCTGATCCTCCCGAAGACAGTGAGCTTGTCAGAGATGGAGGGTAACAAGAAAGGAAAGGCAGTTGTGCATTTAAAGTTACAGCCACTGCCATGTATGTGCCGGACCTACTTAAGTAGATCCGAAAGAACCTTGGTACTGACATTGGACACAGAGTTATTTATTGGAAACCTATCAGAAGTTAGTAAAGGAAGGGGTACGGATGCTAACACATTGTTATAGGGTGCTGGTCTCTGTCCTAGAGACGTGAAAGGGCCGATTGTGCTCGAGACACAGTGGATCTGATCATCACAGCCTCATTCTGTTGATTCATCTTGGAACAAAGGATACCACGAGAAGGAATCTGACTTAAGAACTCAGAGCCACGTAGTCACGTCTCCGGAAGACTGAGGATGACACACACTTCCTATTTCTCTTAGTGGAGAAGTGACAGAATATAACAACAGAATTAGACATGTATTTTCATGCATGATCAACATGTGAATTTGTGCTTGTCCTATGGGAACATGATTCTAGGAGACTCCTGATGGAGATAGAAGGTTGAGACAATTTTTCTGGACAATGTCGATGGAGGAATTTGTCATGCTCGACTGTGCACATTTGCTAGGAGTTTTTTTTCTTTCTTTTTCCAGGGGGGAGTGGGAGAGGAGGCAGGAAATAGTAAAGTAAATTTTCATTATTGAAAAAAATTAAGAAAAGAGAGGTTGGAGGCAATATGGGGCAGTGATAGAAATGCAAAAGAAGAAAAAGGTGTCCACATACATAGAAA
>CM053594.1:356300094-356365075 GCA_028646575.1 Pseudocheirus occidentalis
CTAGGCGAGCCGGCGTTCGGAGGATCCCCCACCCGCTCTCCATGGCTTCTCGAGAACTGGAAGCGGAACAGAAAACTGTTTGGGGCTCGTTTTTCCGGTGGGGTGCGCTCTCTGCTGCCTGCCTTCTTTGGGGTAAGCCGATACCCTAATCGCGGACTAGGGAGGCTCCCAGGACCCTTCCAGCTCTCGTAGGTTCTTATCCTGGGAGGACAGAGAGCTGTTAAACTTGGCTTTTCGAGGGAATTGTGGAGGTTGGCACAGCGAAGATATGACTCGGCCTAAGAACAGGGAGTGGGGAGGGTCAGAGCCCTAAAACCTGGGAACATCAACCCATTGCAGACAGCCTTGAGACAGGTGCTAGGTGGGATG
The DNA here is from genome assembly GCA_028646575.1 of Pseudocheirus occidentalis. Lineage (NCBI taxonomy): Eukaryota > Metazoa > Chordata > Mammalia > Diprotodontia > Pseudocheiridae > Pseudocheirus > Pseudocheirus occidentalis. The sequence continues at coordinate 356,300,464 of CM053594.1, forward strand.
TGCGGACCAGCGGCTCTCGGGCCTCTCCAGCCTGTGAAAGAAGTAGCAACAGCTTCTTGGAAAGAGTTTTTTAAAAAGGTTAAAGAGGCAGGTGGGAGAAAGGCCTTGGAAACTGTCAGTAAATAAAGTATGTTCAAAAGCTTCATTCCCACCACGTTTGGGGTCTAGTGAGAAAGAGTGGAGACTCTTAAGTGGGCTCTGAAGACCCGTGTGCAAAGGGCCTGCTCTGCTACTTACTAACCTGTGGGACCCGGGGCAGGTCACCTCTGTAGAAGGAGGCAGCCTGGAGGGCCTTCGAGCAGCTGCTCGGAGCTCTGATCCTAGGAACATGGCCTTTCAGGGTGGATCTTGTTCCTCCTACTGTATTTTGGGACAAGCTAGTCATTTTTTTTTTTTCCTTTCAGGGGGCAGTCAGATTGAAGATGTTTGGAAGTGGGGGAGGGGGAGTCTGATGGATGTCATATGAATCCCTTGAGGGTTTTTGTCTGGAAAGATTTCCACAGGATTCAAGCTGTCTTTTGGCAAAGTTACAAAGTTTGTTGTTATGCTGACTTAGCAGCAGGCAGGAGAAATAGGGGGACCTGCAAAGTGCAGGGATCTAAGGTAGAGTTATAAAGTTTTGAGCTCTGAGGGCAGGAAAAGGTTAAGGGAACCTGCAAAGAGCAGGGGCTAGAGGTGCAGTTTTTATAACCATAAAACTGTCAGATTAATTATGCTAACTAGATGGGCAAGGAGTTAGGGAGGAGTTTAGGAGTGGTCAGTGCTTAAAGGGACATGTACTTTTTATATCAACTGGGCAAGCAAATTACCCATAATTCACTGGGAGATCCCCTGGGGGGGCTATCTGGAGGTGTGGTTTTGGGCTTGTGACATCACTTTTGGTCAAGGATGAATGGGATATATCCAATATGGCTGTTGGGAGGACAGGCTTGATTGTTTCCAAGTCTGGGAACTAGACTGATTAGGGATTCAGGAGGTACCGTATTGGGACGGAGTTATCTCCTTAATAATGTTCAAGGCTTTTGGGTGCTGCTGGCCACTTAGAACAAAGGGCCTATGCATTTCTCTAAGGGTTTGTTTCTGTATCTAGGCAAACTGCTAGCTAAGGGAAGGGGGAAAGGGAAAGACAGAGTTAATGCCTTTCTGGCTGGGGGGAAAGTGTGACTTTTACAACTTAATTGCACAGGCTTGTTACAAACTGATGTTAGACACATAGGTACCCAAACACAAGTGAGATTTTACAAACTGAGGTTACAGACAAAAGCATCCCAGACCGCATCAAGATGACTACCACAGTTCTTATTTACTGCAAACCTGTGAGTTTTGAAACATGAGAGGGAAGGGAAGCTTCCATCTCTCAAAATAGGAAGACCTGTAAGATTTTGTAAAAAGTGAAGTTGACTATTAGGAATCAGAGAATTAGAGAATTACTGAAAAGCATAGGCTTGCAGTGCTTATTACCATAGTGACTCTGGCTTAGAGGGCTTTCCTTATCTAAACATGTGTTAGTACTTTGTACTAGTTACCATCAGATGAGCAAATAAACTTAGATTGACCAGCTTATCTAAAACCATGTAGGTCGGAAGTGTCAGAGGAAGGACTTCTGCTCAGCTCCTATCACCCCATATCATCTTTGACTGTGATGTCATTGCTCTTTCTACCATCTGCCTTTTGCAATTTTGTGTTACTTAAGAGATTAAATTGGAGAAATACCAAAATAATAGTATAGTGACGGACAACAGAATTGATGTGGAAGAGACTCCCACTATATGCAGAGCTGGCCCATGGAAATAGGATTAAGCTTATTTTACTTGGCTCCAGCAGGTAGCGCCAAGTAGTGAGAACTAAATGGAAGCAGGTTTTGGCTCAGTGAAAACTTCCCTTTAACTGACCTGACTCAAAGAAATAGGCTAGTTGGGAAGGCTGGGAGATTTCTATCATTGGAGGCCTTCTGGGGAAGTTTAGATCATTGTCTGAACACTTATCAAGAATGTTAGATTTATGTTTCCGAGATTAGATAAGACTAGAGGTCTTAACCTCTATCTTAACCCGGTACCACCTGGGTACTGACCTCTGTGATTTATAAATGAAACAGCAATCCAAGAATAGGAACCTTAGTAAGCTATGGGAGTAGTATTTAAAAAAAAAAAAAAAAGAGCTGGCTGACCTGGAGAATTTACCTTATGAGCTCACCCATGAAGTATTTTAAATTAATTTACAATCTACATATACGCAGGCTAACTGCTGATAGAATAATCTGTACCAACATTGTTATTTTGTCAATATGAAGTTATAAATCATATTCAAGCAGTCAACAAATATTTGTCTAAGAAGTAAAAAAAAAATTCTGCCTAGAGTATGGTACATTATTTTATAGGCTATTGTTTGTTATTCAGTCATTTCCAACTCTTTGGAACCACATTTGGGGTTTTCTTGGCAAAGATACTGGACTGATTTGCCATTTCCTTATAGCTCATTTTACAGGTGAGGAAACTGAGGCAGACAGGGTTAAGTGACTTGCCCAGCTAGTAAGTATCTGAAGCCAGATTTGAACTGAGGAAAATGAGTCTTCCTGACACCAGGCCTGGTGCTCTATCCACTGTGCCACCTAGCTGCCTGATTTTATGGTGTAGGAGCTTATGTCTTCAGTTCTTTTATCTATCACTTCCTTCACATTTAATATTTAATCATATTTTTGTGAAATTGTCTTTTCTGGGGATTTGGTTACTAATAGTAGAAGGTGTTCTAGTAGCCAACTGGCCAGTTTGAGAGGGGCTAGTGTGAATGCTGTGGTACTGATGACTCTGTACTCTCTGTGTTCATAAATTTAAAATACGCCTGCAAAGCGTTTGATGTTCTTGTTAAAATTTGTTTCTCAACACAGCTATCACGAGTACATTTTTTACAATTTCATGAAATCCACTGATCATCCCAAGTCTTTTGCTGGAAAAGAACTCAAACAACTTCTTGTCACCATTACCTCTAACTCGGAGTGTGATGCTTACCCCAGCAGCGATTCTGATGAGTCTTGTAAGTATCGTATTTGATGGCTAGTGCGTACTCCCAAACCAGAAGGTCTTCTGTTGCCAGGGAACAAAGATGAAATATTAACTTTCCCCTCATGGGCTTATAATGCATGACAGAGAGCCAAGGAAAGAAAGCGAGGAAGAGCAGGGACCCTCCATCGCATAAGGGTGACCCGGCGTTTGGCGTCAAAGGGCCCGAGTTGAACCCAGACCCCTCTGCTATTTTTGTATGTGTGATTTCTCTCAACTGCTAGTGCTCTGTGTCTTAAGCTGTCGTGCATTTAATCATTTTGTATTCGTTCTCTTTATATACTTACATATGCATTTGACAGCTTTCCATCGTAGCATTTAACCGTGAGAAAGATGACTGTAGAGAGCCAAGATAAAACCTTATTTATGTAATGCTGCTGATGATATATGTAAGACAGGGACTTAGTGTAGTGCAGTGATTTTATAGAGAGGGTAAAGGGGACTGCCCTTGTCTAGTAGAGAAGAGGGTGAAGCAACAGTCTAGTTGACCAAAGTATATGGCAAGAGGTTGCAGAGGGAAGAATTATAATGCATTACATTACTCTCGTGGAATCTTTGCTACTGTGCTTTATTAGCAATAGCTAAAAAAAAAAAAACAAACGAACCAATACAGACTACCACAAAAAAGAAGAATATCTTTATTTATGTGACTTCTGAAGAGTTTAAGATGTGTTACATATTTCAGAGATTGCTTCCTACTGGAATTTTGTCAGAAAACAAGCGTTTATAAAGTCTGATTTCTTTAAATAAAGCTATTGTTTTTAAGCCACAAAAAAAATAATAATAATTTTCTTGCAGGGAGTGATTGCTTCATTCCTCATGTTGGTACCCCCAGCACCCAGCACAATGCCTGGCAGTCATTTGGATAAATCTTAACAAACCACATGTCTGTCTGTCTGTCTTTCTTTCTCTTTCTTTCTTTTTCTCTTCCTTCCTTCCTTTCTTTCTCTCTCTTTCTCTCTCCCCCCTCTCTCTCTTCCTTCCTTCCTTCCTTTTTTCCTTCCTTCCTTCTTCCCTCCCTTCTTTTACTTATTTTTGGAGACAATCAGGGTTAAATTACTTGCCCAGGGTCACACAGCTAGTAAGTGAGTAAGTGTCCAAGGTCAGATTTGCACTCAGGTCCTCATGACTCCAAGGCCATCAGAGGTATTTCTCAGTTCCCAGATAACACACTGAATAATAGCCATACAAAATGAAAGCAAAACTAATTTTATGCCAAGTAGGAGATTGTGTTTTAAGAGGGAGTAACTTGTACATACAAAATACTGGATAACTGAGTCATCTATCCCTCTTGGGCAGCGATTCTCAATCTGTGGGTTGCGCCCCTTTGGGGGTCAAACAACCCTTTCACAGAGGTCACATAAGACCATGGGAAAACACATATTTCTATGGTCTTAGGAACTGAGACAGTGCATTCCTCTATCCAGGAGGGTCTGCCCACATGCAGATACGCCCCTACATACAAGTATTAAAGGGTTGTAGCATTAGGAAGGTTGAGAACCACTGCTCTTGGGTGTTATTTTCTTCATTTGATGAAAGGCTTGAATTAGATGACCTCAGTCTCTTAATCTGTGATCCTAATTTATCAAGGAAATCAGAATGAGCTACTGGGCAGGGCGGAGTACTGAGAATTCAGAAGACCTGGGTGATAGATACTCCTTGAACAAGTCATCTACTTTCTTTTGAGTCTTAGTTAATTCATCTGTAAAATGGGTCTTCCCGAGGATGACTCCAAATTTTATGATCTCCCATCTCATCTCTGACATGCACTGGCAATATTGATCCTGGGCAAGTCTCTTGACTGCTCAGCGGCCTGAGCAGCTCTCTTAAAGCTATAAATTATGTTTGGTTTGGTTTCCTTTTTCCTATTGTCCACTCCATTGGTTACAACCCTTCTTTACAACCAGACTAATGCCCAATATGAAAGTATTTGCAGATCCTATACTTGATTGCACACCGCCATGGGTGGGGAGGGGGAGAGGGAGAGGAGGAAACTTGAAACTCAGGGGACTCTGGAACTGAGTCTTGTAAACTAAAAGTAAATAAACAAATCAATTTTTTTTTAAAAAAAAGAAGCTGTATGTTACAGAAAAGGTGCCTCATCTGGGAGTTCCTTATGTCCACTCAGGTCCTGCTGTCATCATTATTTGGAGAAACAAAGTGGAATAATGGATAAGATGCTGCCTACTAGTCAGAAAGGCCTGCCTCAGACACACGGGGCCTGGGGGCCTCTGGACAAGTCTCTGTAACTCTCCTTGTCTTACAGAATAGTCATTTCTACTGTTAATAGAACAAATAAGTAAATAAATAAATGGTAATTTATATAATACTAGTCAAGGGAGTTTCTCTATGGAAAATTTCCTATACTGAATGGAGAAAAAAATCATCCTATTACTTCCATTCTGTTAAAGCCAAAGAAATTAGGGAAAAGCTAGTTTTATCTTTGTTTTTCTTTTCCCTGAGGGTATGTCAGAATAAATGAACATAGAATTTTGGAGATGTAAGGGACTGAGAATGGGAAAGCAGGGAGTTCAGGATAACACTGGTGATTCTAGAAGTTGATAAAGAGAAATCCAAGTGGTGGTTATGGCGTTTATTTCAAGAGGGTAGAAGGAAAAATACTTGACAGCCTAGAAAAATAACAATCCAATGAGGCGGCTGCTTGCTGACTCTCCATAAATCAAAGGAAGGCTTTCCCCACCTCGGCAACAAGTGATTTTTCAAAAGTTTTATGATGCCTTTTGATTTTATGTGGCATTTATTTCCTGGCACACTCCTTCCTCCCATCTCCAGTAAACCTTCCCTAATAATAGAGCCAGCACATTAAGGTGTCTTACAGCATAGGCAACATCCCATTCCAATAGTCCCCCTTCTCTCACCCCAACTTCTTAGTCAAAGTCAGAAAATTATTTCCTTATCTCTTCTGAAATCCAGCTTGGTTGTTTGGTTTCCTTGTTTGGTGGTTGTTGTTTTTTTTTATATTTACTTTGCCGTAGTCACCACGTATCTTGTTTTCCTTATTTCACTTTGCATGTTTGTCTGAATTCCTCACATTCAGTATTTCTTGTGACAAAGTAATACTGCAGTATGGACGTGTACCACAATTGGTTTAGCCATTCCCTAGTCAATAGGTATGAAATTTTGGTGTAAATAGGACCTTTCCTTCCATCATCTACCACTTCGGGACATGTGCCCATCGATGGGATCTCTACATCCAAAGGCATAAACGTTTTAGTTAATTTGGGGGGGGGGCTTAATTCCAAATTGTTTTCCAGAATGCTCAGACCATTTCATGGTCCGCCAACGGTGTGTTATGGAATCATAGATCAGGAACCAGAAAGTACAGCAGAGGTCACTGAATCCTTTTATAAAGAACAAAACTAAGACCTAGATTACCCTGCCTATGATCACCTAACAGTAGGTGACAGCGTCATTCATAATTCAAACTCAGACCTTCCAAGGTTGACCAGAGTTGGTTTTTTGTAAAGGATAAGACACCTACAAAGGGTAGACCCCGAACTCCTCAAGTCCGAATGATCTCTAATTGTCTCTTTTTCTGTTCTGTAGCCTGGACTTAAGAGAAATACTCACTAGTTTTCAGTTGTATCATCTGTGTACTGAATCTTGAAATCTGAATGTGGGATAATGATAGTCAATTAAGATAACATTGAATCTTCACCTATTTTAAATTCCAGTCATACTGGTTGGATTTTGTAACACGGGTTTTGAAATTTTTTTTGGTGTTATTCATGGCTTGACCTCCTGAAGCTTGGCGAGGAGGTGATTGCCACATTTCATCCTTGTAGATTTAGCTGGCTTTGAAGTAGCCTAAGAGATATTTTTTTTAATTGCAAGATTCCTTGGGTAAGTGTGCATTCATCTCCTTCTCTTACTAGAAGTTACTGCTATATGTGGCTTAGTCCCTTCACCTACATAGAATTCAGGGCATTTTCTAATAAAATTATACCCTTTACCTCTTCACTAAATATGATTAGCACTGAATATATAGTTTGGGGGGGGTTGCTTTTTTTCTGGAGGGGTACTTGGGGTTAAAGTGACCAGCCCAAGGTCACACAGCTGGGTTTTGTGTGTGTGTGTGTGTGTGTGTGTGTGTGTTAAGTATCTGAGTCCACATTTGAACCGACTCCAGAGCTGTGCTCTACTCACTGCACCATCTACCTGCCCCTGAGTATATAATTTATAGTCATATACTGACAGAGGTCTTTTCCAGATCTAAGACTATAAACCTATGAGCTTGTAAAGTTTTGTGGTCATTTGAATAATTACTTATTTATTTAATTTTTACATAGACTTTTCATTTGTTCAGCACTGAGGAGAGTGCTTACTAAGTAGTGACTGATTGAATGACTTTTATTACAGTCATTGCTGTGTTATTTTGAAGAATAAACAGTCCTAGCATATTAAAAGTCAAATGAGATTTAAAAACCACTTTGTTACTGACTCCAACCTCGTTTTGTGGAAACAATAATAATTGGTATTTGTTTGGTGTTGTAAAGTTTGCGAAATACTTCCCATAGGCTTAGAGGTCATTTAGGCCAACCCCATCCCTTTTCAGATAAGGAACTGAGTGCCATAACCTGCCCAAAGTTATAAAGATAGAATTAATAGTCAGGATTTGAACCCAGGTCTCTTGACGTCACTTTTGTCTCTTGCTGGCTTATCTGATAGGTGTTATCATTATTTACATTTTACAAATAAGTAAACTGAGGATTTGAGAGGTTAAGCTGACTCGCAGATACCTACAGGTAGTCATTGTCCCACGTGAGATCTGAGCTCAGATGTTTGTGACTCCAGGCCAGGTTTTTGGTCTGTTGTATACATACAACTTGAGACTTTAATGAGATTCATTGGTACCCATGCAGATAAGGTGACAAGTCGGACTCCATGACCCAAGGGCCGGCTCTAAATGTGTGATGCTTTAAGTAACTAGATTTCTGAGTCTGCAACAGCAGACTAAGTTCTAGACTCTAGGTAAGAACTAACCAGTACTGGATTGTACCAAGGAAACACTTGGATTTTCACCTTAGTAGACTGGCTGATGAGTGCTGTCCTTTGACAGATAAAGTTGTCATAAATACTTGCTCTTCACCCATGATGTGACCGTAACCTGCCACATGACTGTCAGTTCTTGCTAACCAGGCTGTGTTTCGCCCTTTGACCTCTGTCTGGTGAGTCCTTAGTGGGCTGGAATGGGGCCTTGGTCAGCACAAGCTGTCCCCGTCCCCCTCTTCTTGGCCTGTGCCCATCAAGCTTCTTCTCTGGCTCCCTGCAGATGCTGCTGCTGCTGTAACCAACCCTTATTCCGCACTAGGTGGGCAGTCAGCCGAGATGCCTCAACTTAAAGAAAACAGGCCTTGGCTGCTTCTGTGTAACAACGCTGAATGACCTGTGGGTTTTACTGTGGTCATCAAATACAGCTAACAATGAAGTGAACTTGGCACTGATTGAAAGCCTGCGTTAATTGTTGCACTGTGTGGTAATTAGGCATCTTTAGTAAATAGATTGGTTATATAAGTGCAGTCCTGCAGCCAATTGTACTTTTGCACAAAGTAATCTTTGTTTCCCTTTTTGTATTGTAATGAGTGTGGTTGTGGACATCATGCCCTTTGCTCCTCCTCCTCCTTCTCCTCACACGTCCATCTGCAGAGTCAGAGGCCCTGAGCCTGAGTCCTTAGCACCAGAGACTCCTTTGCCATGGACAGAATCTCTTACACGTCCCAAACCAGAGGTTTCCTTGTCCTCACCTGCCTCGTTCTTAGGCGAGGAAAGTGAACCTGCCACATTCACCTGGGCAGGGGGAGGCTTGAAGCAGCAGAGGGTGAGGCTGGAGGGACCTGAGGGATCATTTAGTCTCATTTCACCTGTGAGAAATTGAATTTGTCAATTTGTATGCAGAGGACTGTACTAAGTGCTGTGTGTACAAAGATGGGTAAAACCATGGTCCCTGCCTTCAGGGAACTCAGATTCAATTGAAAACAACTGTGTACATACGAGATCCATACAGTGCAGGGAGGCAAAGGCTTGGCTAGTCTCAGCAAGCAGCCAGGGTGGAGGGAGGTGATGGGGGAGGACGTGGGGCTAGGACAGTGTCCACAGAAGGTTGACCAATGCGGTCATGGTGACCCATTGAATAGTCTCCTGCAGGGAGGGGGAGCCTGCAGCCTCAAGGCCACGTGTGGCTCTCTAAGTACATATGGGCCGCCCTTTGACTGAATCCAAACTGAAGTTTGGCCACATCTGGCCTCGAGGCTGAAGGTTCCCCACCCCTGGAATGTCTGCCATTGAAGTATACAGTACCTATTGTCGTACTTTTGGCAAAAAATGAACCTTGATTTCCTGATGATGAATTAAAGCCTACCAAGTAAGTCTGAATACAGATTTCTTATTCTTTTACTTTATTTGGAATTAAGACTTAAACTATAGTAAGAACTCTATTACCTATTCTCGCCTCAGTAGGATTCTTGAATATAAATATAGGCCGTGCTGTAATAATTGTTTTGTTTTGTTTTGCTTATTGATTAACAGACTCTCTTTCTTGACTGCAGATAAATTGGTTGTTCGGGATTCGGTGGCAGTGCTAGAAGCTAGAAAGGTTTGGGGCGCTTTACGAGGTGAGTAAGCACTTTAATTTTTATCATTTCCTGAGTTGGAAGTATACAAGGTATTCTTTACAAATATGCAATTGCCACAATGTCACACAAGATCAAATAATGTTAAGAGTTTGTGTGGAAAACCCTGTGGGGAGGGGGAGTGTGATGTAGTAAAAAAAAAAAAAACAGCTGGATTTGAAGTCGGAGAACTTATGTGTGACCTTGGTCAAGTCTTCCCACTCCTCGGGACCTCAGTTTCCTCATATGTAAAATGAGAGAGTGGGACTAGAGGAACACCAAAGTCTCCTTCAAACTCTGTAGCTAGGATCCTGTGAGTCTTAAAAAAAAAAAAAAAAAAGAAAGATCTGGGAGTTTTAGTGAACCACAAGCTTCAGGCAAACAATGTGGCCCAGCAGCCAGAAGATCTAATATGGTCTTAGTTTTAAAACTATGTATATAAATCAGAGATACTATTTATTTAGTGGTCACTCTTGTTAGTTGTAAGCTACGGTTTGTTGTTCAGTCATTTTTAAGTCCTGTCCAACTCTCTACGACCCCGTTGGGGTTTTCTTGGCAAAGATACTGGAGGGGTTTGCCTTTTCCTTCTCCAGCTCACTTAGCCGCTGAGGGAAACTGAGGTAAACAGGGTTAAGTGACTTGCCCAGGGTCATGCAACTACTAAGTTATAGTATGAACTCAGATATGAACTCAGGAAGAAGAGCCTTCCAGACTCCAGACCCAGCCCTCTGTGCACTGTGCCATTGAGCTGCCCTTATAAGTTATATAAGTTATAAGTTCATACTGTTTTAAGAGTTACTATTTAAAATAGTAACAAAATTATTACTATAATAAAGTCGTTGTAGTAGCAGTGCTATTATTGTAAGCTTTTAACTGATAAAGCACATTCTTCACAGTAGCCCTGTGAGAAACACCGCCATTGAAGAAAAAATATTAGTGCCATACTCTCAAGTTTTAGGTGTAAGTCAGCCAGGAACAATTTTTATCAATTTAATGTTATTCTAAATCCAAGCATCATTCTGCTTGTGGAGAAAAATGTCCAAACCTACAGGGTCCTGTCATGCACTGGCCATGTGTCTAACACAAGGCATTCTGAAGTGATATTTATAGGAATATTGAACATGGAAAAATGTCACAGTTTGATAAAAGGACGGGTAAATATTCTACCCACCCAGTAGTTTCTTCCCTGAAACCACCGCATTCCTCTTTGCTTATTGCCTTCAAGCTCTCCCCAGAAGAACCAGAGACCTCCCCTAATCCTTTTATGAAATGGAGAAAGAGGGATCCCATTACCCCTTAGATGGGACATACCAGGCATATGCCAGATGATTGTTAAACTTTCAGTGCAAACATTTACACTTTGGCTTATTTTGTTGGCTGCCTAGACTTAAGTGATGGGGAAAATGTCAGTGATGTGTATTAAATGACATGTATTAAATGTGTATTAAATGATGTGTAAAAGTGTGTCCTGAGAACTATTTTCTTTGGAGAGCCAGTTGTTAAACACATACCAGCATGCTACTGGCTGTATCTTCCATCCGTTCAGTAGCTGGGAGATGGTTATGATTAAAACTAGGTATTGAGTATTTCTCCTTGTAAGTGTGGTTATGAACTTTTAATCCATTTTTAGGAGCTTTAGCTTTCATTTTTAACTTCATAGACTTTTCTAAAGGGTAAAGGACTTTAGGGAAATATTCATTTCTTAATACTCAGTTGAGCCAAAAAGGAGGTTTATTCTAATATGTCCTCACTCCATGCAGGGGAGAAGATTGTAGATTTAGAGCTAAGGGGACCTTAGAGTGCGGAGAAGTCCTGCAGGAGGAGGCTCTGGATCTACGCTTGTTTGAACTCAGAGGGCAAAATCAGGAGGAACAATGTATAGAATCTGCAGAGAGACAGATTGTGCCTTAATTTAAGGAAAAAACTTCCTGATAGAGTTCTCCAAAAGTCTAATGAGCTTCCAGGAAGCCTTCAGGCAGAGGCTGGGTGAGACTGGAGAGAGTGCCACTCTTGGACTTCTAAAGATCCAGGTTCAAATCCTACCTGTGGCACTCATTACCTGAATGACCATTAGAAAGCAAATTAGCCCCTCTGTGCTTTGGTTTTCTCCTCTGTAAAAGGGGATTGAACTTGAATGATATAATGACTAGCTCTGTGTTTGGGGTTTATAGAGGTGGGGAAAGTTTATAAAATTACAACTTCTGGAATTTAAATGTAAATAAAGTAATATGGGTGTTGGTGCCCTGGCATAAACCCATTTTAAAACAAATCCAGAGTCAGTAGAGGTTATAGTTCATTTTTCCCCCTAATTTGATGTATGAACTTTTAGAAATAAGTAAACACTTAAGCATACTTAGTAGGTATATATATTGTATGTATGTGTGTCCAGAGAATTATATTACCTGCTTTTGGATTAATATTTGGACCATGTGACTTATACTCTCTGAGCACTTGTGTTTATAATTATATATGCTTATTAAGCTGTGCATTTTACATTTTCTAGGTTTGGAGACTTTTAGTCAATTGGTTTACAAAAATCCTTATGGAGCTGTGAGTATCCCTGTAATATGTAAATTAAATTAGTGCTGAGTACAATTGAATAAAGGGATGAAAAAGTACTTATTAAGCATCCCATGTGACAAGTGTGCTGGGAACACAGATGGAAAAGGGGCAGTCATCTCTACTAACAAGGACTCACACTCTAATTGGGCCAGACAGCATAGAAAGAAGCTTCAGCTGCTGGACAGATGCCCTAAGGATTTAGCAGCAAGGCAAAACTCCCATGAAAACTAGGTTTATTACAAGAGGAATGAACATGCCTGTGGAATAGTCCTTACAGAAGTTTGCATTTTTATAATAGTAGAAGAAAGGGAGGAAGGGATAGCAGAAGGGCATGACATGGGAAGGGGAACAGTGCAGCTCAGGTGGCAAAAAAGATAGGACCACTCCCTGTGGGGAGGAGCAAGGTGATGGCAAAAGCCTCGTTCTTTCCCCTTGGGAACCGCTGGACTATGAAGATAGGAGGGTCCACTTATCTGCACAAGCATTTTCCCAGCCTGGTACAGACTGGCCGGCACCTGTCTTGCCTCCCAAGGACACAACAGGGAGTCCCAGCTTTTGGGGCAACAACAAATTATGTCAGATCAGGGGGAGCTTCATCCTTGACACATTCAGCATCTCCTGCAGGCATTGGGTCCATTGTTTCTGAAAATATTGCAATTCAAAAAAACAAGTTCAGGGGACCCCTAGACAGCCTTTAACTATAGTGTGTGTGTGTATTTACACACACACAATTTATACTTTTATTCTATATATAAAATATAATGTGTATATAATTTAATAAAGTAGTAATGAAAGTGCTATATATATACATATATTGTTATGTATTATATTCATTATAATACTGTATTATATAATTATATTGTATTTCTTATGTGTCCTATATAGTATAAGTATATATTTCTTAAAATTATACATCACAGAGAAGCTAGGTGGTGCAGTGAGTACAACACCAGCCCTGGAGTCAGGAGGACCTGAGTTCAAATTCGGCCTCAGACACTTGACACACCTACTAGCTGTATGACCTTGGGCAAGTCACTTAACCCCAATTGCCCTCCAAAAAGCAAAATATATATATCACAGTTCAATGTTTCTTATATAGTCTTCTCTTATTCTTTGTTTATTGAAATGTTTGTGTTTGTTGATCATTTAAATTGTCAGTTAAAAAAAGAACATTCCTCAAAAGACCTCTTAGATTTATTGACATTTGAATGACTCATTATCCCAGTGTTTCTCTAACGCATTGGTTTGTAGTGGTTCTCAATTTCTTTGGTCTCAAAATTCCTTTATGCTCTTACCAATTATTGAGGTCCTCGCCAAAGAGCTTTTGTTGTACGGATTATATCTGTTGCTATTTACCGTATCAGAAATCCAAATGTCTTAGTATTGTTATAAAAATAGTTTGGATCTCAGTGATTCCTCGAAGAGTCTTGGGAAACCCCTGGGACTTTCAGACCAGACTTTGAGGACTTTTGATCTAAGCAATGAGAGTAAAGTTTTACTTTGTTAAGGTGGCAGTGGTGAGCCTTAAATTTTAATTCAAGTTGAGGGAAAAAAATTTTTTCAGTTCTGTGATTTATTTTTCATAGTATATGGTCAACCAATCAGAGGTGATTGACTCTCCAAGATTCAGTTATAGAGGAGTTTTAATCGATACATCCAGGCACTTTCTGCCCCTGAAGACTATTCTTACAACCCTGGTAAGTTTTCTTATACTGTACCAAGGTACACAAGACTCCCATTCATAATAGCTCACATTTCTATAGCTCTCCAAGGTTGACAGTGTTTTTCCCAATAGCTTGGGAGGACTAGGTTGTATAACAATCCCCATTTCACACATAAAGAAATTGAGAAATAGAGAGGAGCATGAGTGCACAGTCTTCTTTAGCTGAGGACTTCTGTACCCAGGACCCCCCCCCCCGCCCAGTGCCACTTTAGAACTTCTTTACAATTCTCACTTGATCTCTTTATCATCCATTATGGTCCTTAAGATGTGCCCATGAAGGCCCAGAAGAAAGTGGAAAGTCATGTTGTTTTTCACTGAGAATTTTTTTGTTTCTTTTCACCAAAATTTTATGAGCAAGCCTTATGCTCTGAAACAAAGTGACTTAGAAAGTTTTTTGCATTTCTTTTCCTTTAAGGTTTTCTTTTAAAACGTCCCTGAGTTTGCAACTCCCTGCTGATTTATAATTCTTGTTTCGCCTCATTCCCTCATAGCACTTTCAGAGATTGAGGGGGGAGCTTTGTTGCCCTTCTTCCACACTCTCTTCCTGCTTCCACTTCCCAGTCTTACTAAAGTTGCTGTAAGTGTTTTCTTGTGTTCAAAGGTCGGAGATCCCTGCCCAGTGTAGTGGAGACCTTCATGCAGTAGTGGTGGTGGTGGTGGTGGTAATATCATTTATGTAAACTCTATTGGGGTGCAATGTTTGGTCTCTTCCACACCTTTCTTCTCTTTGTATTATTCAAGTGTTTTCAGTTATTTCTGACTCCTCATGACCTTACTTAAGAATACATTGTGGCAGTCACAGAAATACAGGGAGAAATCTTTCAGATTGCATTCTAGATGCTGCCTGACGTGTACAAAAAATCATTTTGAATTTATTCCTTTACAGGATGCCATGGCATTTAATAAACTTAATGTCCTGCATTGGCACATAGTGGATGATAACTCCTTCCCATATCACAGTACGACTTTTCCAGACTTAAGCAGCAAAGTGAGTAATTTATCCAGTTATTCTGTCTACAAAGCTCTTATAGAGTATGCTTATGAATTAGAATCTTGAATGATTGCTTTTATATACAAATTCACAGCTTAAAGTACACCTACTTTGCATTTGTTTTTATTAGATTGTAGTGTTAGGTATTTATTATTTGAAACTTATAAAATTAGCTTTTATTTTTAATAAATTCTGGGGAAAATGAAAATAAAATAAAACTTTTAACTAAATTAACAACCAGAGCTATTTATGAATAATAGAAATTAGCCATGTAAATATAAATATGACAGTTTACCTTTGGCAGGTTATCAGTTGATTTAAGAAATGGCAAGTTACCATGCTTTGAAGGGCATCATCTCAGGACTCAACCAGGCTGTCTTAGGGTAGGGGATTGCTGGAACCACTGGAAGAAATATTCTTTTTTCTTCTAAGACAGTGGTTCTCAACCTTCCTAAGGCCATGACCCTTTAATACAGTTCCTCATGTTGTGGTGATCCCCAGCCATAAAATTATTTTCATTGCTACTTCATAACTGTAATTTTGCCACTGTCATGAATCATAATGTAAATATCTGATTTGCAGGATGTATTTTCATTGTTTCAGATTGAATATGACCCACAGGTTGAGAACCACTGCTCTAAGAGGAGGAAATAGAAGTGCTCAGGAAGGCAGAGCCAAAATGATAACATGAGGGGAAAAAAACAGTGGACTCCCTGCTAAAATTTCCCAAAACACATCTAGAAAACACACCAGACACATGCCTAATGGGGGAAATCCAAGCAAAAGTCAAGTCATTTTTTTAGCCCGGGTTGCCCTAGGGAGGCAGAGGTCCACAGACCCTGAGAACCTGGTCTAACCAGGAGTGCTCAGCACTGCACACTCCAGCAGAGGGTTCAACAGGACTAAACAAGATCCCATTCTCCATTGGGGGAGTTCAGTGAGAGGGTGAGAATGTAGATTTTTCCTGATTTTATTTTTTTCAAAGAGCACAAGTCAATTCTTTAGAGATAGAGTTCTAAGTTGTATTCTGATTGTGAATTAACTTGGGGAGGTTTGATAAGGTCATCCTTAAAGAATCTGGTTTTAAAAGCCAGTTATTTGTGACCAAGAACATTTAAATCTTTCACTGCTTTCTGGAGAGTAGGGGTAACCTGGCAAGCATTCCAGAAAACAGAAGACAGTGGGTCTTGGACAGATATTTTAATAAAGCTGTGATTGTCTAAAATTTAGTGAAAAGACAATGACGTGATTTTTTTCTTTTTTCTTTTTTTTTTTTTGCTTTTTGGAGGGCAATTGGGGTTAAGTGACTTGCCCAAGGTCATACAGCTAGTAAGTGTATCAAATGTCTGAGGCTGGATTTGAACTCAGGTCCTCCTGACTCCAGGGCCAGTGCTCTACTCACTGCGCCACCTAGCTGCCCCCAATGATGTGATTTAGAAGAAATTCTCATAGTAGACTTTCTTCTTCTGTTACCTTTTGCAATATGTATTATAAAATAAAGAATCTAAGTGTTAGAGGACCATACACAGATGTTCCCAAAGTGAGCAATACCATCCCTTTGGGTGTGCTGGAATGATCCATGGGGGCAGTAGTAGCCTTGGGTACAGTTGGGGGTGGGGGGTTGAATTAAAAAGAAGGAGGTGGTAGAAGCATAAGGAAAGAAGAGAATTTTGAAAAAGCATTTGTATAGGTTTCATATGTTGTGTAACAGAGTTCAAGTCATAGTGATTCCATATTTTCCAAACAAAAACAAAATGCAAATTATAACCGCTCACTGGTCAAGTCCACCAACAGGTCTTAACAAGCAAATATTGACAGGCAAGTATGTTGAGTATTGTTGGGAAGTCCAGCATGCGTCAGCAAGAGTGTGTGTGTGTGATGACTCATTTACAATATGATACTAGATGGTTGCACGGTGCAATATCGTATCGTCAAAATTTCAGTGCAGAAAAAATGCACGAACTTAAAATAATTTATTATAAGTTGCATCACTTTTTAAAAATATTTCTATTTTTTAGAAATGACGTAATTTTTTTTAACGTCAGAGAATTCCAGGGAGGTGCTGAGTAATTTCTTTTAAGGGGGTCATCTAGCATGTCGAGTTATTAGAAAAAATAAAGTTATTTGTAACCTTTTTGAAGTAAAAATTGGAATTTCAAATTGCTTGCTTTCTCAATGGAAGGGAGAGGAAGGAAGGAAGGAAAGAATTTGGAACTCAGCAGTTTAAAAAAACTAATGCTATAATTTGTTTTTATGTATAATTGGGGAAAATAAAATATTAAATAAAATAACAGTAAGAATTGGATCACCAGGGGCGGCTAGGTGGCACAGTGAATAGAGCACCGGCCCTGGAGTCAGGAGTACCTGAGTTCAAATCCGGCCTCAGACACTTAACACAAAAAACTAGTCGTGTGACCTTGGGCAAGTCACTTAACCCCAACTGCCCTCCAAAAAAAAAAAAAGCAAAAAAAAAAAAAAAAAGAATTGGATCACCGAAAAATACGAGGACATTCGAATCAGCTTTATGGATTTTAACTTTAATAAATGTAACTTTTACAGGGAGCCTATTCTCCTGCCCATATTTATACTTACACTGATGTCAATACTGTAATTGAATATGCTCGATTAAGAGGAATCAGAGTTATCCCGGAGTTTGATACTCCAGGTCATACGGAATCCTGGGGAAAAGGTAAAAAGTTTGTTTTTTATAGCTTTAGAGAAATTGCTATTTGAACTTCTTTCAAGTCATTTTATAATGTTATAATCCCCTAATTTTTTATTATTTTAATAGTATAGTTAATTTTATAATCTGTCATTTTGTTCTCCCTGAGGCAGTATTCATTTTTAATAAAATATGGTTTCTTTAAAATTAAAAAAAAGCAAATAGCTGTTTTTGTTCAGCCCTTTGTTGGAATCATCCTCATCCTTCTGGTGTATCAGATTTCCAAAATGTCACTCAGGGCACCTGCCACGATCAAACTTTTCTTCCTTCCTTCCTTCCAAATCTTAAACCTCTAATGAACAAATTTCAGGTTCCAGATCTGGCCCCAGCCATCTTTTCAAATTGATTGTTCATTATTCCTCCTCCTTCACCAGACACTCATAAGCTTTTCCCTGTATACCACCTTCCTTTATCTTCACCCTCAGGGTCTCCTCATAAGCTGGAGTAGTGTCTGAAATACTCCCCTCTTAAGGCTCAACACCAGCATCACATCCCTTAAGAAACCTTTCCTGATCCACCTCTCCTCAAAGTCACTTGGCATTTCTTTTGTATTTCTCATATTCCTCTCGTGGAATTCCAAGCTCCTTGAAGGCAGGCACTGGTTCCCTTTTATGTGTGTGTCTCCAGCACCCAGCATATGGCCTGGCACAGGGTAGGTCCTTTCAGCTCGGTGGCGCCCCTGGTTCTCTTCTACCCTCCTTTCCATTTCCTGGTTACCCTCTATTGGATGTGCTCCACCTTATCAGTATCTTTCTTAAACTGTGGTGCCTAGAACCAAACGAAATACTCTAGAAATTGAAGCCACTAAGACTCTGCTGGAAAAAATAGAACTACTTCTGTGGAATGAAAAACTTCATTAAGAGAGTGTCTTAATTTTTTGGTTGCAGGTCAGAAAGACCTCTTGACACCTTGTTATGAAGGATCAGAGAAGACTGGTTCTTTTGGGCCTGTAAATCCAACTTTGAATATGACCTATACATTCATGTCGAGTTTTTTCAAAGAAATTAGCAGAGTGTTTCCCGAAAACTACATCCATTTGGGAGGAGATGAAGTGGACTTCAGTTGTTGGTATGACTTCTTTAAAATGAACTTATGAGAGCCTCAGCATTGGGAAAAATGGGTTTTGAGTAATCCGAGTCCTCCAAAGAATTCATCCACTCCAACTCCAGAAAGTGCACCCTGTTTTGCATTCTGATTCTGTGGGCTGAGGGGCAGCTTACAAAGCAGAGTCAAGATGCTGAGAAATTGATGATAAGCCTCTTGGGTAAGCAAACTGGCTTTTATTTCTTCTTTGTATTTGTATCGCCAGTAGCAAGCATCAGGGGCAGTGAATAGTTTTTAAATAGAATTTTTGAATAAGCATTTTCCTTTTTTTAAAAAATATGAACTAAATTTTAAAAACGTAAACATTTTTTAAAAGCAAAGAAAAAAACAGTTCTCTTTGAGACTCTTATTAGATGGTTTGTTTGAATGAGTATCTCTGCTTTATTTCTTGGTCCCCTTTTCAACTTTTTTCTCTTATGCATTTTTTGTTAAGTGAATTTTTGTTGTTGATTAATCGAAGATCATAGAATTGCTTCGATGAAACAAGCTAAAGTTTTGTGGAGTTGTTCTTCTTAACGTCTTTGAAATCACCTTGGATTTAAGGAGGAATGGGGAGGGTTGCCTTCTAGGAAAAGCATTTTTAAAACTACAATAACTAACCAAGAAAGGTTTTTAGGGCAATTTTACTTTGTACATATGTTTTTCTTATAGCGTTAAGTCTTTAAGGTGTTAAAGAGGCAGTCCTGATGGGTATTTATAAATGTACTGGCAGTGCTTAAAGTGACACTCTGAAGAAACAAAATTCACGGTGCTGTCCATATAGAGAAATGTCTTTTTTCCTTTAAATATGAGGGTCAAATTAAAATGACCATTTTTTTTTAAGGGAATCAAACCCAGACGTGACAGAATTCATGAAGCAAAAAGGCTTTGGTTTAGATTATTCGAAACTTGAATCTTACTATATTGAAAGGTAAGTTATTTGAATACCTAATCTCTTTCTTGGTTTCAGCCATACATTTTACAAAATTATCAGGAGGTACTCAGTGATCAGGGAGTACATATTGTGTGCATCAGTCTGGTGTTTCCATTCTTCTTACTCCATCCTCTCTTAGTGGATTACAAGGAAATCTGAGGTTAGTGAGAAGATCTCTCCCCAGGGTCTCATCCATTTCCATGGCTTTAATTTATTCCTTCACAGCAGGCTAGCTAAGTCAAGAGAGACCTATGACCAGAAACTGCCCACTAGGTAAAGAATATTTCAGTGTCAATGAAACAGGTAAAGTGAAATGGAGTCCTTAGTCCTGGGATAGAAAGGCATAAAGGGAAGACAGATGGTGCTGAGAATCGTGCACTTCTTTGATTACCTACAAATAATCGTCTAACTTTTGGTACTATGTGAGGGTTTCATGGAGCTTCTGAATCTTAGCCTTATTGAAATACAGCTGTGAAGCTTGACTGTACACGTGGAATCTATCAAATTGCTCGCTCCTCTCAAGGAGAGGGGAGAGGAAGGAGAGAATTTGGAAATCAAATTTAAAAAAATAGAATGTTAAAGATTTTTGTTTACATGTGATTAAGAAAAAATAAAATAAAAAGTAAAAGTAAAAAAAAATACTGCTACAAGGAGAGAAAGCAGGAACAGCAACAAGAAATTGGGAAAAGAAGGTTCGAGCTTTAGAAATGACAGAGACCAAAGGCTTGTAGGCTGCTCAGAAACCTCAACAACTTACTGTCTCCCAAGATAACGTGTGTGAAGTGCTTGGCAAATCTTAAAATACTACATAGATGTGAGCTATTATTCTAAGAAGAAAGTTTGAAAATCGTTAGCCAGGATCGAAGAGCCAAAAGAACCCAAAAACGCAAACTGTGCAGTTGACTATGGTCTGAAATAGGTTACTGATGTTTGAGCCCATTCTGATCAGCCACCTGTGGGTGTGCAGGTATTCCAACGGGCCAAGACAAGGTCTGAGATCAGTACCACTGACAAAAAAAAGAGAGAGAGAGACAAAGTGCAGTTTTAGCATCCCTCTCCGTATGTATTTAAGCAAACTACCAACACTTAAAAACAGAAAACATGAAAATATTAAAGTATATACAGAAGTGAAACTGAGGCCCATACATGGTTCAGTGGACAGAGCTCTTGGCCTGGAGTCAAGAAAAATTGAGTTCAGATCTAACCTTAGATATTTACTAGATCTGGGAAATTGGACTAGTCATGAAATCACTGTCTGCTTCAGTTACCTCACCTGTAAAATGGGTTTACTTCCGAGGATTGTTGTGAGGGTAAAATGTGATGCTCTTTGTAAGGCATTTAAGCAAACCTTAAAGTGCTTTGTAAATGTTTGTTCATGGTATTATTACATTGACTATCAGCATTTCTTAGAGAAGTTTAATCAGTATAAAAGTTATCACATAAAGGCAAAACACAAAAATAAAATAAAATAAAAAACTACCTCAGCCAATAAATATTTAATCTTTTTTCCCAGTAAAGATCATTTTAGAGCACAAACCCATTTGTTAAATATTATAGAAGAGAAAAAAGGCAGTTGAGTGGAAAATGGACTTGAAGAAAGCTTGGTGTGAGAAGTGGTCAAACCAGATCATCCTGAAACTGAAGGAAGACGGATCTTTTGGCTTTTCTCTCATCACCTGTTGGCGTTAGCTACAGTAGTGGAGCTGTCACATTTAAACGGGCCATTGAATTTGAGAGATTGCAGAGATAGAATCGATAGGGTTTGACAGCTGATTCAGGGGTGGGGAACCTGTGGCCTTGAAGCCACATATGGCCTTCTGGGTCCTCAGGTGCTAGGGGTCCCCTTATTGTGAGGGACATGATGGTGGAGGTGATGATGGGTTAAAGTGTAGACACGTTGAATTTGAGACTCCAGTGGCATATGATGGTGGGACTCTCCACCAGGCGATTGGAGACATGATCCCAAGGCTGTGATGGGAGGGTAAATAGAGGGTAAAAGCAGACATGAAAGTCATGTGTTTCCTCAGTAGATCCTTATGTCTAAGGTTAATCTGTAGTAGAAAAGGGATGAGTTTCTAATGTTATTAAGCTTAATCAGCATGACCTACAGTGACTTGTAATTGTTTTTTTTTTAATGTTAGGCTTATAGATATCATTTCATCTACGAACAAAAGATATATGGTCTGGCAGGAAGTTTTTGATAATAAAGTAAAGGTAAGACCCACATGTTAGAATGGGTATTGGTCTGCATTACAAGTCTTGCTTGTTGCTGGCTTTTTTGCTTTTCTATTAATAGTGTGTGTGTGTGTGTGTGCGTGCACATGCACGTGCAGTTGAGAAAATGTGACAGTGGATAGGGTTCACATCAAAGCCAGGAAGATGGGGGTTCAACTTTCACTTCTTGTGGTATACTGGCTCTGTGACCCTGGACAGTCACTTAGCCTCTCATTGCCTCCGGTCAATTGTCTGAGTCACAGAGAAGGTGCCAACCTGCACTGGGAGGGTTAGTCTCTCAAAGGGAGCTCCTTACACCAAAGAAATAACAATCCCCATCCCTCTCTCTCATCAGTGCCATAATTGGGATGGACTGAAAGAAGTTATGACAAGTATTAACATAAAGCAGAGAGGCAGAATGCTCCAGTGAATAGAAAGTCATCCTCAAAGCCAAGAATATTTGGGTTCAAATCCTGGGTTCCTGAGATTCTGAGCTGCAAAGAACAGGCCAGTCTGCATTGGGAGAGGGAGTTTCCTCACCTGGAAAGTATACCAGGAGCTCCCTATACCAGTGAAATGAAAAAAATAATCCCTATCTTTATCCCTAACTATAAACAAAGCTCTGGGAATACAAAGATGAGAAGCATAGGTCTTACAGTCCCACAACAGGGTTAAGACCTGTGCACATTTAAATAGGATTTAGGCAGCAAGTGGTAAGTGCTAGGGAGAAGGGGCTAGACAAAGTTCAGTGTGGGAAAGGAGAGATTACTTTTAATTGAAGGTGATTCAAGAAGGTTTCCTAAAGTATGTGGCTCCTAAGCTGGACCTTAAAGGAAAGGGTAAAGAAGAAGGAGTGTGCCAAGTGAGAGGGACAGCCTGAGCAAATGCACAGAGAGGGGAAAGGACCTTTAGTGGTCCACGTTAGCCAGATAACAAATTATGTGCATGGGAGGAGAACGGAATCGTGCACAATGTAGAAGGCAGGTACTGGTTCAGTCTACTCTCTGTATCCTTGGTGCGCAGCAAAATGTCTGCAGCATGGCAGACGCTTAATAATTGTTTGTCGCTTGACTAAAAGAAGTCTGTGGGTTGTCACCAAGTTGACAGTAAGGTGATGACCATTTTGCCCACAGCAACTCTGCTAAAATGTAGAGGGGTGTGGTGTGCATTAGCAAAGGGAGTACCCACGCTGGCAGAATCATGTGTCCCTAGACAGTTGCTGAAGGCTCCATTTCCCATTCTCCATTAGAAAGCCTTTGCTGTGTTTTTGGTTGCCTGTCACGTTGAGGTAGGCAGTGTCTAGCATTTTTTTCTGGTGGGACACTCAGGGGAGGAAGGAGACACAACAAAAAGGGAAATACTTAATTTTGTCATCGTGGGGAAGATTCAGAGCATTTTTGCTTGTGATTTATACAGCCACGAGGAAATTTGTTCTTTCAAAGTTGTCACTTTTTTTTTTAATCTTTGCCTTTTTTTTAAATCTCTGGCTTTCAGCAGGGACAAAAGACAGAAATTTAGTGTCGTCAGTGTTCTTTATTGCTCGTCCAGAGGCCATTAGCTTTTTAGCAGGTCTTCCTTTTATCACAGTGATGACACCTTCAGTCCCCAATGGACCCACTGGAAGATAAGGCAGAGGTGGGAATGGAACACAGCCAGGAGTCCTTGGTGCCCATGTTGTCAAGCACAGGTGTTAGTCTCGATGCTGAATTCTTAGTGTTAAAGCCCTAGGACTAGGAAAGTAGGTACTAACTTTGGGGATGACAGTGGGAACTGGCTTTTTTGTCTTGGTATCTTCAGAGCTGAATACAGTGCAGTGGGTGTTTAATAAATGCTTGATTAGTTAATAAGGGTAGCTGTATGTAAATGTATCTACACGCACACACATACACACATGCACATACACACACAATGTCAACAAAGCCGTCCCAAAAGTCCTAGTGCAGTTTGAAGCTTGGAAAGCTCGCTCTAAGCTTAACTTAATGTTGAAACATATTTTGAATGATTGCATATGTATAACCCATTTCAATTTGATTATTTGAGGGAGGAGAGGAAGAGAATTTGAAATTCAACATTTTAAAAAAAAATAAATGTTTAAAATAGTTTTTACATGTAATTAGAGGGAAAATTTTTTTCTACCCCAAGATCTGTGGGACACCCTGCATTTTAAGGAAAATTGAAGTCTTTGAGTTTGGATTTTTGGCTACTGCCAGTGATTTTTTTAATTCATTTGTATTTACTTATTCCATTAATGTAGATTGTAATCTTTTTAGCTTAAGAAAGACACTGTCGTTGAAGTGTGGATAGAGTCTACTTACCGTGAGGAACTACAGAAAGTTACGGCGGCTGGGTATGCGACAGTCCTTGCAGCTCCTTGGTACCTAGACTATATTAGCTATGGACAAGATTGGAAGAAATACTATTCCGTGGAACCCCTTAAATTTGTTGGTAAGTCTCCTATCTGTAAGGTGCTTTTTTTAATTATAAAGATTCTTTTTTTGAGGTGTTTTCTTTAAAACACAAGAAGTAGAAGACAGTTTAGCAGTCCTGAGTGAAGTCTCTACAGAATTTCTCACAGCCCTGTCCTCTCCCCTCCTCTCCTCTCCTATCCTGTCCTCTCCTGTCCTCTCTTCTCCTCTCCCCTCCTCTCCTCTCCTCTCCTCCCCTCCCCTCCCCTCCCTCTTCTCTCCTCTCCTCTCCTCCCCTCTCCTCCCCTCCCCTCCCCTCTTCTCTCCTCTTCTCCTGTAGCTACACACAAAGTTGTGAAAGCTGTGTTTCTAAAATGTGGATCAGATCATGGCACTCCTCTACTCAAACATTTTCAGTGGTTCCCTGTGCCTTAGCCTTGTATTTTTAGAGCCCTCTACAATCAGGCTCCCGCCTTCCTTTCCAGTCTTATTTTAGATTATTGCCCAGAAGTACTGTGTTCCAAACTGGTCTTCTCACTTCTCCCTCTCTATCTAGGTGGCACAGTGAATTAAACTGGCCCTGGAGTCAGGATGACCTGAGTTTAAATCAGGACTCAGACACTTAACACTTACTAGTCGCATGACCTTGGGCAAGTCACTTAACCCCAGTTGCCCTGTCCTCCCCCCCCCAAAAAAAAGAAAAAAAAAACACACACTATGTTCCATCACTGCTTTTATATAAGCTTTGTGGGATACCCTCCCAAAAAGCTCAGGTACCACTTCCTAAATTAAGCTGAAACTGATACTCCTAGTTGTGAATGCCCTCTCCAGAGATACTGTGCAAGGTGGCACAATGGATAGAGTGCCAGGCCTGGAGTCAGGAAGATGAGTTCAGATTTGGCTTCCGATACTTTCTAGCTATGTGACCCTGGGCAAGTCACTGAACCCGTTTGCCTCAGTTTCCTCATCTGTAAAATGGGGTTAATAATATTACTTCCAGGGTTGTTGTGAGGATCAGATGAGACAGAGCCTGGCACATAGCGAGTACTATGTAAATGTTGGCTCTTATTACCATTATTTATTATTACCTGCATCCACTGGTAGAATGTAAGCCTGACTGCAAGAACTGCTTTTGTAGCTTTTGTTTCTTGATAGCCCCAGCCCCTAGCACACAGTCACCGGTCCTTAAGAAGTTTGTTGAACGTTTTGAATTTTTGTTTGTTGAATTTTCACAGTATTGGCTGTATTTTTGACCTAATAGAAA
The DNA here is from genome assembly GCA_028646575.1 of Pseudocheirus occidentalis. Taxonomy (NCBI): domain Eukaryota; kingdom Metazoa; phylum Chordata; class Mammalia; order Diprotodontia; family Pseudocheiridae; genus Pseudocheirus; species Pseudocheirus occidentalis. Next base: position 356,326,047 of record CM053594.1, read on the forward strand.
AAAAATCATAATCTACCTAGTTTACAAATGTAAAATGTGTTATATAAAGTGCCTTTTCAAAGGGGTTGGAAAAATGAATTTCTCCAGCCTGTATCTATCTAGTACCTATAGATAGGTTTGCACCATCAGCTTCACTGGCCGGCAGTCTTTAGGATGTATCTTAATGAGCTCATGCTTACTGAAACCTTTGCCTTTCCTCAGTCCCTTCTAGGGTTTTATACCCTAGACTTTTGACCCAGAGGAACTTAATCAATATCTACCAAGAAAACAGCTTCTATGTACATCTTTTAAGAAGGACTGGAGCTGTCCATGGTGCCCCCACGCATTTATTATCCTTGCTCCTGCTACAGGGGAGTCTGAGGCTGGTAAATCACTTGAGCTCTTGAGTTCTGAGCGATAGTGAACTAATTTGGTCAGGCATCTACCAGGTGCTGAATCTGCCATGAACATGATGAGCTTCCGGGAATGGGGAGCAGTGTCACAGGCTGCCTAAGGAAAATCCACCTGGCCTAAGTCAGAAACAGAGCAGGCCAAATCTTCTGCACTGCTCAGCAGTGGGGTCACTCACTGGCTGTGAGTAGCCAGTGTATTGCCAACTTGGGCAAGATGGGGAGACTCTGTCTTGAAACAAAAAACAAAAAAAACCTCATCCAACCTACTACCACCATAGCCAACTTTGAGAAGGTAGAGCAATGTTGTAGATAGGGACTTAGGAAGGCCTGGATTCAAGTCCTATCTGAGATGCTGACTGAACCAGGCAAGTGACTTCACCTGAGATTCAGTTTCTTCAATTGTAAAAGGGGGTAAGATTAGCACCCGTCTCCCAAGGGTTGTTAGGAGCAAATGAAATAATTTACAATTACCTTGCAAACATTAGAGCACCATGGAAATGTCAGGGACATTTTAGTTTGTAATTGTAAGATATTAGTTTCCACTGAAGTCCTATTCAAAAGCTATGTCATGACACGAATGTGACCCCTCCCCAGAAATTCTCAAAAGCTTTACTAATGAGTTGTGCCTCACCCTACACCACCCTAGGAATTAACATGATTCTGTTGGATTCCAAGGACTTGGTGCTCTGTCCTCCATGCCTCTCAAGCAGACGAGCCTGGATTAAGTTTTTCTGTTTTTAATGGACAATGAAATAGAGCAGACCAATTACTGACCAAAGTCAGTGACGCAGTATGGAGTAAGGCAGACTTTCTGTACCCTCTGTACCTTAGGCAGCAAATATCTTACTTGCAACTTATGTTTTACCATTTCAGGAACTAAAAAACAGAAAGACCTCGTAATCGGTGGAACAGCTGCCCTGTGGGGAGAATATGTGGATGCCACTAATCTCTCTCCCAGATTATGGTATGGGATCACTTCAGTGCTGCTTGGTTTAAGAAGTTAAATCTAAATGTGGGCAAATGCAAGTTTAGAAGTAAAGATGAAAAAATTACCTGAGATAACAGAGGTGTCCGTTTATCTCTAAAATGATGCAGGAATAGCGCTAACTCTGCTGTATGGGACCCTTTAACTTAGACCTACCTCATGTAGAAGCATTAAGTGGTTAATTTGCTTGGGGATATACATTGTAGGCCTCGAGCGAGTGCTGTAGCAGAGCGGCTTTGGAGCCCCGAAAATGTCCGAAACCTGGATGACGCTTATAACAGACTGACAGAGCATCGCTGCCGCATGGTCAGGTCAGCCTGTATCTGATATTACCACAGCACGACATTGACTTTGGGTGTGAGACGTGGGACATATTCACCACTTGAAGAAATGAAGGACTTTGAAAATACCGACTTTAGAGATAGGAATGGTTGTTTATTATTAAAAAGAATCTGGAACATCGAAGTACAAATAGCTCATTTTCCTTTTAAGATCATTTGTTAAATGCCTAAAACACTTAGTACTTTATTCCATTATTTGGGAGCAGGGGGGCAGGGTGGAGAATCACTCTAATTTGTAAGCAGTTTTTATTTTGAGGCTGTTATTAAAATACAGTCCAGGGCACTGACTCTTGAGTCACACAACCTGGGTTCTAATTCCACATTGAATGCTTACTCTTTGTGTGACCCTGGTCAAGTCACTTAATTTTCTACACCTCATTTTCAGCTGTAAAATTAGGGAGCCTAGACTAAATGGCCTCCGAGACCCTTTGCATTTCTCCATCTGTGAGAGCTTCACTTCCCTTCTCTGTAAAATAAGGGAGTGGTACAAGATGGCCCGAGGTCGCTTTCAAATTGAATGCTCCCATGACTAGTTCTTCAGGAATTGAAAGGTTAACACTAAAATATTTGTATTATCCCTTTTTTTCTAGTACCTTTTATGCAGCAGCATGAAACTTCTCAAAAAAAAAATCAACGGGGTGGCTAGGTGGCACAGTGAATAGAGCACCGGTCCTAGAGTCAGGAGGACTTGAGTTCAAATTCAGCCTCAGACACTTAACACTTACTAGTCGTGTTACCTTGGGCAAGTCACTTAGCCCAAATTGCCCTGCCTTCTCCCCTCCAAAAAGCAAAAACAAAACATTTTTTTTTAATCAACCAGGGTATAAGTCATTCTCCAGGGACAGTCTTAACTGGAAGATTACGTTTTATTTTTTTTTAATTGTCTTTAAATGTTTCCTTCATTTCTGCTTTTCTCTCTCTTTTTTTTTAATAGACGTGGAATTGCAGCTCAACCTCTCTATATTGGATATTGTGAAATGTGAAGTGCGCCAGTGGAGCAGAATGGGGAACAAACCGTTCTAGCTAACATCTGCACTGTGATCAAGCTGATTTTGAAATTATGTAAATTAAAATGTGAAGTATGAATTTTTATAAATAAACTATATCTTTGTAAAAACACAGTAAAGTCTTCATCTTTTAGCTTTCATATTAGCCCTGACTTTGCAGACTAAGTGGGAATGATCTGACGAGCTTATTCCTTGATGGTTATGGGTGGCATTTCATGAGTCACAGAGGACTAGGAGGGCTTGAAAAATTTAAATAAGATACGTGTTCAGACAAGGAGGAAGGAGAAACATGGGAAAAGCAGGAATAGCTGGGCTGCCTATAGAGTGGCCTTCCCATCAAATATTCTCACTGAAAAATACAAGTATCTCAAGAGAAATTCATGAGGCTATCAGATATTCAAATGTCAGTCTAAATTGCCTGGCCCGCTTTAATAAATGTGTTTCTCTGAGAGAATGAAAATTTTGATGGAATGTAGGTAATTTTGGAGCATGAAGCACTTTGACAGGCAAGGGAATTTGGAGAATGATGTCAAGACAAACCAAAATTTTGCCTGGTTGCCTCGAGGATGGAAAAACAATTCTTTTCACAGCAGGGCCCCCATGCTAAAACTCAGGCTTCCGCTATCCATGAGGTGTGTGAAGGGCTTAAATATATGTATATTTTTTTCATGGTTAGGAGGACTTGACTAAACGATGTCTCAGTCTTACAGTCTTTGCTGTGGGATGAGAGAACACCCCACTGCCACCCTCGTTCACCCAGATTTGGCTTCTCAGAGGTGCTGGGCAGGGGGCCCTCTCTTCTGGGAACCTCATCAGGGAAGCCAGTATTGGGATCTATTGGGGGCAGGAGGAGCAACCAATCCTTCCCCTCCCTTTAGTCATCCAACTTGACTTTTTTTTCTCTGCTTTCAATCTCTCGTACTCTGGGTGCCCACCTGACCTTCCCCAGATCCCCAAGAAGATTGAGTTGGGGGGAGGGGGTGAGAAAGAAGGGGTACTGCGATGTGCCAAAGGGCAAGTGAAGGAAATGAGGAAAAGGGGAGGAAGTTATACCTGGGCAGTGTGTTCCAGTGTGTTCTTGCTACTGTGCTCTGCCCTCAATGCCCCAAGTGTTTACTGTGATCTTTACTCCTACTGCCCCATTATTGAGCTTAACACCCCCAAAACTACCCCCACTGGTTGATGAATCACTTGTGCTCAGCCAAGAAACCAGAAACCCTGAATTTCTTGACCAAGTCTCACATTGGTCATGGCCTGAAGACACAATGGGGAGGGGGAGGGCAGGGAACCACTCTGGGCTGCCTTCATTTCCTCCCAAACAGCCTCTAGAAACCAGAGATTTCTGGGTCCTTCCTTCCCCTAATTTTGTCACATACGCACTACTCTCCCCCAGGGTCCCAGTTCTGTTTTTTGGCCAGACAATTATAGCAAGATGGCTGAGGCTGAAACAGGAAACCTTGCTCAGGTTGAAGGTCAGACACAGTAGCTCATGACTCTTGGAGATGCCTCCAGTTTCCTGCCCCAGCAGTTATGGGGAAAGGCCAAAAGCAGAAGTTGGGGCCCCGGTTCTGGTGGAACATGAAGCCAGCAGGAATGGAGTTAGAGGAATGGAACAGAGGCCAAAGTCCTGCATATCCTGCCTGAAGGAGCAAGGCTCCATTTCTGCCTTCTGTGTTGGCAACTTTTTATGCTCCTGAGCTGTTCTGCTCCCCTACCTTGACACTGGGTAATGGAGGGAAGGGGAATAGAAGGGATCACCTCAAACCAACTCACCACCTCTGGGGGGTAGAGGGTGGGGGCTGAGTCATCCTCTCTTCCCCCCACTGCCCTGGATCTTGGGTAAGGAATGTGCTTTATGGTCATTTAACAGTTGGTAATTCTTCCTTTGAAAACTGTTCATAGCCTTTGATCACTTACTTTTTGAGGAATAGTTCTCTTAGCTCAGGCTACTTAAAACAATTCAAATGATCAGCAACTAGCAAGGCCTCCATAGCCAACAAGTGCGTCCGACAAGAGTTAATGCACTAAGTCAATGCATGTGACAATTCACATTTCATGTCACAAATGAAGGTTCGGAAGTCATTACTGTGGCTCTTCGTACAATAAAGGGACTTAACTGGGTTAATGTAACTCTCAGTCAGTGATCAGGCCAGCCAATCCTTCACTTAAGCAGGGCATCCTGGTCCTGAAGGTTCATAGCTTGATAATTAGACAGCTCCAGAGCAAAAGTCGCTGTGCTGGATGATAAAGTTCGGGAGACAGTTGAATAACCCTAGAAAGAGTGATTTCACAGAAAATGAGACAGTTATTCAGGATCAAAATAGCTATGCCCCCAATTTCTTTTCCCCATTCTCTCCCACCATTTCATTGTTAATAAGCAAAGAAAAATAATGGAGTTATTATGTATAAATATATATATATAAATATTTTATATATATATATATGTGACTCAAATTGGTTAGCTAATTTTAATTTTGGATGAAACTATGGCCTAGCCTTTAAAAAATCTGTGAATGTTATTTAGCTGTGGTTTTCACACCAAGTTTGCTTTTTTTAGAAGTATGTTTGTCAAAACTCCAAGATGTTATATAGTGGATAAAGGACTACAAAGATAATTTAGTGGTCCAGTCTCCTCATTTTCCAGATGAGAAAAGCAAGTAATAAAGAGAAGTTAATGAAGTTAATGACAAGAGCTGAACTTAGCTAAAACCCAAGCCCATTTCTGTTCAGACCACAGGAGGCAAACTTGTAGCCACTCCTGCAAAGCTGCCTAATGCAGCTTCAACCAGAGTACAATATATTTGGGAAACCGCTGGACAAAACAAACAAAAACGCAATGTAATCATGACAATGCTACTTTATGGTTTATTTTAAAATTATTTTTAAATTAAATTTTATGTTTATTTTTAGTTTACATCATTCATTTCCACGGATTTTGAGTTACAAACTTTCTCCCCAACTTTCCCCCACCCACCACCCCAAAACAGCAATCCCACTCTATACCCCTTCCCCCAATCTGCTCTCTCCTATATCCTCCCCCATCCCTCCTCCCACTTTCTGGTAGGGCAAGATGGATCTCCATACCCCAGTGCCTGTGTTTCTTATTTTCCAGTTGCATGTAAATATATATGTAAATTTTTTTAACATTTGATTTTAAAACTTTGGATTCCAGATTCTTTCCCTTCCTCCCTTATCACCCACCCTTACTGGGAAGATAAGCAATTTAATATAGGTTGTACATGTGTGGCTACACAATACATTTCCATCGTGATATATTGTGAGAAACTGACTATATTTCCCTCCATCCTATTCCCAACCCCCACTCATTCTATTTTCTACTTTGACCACGTCCCTTTTCAAAAGTGTGTGCTTCTAACTACCCTCCCCCCAACCTGCCCTCCCATCCATCACCCACCCTCTCCTTCCCCTTCCCCTCTACTCTCCTGTACCAATTTAGTGTGTATGTCACTCCTTCCCTAAACCAAATTCAATAAGAGTAAGGTTGACCCATTCCCTTTTGCCTTCCTGTTCTTCCCATCTGTTGTAAGTTATCCCTTGTCTCTTCTAAAGGAGATGATTTACCCCATTCTGTTTCCCACCATCTCCTTTCATTATATTCCTCTTTCATCTCTCAATTTTACCTTTTAAGTATCATCCCTTCCTATTCAATTGATCCTATGCCTTCTACCTATGTGTACCTGTACACATATATACACACACTCACATATGAATTCATACTCACATATACCCTCCTATATAGGCATATATATGTATGTATACATAAATATATGTATATGTGTGTGTGTATATATATATATATATATATATATATACGTATACACATTTGTATTCCCTTCACCTATCCTTGTACTGAGAAAAGTTTCATAAGTTACAATTATCATCTTTCCATGTAAGAATGTAAATAGTTCAACTTTAATAAGTTCCTTATGATTTTTTTTTCCTGTTTACTTTCTCATGCTTCTCTTGCTTCTTATATCTGAATGTCAAATTTTCTATTCAACTCTGGTTTTTTCATCAAGAAAGCTTGAAAATCCTCCATTTCATTGAACGACCTTATTTTCCCCTGAAACATTATACTCAAGTTTTGCTGAGTAGGTGATTCTTAGTTTTAATCTGGGCTCCTTTGACCTCCGAAATATCATATTCCTAGCCCTTTGGTCCCTTAATGTAAAAGCTGCTAGCTACTGGGTTATCTTGATTGTTTCCACAATATTCAAATTGTTTCTTCTTGGTTGCTTGTAATATTTTCTCCTTGATCTGGGGACTCCAGAACCTGACTATAATATTCCTAGGAGTTTTCTTTAGGGGATCTTTTTCAAGAGGTGATCAGTGAATTCTTTCAACCTCTATTTTGCCCTCTGGTTCTAAAACATTAGGGCAATTTTCCTTGAGAATTTCTTGAAGGATGATTTCTAAGTTCTTTTTTGATTGTGGCTTTCAGGTAGTCCAGTGATTTTTAAATTATCTCTCCTGGATCTATTTTCTAGGTCATTTGTTTTTCTAAGGAGGTATTTCACATTACCTTCTGTTTTTTTCGTTTGTTTGGATCTGTTTAATAGTATCTTGATTTCTCATAAAGCCATTAGCTTCCATTTGCTCCACTCTAATTCTGAAGCAATTATTCTCTTCAGTGAGCTTTTAAGATTCTTTTTCCATCTGGCAAATTCAACTTTTTAAGGCATTCTTCTCCACATTGGCTTTTTGGGCCTCTTTTGCCATTTGAGTTAGTCTATTTTTTTAAGGTGTTATTTTCTTCAGTCATGTTGTTGACTCTCTTTTCATGATTTTCCTGCATCATTCTCATTTCTCTTCCCAATTTTTCCTCCACTTCTCTTATTTGGTTTTCAAAATCCTTCTTAAGCTCTTCTATGGCCTGTAACCAATTCATATTTTTCTTGGAAGCTTTTGGTGCAGGAGTTCTGACTTTGTTGCCCTTCTGCTGTTTCATGCTTTGATCTTTTTTGTCCCCCAAAAAAGGAATCTAAAGTTTGATGAATGTGCTTGCATTGCTTCCTTTGCTTGCTCATGTTGCCACTCAGTTACTTGACTTTAGAGCTTTTTGCCACAGTGGAACTCTGCTTCCAGAGAGGAGAGCTTTGTCCCAAATTGCTGGGGTTTTTGCAGCTGCTGGAGTGATTAGTTGGGTGCTCTTTGAAGCCTCCACAGGGTCTGGCACCTGGTCACACACCCCAGGACCTTCACTCAAGACAGTGATCCAGATCCAAGTAGGTTAAAGCAAGAGCGATTACCCCGCAGAATGCTCACTTGGTCCCCCTACAATCTGCAGGCCAGGAGCTCTGAAGCAGCCATGTGGAGGTGGCTGCATGGCTGCCACACCTGAGTTGCTTCTTCCTTCTGGGGGCAGAGGCTAGACTGCACTCTCAGTCCCCCTGTTGCCAAAGTCCACACTGACCTCTCATTTTTTCTTTGGCATTTATGGGTTGATAATTCTGGAAACAGCCACAGCTGTTGGTGATCCACTCTCCTGAAGTCCCTCTGGCCATGGTTGAAGGAGGCTGTCCTGGGGCTAAAATCACAGGCTCACACAGGGCTGGGCTCAGCTCCCAGTGAGCTGCGATAAACCCTTCCTGTCCACTTGCCTTTTTGTCTGCCTACCGGCTGCCTTCCATGGAAGATTAATTTCTTTCTGTCACTTTGTGGGTTCTGTAGCTCTAAAGTTTGTTTACAGTCATATTTTATAAGTATTTGAAGTGGTTATGGGGGGAGACACAGAGTTTTCCTGCTTCTACACCACCATCTTGGCTCTGCCCCAGCTTATGGTTTTCTTAGTCAATCAATATGTCACAGCTGATATTTTTCTCTTTTTGTTTGTCACTATTGACGTAGACCATGCTATCTTTCAATAAAAAGCACATACTATGAAAACCTATCTTGCCCCACAGGAAAGTAGGGGGAAAGTAGATAAGGGTGGGTAGGTGGGTGGGAGATGATAGAAGGGAAGGCAAATGGGAGGTTAATCAGAAGCAAACACTTTTGAGGAGGGACAGGGTGAAAGGAAAGAGAACTGAATAAATGGAGAAAAGGATGGGATAGGATGGAGCAGGAAAACTCTGTGTCTCCCACCATAACCACTTCAAATACTTATAAAATATGACTGTAAACAAACTTTAGAGCTACAGAACCCACAAAGTGACAGGCAGGTGGACAGTCTTTCACAACATAACTGTTATGAAAGTGTTTTGCATGACTGCACATGTACAACCTATATGGAATTCTTTGCCTTCTCAATGAGGATCGGTGGAAAGGATAGAAGGGAGAGAATTTGAAACTCAAAGTTTTAAAAACAAATGTTAAAAATTGCTTTTACATACAACTTGGAAATAAGATAAATAGGCAATGAGGTATAGAAATCTATCTTGCGAAACAGGAAAATAGAAGGGGGAGGAGGTGATAGAAGGGAGAACAGATTGGGGGAAGCAGTAATCAGAATACATGCTATCTTGGGGTGGAGGAGGGGAGTGATGGGGAGAAAATGTGGAACTCAAAATCTTGTGGAAATAAATGCTGAAAACTAAAAATTAATTAATTAGTAGAAAAAAAATTTCAAGTACATATTAATCTTAAGCAGTCAGTACTTGTCTGTTCAGGTTTTCCTACTACCCAGATGATTAACCTGTTTTGTGCCTGCCCAAGATCTTCCCAGGTTAGTTATTTTTTTGTAGAGTATTTACCAAATGTTTATTTTTTTTATCATGAAAGCTGGATTCTAATAAACCCATTCAGCTATAGAGAAGAGTGTAGAACATAGTATATATAACAGTTCAGTTAACACTTTGCTTCAAACAGAACAAAAGTCATTTAAAGCTCTTCCCAGCTTGACCCCCAATCTACCTTTCCAGCCATGTTGTTTATTACTCCCCTCTGTGCACATTGCAATCCAGTCAAACTGTCATTGCTCCCAATGCACAGCGCCCCATCTCTTATTTCTGTGCCTTTGTACTGACTTCCCCCCAGGCCTGAACATACTCCTTCCTTACCTTCATCCCTCAGAATCCCTATTTTCCTGCAAGGGTCACCTTAAGAACCACCTTCTATAAAAGGCCTTTCCTGATTGCCATCCCCTCCCAACTACTAGACATTTCCCCCAAATATATATAGCATTCCCCCCAAATACATCTATTTTGTACATACTCATACATGTACCTGCTGTCCCCTTGTGAGCTAGACCGTACACTCCTGGAGGCAGGAACCATTTTTCACTTTTGTGTCTGTTCCCATTGCTTGGGGTACTATGGCTACTACTTGGAGGACACTAAAAATTGTTTGTTGATGACCTCAAAGGTTATTTCTTGCTTTAAATTTGTGATCCTATAAGCAGTTTGCAGTTCACTGAACTAGAACCTTTCATTTTTGAGATATTTTGTGGCAAAGAAGAGATCAGTATTTTGCCTTCCCTATATTCAAATGGGGAGTGACAGTTGCTTCCCAGTTATCAAATCTACGACTTTCTTCATCATGGAAAACCAAGTTACACCACAACTTCCTGGTTGTTGAAACTCATATACTTTTTCTTAAGAAAGATCATGACCTTTCCTCTGAATACAATTTTTCTGGTTCTGTTCATATGCATTTATATCCCTCAGGTAAATGATGCCCAGAGTACATGAAATTTCCAATAACAAAATAGCCCATACCCTCATTTCTGCTAAGGGAACTGATCCAACAACATTCTTATCCTGATGACTCTGGATTTCCCAATTGCTGCCTGTTTGTGCAAGATCAGCTAGGACAGAACCGAGATAGTCTTCAGTCACTGTAACTTCCAGGTTCATTAGGGGTTCTAGAACTTGCTTGTCAGTTTTCTTTAGAGCCTAAGAATAAAAATATTACAGCCTTCCAATGAAATAAAATTCCTTAAAGCATAAAATTTATACAAAACAGGTGACGCGATTGGGTGGTGCAATGGATAGAACACTGGCCTGGAATCAGGAGAACCTGAGTTCAAATCCAACTTCAGACACTTGATGTTTATTAGCTGTGTGACCCTGGGCAAGTAACTTAACCCCAACTGCTTTGGGGGAAAAAAACCTAAAAACTAAAAACTAACCAGTGATTCCTCACTGAAGTGTCCAAACAATATCACATCACTTACAAAAGTCAACTGTGAATCTTTATAATGTAAAATAACAGAAACTCACAGTGCTTGGAACAGACTGATTTGGGTGGATCTTCCATAGAACTAACCCACACAAAATGTTGGCATTATGCAAGTCACTAATCAATATTGTAGAATTTAAATTCTGCACACGATTCCAATTTTAAATGACCAGATATAGTCCAAATTATGACCAAGGCAGACAATAATTAATCATCTCCATGGTAGCCCAATAGATCTAGGAGGAACATACAAATAAACAATACTACATCTCAACATGAACTACAAAATTTTCTAAAACCAAGCAAATGGCATTTGGTGTATTATGTACTAAGACATCTTACATAAACTTTGCCTTGTAATGGTCGTTAAATTTGGACCAGTTAATTTTAATTCTAATCCCTCTCTCATCTTTCAGGAGACAAAAAAACCAAATCTCCAAACTCAAACAACCCAAATATACATTCATTTCATTCTATTTTTAAGATGACTAAAGTCTGTAGGAGGGTGGAGAAGTAGTCGGAAGGGGACAATAGACAGGGAAAAGGAAGAATGGAAGTAAAGATAATTTACATCCATTTCCTGTTTTCTGACTGCTTTAGCAAAGCTGAGGAAGGACTTTTTTTTTCTATTGGCAGAAATACAAAGAACTATGACCCCAACTCATAAGCTCATCCATAAAGCCATCTAGGGAGTTCAAGGCTCCACATATTGCTTTCCTGAGGGACAGGATGATCCTGACAAATCATCTACAGGATTGTAAAGAGGCAGCCAGTCAGTTAGTCAACAAACATTCGTGAAGCATTTACTTCGTGACAAGCACTGTGCTCACTTCTGGGGACACACATACACAGAAGGAAAAATATATGAAAACAAGTGATATGATATCTTGGCTTTCTTCTGGAATGTTTACATGAGGAGGAGTCTTTACTGATAGGGAAGAACCTACAGCTGGGGAAAGTGAGAGGAATTGGGGAAAATTCTATTGTGGTGACTTCCCAATACAAAATTAAAGTGCTACAAGTTTCTGATAAAAATGTGTAGTTTTATTATTAGAGGCTGCCATCTTATAAGCAATCCAGGAAAGAATAAATAAGCTAAGAGTGGCCACATTGATTTTTCAGAGGGACAGTTCTAATAGTTCATGGTTTGTGGGTTCCTTAGAGGTTTTTATATTTTTCAAGTTCTTACAAATGGTATTCTTTCCCAGATAAAAACTAAATAATAATATAAATTTGAAGTAGGAATATATAAAATTGTACTCAACATATCTAAAAAGGAGAACTGATTCTCTTCCCCCCTAAACCTGCCCCTCTTCCAAATTTTGCTTTAATTTCCTCATGAGATCATCATCATTCCAGATCCTAACCCAATCGGTCATCCTTGACTTCTTCCTTTATTCCATCCTTCCCTTCCCACCATTTCCAAGTTGACAAATCTTGTTGATTAATATTAGCTCTTAAACATCTCCTATCTAATATCATATTAAATCAGTCCCTCATCCCCTCTCTAGCATGGATTGTTGGAACAGTGCTCTCATTTGTCACCTGCTTCCAATCTCCATTTTTCTTATATGAAGATGTCAAATAATTTTCCCAAGTTACAGGTCTGATCTCCCCTGATCAAATAACCTTCTATGGCTCCCTATCTAAAGCCCAGACACTTTACCTGGGCTTATGCCCACCACGATCTGGTTTCAGCCTACCTTTAAAGACAAATTTCTCACTAGTTTCTCTTCATATCCAGTATCTTATAGACAGACTGGACTAATGGCTGTCCATTTCTTCCCTTGTATCTGTCTCTTGCCTGGAATGCACCTTCCTCCTCCTTTTCTCAGAATTCTTACCTTCCTTTTAGGTTATCTCTGTTATTGTCTCTTCCTTGAGTTCTTAACTGCTCCTAGAACCTCTTTTATTTGATTCTTTGCCTCATTTCTTACCTAGCCTTACTCACAGAATGGGTATTGCCTCAGTCTGAGACCTGGGAAAGACCTTAGCTTAAAAAGGCCAAGGTGTCCCACTGCATCTGGGGCCATCTCTAGTCATCCAGATCTATATTTGGCCACTGGACCCAGATGATTCCAGAGAAGAGAGTGAGGCTGGTGACTTGGAACAGCCCTCCCTTCCTTAAACCCAATTTATTTGCAAGTCATAACATCACCTTCCTAATGTCATGGTCCTCTTCAAGAATGAAGGACAAACAACAACATATCAAACAATAACAAAAAAAAATCTCTATGCAAACAAGAGCATCTTAACAGGCCATAAACACTATGACTCCTCACCAAATTCCTGTGTCCATGAATACTATGAAATACTTTACTTACCATGCTCAGTAAGAGTTAATATCTGATACCTTTCTTCCAAAAATAAAATGTATTGTTTTACATTATCTTATTTCATCCCCACAACATCACAAAGAAAAAGGATATAGCATCCTACCTTACAAATGCTAAAACTAAGGCATAGAGAAATTAGTCATGTTAATAGGGTTAATGAAAGACCTTGCCTTGCTAAGGAAGACTCTAACAACTGGGTCCATTATAACTGGCTTGGCATCAGCTTTTAGGCATGGAAGGAAACAAAGAGCTAAAGTAAAATAAAGGCTCAAGGCCGTGAAAAAATTATTCTTATCTGCAAATAAATCCTCCCATGGTTACCAAGCTATAGCACTTTCTGTAACCCTGCCAGTGATCTGAAGAGGCTAAGAGGAGAACATGAAAAATGAAGAATGGAAAGTAGAAGATCTGGGATCATCTGAAGAGATGTAGCAGGACAAGAAGGAAGTAAAAGGTAAATGGGAAAAGCTCACTGGCAAGAACTCAGTTTTTTAGTGGGTCCCAAACAAGCACTAAAGACAACATTTTATCTTCAAACCAAATGAGCTGGTGAGATAATTGTAGAGGGAACCTACTGGGAGAACACATCCAGAGGTTTACCCTCAGAGCTAGCAGACCAGGCTTCAGCATGGATTTGGTTTGCAAATAGAAACCCCTTTAAATATAACCTTCTTAAAGGCTCCATCTCAATACCAAGTCATCTAATTCTTTCTCTGATAAGCCAAAGGGGTCCAAAAAACAAAAGGAAAAAAACCCAAAAGTCCACTGGGCTTAGTGGTGCAGTCCCTGCTGATGAGGAGCCTGAGGTGGGAGGATCCCATGAGTTGGGGAGATCTGAGATGCAGAAGGATGAAAGTTTATCCATAGTAATGACACCAATATGGTGGCCCTGAGGAGCAGAGGGGTGAGCCATCTCAGGGGAGAAAAACAGCAGGGTGAAGTCTCTGTGCTAATCAGCATTGGGACTGGGCCAGTGAGTGGTTGATGCCCTCCCAATCTGAGGGAGATAATGAAAGCCAGTCTCAAAAACAAAACAAAACAATACAACACAAACAAACACTTCTCTTGATAGTCTAAGCCAATGTTTATTTCTAACAGAAGGTATCTAGGGCAAGATGGGAAAGTAAACAGAAGGGAGGTAAAAATTTCTGGTAGCTGATCTTATGTGGGGAACTGGCTGATGACACTTCTGATAACACCCAACTGTGCTAAGTACTGTGTGCAACACAATTAAAACTAAAACCACCATAAGCATTTTGACTTACTCTGGCTTGTACACAAGCAAGCAGTAATTATTATTCACCTAATGTGGTAGTAATGAGACATTCTCTAATGATTCCACTGACCTAGGCCATAGTTATGACATAGTTTACAGTAACTACCACCATCTGGTCTGTGACACCCAAATTGAGGGTCAGACACAGTAGCTCGTGGCTCCTGGAGATCCTTCCAATCTCCTGCCCCAGCACTTATGGGGAAAATCAAAAAGCAGAAGTGGGACCCCAGGTTCCAGTGGAACATTAAGCAGCAGTAATGGAGAGTGGTAATACTGGAATGGAGGCCAATGTCTTACATATCCTGCCTGATGGAGCAGTGCTCCATTTCTGCCTTCTCTGAAGAACCTCTTTTCTGCTCTTGAGCAATTCTGCTCCCCCACCCCAACACAGGTAATAGAGGAAAGGTAAATAGAAGAGGAGCAGGGTCTGGGGACAACCCCCAGACATCCACCTCAAACCAATTCACCGCCTATGGGGGATTGGGGTTCGGGGCTGTCATCCTCTCCTCCAACCACTGCCATAGATCTTGGGTAAGGAAAGGAGCTCTCTGATGTGCTCTCCCTGCAAAAGGCCTAGGAAATACTCCTCAAACACCTGCTGCTTTTGAAGGGAATGAAATAAATGGCTTTCACCTGTAGCTTCCCCCATGAGGATGACAATGAGGACTGAGGTAGGGAGGGTGTGGAGACCTTCCTGATTGGATTTTTGGAAGGATTAAAGGAACTGGAGGTACTCTCCAGCTCCAGGCTTGTTTCCCTTCTTTTTGAACACAGGTTAGGCTGGGGGAGGGCACCCCATACTCCTAGCTGTCTTTGCCCTCCCTGCTGCCTCTCTGCATGACTGGGATAGGGACTATGCTACTGTGTTTGTGTATATGTATGTATGTGAGTGTGTTTGTCTGTGTATGTCAGAGGAATGGTTGCTGCTAGCAGCCTTACAGGCTACAGAGGAAGGGAAGAGAGACCAGAGTCAACTCCAGTGTGGGATATGAGGGAAGTCTCAGTCAATCTCCTTCCACTGCTTGTAGAAGTCTAGCACATTCTTGATCTCAACACTGGCATGGCTGGCTGCTTATATCGCTGCCTACATGGAGCCAAAGTACTGGGATCATCTATTTGAAGACCAGCAATATTGGTGGGTCATCCTCTGCAATTCCCTGGGCCAGAGTCAGTTGTTCGCAGCTGTCCAGGATCTTACAGACGGTCCAGGCATCTGCATCCTGCCTCTTCAGTTCATGCCTCTCAAAACTTCCCAACTCTTTCTGGAAGTGAATGTACCTATTTCCTTTTTTAAACTCTGCTTCCAGGTATTGGATCCCATCCTGAGCTCCTGGATGTTTTCTTCAATAAATCTTAGCTATCAATCACTGTCCTAGGGATGATGACAAAGAACCTGTCACTGCTGGCCAACTGGTAGATGATGGGGAGGTGCTGGCAGAGAGCCTGAGTGTTGGGAACAAGGTCTGGGGATGTCTCTGCCTGAGCCTTGGGCTGCTGCTGGGACACCTCACACTGCAGCTGAAGTTATGCCATGTCTCTGACCAATTCCAATGAACCTCTTCCTGGGCCATCCTGAGCTGGGCCTAGGCTTGCTGCGACAGATGTTTTCACTTAGCCTGAATAATGCTGATAAAGATGCCACTTTCCGAGGTAAACCGCAGGAGGCTGGCCTTGCAGGTGGGTAAAGTAGCCAAAGATATGGATGTAGCAGATCTGTACAACAGATTCCTCCATGGGACTGAGCATGCGTTGATCTAGTTTAAAACTGAAGCAGCTCAGAGTCGAGGTAGATTGCAGAGTTGTTTCTACTAGGAGCAGTGGGGAAGTGGGAAAGTCATTCTCAGCCCAGAAGGGGACCCTGTACCTCAGGACACAGGACCAGGTTGGGCTTTATGGAGTTCTCCAGCAGGCAGAAGAAGACTCAGTTATAGAGAGAGGCAATTCCATAGGCTTTAGAAGCTCTGTGCGCATATGATGCTGAAGTCAGTGTTGGTGCAAAGCCAATCCAAGAAGACTTTCACATCAGGAAGACCCTCCACCATCAAGAAGTGAAGTTTCTCCCAGATGTTCCTCTCATTGTGACAAAAGCATCCACCGTACACATTCTCCTCTAACTTAGATCCATCGTCAGATGCTGGTTCAGATCTATTCAGGTGCCCAATGCTGCAGGCACTATTACCAGTAGTAGTCTGAGTTTCATTAAAACAGCGGTTCTCAACCTGGGGTCACGACCCCTTTGGGGATCAAATGACTTTCACAGGGGTCGCCTAAGACCATCAGAAAACATGTATTTCTGATGGTCATAGGAACCAAGACACCACTCCTCTATCCGTCTCCAGACAGGTCCACCCACATGCAGATACGCCCACATAGGAGTATTAAAAGGTCACAGCATCAGGAAGGTTGAGAACCACTGCATTAGAAGGTTGGAGAGGGATGTTACTGTAGGTGAGGGCCAATCAGAAACAGCTTTTAGTTTGGAACATCTGAATGGACATGACTTGCAGATAGATTACTGGAAACGCTGGCCTCAATAGATCCAATGGGCCACTGGAGGGGTCAGAAGCTTCTGAACTGGCCTGAAAGGGGGGGGGCGGTCTGGGGCCATAGGCCATGTTCCTTTGTCTTCCATGTCCTCTAAGTCTGAGTGTGACTCCTGGCTGTTCATTTCTGAGTCTGTCTTCACATCAAAAGCTGCACCTCCACCCTTATCACTCTTATCTGAGCCACTGTCTGAACCTTCACCGGCCCAGACTGAGTCATGCCTTGAATCTAAGTCAAAACCTTCACTCAGGTCACTGTCACCACCAGCCTTGAGTGGGGGGTGGCACTGCTGACAAAAGCAAGGCAGGTGGGAGAATTTGGGACTCTTCTTGGCCTTACTTGCACTTGGTGCTGGGGGAAGGGGCTCTGGGTCTGCTTCCACCTCCTTCTTCAGGGATTCTTTGAGCTCCAGCTCATCAGTTCCCCAACTCCAGAATACTTGCACAGCCTGTAGCCAGATACTGACATGGTGAATAAGATGGGAGAAGAAAGAAAGGGTGAAGGCAATGGCAGTACTGTGCAGCTTTGATGTTGCTCTCTTCAAGCTGTGAATACTCATGAGGCAAATGATGACCATAAGAAAGAGAAGTCAGGGAGAAAACATCCTTTTTTCGTGCTCCTTTTAACTTCACTAGCCAGAGGTTGGGCGAAGAGGGCAGGTAGAGGAGACAAAAGCTTAAGTCTTCCTGGACTGACTAGCAGCATGACACCAGCTCCAAGTCAAGGGTGCTGCTCTTGGTCTGCAGAAGACACGAAGCTCACTGGCAGCCTCTTGATGTCCTCACACATTTCTTGCAGAGTCAGTTCTCATGTCTCCCATTTCTTCAGCTGGTGGTCCATTTTGGCTGCCCTGTCATACAGCCGCCTGAGGTTCCCATAAGCCCCCTCAAAGGGCACTTCTGACTGGATGCTCCTCAGGTGGCAGTACACGGCTTCTATGTTATCATACTTGCTCCCTGCCAGGGTACCTAGATGACTGAAGGGCATACCTCGCTGGGGAGCCACTGACAAGGCTTGGTGATAGACTCTCTCAGCCAGTTGCTCTGTGTCCACATCAGCTAATTAATTCTGATATCAGGCCAAATCTCTCAAACACATCAGACATCGGTGGCAAGCCATCTGAGCCCGATCCATCTCTTCCCGAGGCAGATACTGGTTTCTTACAAACTGTTAGAGAGTAAGTGATGTGAGTCCATTCCATGCAGCACTGCAGTTCAAGCTGACAGTGGGACTGGATGTAGAGGAGATGCTGGTGGAAGGAACACCAGCAACCAGGTGTGTCCTTTTTGTTGGTCTTGATAAGCTGGATAACCTCTCATAGTACACGTTCCTTCACAGTTGCTCCTCTGCTTTCCTCCTATAACCCACTGGATGCAGGAACATAAGCTTGTTCTTTAGGCTAATGTTCTCTGGTTTGAATGCTTCTCAGTAAGCAGTTTTGTTGCAAAGGATGAAGTCAAGTTGATGCACAGCCTCCACTACTGCTAGGTAAAGCAGCTGAGGATGCAGGACCTTGGCCTCAGGCTCATTGCTCTCCAATGCAGGAAGTCCTGGCTCCTCTTGCCAGGGGACCAGGGGCAGCTTCCCATTACAAGGTCCTGCCATCTGCTGTCCTCAGCCATCATCACTGCTAGGTGGCTGCCCACAACAGCTCCTCCCAATTAAATGTATTTTTGAAGGACACACCTAGAACATCACAACATGTCCTAGAGCAGATGATACTCCATGTCAGAAATATTAATACTTTTCAGGGAAAAAAACTGCTTTTGAGATCTTGTTTTTATATCACCTTCATTTCCAAATATAATCCTTACCCAGAGAGCCATTCCTTGTAACTAAGAGAATGGAAGGGGGTGGGGGGAGAGAGAGGGAGACTGGAGGAAGGGGAACCTACAGTTTAGCAAAACTACCCAACATATTGACCAAGTCTGAGAACATCTGCATTACACCACATCCATCTCATCTTACTTCTTCCAAGAAGGGAGGGGAGGTGCATTGTCTCATCACTGCTTCAGGGATAATCCAGGTCATTCATCTTATCTACACAGAATTCATTTTTATTCTTTCTCTCCATTTGCATTCTTGGAGTCATGGCAAATACTGCTTTACTCATTTCCTTCACTTTGTATCATTCAAATAAATCTCAATTCTCCAAGTTCATCATTTCTTATAGCAAAATAATATTCCATCACATTCACATAAATAACATTTCATTTAGCCATTCCCCTAATAGGTGGCATCTCGTATGTAGGGAATTTTTTTTTAAGAAAGAAAGAACAGGCTACTTTTTAAAAAAATAAATTTTATTAACTTCTATATCGCTTTCATATTTGGATCCTTAGAACTGAACCTCCCTTGTAACAAAATCAGCTAAGTCTGTTACTTGTTGAACTGCTATGGCAAACACAACCACATGTAATGATTGGCCCTGCTGGTCTCTTGCTGCAGCTGTTTTCCAACGACTGTTTGGCCTCTTAGTGACCTTTTCATTTACAGGTGCAGAGTCATTCCACTGCTGCTTATTCCACCCCTGCATCAGTTCATTCAGATCTTCTCATATGTCTCCACGCTCTTCACCTTTGTCATTTCTGGCTGCACATTTACATTCCATTCCCACCCCGCAGTTCAGCCATTTCACTGCAGATGGTCACCTACTTTGTTTCCAGGTTTTTGCTACAACAAATTTGTTTCCTGGAGTATTTTGATATATTTTGAAACTATTTCTACATATAGACTTCTTGCTAAACCAGTGGGCGGGATAAAAAGGTCAAAGGCAATGAACAGTTTAGTTATTTTTCTTGTAGAATTTTCTATTCCTTTCCAAAATGGCTGACCAGTTCACAGCTTTGTCAACAGTGTAGTACTATGCCTATCTGGGTCTCAAAGCCCCGCAAAGAGAAATGGGATATGTGCCAATTTCTAGGGTATGAGGTGAAGCTTCAGACTCCTTCTAGATTGCCTTTTTCTTATCAGTGACTTGGAACTTGCTTTGTAGTCATTAACTGTTGGTAATTCTTCCTTTAACAACTGTTCATAGCCTTGGATCACTTACCTTTTGAGGAAGAGTTCTCTTAGCTCAGGCTACTTAAAATAAGTAAAATGATCATCAGTAACTAGCAAGGCCTCCATAGCCAACAAGTGCATCCGATAGACTTAATGCATTAAGTTAATGCACATGACAGCTCACATTTCATGTCACAATGAAGGCGCGTAACTTCCTTCTCAGTCAAAGTCATTAATGTGGATCTTCATACAATGAAGGAACTTAATGTAACTCTCAGTCAGTGATCAGGCCAGGCCACTCCTTCGCTTAAGCAGGGCATTTTGGTCCTGAAGGTTCATAGCTTGATAATTAGACAGCTCCAAAGCAAAAGTTGCCGTGCCAGATGATAAAGTTCGGAGGACAGTTGAATAACCCTAGAAAGAGTGATTTCACAGAAAATAAGTCAGTCATTCAGGATCAAAACACCTATGCCCCCAATTTCTTTTCTCCACTCTTTCTAACCATTTCATTAATAATAAACAAAGAAAAATAATAAAGTTAAGACAAACTGGTTAGCTGATTTTGATTTTTGAATGAAACTATAGGCTATTCTTTAAAAAACTGTGTGGGTTTTATTTAGCTATGGTTTCCATACCAGGTTTGCTTTTTTTTACAAGTGTGTTTGTCAAAACTGTAGGATATTATATAGATGGTAAAGGATTATGGAGATAATTTAGTGGTCCAATCTCCTCATTTTCCAGATGAGAAAACTAAGTAATAAAGAGAAGTTAATGACAAGAGCTGGACCTAAAACTCAAGCACAGTTCTGTCTAGATCAGGAGTCACACTTGCAGACACTCCTGCGAAACTGCCTAGGGCAGCTTAAACCAGATGAAAATGTATCTAGGAAATTGTCTAACAAAATAAGAAAATCACAATGCAACACATTTAAAGTTAGTTTGTGGTTTTCTTAGTCAACCATATGTCACAGCTGAGATCTGTTTCTCTCTGATTTTGTCACGACCAGTCTAGATCATGATATCTTTCAATAAAAAGTACACTCTAATTGTAGTCAGTTAATCCTTGTCTGTTCAGGTTTCCCCACTACCCTGACGATTAATCTGTTTTGTACCTCCCCAGGACCTCCAATGGATTTGGCAGGTTAGTTGTTTTTTTAAAACAGTATTTACCAAATGTTAATTTTTTTTTTAACCATGAGAGCTGGATCTTAATAAACCCACTCAGCTGTAGAGAAGAGGGTAGAACATAGTATATATAACAGTTCAGTTAACACTTTGCTTCAAGAGAATGAGTCATTTAAAGCTCTTCCCCGCCTGACCCCCAATCTACCTTTCCAGCCATGTTGTTTATTACTCCCCTCTGTGCACACTGCAATCCAGTCAAACTGTCCTTGTCGTTCCCAATGTACAGCACCCCATCTTTTATCTCTGTGCCTTTGTACTGACTGCTCCCCAGGCCTGAACATTCTCCCTCCTTACTTTCATCTCTCAGAATCCCTATTTTCCTGCAAGAGTTATCTTCCATAAAAGGTCTTTCCTGATTCCCATGACCTCCCAAACACTAGACATTTCCCACAAGTCACTTTATAGAGATTTTGTATACTCATACGCGTGCCTGTTGTCCCCCCATAAGCTGGATCAAACTCCTTGAGAAAGGAACAATTTTCACTTTTGTCTCTGTCTCCATTGCCTAGGGCACTATGCCTGCCACTTGGTGGACACTAAAAATTGTTTGTTGATGGCCTCAAAGGTTATTTTAAATTTGTGATCCTATAAACAGTTTTCAGTTCACTGAACTAGAACCTTTCACTTTTGACATATTTTTCTGGTAAAGAAGAGATCAGTATTTTGCCTTCCCTATGAACTGACAATTGATTCCTAGTTATTAAATCTATGAATTTCTGCATCATACAGAAGCCAAGTTACACCACAATTTCTTGATCATTGAAACTCATATACTTTTTCTTAATAAAGACCTTTCCTCTAAGTACCATTTTTCTGGTTCTATTCATGTGCATTTATATCCCTCAGGTAAATGATGCCCAAAGTACATGAAATTCCCAATACCAAAATAGCCCATACCATCATTTCAGCTAAGGGAACTGATCCAACAACAACTTTGTTATCCTGACGACTCTGGATTTCCTGAATGCTGCCTCTTCTCTGTGCAAGATCAGCTAGGACGGAACCAAGATAGTCTCCAGTCACTGTAACTTCCAGGTTCATTAGGGGTTCTAGAACTTGCTTATCAGCTTTCTTCAGAGCCTATGAATAAAGATATTACAACCTTCCAGTGAAATAAAATTCCTTAAAGCACAAAATTTATACAAAACTAAATAGTGATTCCTCACTAATATATATCCAAATGATAGCAAAAAAAAAATCTGTATGCAAACATGAACATCTTAACAGGCTATAGGCTATGACTCCTGCACAAAACTCCTTTGCCTGTGAATAATAAGAAATACTTTACTTACCATGCTCAGTAAAAGTTCATTGATACCTTTCTTCCAAGAATAAAATAGTGGGAGTTTTTTTTGGAGAGGGGAAGGCAAGGCAATTGGGGTTAAGTGACTTGCCCAAGGTCACACAGCTAGTGTGTCAAGTATCTGAGGCTGTATTTGAACTCAGGTCTTACTGACTTGAAGGTTGGTACTCTATTCACTGAACCACCTAGCTGTCTCAAAATGTATTTTCATACATTATTGTATTTCATCCCCACAACATCACAAAGAAAAAGGATCCTACCTTACAAATGCTAAAACTAAGGCATAGAGAAATTAGTAATGTTAATAGCGTTAATGAAAGACCCTGCCTTGCTAGGAAGACTCTAAATATAACCTTCTTAAAGGCTCCATCTCAATACCAAGTCACCTAATTCTTTCTCTGATAAGCCAAAGGGGTCCAAAAAACAAAAGAGAAAATGCCAAAAGTCCACTGGGCTTGGTGGTGCAGTCCCTGCTGATGAGGAGCCTGAGGCTGGAGGATCCCATGAGTTGGGGGGATCTGAGGTGCAGAAGGATGAAAGTTTATCCATAGTAATGACACCAATATGGTGGCCCTGAGGAGCAGAGGGGTGAGCCATCTCAGGGGAGAAAAACAGCAGGGTGAAGTCTCTATGCTAATTAGCACTGGGACTGGGCCAGTGAGTGGCTCATGCCCTCCCAATCTGAGGGAGATAGGGAAAGCCAGTCTCAAAAACAAAACAAAACAATACAACAACACAAACAAACACTTCTCTTGATAGTCTAAGCCAATGTTTATTTCTAACAGAAGGTATCTAGGGCAAGATGGGAAAGTAAACAGAAGGGAGGTAAAAATTTCTGGTAGCTGGTCTTATGTGGGGAACTGGCTGATGACACTTCTGATAACACCCAACTGTGCTAAGTACTGAGTGCAACACAATTAAAACTAAAACCACCATAAGCATTTTGACTTACTCTGGCTTGTACACAAGCAAGCAGTAATTATTATTCACCTAATGTGGTAGTAATGAGACATTCTCTAATGATTCCACTGGCCTAGGCCACTAGAAGTAGTTATGACAATTTAAAACAACAACCACCAGCACTACCATGACTCTGAATTTACCTGAAGGAAGACATCAATTTTCAGTAAGGAAGATAGGAATTAATACAGTTGTGGGAAAAATAAAAATCACTTTACCTGAACCTTCTCAAGTAACTACTTTAAAGCAGTATCGTGTGCCAGGTGGGAAAGATGGAATTGCCAATACTATAAAGGAATGGGTTGAAGCAGGGGTGTTAGTCCCTACAACCACACCATGGAATCATCCTGTTTGGCCAGTATGAAAATCAGATGGGAAGTGGAGAATGACAGTGGATTATAGACAATTGAATAAGGTGACTCCTCCTTTGTATGCGGCTGTTACAGATACTGTTACCTTAATAGAAAGGATCCAGAAATATGATGGAACGTGGTGTGCTGTGACAGATTTGGCCAATACCTTCTTCACCATCCCAACAGACTCTAAACAATGGGACCGGTTTGCTTTCACTTGGCAGGGCAGACAATGTACTTTCCCTCGCGTGCCACTAGGATATCTACACAGTCCCTCTATTTATCACAGGATTGTGGCTGAACATTTGGATGAATTAAAGCTACCTGATATGCACCTTACCTTATCCACTACATTGATGATATTATTATGGTACAGGGAAAAAATGTAAGAGAAGTAGAGAAGCATATGACACTTTTGACTGAACATATAAAAAGCAAAGGGTGGTAAATTAGCCCTGCAAAGATTCAAAGAACAGCTCAAAATGTACAATTTTGGGGAATACAGTGGAACAAGGGACTATGACAGATTCTGCCACAAGTCTGACAAAAGATTGAGGATTTTTCTATCCCTACGAATAAGAAAGAGGGCCAAAAGTTTATAGGATTATTTGGATATTGGCAACATCACATTCTACACCTGGGACAGATTTTGAAATCCTTATCTAAAGTTACCAGGAAGAAATATGAACGTGATTAGGGACTTGAACACAGTAAAGCTTTTGAGGAAGCCACAGCTGTTATACAATTGGCTCTAGATTTATGACCTATGCAGAATGATCTGGTGGAATTAGAAGTGACTGTACAGGATAATTATTCACACTGGAGTTTATGACAGAAACAACAAAGCCAAAATGTACTTTTAGGATTTTGGCCCAGGAAACTTCCTTCATCTGGAGTGCTATATACACCTTTTGAAAAGCAGTTTTTAGCTGTGTAGTGGGCTTTGGTAGAGACTGAACAACTGACTCTGGGCTATGAAGTGATATTAAGGTCCAGAAACCTGATTATGACCTGGGTAATGAGTACCCCAGCTTCTCACAGAATTGGACATCTCCAAGAGGCCAGCATAATTAAATGGAAGTGGTATGTTCAAAATATAGCTAAAACTGGCAAAAGTGTAGTTTCTGCCTTATATGAATCTACAGCTAACATCGATACTGAGAGACATGATACATCCCCTGAACCAAGGCAACAGTTGGTACAATCCTTGGTAAGGTAGAATGATGAATATGATGGACTAACTGAAGAAGAAACGAAACACACATGGTTTACTGATGGGACAGGAAAATATTTGGGCCAAAAAAGACACTGGAAAGCAGCAGCCTATAACCCATGTACTAGAAGGACTTTGGGATAGGTACTGGGATAGATGTAAGTCGTCAATATGCTGAACTTATGGTAGCACATCAAGCCATCAAAACAGAACAAGGAGGGCAGTGTCATGTACTCACTGATTCATGGACAGTAGTAGAAAAATCAAAATTGGGAAATTCAGGGTAAACAAATCTGGGGCAAAGAACTATGGGAAGATATATGGGACTTGTCTTTGATTACTGATCTGTCATTTTTTCATGTAAGATGCTCACGTGGCCCTCACCATGCGAGAACGTGAGTGCAATCCTCATGCTGATCGACTAGCGAAGACTGCTACTGAACATACCGTCCCTACTTTGACAACAACTGATGATCCGGTATTAGCCAAATGGGTCCACCAAATGGCCAGCCATTTGGGGGTCCAGGCCACACACCGGTGGGCACAAGATCAAGGTATAAGCATCTCTCATTCACTGTTAAAACAGAGAGCAGAAAAACGTCTTATATGTCCATTGGAAAAGGAGTGAACTGTTCCTCGGGTAGTGACTGGAGAAATAGCAAGGGAAAAGTCCCGGCCCAAATCTGGCAAATAGATTATACTGGTCCCTACCCCAAAAAAAAGGATGCAAATTTATGTTTTTGTGTTGATACCTATTCAGGTGTACTGGCAGCTTGTCCTTGTAAGAATGCAACCCAGAAAAACACCTGTAAAACTCTAGATCTCATAAATGGAACCCCAATGCAAATTCAAAGTGATAATGGGTCACATTTCAAAGGTAATGAAATGAAGGTATATTGTATATTAAACAATACAGAATAGATATACCATATTCCATATTATCTGCAAGCATCTGGGTTAATTGAAAGAATGAATGGATTATTGAAAGAACAGTTAAGGAAGGTAAGTTCTAATAATTCATATCAACATTGGAAAGATAATTTGTTCACTGTTTTACGTAATTTGAATAACAGGCCACTGGGAGAAAGTACGCTTCTAGCCAAAATGATGACCCCAAATTGCAAATTAGAAGACAGCAGACACATGAATATTGGACTGTGAGGCCAGATGGCCCAGCACCGTATCCAGGGACATCTAGTTCAGGAGGATGTGATTTATGTTGTTTAGAAGACTTTTGCTTGGACAGAAAAGGCATAAGAAACATCTCTACTGGGATATATGTGAAAATCTCTAAAAATCATTTTGGCCAGATGTCACCTAATCAGGTTTAGCAGCTCAAGGTATACACGTATTGGCTGGAGTTACAGATTCTAATTATCAAGGGGAAACTATTGTAACACTGCAGAATTTGGGTGAAGAACCCATACAGTTTTGTAAAAATGATAGTATAGTTCAAGTGATTATTATTCCTTGTGAAACAATATCACTTGTGAAAACCAACCAACCTTCTGAAATAGCAAGTTCCTGGACTCCAGAGGCACAGCTGACCCTGTTTTTTTTTCTTTCTGACTTTCTGTTAAACTTGTTTGCAAGATTTGTTTTCTGCAGGACTGGTACGCTCCACCTGCAGATGACTGACTGCTTAAGCTGGGTGTCTCCCCCTGTCCATGACTGTGATGTGCCACCTCTGGACCTGGTGTCAACCATGTTCCAGATGCCAGCTAAAGAACTGACCTTTCAAATGGGACCTTTTGGACCTGGCGTTGACCAAGCTCCGGATGACACTTAAAGAACTGAACTCCCAAATGGGAACTCTTGCAGCAGGGACAACTCTACATCCAATTTAAGCTTTAAGTAGCTTTGGAAAAGAAACCTTTAACCCTTACCCCAAGATTCTGAGCCCCATTCATTTGAGAGGGGAAGGATTGTGTGCCTGCACCCAAGCCCCCACCCTAAGCTATTGTTTTATGTACAAAGTTTTTCCTATTATCCCTGTTATATTGTTGCAAAGTCCTGTTGACACCAGTATTTCCACCCGTTATATGTAAACCCTTATTTATTGTTAAGGTATTTTTGCTATGTAAGTGACATGAAAGATCTTGGGGCCGAATATAATGGGAATGGGAATGGGAATGTGAAGATCTTCCCTGTTCCTTAATAGACCTAGTGGGGAGTCTGAAGACCTCCCCTGCTTTGAAAGCAAACTCTGCCCCCCAAATAGGCTCAATGTAATCATATGGAGCCTGTGAAGAGGGAATTTCCTGAAGGGAAGCAGAGTCCACAGGAAGTTGGTCAGAGCTAGCCAGAAATGGGAGAGAGAGAAAGTTCTTCAGTAAAGATTGATCTTGTACTGGTTTGTGGAAAGGCTGAAGGATGCTGTGGCTCTCAGTGTGATTATGGCTTCTGATTATCTTTGGTACTAGGATGGAAATGGCTCACTGGTTTTGGGGTTCCGTTTTCTGGTGTCTAAATAAATGCTTCAGTTCTGTCCTCTATCTGCAGAGTTTGGCACATTTTGGAATCGAATGTCATGTGATACTTATAGTCATAGTCTTTATTGTGATCATGGGCACTATAAGTATCACACTGGTGCTACAGATACCCAGGCTCTATCTCTGGCTGTGTAACTCTCTGTGAAAGCTTAAACAAGTTCATTCTACTTTGTAGATTTCCCCTTTGTAAACTTCAAATTTCCCTTCTGCAAAATGAAGGTGTTAGACTACATGGTCTCTCTAAGGATATTTTCAGCTTTAAAATTCTGTTTCTATGCCTCTTAAGGCAATTTTTTCTTAAACATTTTGTTGGCTATAAGTAAAAATTTATTTACTCAAGAATCAGAAGCACTGTTCAATTGCAGAACATAATCCTCTGACTAGAAGGCTTGACCAATGTAAGTTGTTTCCTTAAATAAAAATTTTTTAAAGAACCGAAATTGAAGATACAAGTAAAAAAATTCTCATTACATATGTGACCTTTTAAATGACCCTCCAATTCGTTCAGTTATTAAAACAAATCCTCCAACTTTTAAAGGAAGGTCTATCTCTTGAAGGAAAACTTCAAAGGGTGAGTCTGCCTCAAGGGTGGGACTCAAGGACAAGATGAAGAACAGTCAGAAATAGCCTGGTACCAGTCTGTCCTAAATCTCTACGAGAATGCCTAATACCTATGTTTGTCACACTGAAACCCAGTTACTTAGTTATAATTAAATAAAATATCATATTATATCTGTTTCACTGTATCCATCATGATTCTTTACTTTTTAGCTCTTCCTCTTCCCCTAAGCCATCCCAGAGAATCATTTAAAATGGGAAAGCACTCTACTGATCCAGAGAACCCCAAAATCATACCAGTCAAGGGTTTCAGAACTACAGATCCACTTCAAGAACACCATGAAACAACCCTATCAAGGGCAAGCATATATGAATAGCTACCAAGTATCTGAAAGACATCATGGGCCAAAGAGGCCTGGTAATGCCTGAAGAATAACAACACTGAGCAAGGCCATCTTCAAGTACCAAGGACAATATTTTCTACCTTTTGCACACAACGGGAAACACAGGCAGAAACCATCGTTGTAGAAGTGCCAGGGTGAAGCGTCAACGAACACAGAGTCACTGCAACATCCTGAATTGGGAATCCGAGCAATGGGCCTGGACAGGGAAAAACAAATGCTTTAGCCTTTAAATGTGCCATCTTATGTCACTGCGAAGTAAAAAGCAACCAGTTTTAAAAAAAAACCACTGAAATGAATACTACAGTGGGAATTATTTCCAATGGGGGAGAGAGAGGGCTAGGAGAGAAAAAGAGAGAGAGAACAGCAGGAGGGATGGCCAATGAGTACTCTAATTTACACACTACCTTGTAGGTATGCACTATGAATTCCACTTTCAATGGCCTCTTGAAACTCTTGCAGGAGCTCTTCCCTGATATGTTCAGCATACTCAATAACAGGGACGACTTCAGACTTTTCTCTTGCACACGGACTCACTTCCAGTTCCACAGTCACAAAATGTCTTTTATCTCCTAAAGTTCTATCCAACATATCTATAACCAAACACAGCAAATATTTACTAAACAGTGCACAAGTATATCCTAAGAGAAGGTATCATTTTACAAAAGCAGCCACTTAATATTCCTTGAGTTGGACCAGATACTGTCTTCTATACAAAAAGACGCTGCGCCAGCATTTGCTAGGACAAAAGAACAGCACACACACCTCTGAACTGTCCCCCAAGGGGATGGCTGCACTAGGTTAATAACCCCCAAAAAGCTGTTGCCTGCTTTCTGAAACTTGACCACCTACAAGCTTCCTATTAGCTTTGGTGGAGTCTGTAGCAGGGAAACAGGATTCTGTTTTAGTCTACATGATGCTAACACAGGGCTGAGATGTATGGTCTTCACCCCTTACTTGATAAAATCGAGCTAAATGATCTGGACATCATTCCAATGTGTCATGAATTTTCTTTTTTTGTACCTGTGGCCCGGCCCGTGTTTAGGATGGTTTCTCTATAAGCTATCTGTAGAGGACCAAGAAAGGTCTCAACTCCATATTCCCTCTTGATGCGGTCATTAATGATCTCAATGTGCAGCTCCCCCATGCCACAGAGAACAGTCTGGTGAAAAGAGAAAGAAAAAAAAAAAAACCCAAGTTAAAAAAACAGGATAATGACTGTTGTACTATTTATGCAATGATTTAACTTCTTTCATCGCCTTGCACAAACCAAGGGAAGTATTTGGAAAAGGCACACCAGGACGGGGATATTTATAACACCATTCATTAGCTGCATTTCCTTTTGCCAAATAAGACAGAAGGATTTTTGAAAAGTACATTCCAAGAAGTTTGTAAATCACAATGAAAATAAAGTGAAGCTGAAAAGGCCTTTAACAGGAACATTAGCTTAGCTTCTAAACTGTTTTAAGCAATGGCAGCATCGCTGGAATAAGGGTGTAGCCTCATAATGTGATTTACTTAAAAGTCAACAGTTAGGAAAGACCATAATCATTATCATCATCACCATTATTATGACTTACATGGCTGAGACTTCTTTAGCACTTGAAGGTGTAAAGCCTTTATTCACAGCAACACCAGGAGGTAGAGTATAAGTTATGAAATTTTAAAAAATCATTTACTTATAGTCATGCATCTATGTCATATATATATACATACCATATACACACACATGCCTAACATAAACAAGTATTAAATATGACTTGCACTCAAAATTACAGTATTGGAAATTTGAAAGGAACATAGGAGGCCACATATTCCAACCTATAACTGATTAAGAATCCTCTCTCCAACACGTGACTAGTGTACATACAACCTTTGCTCTAAGACCAGAGAGGGAAGGGAAACCCACTACCTTCCCATACACTTCTGGGTGGCTTTTAACTCTTGTTAAAGGGAGCTGCAACCCCCCTCTGCAACATCTAGCCAGATAGCTCTTCAAATCCCTGAAGACAATGATCATGAATCCCACCTCCAGGCCAAACAACTCTACTTCACCCAAACTGGGGATTCTCTTATTTCAACAAGTTACATATGGCACAAAGGTGAACATCTTCACCATCCTGGCTGCCTCACATCTACTGCTTTCAGAAATGAAGACCCATTACTCATTAGAAACAATTTCCCTCATACAAACACACACACACACACACACAGAAGTCCATCTGGGGGTGTTCTGATTAGAATACTTAACTGAAGTTCACTTCTTTCAAGTGTCAACATATTAACCATTCTTGAAGAAATTCTTTCTAGAATATATTACATATGACATTGGTTTCTTAAAATAGAAGACACCAGATATAACTTAATCTTTTCTAGATGACAATGCTTGTTAAATCATCAATCAGGTCATCATGACCATCCATTCCTACCACCGTATGTAAATTTCTATATCGGGGTTCTGGCTTGGCTTTGGAGCTTCACTGACCACTCCACTCATGGTCAGGTTGGTGAATTCCCTTCTCACACATGTAGCTCTGTTTGCTTCTAACAGATTTGTTCCCCATTTCTAGTTTTCTGGTTCTGATCTCGTGAGCATGTAAGCCAGAGAGTGAAACTTGAGAGCCTTGTTATTTGAGAAGAGGTAACTGAGAGAAACTACGTCCAGTTGGCTAACAAGACAGAAAGGGAAATGATAAATGCTGGGGAGTATTGTGGAAAAACTGGGACACTAATGCACTGTTAGTAGAGCTGTGAACTGGTCCAGTCATTCTGGATACTGTCTTTTGTACAGAACGATGCTGCACCAGCATTTGTTAGGAAAAAAGAAGAGCACGCACACCTCTGATTTGTCCCACAAATGGAAGGTTGTACAAGGCAAGCCACCCCCAGATAAGTTTATTTTTTTAAAGAACTACTTCTGGGTATAACACTGTATTCTAAGGGGCTACGGCTGCCGGATGTTTACCCCTCCAGCACCTAAGCAAGAAACACATTGAGTAGAAATTTACACCATAAAAAGCAAAGGAATAAAA
Organism: Pseudocheirus occidentalis; assembly: GCA_028646575.1. Classification (NCBI taxonomy): domain Eukaryota; kingdom Metazoa; phylum Chordata; class Mammalia; order Diprotodontia; family Pseudocheiridae; genus Pseudocheirus; species Pseudocheirus occidentalis. The sequence continues at coordinate 356,357,567 of CM053594.1, forward strand.
CTCCTTTTACCTTTGAATGCGGCAGAGTCATAGATATATCTTGTATACCTTTTGTTCCTAACAAACATTACTGTAAATTATCATTTATATGAGATTTCTAAAAGTAGAAATATGCTTACTTGTCCAGAGTCAGGATCTACCCACACTTTTAAACTGGGATCTTCACGCTGGAGGCAGTTCAAGGCTCGATCCAATTCTACGTACAGAGAGGTAAATGTGAACATTTTGTGAGATGCTTGGCTTTGTTCTTAGACAGACACACACACACACAAAAATATAAGATGAATCAAATAAAGGTTCAATCAAAGAAAGTAAAAGAGACCAAAGCTAAAAGAGAAAGAGACGGCAGCTGAAGGACACAGACCGTTTATGTACCAAATATGCCTACAACAATGGAGTGATGCGATATTTCAAAGGAATCAAAAAGAAATACCCTCTGCTTTAAAAGAAGACACTGGTATCCTCTGTTCAAGTACAAAGACGCATCACTGACTCACAATGAGCTAACGTAACCTCATCAGTTACTCTTTCAAGCTGTTCCTCAATGATGCGAAACTTTAAGGCTTCGATGCACGTCCGTTAAAAACCAGTCCAGCGTCTTACATTTAACAGGAACTTCACTAGTGGCTACTGAACTGAATTCTATGCTGTGTTTTAAGTACCTAACAGGTGTCCAATAAGAATACTTAGGACATTCAGTCAAGTGCTTAAAAAAATGTAAGTGCCTATTTATCTTCAAGATACTGTGTAATCTAGAATCTGGTCCTAGATTCGACACTAACTAGCTGGGGGAAAAAATAAAACAAAGTGAGATTATCTAAAGTACTCAGACTAATATGGTTTATAAACTAGCTCTTTAGGTAATTCTATTTTAAAAGTTCCTAAAATATTGTGAGCAGTGTTAGTATAAATGTATAGCCACTTAGTGTGATTTGAAAGATGACACGCGTAGATAGTATTATTTCTGATATTTCTGGGGCCTCATCTATTAAAAAACAAAGCAGTAGACTGGACAAGCTGGTCTCTGGGACTCTGTCCAGTTCTAATGATCCATGGCCTGCGCTAGCTGCTACAGATAACAGAAAGTTGAAAAAACACAGCCCTTTCCTCAGAGAGCCTATATTCTAATAGGATTATACAAAACAGGGTTATACAAAATCCTATTCTAATAGGATTATATATGTGTATATATATCTCACAACCATTTATAAAGAAAAAATGTTGCATAACAGGGATATGGATCCAGCCTGTAAAATAGCATTTGGAATCAAGCAAATGCTGCTAAATATTATTAGAGGTCATAAAGTTAATAAATTAAAGTTTCTTATGGTATCTAACAAGGTTCTTAAGAAATTCAAATAAGATTTCTCATAATATAAATAATTGCGTGTGTGTGTGTGTGTATATACACACATATAAAAACTTGTAAACTTTCTCCTTGTAAACTTGCAAGTAAACTTCAACGTTTGTAAACTTTGTAAACCTCAAAGCACTAAGTAAGTGCCATATATTATTTTCATCATTAGTATTTACTAAAGTCTTGTTCAAATGACAAACTATGGCGATTCTGTTACCCCACAAAAATATTCTGTGAGGACCAACAAGGTAACTACAGCCCAATGTGGGATGAAACCAGCAGGATCTTTGTAAACTGTTAAATGGTCAGGGAAATGAACTGGGCTGAGTGAATGGCTGGACCATTACCCTTGGAGAGAAGTCTTGACCCATCTGCCCACATCCTATTTTGCCACACAAAAGCAAAAATAAAGAAATCAGCAATAATGGAAGAATTTATTTTAAATACAATGTAAAATAATTGGCCAAATTTAAACAAAAAAGACTAATCCCAAGAAATTTCAGAATCAAATTTGCTTTATACACGAAAACATTTGTAGCCACACATGTAAACCTACACAAGAAATCCCCGGGGTTTCACATTAATCACCAGAGTCAATTATAGCAACAATTGCATCTATACCTGGCTGTTTGGCTACTGAAGGGGGCTCTATGGTACAAAAGAAGACAGGTTCTGGAATCTCCACCCCTGCCAATAAAAGGCTCCCTGTTTCCATGTTTTTTCTGTGTGTCTTTTCTTCATTCTGTCCAGCTCTACGGGCTGCAGCTAATGCTGAGGCCTTGGATGAAACAATGGTATCCCCAGTGGAAGTCTGCAAAATAACCAAAATATCATGCATCATAACTTAATGATGTAGGCTATTACATCAGGCTCCTTACCTAGTGGAAGGGGAGGAACAACATACAGGTACATAGAGCCAGAGTGATTAATGAACATTCATCCTTGAATACAGCCTGATTTCAAAAAAATTCTACCAGCCTTTGTGCTTAGTTTTATCTGACCTAGCCACAAGTGCTCAAAGTATGTTCTCAGTTGACACATTTGCAAAGGGTTCCAGATTCTTTAGTCTAATTCAATATAAAACTGCACAACCCCTAATATTTGTGGGCTATCTTGTGGTCAGGCAATCTGTGAACAGATCTAGCTCCCTGGGAGCAGTTACATATGTGGCTTTTATATCCCAGAGCTAGACAAGATAGAGACCCAATTGGTGCTAACAAAGTGGAAGGCATATGCTTTCTTATAAGATCAGGTATATCCACTAATATCGGCTTGTACAGCTTCGGTAAAGCCCAAAGCTGTATCAACTAAGGGTAAACTTTGTCTCTTGTCTCTAAATCTTTTACTGACTAGGAAAGCCAGCAAAGACCTGGATTTCATGAAAAAGAATAATGGGAAATGAGTAAATGCCTTGGGACATTCTGCCACATCAGAAACAAAAGACCTATAGGTTTTTAATATATCTCTTTGTGTAGTGAAGCTGGCCTAATTCTGCTAAAAAATTGTTTATTAAACACCTGCGTCAGGTACTAGAGACAGGAAGACAAAAAGTAACAAAGTTCCTGCCCATGAAGAGTTATATTCTATCAGGAAGAATCAACATGCACACAAAGTAAATACCAAAGGGTTAGAGTGAAGGAATGAGATTTTACCCAAAATGTTTTATGTGGGGATCTAATCAGTGAATATTTAAAGACACTATGACAGGAAACATGTGCACAAAAATTGCCTACAAAACACATCTGCTACGGCAAACCCTTTTCTGTCCAGGCAAATCAAACATAACAGTATATTATGGCCAGAAAGGCCTTGGACATCATGTTCCAGTCAATTTCCTCATTTTATGGACTGGGAAACTGAAGCCCAAATGGGTTAAGTGACTTATCTAAGGTCACAAGGCAAGTTAATGGCAGAGCTAAGACAAGAATTTAGCTTCACAGTGTCTCTTTTCATTCTACTCCCATACTGTCTCTCCTAAGTAATATATTTTTTTCTACCAGGAAATAGTTCTACTCTTTAGAATTTTTTTCAAAAAAATCAGAAGAATGGAATATGAAAATCTAAACAGATCTAATATGCTTATTCTGTTGAACAAAATACCTCAAAAATGTTTAACGACATTTATCTAAGAGTACACATCTGCAAGATTATGGTCAACCGTCTCCCTCACAATTATGAAAGTTGTAAGTATAACCCAACAAAACATCAGATTTGGGGAAAATTCTTATAATAAAAAGAAAGGAAACCTAAGTCCTGAATTCAATTAAATTCAATAAACATATCTTAGGTACCTACTATATAGAAGGTAATCAGGTGGGCTGAAGATAAAGAAACATGCTTCCTAGACAGGTGAGCTATTCTGTGACTACTAAAGTCAGGACAAAAACTTCTGCTGACCAAAATTCTAGCAGACGGATAACTAAGCTGCTGTACTCTTTTAACTTATGTTCACATAAGTCTATATTTATAAAAACCATATATTTATCCAAAAAATTCATTCACAGATATGTCATTTATTTATTGTGTGTGTGTGTGTGTGTGTGTGTGTGTTCAGAAGCAGATAGTCATTTAAATATTTTGTTTATATTTGTAAAAAGTTAACAGTACAGTAGAGGAGAATGTCTCTGGTGGTGATAACCTTATGATCTTTGAAACAGAGATATTTTCTTTTCAAAGTTGATCTGAGTTTCCCAATAAATGACTGTTACTCTACAAACTCCCCTTTTCTAGAGAATTATTAGGGGTTCTTTTCTATTAAGCCTATTAATTCCTTGGGAGAACATCCTCAGTGACAGCATCTTATTTACTCGTGTGCTGGAACATTATATTTCAGCTCTTAATAAATGTTTTTTAAATAGAATTCTACAGTTTAATATCTAATCATTCAACAAATATTTATTAGCACCTGGTCCATGCACTCCAAGAGCCTGTAATCTACTCAAGAGTTATAAGAACAGGGAATATGCAAAACATGCTTTAGGGAAAAGGATTCTGGGGAAAATGAAGAGATTTGTCCCCTAGAAAGATTAATCTGGCCCCTGTGTGCAGGATGGATAAAAGAAAGGGGGATGGAGGTGGGACTAGGGGTGGATGTAGGAAGTTAAGTTAAAAGGGTGAAAAGCGGGGCGGCTAGGTGGCGCAGTGAATAGAGCACCAGCCCTGGAGTCAGGAGTACCTGAGTTCAAATCCGGCCTCAGACACTTAACACACAGAAAAAAAAAAAAAAAGAAAAAAACTAGCCATGTGACCTCGGGCAAGTCACTTAACCCCAACTGCCCTCCAAAAAACAAAAAACAAAACAAAAAAAAAGGGTGAAAAGCCACGGTAAAAATTTAGAACAAAGGTAGTAAGGGCACAAACTAGAGTGGTGGTGATGGTGGGGAGGGAGGGAATGGGAAGGAGGATGGATAAAAAGCGGGTAAGAAGAAATGTGTAAGAAATGACAGAAAAGGGAGACAGAAGTGCTTGGCTCTACAGCATAAAGGCTCCACAACTACCAGCAAAGGTGACTGAAGAATAATGGTACCACTAACAGACACAGAGACAATAGGGAATGGAATAGAATGGAGCCAGAGTTCATGGTTAGCACTTGGTTTAACAAAAATTTTAGTAATATTTGCCTGTTTTTATTACAGAAAATTTGCTTCTTTCAGTCTCCAATATGTACAGGAATAGCTACTGCTGTGCATGGGATAGCTTTCCCCAATTTCACATTCCAAGCCAAGGCTCTCACTTATATTTATTTATACAGCCCTTCCAGAGGAAGGTTCATTGCAGACTATTATGTGTAGTGTTAGCGCCACAGAATGTTGCCATCAAAGATGGGTTTTTGCCATAGCATCAAAACTGGACCCTAATCAAGGCTGTTATGTCTTCTGATATGAATTTTTTTTGTAATCAATTAATAACTTAAAGTGGAGGGGACACACAGAGAGAGGGAAGTACTATTTTAGTGAAGCAATTGAAAACTGGCCATTTATAATTTATATAGTTATATACATTTATAGTCTGTTATCCACAAAAGGTTTTTGGTTATAATATTCTGACTGATCAAGCCAAAAATATAACTGTATAATCTTTCAAAATTTAGCTTTATTTAGAAATACCTTAAAGAACTTGGCATAGAGATGAATTAATGATAAAAGTATGAATGTGTCCTCACTTCTCCTTAGCTTCAAGCCCAGGCAAAATTTTATTTAAAAAGCAGTTCAACAGTATTTTAATTTTAGAAATTAAATTTTAAGAACGAAAAACACCATATAGTCTTTTAATATTTTATATAAACAAGCTAAAGATAATTTATCAAACATTTACACTGTCACTATAGGAAGTCATTTTTTTCTGAAAGAAACCAGTTATTTATTTACCTGTTTAAGGCCAACAGTTAGGGCAATATTGCCTGCTGTCAGAGAAGGAATTTCTATATGCTGGTCAGCAAAAGGCAATAGTAAGCGGCTTATTCTCTCTCTGCAAATAAATGATCTGTGTTAGTGCTGCTCTCTTTAGAAAGTTCACATGCTCATAAAAAATACTCAGGGATTTCACTCACGTGCAGTTTCCATTAATGTTGTGGACGGCTGATTGGGGTTTCATTGTACCAGAGTAAATGCGCATGAAAACTAGAGGTCCGCGCTGTTTGTCATGGAGAACCTTAAATGCCAAGGCACACAAGTCATCTTTATACCACTGCCTATAAAATAAACACAGTGAGTGGACCACACAGTCAGGTTTCACAAATATTCTCCAATCTGCACCATTATCCCCTCTACTTTACTCATCATGGTGACCAAAGACTTCCTGCTTCACGTAATAAAGAGCACTACTCATTTCTGTTCTTCCTAACACACTCATAGATTCTTTGCTAATTATTTCCAAATATAAGGGTCCTCCACTGATTACAAAGGGTGGGATGGGACTTCAGAGGCATCTGCTTCAATTCCCTTATTTTAGAGATGAGGAAATGGAGGGAGGCTGAGGTGGCAAAGTAACTTGCCAAAGATGACCTGAGCAGAAGAATTTGAACCCAGGGCCTTCTACTCCAATCGGTGCTCCTTCCACTGAATCCCACTGGAAGCATTTAGGTATTTCATGGACACCACCACATTTATTACTCTTATCCACCACTCACCTCTTTATCAAGTCATACATGTCCTAAAGAAACCCCCTGAGCCAAGATGGTGGTGTAGAAGCAGCAAAGCACCACAGCTCCCACACAACCACCCTAAAAACTCATAAAATGGGACTCTAAACAAATTTTCGAGCTCCAAAACTCTCCAAAATATAGAAAACACATCTGTTGCTGCTGGCAGTTCAGCAGGTAGGGCTCTGTGCGGCAGTCTGGGAGCTGTGGACCTAAAACCAAGCCGGCCAGGCCCCAGGGTATCGGGAGGAGCCAAGTCTATAGGAGAGCAGATCGGCTGCACTGGAGGCACAGTTAACACATTTATCAGGCCAGAAGAAAAAATGGCTAAGAGAAAGGTCAGTGGATTTTGCTAAATTTGGGGGAGAAGAGCAGTCCGGCCAAACTGCTCCCAGGGCAAGGAGGCAGCGGGAGGCGGCTGTGGCAGCAGGAACAGCTGACAGCAGCAGCGGCCTCCACTGGGCTGCTTCAGAGCCCCCAGACTGCAGATAGCAGGGGGGCTGAGGCGATCAATCAGGGCCAAGGGCTCTTGCGCTGAGCGGCCTGGATCTGGATCGTGGTCTTGAGTGGTGGTCCTGGGGTGCGCTTTCAGTGAGCCAAAGCTCGGGGAGGGCTGCAGCACCCCACTAATAGCTCCGGCAGCTGTGAAGTCCCCAGTGATTTGGGACAGAGCTTTCCCCAACCAGGAAGCAGAGTTCCACAGAGCTAAAAAAAAACCAAGCAATTAATAGACTGGCCAACATGAGAAAAATGAAGCAAAGTAAGAACAGCAATAAAACTCTAGAATCCTTTTTTGTGGACAAAAAGGAACAAAGCATGGAGTGGGAAGAAGACAACACAGTCAGAACTCCCACACCAAATGCTTCCAAGACACTGGAAGAATGCCTACTAGTTATGGATCGACTTAAAAAGGACTTTGAAAACCAAATAAGAGAAGTGGAGGAAAAACTGGAAAGAGAAATGAGAATGATGCGAGAAAGTCATGAAAAGAGAGTCAACAACATGACTGAAG
>CM053594.1:356365575-356432469 GCA_028646575.1 Pseudocheirus occidentalis
CTTTCCTTCCTTCCTTCCTTCCTTTCTTCCTTCCTCCCTTCCTTCCTTCCTCCAGTGTGACACAACACAGAATTGAGTCTGTTACAGCTCGAGCTTTAATAATCATTGCAGTACAGTATCTCTTGTTCTTAAAGATTTCTCTTTTTTGTTTTGTTTTGTTTCATATTAGAGGGCTAGTTCTAAGGAGGGCAGGAAACCGTTTAGCCTTTATAAAGTGAATGAATGAGCTAAACATTCTTGTAATAAGGACTCTTAAGGAGAATCATGCACAGTTTATCTCCTCATTCCTTAGATTTCTATACAATTTGTGCTCTAAGGCCATCTTGTGGAAGCTATAAGCACTGCCTTTCTTTGTATCTATCTGTTGCTCCCAGGCTTAGAGCCAGAAAGCAACCCTGTGATGGAAAAATGGACATTTTATTGAAATTTAAAGTAGGTTTTTGGATGCAAGTGTCATGTTTCTGTTACACGTCCATTCTTTTTATGTTCCCACTCCAAATGCCCTATGTTTGTTCTGGACATTGAGTTAAGGGAGATTGTGAGTACCTTGAGGACAGGGACTCTACCTTTCTTGGTCTCCCTAGACAAGCTACCTGCCACATGGTGATTGATTAATAAATGCACACTGACTTATTGAGGAAGACTTAGATTCAAATCATGCATCTGCTACTTCCTAGCTGAGTAACTTCAGGAAAGTCCCTTAATGTTTTAGAGACTCATTTTCCTCATCTGCACAATGGGAATAATACTATCTGGAGTATTATCTCACAGGGATGTTCTGGGGTATAAATAACATAACATGTCATGTGCAAACTTGAAAATATTATATCTGAAATATCTTTGTTTCATATTAGAGAGCCAGTTCTAATGAGGACAAGGAAACCTGTGATAGTTACTTTTATTCCTAATAATAGAAATTCTAACCAGTGATATAATTTCTCTGGTTTCTATTGAACATGATAATACCAGGTTGAACCATGGAGACAGCCATGCTGTGATTTATATTAGACTGGGAGCTTCTTACAGGCAGATACTGTCTTTTGCCTTTCTTTGTATCAGTAGTACATCACAGTGTATGGCATATTTATGGTCATTTCAGTCCTGTCCAACTCTTCATGATCCCATTTGGAGTTTTCTTGGCAAAGATACTAGAGTGGTTTGCCTTCTCCAACTCATTTTACAGATGAGGAAACTGACACAGAGTGAAGTGACTTGCCCAAGGTCACACATCTAGTAAGTGTCTGAGGTTGGATTTGAACTCCCTGACTCTAGGCTTGGCACTCTATCCTCTGTACCACCTGGCTGCCCAAATATCTGGCACGTAGTAGATGCTTATTAAATGCTTGTTTGACTCCCCAGAATCCTGTTACTTCTGTTCTACTTCCTACTTCCTTCACAATTCTCTGTTTAACTTTGGAATCAGGAACACTTGGGTACTGAGCTTGTCTCTGATGTTTCTTAATTGCATGACCATGGACAAGGTAAAGATCATAATGCACCCAATTTCCTCATGAACTAATAAATACCTATAACACGTAGCTCACAGAATTATGAAGCTCAAATGAGATAATGTATAAGGTATATAAAGTACTTTCTTTTTTTTCTTTTTTCTTTTTGGAGGGGTGAGGGAAGGGCAATTGGGTTTAAGTGACTTGCCCAAGGTAACACGGCTAGTAATATAAACTACTTTCTAAATATGAGAGAGAGAGAGAAAGAGAGAGAGAGAAAAAAAGAGAGAGAGAGAAAGAGAGAGAGAGAGAGAGAGAGAGAGAGAGAGAAAGAGAAAGAGAAAGAGAGAGAGAAAGAGAGAGAGAGAGAGAGAGAGAGGTTGGAAAATGTTGAGAAACCACAGCTCATTGCCTCCGTCAGGGTTAAGGAAAGTGAATGATATCCATGTGAGGGGAACTGGCCAATGAAGGTCCAGTCCAATTTGCCCTTCCTGGGGGATTTTACAGAGCAAGCCAGACCAGCTATTCCCTTTGTGCTTCCAATCCACTACATAAAACTTTGGGGAGCCACTTCCACCTGTGAGTGCCTGAGGGGCTAGTATATTATGTGATGATTAAAAAAAAACAACCAACAACAGCCTTCTAATTGGTTTTAAATCACAGAGTACTGATGACTTAGGAGAGGCTAGGTTTGAACTGTGTGCATAAGAGATTCAGGTTGGTGAATTCTTAGTCTGAGAAGGTAAGTGACTAGTCCAGGATCACAAGGTCAGTAAAGTCAGAAGCAGGATTAAACCTGAGTCTCCTTGACTCTAAGGCCAGCTCTACTCACTACACCACACCATTTCCCATCACCTCATCATAACATGGTTTATCATACACTTTCAGAATGCAAGGCAAGTCATTATATCAGCAATGTGATATAGTGGACAAGACATTGGACTGGAAATCAGGAAGACTTGAATTCAAATCCCACATCTGTCACATTACTTTTGTGAGCTTAGGTAAGTTAAGTTATTCTCTCTGCCTCAGGTTCCTCATCTGAGGGAGTTGGACTTGATGGTCACTAAACTTCCTTCCAGTTCACATTTATGATACTATAATGAATGTGTTGTAAGTTGTTCCAGCTGCTCAATCCAATGTAACAGGTTCATCTCTGGAGTACTGGGAAGAGAATCCCAGAGAAAGGAGCCTACCATGGACAGCAGCCCGTACAGCTAAGAAAGTACATAGATAATTCAACTTTCTGAATCTGTAACCCTAAATCTTTCCACTGAACTTGCTTTGAATGTGTTTACCCTATTTATTTGAGTGCTCTTTTCTTTCCAACATGTCTTGCCTTTCTCTGTAAAGGAAATGAAAGCTACATTTCCTTTACCCCCAGTCATATTTCCCATATTCTTCTAAGATTAGATCCTACAATCACACTGATAACAATACCTAGAGCTGGAAGGGATTTTTGATTTCATCTAATCCTCATCCAGTTTCCTTTTTTTTAAATTGCATATGAAGAATCTGAGAGAGGCTTATCCAAAGCCACACAGACAGTAAAGACCAGAACCAGTATTTGAAGCTAGGACCTCTGCTACAAACGTTGTGTTCTTTCCTTCTACCCTTCTGCCTTTTTGCCCAACAATTCAGTTGAATATGATGTGGGCCACAATGAGTGTCTAAAATAATTTGTTTTTTGATTTTCTGTGACAATAAAAATAATCTTAAAAAATCCTCCCCTTGTCTCTGATGTGTGTACAGTCCTTTAAGTCACCACTTATATTGACTCTGCTGTCCTTTTGGACAGGAAAGCTCTTCCAGTGATTTCTTTTACCCATTTTCCAATGTTTTGCTTCTATAGAAATAACCCTGGCTATGCTGTTTCAGCAATAGCCCTGGGAACTAGCACAATGATTTTTTTTTTAATGTCACATTTTGTTTTTGAATTAAAGATGTATTTTCCCATAGAATTCAGAAGGTAGTGTACTCATGTGAAGCAGGGACTTGTTTTCAAGAAATAAGTTTTTAAAAAATCTCTTTCTGGCTATTAGAATGAAGTTGCTTATGATCAAAGGGGGATTGAGGAATAAGGCAAATCTGAATCATTGAACATGTCGCCATTAATCTATAATTAGATCAGGGCATATGATGGGGTAAGTCACACTACTTAAGATTTTCCCACAGGGATCATATGATCAGTTTTCTGAATTTCTAAGATGTTGAACATTGTGTGATTTTCTGACAATTAATTCAAAGATAGATTGTCTGTGTGTGTGTGTGCATGTGTGTGTGTGTGTGTGTGTGTGTACATTTTCTCTCTCTACTCCCACCCCCACCCCCAGAATGAAAGAAAAGCAAAACCTTTCTTACAACTGTGTATACTTAAATGAAACATATTTCTCCATTTGTTATGTCATTGTTATGGGAATCTGAAGTTCTTCCCTCCCCCTAGGCCCATTAATACACTTAAGTGACTCTGAGAACCTTCCCTAATTTGAAAGTATACTCTGCACCCTAATAGGCTGAATGTGGTCATAAGGAGCCTGTGGTGGGAGGCTTGTTCTTCAGTAAAGCCTGCACCTTATTACTTTGTGATTGGGCAGTGGGTCAAGAAGGCTGTGACATTCTCTGATCCAGGAGAAGGCTATATATACCCTGATGTGAATTTTTGCTTTGGGGCTCACTTTGGAAAGAGTTGTGTGATTTGGCCAGATGAGCCTCTGGGAAGCTGTTGAGCCCTGGGCTTTGAAAAACCCAGATGCTGATGCTTCCCTCTCTGGTAACTGACTAGGTATGGATGTGATGGTCAGACGCTGGAAGCCCGTCTGCTGATCTGTTTCTTTGTCTGCTTGTAACTTCTGTTTATATTCTCTGAAGTTCAGGGTGCTGACCTTTTCCCCTGAACTAGGTAAATGATATATGTTTGATTGATTAAAGTGAGACTGTTAACCCATTTTGAGTTGCTTTCCTTTAGAAAAGCAGATCTAAGAACCTGTGCTAGCAGCCACCCTGGGTATGCTAGAGTGCTTGCTGATACAGGAATATATATCTATGAATATATGTATGTGTATATGTATGCATGTGTATACACACATACACACAGCTAGGTGGTGCAATGGGTAGAGCGCTGGGCCTAGAGTCAGGAAAACTCAGCTTCTTGAGTTCTTATCCAGACTCAGCCACTTGTTAGCTGTGTGACCCTGGACAAGTCACTTAACTCTGTTTGCCTCAGTTTCCTCATCTATAAAATGAACTGGAGGAAGAAACAGCAAACCACTCTAGGATCTTTGCCAAGAAAACACCAAATGAGGTTATGAAGAGTCAGTCATGACTGAAAAATGACTGAACAGCCACACACATACACACACTCACAAACATACACATACATATATGTCCCAGTCTGCACTCTGAGAGGGTTACCTTTAGGAGGGAGGTGGCAGGTTTTGTTATTAGTTATCTGGAATCGTGGCTGGTCATCACGGCGAGCACTCTTTCTGTCACATTAGAGCCATCTCTTAATCCTTAATCATTTTTTGACCACTGCCCATAACTGTGCCGGCCTGTTTCTTTGTGTGCATGGGGTTCTATCCACTACTGGACCTTTGTGCTCCCCTCCTCCCAAACACTGCTGGAGATTCTTCAGTGAAATTGTCCCCATCTCCCCTTACTGAGCTCCAATCACTGCTCTAGCATCAGGACCATTTATTTTGTTCCTAGTCTCTCTAGATCTTTCAGGCAGGCCTTATCAGTCTTGAGGATCACTGGGATACCTCAGGAGCCTTGCTTCAGACTCCAGGTGTTTGAGGCAGTAGCCTTACTCACCCCTAGGAAGTCTTCTTGTTTGGGGAGCAAAGCTGTGGTCCCCAGTTTCCCCAGGCTTTCAGTTTTCCACTCCAGAATCTAGCATTTGACTGAGGATAAAAAACTGGTAGGAGATACATTAGTTTACAACTAGGTTTAAATATCTAATTCTCTCCTTACACATACACACACACACAAACACATGCCCATGCACATGTATGCATGTATGTGTGTGTATGTATGTGTTACCTATGTTCATGCTAAATATATTCTACCACCAACTCCTCCTTATTTAGGCACTCAGAGTCACTACATACTGAGCATTCTCTCCACCAATCTGGAGTCAACTGTCTTGCTCAGCAATAGCCCACAAAATGCCCTAGACTGGGGAGAAAGCTGAATCTTAGCTATCTATATCCATCTTTTCTTAGTCCTTTCTCTCCCATTAGATCAGAGACTGAATATCTTACTTCTTGGCTCTCATCCCCCTGGACTTGCTACAATACTCCAAACATAATGGGGGATCAATAAATGTTGACTGACCCTGGGCCCTCTGTTTCAAAGTGCAATTAGTATTAGATCCAGGATCATTTCCGAACAGCTCAAAGCATTCTTTCTAAAGATCCGAGATAATAAAAAATATTTGTTCCACTTTGAAGACATTGTAAAAACGCCAAGCTGCCTTAATGCTTTCTCTCTTCACTGATTAATGCTGCTCCATATGAGTCAATGTAGAAGATTGTGCCTGTCTGCAAGGAGCTATGGACAGTAAATTAAGAGAAAAAAAATCAATGAGATTTTTAGAACAGGAAGCTGCTCCTTGAATTATGTTGAAAAAACTGTTAGATAATTGCATTAAGCTCTTTAAATAAGTCTCTTGGGATGGCCTCAAGGATCACAAATCTGTATTTTTATCATATTAACTCTGTCAGGGATTTAGAATTGTAGAAGTAGTTCTTAGGAGGAAGACATTGTATAAAAAGGGATGGAGGGATCGGTCATTTGATGTTCGGGGGTTTTTCCCTGTGAAAGGTTGTCAGGATCAGTGATGACTGACTACAAGATAGCAGTAAGTGGGCAATTGTTGTTGAGGGGCAGTGGATGGAAGGCCAGGAAGACTCCTCTTCCCAAGTTCAAATCAGGACTTGCACATTTATTAGCTATGTGATCCTGGGCAAGTCACTTATCCCTGTTTACCTCAGTTTCTTCATCTGTAAAATGAGCTGCATAAGGAAATGCAAACCACTACATTATCTTTACCAAAAAAAAACCCAACCCAATGGGGTCATAAAGAGTTGATCATGACTGAACAACAAGAACATTTATTAACCATCTACTGTGCTAAGCTCTTTACAAATATTATCTCATTTGAAGCCTGGAAATTGGGTGCTATTATTACCTCCATTTTACCATTGAGGAATCTGAGTCAAATAGAGGTTAAGGGACTTGTCCAAGGTCACTGTAATGGTAATAGGGGTTTGAAGATCTTCTTTGCCCCTTGTAATGGCAGGCAAACAAGTACTTAGTACCTTGTTTCAATTGAGCCTTGCCCATGATTATAGCAAATCTTTGTTAAGAAACAGAACTTGTGAAACCCACCCATGGGAGGGACTTGCCAAAGACAGGAACAGGGAGGAGCTAATGACCAGATAAATAGCTGAGCACAAGCTGAGAGAGAGTCAGAACTGTTGAGAGCAAACAGCATGGAGGCTGAGCAGCTAGCATGAGTGAGAAAGGGGCATTCTTTCTTAAGGGAGCCTGTTTTGTTTTGAAGGCCTGATGGAGGGAAGGTTTGGGAAGACTTGGGAATGTTGGTGTTCACTGCATTGGTTATGTGTACCAACTTCATGGTCATTATGATCAATCTGGCTTTCTGGTTTGGGGATGCAGCTTTCTGGTATTTTAATAAATGCTTTGATTCTGTCCTCCATGTGGAGAGTCTGTTACATTTTGTGATTCACAACTACACCAGCATATTCATAGCTGCCATGGGTGCTGTGAATATCAAATTGGCATTATAGTCACATAGCTAATGATTGTCTGAAGCTGAATTTGAACTCAGGATCATAGTTTTAGGTGGAAGTTATCTGAGAGGTCCTCTAATCTAACCCTCTCATGTTAAAACTGAGGAAACTAAAAGGTTAAGAATAAATCAGATAATGTTAGTAGTTGACCTTTTTATTTTGGAGGGAATCATGGTTAAGTGACTTTCCCAGAGTCACACACTAGTAGTGCTTAAGGCTGCATTTGAATTGAGGTCCTCCTTACTCTAGGGCCAGTATTCTACACCACTCAGATGCCCCTGTTGGTGATATTTTCAAAGCACTTTAAGATCTGCAAAACACTCTACCCAAATCACTCTGTAGAGATCATAAGAATGATTATCATCATTTTCCCAATAAGGAGACCAAGTCACAGCAAGTTTAAGTCTAGGATCACAGTTAAGTATCAGAGGGGGGGTACAGGCTCAGGTCCTTTGGTGGGTGCCTGTGAGACAGGCAGTAGATGCTTGATAAATGTGTTTCTTATTCACTCAGGACTACTGTTCTTTGTTCTACATTGACCTGGGCAGAAACTGAGAGGTACAGATTGGAGTAAATCAGAGAGCTGAAGGTTAAGGGGGAAGATGAGATAATGATGCTTACCTAGAGGAATAAGAAAAGCAGATTTAGACTTTGATGTAAGGAAAAACTTCCTAGAAATTAGAGCTATCAAAAACCAGAAGGGATTGCCTCAGGAGGTGGTGAGTTCTCCCAGAAACAAACAAGATCTCTGAGAAAAAGCTGAATCATCACTTCTTGGGGGTGAGACTCTTGTTCAAGTACAGTTTAAGTCAGTTGTTCCCTAAGGTCCCTTTTTAAAACAATTTTTAAAAAAGATCTTGGTTTGTTTTTTTTTTTTACATCATAGACATTCTAGAACTCAGCACGACTAAAACTCAATTCATTTGTCTTTCCCCCCAAACCCTCCCTTCTTCTTAACCTATTAACCACTATTAACCACTATTAACTTAACCTTCTTAACCACTATTCCTGTCAAGGCACCACCATCCTCCTAGTCAACTGAGCTCCCAACCAAGGGGTAATTGACTCTTTCACTTCCCCTTCCTCCAAATCCAATCAGCTGCCAGCTCTGGCCATTCCCACTTTCTAAAGTGTTCCTAGTATATGCCCTTTCTTTCTCTGACACTGTCACTGCCTTAGTTCGTGCCTTGACTATTTCAATAGCTTTCTGGTTGGTCTCCTTGTTACAAGTACCTTCCCAGTTCAGTCCATCTTCATTAAACTGTAAAACTTGTAAAGCACAAGTCTGACCCTGATTAACACCCAACTCTCTCCCCCCTCCCCCCATTCAATAAACTTCGTTGTTACCTATCACCTCCGGGATTAAATATAAAATCCTGTTTGGTTTCTAAAGCTCTTCATAACATGACCCCTTCCTACCTTTCTGATCTTTTGTACCTTATTCCCCCTTGCATACTGTGCAATCCAGTGACACATACTTCCCTGGAGTTCCTTGGAACTATACATTTCATCTCTCTGCTCCAGGCATTTTCTCACTGTCCCCCACACCTGGAACTTTCCCTCCTCATTCATTTCCACTTTCTACCTTCCCTGACTTTCTTCAAGGCTCAGCTAAAGCCTGACCTTCCGCAAGACAGCTTTCCTGGTCTTTTTTATGACAAAGAGGAGGAATATTTGCTTCAAAGGTAGTCACAAATATTGAAACATCTCCCAACACATGGGAAGTACAATCCTCCTTTCTCCCTGTACTACCTCAGTCTCTAGGGAGGGGAGGGGATTAGGTTCCTAGTTAGCTTGGTTCCCACAGAGTATGATCCCAGTTCCAAGTCCAAACCCCCTCAAGTCCCACCCGGGAGACCCAGGTTTCTCAGGGCTGACATGCTGAGGTGGCTGGCTGCTGTACCATCTTGCATACACTCCTGGCTCCAAGGCCACAAAGCTCGAACTCCAGGTCCTATGGGGATCACCTCTGGAACCCAAAACTGAGGACAAATGACACAGAACAGAAGCAAACACCCCCAAGTCCAATTCAGCAAGCTGGGTTAAAATAGGAGTAAGCAGGGGGAGGAGAGTGCCTTTCCCGTCTTACCAATACAGAGGAAAGAGACTGATGAGCTTAGACCTACCAGTTTTAAAGATACAGGCAGCCACCAACCAAAGGAGGCCACCCCACCCACATGGGCAAGGACTTAGTGGGCTCCATGCTAGGCAAACTGAACAGGCACAAAGCTGTGAAAATAATTTGGGGGGAAACTCTTTTGCCATTTGAGTTAGTCTATTTTTTAAGGTGTTATTTTCTTCAGTCAGGTTGTTGACTCTCTTTTCATGATTTTCCTGCATCATTCTCATTTTCTCTCCCCAATTTTTCCTCCACTTCTCTTACTTGATTTTCAAGTAAGATTTCTTCTTAAACTCCTCCATGGCTTATAACCAGTTCATATTTTTCTTGGAAGCTTTAGGTGCAGGAGTTCTGCACCAGTTCTTCCTCCTGTTCCATGCTTTGATCCTTTTTGTCCCCCAAAAAGGAATCTAAAGTTGGATGGCTGTGCTTGCTCTGCTTCCTTTGTCACAGTAGAACTTTGCTTCCAGAGGGGAGAGCTTTGTCCCAAATCGCTGGGGTTTTTGCAGCTGCCAGAGGTATTAGAGCGTGTTGTTTCTATAACCCCCCCCCAGCTTTGGCTCACTGGTCACACACCTCAGGACCACCACCCAAGACTGCAATCCAGATCTAGGCAGGTTAAGGCAAGACTGTTTAGTCTCTGAACGGTCACTTGGCCCCCTATGATCTGTAGGCCAAGAGCTCTGAAGCAGCCACATGGAGGTGGCTACAGAGCTGCCTCTTCTGTGGATTCTTGCTCTGGGAGCAGAGGCTGGACTGAGCCTCAGTCCCTGCCCCCCCCAACCCCAGATCCAGCAGAGTTTCACTGACCTTTTACTTCGTCTTTGGCATTTATGGGTTGATAATTCTGGAAACTGCCACAGCTGCTGGTGATCTACTCTCCCTCCAGGCATAGCTATTTGGGGCTGCTCTGAAGCTAAAACATTGGGCTCAGGCGGGGCTGGGCATGGCTCCCAGCATGCTGTGATGGACTCTTCCTGCTGGCCTGCTGGGCTGCCTTCAGTGGGAGATTTGCTTTCTCTCTGTCACTTTGTGGGTTCTGTAGCTCTAAAATTTGTTTAGAGTCATATTTTATAGGTATTGGAGGTGGTTATGGGGGGAACCCACAGAGTTTTCCTGCTTCTATGCCACCATCTAGACTCTGCCCCCCTGGAGCATCACTGTGAAAATAATTTTGAGACCCTCACTCAATGTAATCTGTATTTATTCAGTTCATTGTGATTTAATTAGCATCAATGATCTTGTTAATAGGATAGAATTAAGTTTTAGTTAACACTGTTAGAATAAGAGTTGTGCGTGTTAGAATTAATCAACCCACTAGGTATTGATTATGTTATTTCTGTTTGGTTTAGACGGTGAATTTATATTTTCTTAGTTAAAAATTTATGCTTTGTTAGTTGGATATATATTATCTTGTATTTCACATAGAAATTTGCTGTTCCATCCCTCTAGTCCTCTGAGAACAATGCTCAAAACACGAGTTTCCTTGTGTTTCTCTGTTCTTTTAAGCCCCATATTGAGAACTGCTTGTGGAGAGCCCCAGAATCATGATGATGAAACACTGACTAAACACTGGTTTTTGTGAACGTCTCATTTAGCCCCTTGTGAGGTTCCACCCATTTCTGGGACTGAGCAATCATGAATTGTGCCACTTCACTCTATTTTTAATGACCTGTCAATGTCCATAAAAGCAATGGAGTCCAAGGGGTCCTTGGCCCAGAGGAAGGTCATGGGTCCAGCTGCTTAGGGATCACTGGTCTCTCTAATAAACAGATACCTGCTCAGAGCTCTGGCTCAGTTGCCTTCTATTGCATTTTGGAATTTGGGGGCCTACAAAACCCGATTACATTTGTGCATACTTGTTTGCATGTTGTCTCCCCCATTAGAGAGTAAACTCTTTGTTTTTGCCTTTCCTTGGGTCTCTCATGCTTAGCACTGTCCCTGGCTCATAGGAATTGGTGCTTGTTGACTTGAAATGAACAGAATTTCTTACATTGTCCCCCTCTCTCCCTTCTCTCAGACAGACATCTATATAACAAACAATATTCTTAAATAAAAAGTGAGAGAAAAAAAATTCAGCAAACCTGAGTGGTACATTACGTGTATACCCCCTGTGGGAAGAGTGGGATGGAATGTCTTCTCTGAGATTCCATTGAATGCTGAGAGTCTGTGATTCTGGGGGTTGAAGCAGTTTGAGCCTTGTTTTTGATGAAGCTCTGCATGTTATTCAGAGCTGATTTTGCTTCCCCACAATTCCAGCTCTGAATAGCAAATCACAACCTTCTTTACAACCAATTCAGTCTTTGAACCAGAGCCTCTAGAAAATGATCAAGGGTTTTGGTTTTCCGTAATCCCAAAAGAGGAAATCATCCATTCTTTATGTGCACACATTTTTATCCCAAACAGAGGAAGTGCAGGGAGATCATAAAATTTACATTTATATGACTTTATGAGAAAAGGCAGACCAAGAGGACACAGTCCTATTTGCTGGCATGCCTTTGCACAAGGCAACTTTAAGTCAATGAAACAACCACTCCGACTGTCCTCCTAAACAATAAAGGGAAAGATTTAGAAATAAACAGAATGTTATGGCATTTTCCTGGACCACAATAGCTGGAGTCCTTTGCATGCATATTCCTAAAACTTTAGGAAGAAAGTAAATATAGGTTCTGACTCAGTGTGTTTTCTTTTTTTTTTTCCAAAGAGACAGACCTTGTTTGGGTTTTGAAATCTTATTATCAGGGTGATGTGACTTCTGACTTCTGGTTTTAGGTTAATCTGAAAGTACAAGTAGGAGCTCAGATGGTTCAAGACAGCAATCACTGACCTCATGACAGGGTGGTATCACTATCCCAGCCTTTTGGCATATGCTGTGCCTCAGAGAGCTGGCAGATTTCAGCACCCACTCTCCTCATAAACACAAACACAGACACATTGGGAAAGAAACCTGGGTAACCAGACTCCTCTGAACTGCTTTGCTTTGCTTTACCCCACAGAGGTTTCATTTGTTTCTTGGCATTTTTTACATTTTTTTTCTCTCTCTTCTCCTCCTGTCTGTATTTCTTTTGCTGTATCTCTCTCTGTGCCTCTGTCTGTATCTCTCCCTCTCTCTCTCCCTCGTTCTCTCTTTCTTTCTGTCTCTGTCTCTCTCTCTCCTCCTCCTCCTCCTCCTCCTTCTCCTGTCTGTATCTCTTTTGCTGTGTCTCTGTCTCTCTGTGTCTCTGTCTGTATAGCTCTGTCTCCAACATAATCACCTCTATAGAAAGAAGGTCAGTTTAGAAACACCAATGCAGGAACTTAAACTAACTTTGCTTCTGTAGGCTAGCTATAGACGGCCTTGGAGGAAGATAGGGGCTGGTGCTCTTCTCAGTTACTGGTGACAGCCGCTGGCTCTCAGCTCCACCAGTCAAGGGCCGTCCTGACAGCGATCACAATTTGTAAATATCAGAATTGATTCCCACTTGGCTTCAGGATGGGAAAGTGGAAGAGATTGTGAGAAAGTGCAAGATTAAGAACTCCTATAAAGACCAGAAATGAATAAAGAAAAATTTAAGCCATGTTATTAGTGTTTTTCAGTTGAAATCACATTTTTCATACATGGTAGGTATGTGGTCTATGCCCAAGTTTTTGGTTGTTTTTTTTTTTTTTAGGCAATTGGAGTTAAGTGACTTGCCTAGGGTCACGTAGCTAGTAAGTGACTGAGACTGGATTTGAACTCAGGTTCTCCTGATTCCATTGTGCCACCGAGCTGCTGCATGCCCAAGGGTTTCCTGTTTTATGCTTTTATTGGAGACACTAACACTGTTCTTTCTAGACTCCAATATTGCCCTGATGGCTCATGGTCAGGGTATCATCAAACACCACCCTCTGCTGTCTTATATAAAACCAGTTGTCCCTGAGCTATTTCTTCAGTGCTCCATCTCTTGGCAGAGTGCCTGGATATAAATGCTTGTTCACTTGACTTGACGTGTTTCTTTGTTCTTTGATTCTGGCACCTTGTCTTATTGACTTCATCCTGTTCTTTTCTGACCGTTTCTGCATTTGCTTTAGGGCTGGTGTTAGGAAGGCTATGAGGGTGTGAGGAGAACCTCCTCAGTCACCGTGTCTCTCACATAGCTGCCTTTATGTTCCAGGGTTGTGGAGTCACTTCAGCTCACAAAGCAGGAACTTCATTGTCTCCTCACTCAGGGATGGTCAAATCCTAAGAAAAAAAGGTGCCTGTAGGCCCATTCACACGGTACCAGATTATAAATGAGCATATCAATTGTGACACAGTGGATAGAATGCCAGGCCTGGAATTGGGAAGACCTGAATTCAAATCCAGCCTCAGACACTTACTAGCTGTGTGACCCTGGGTAAGTCACTTCACTTCTGTTTGCCTAAGTTACCTCATCAGTAAAATGAGCTGAAGAAGCAAATGGTAAAACATTCCAGTATTTTTGCTGAGAAAACCCCAAATGGGATCATGAAGAGTTGGATATGACTGATATAACTGAACAGTTATATATATAAATATAACTGTTATGTATATTATATATAAATATACATGAACAACAAATCCAAATTTATTCATTTTATTATTTATTTATTTATTTTTGCTTTTTTTTTTGGAGGGCAGTTGGGGTTAAGTGACTTGCCCAAGGTCACACGGCTAGTTTTTTGTGTTAAGTGTCTGAGGCCGGATTTGAACTCAGGTCCTCCTGACTCCAGGGCCGGTGCTCTATTCACTGCGCCACCTAGCCGCCCCCAAATTTATTTATTTTAAATCAACACTCAAAAACAATTGGTCTCATCTGCTGGACCGTGTTTTGCCCTCTATAGGTGGAGTGGCCATGACTGGTTCCCAAACCAAAATTTAGGAAGATGGTCTGATATGGAATTTTTTTCCCCTGTGATTTATAAATGTATTCATTAGGTCATTGGGAAGCCTATACCTTGTTATCGACACAGTATCAGAAGAATTAAGAATAGTGACTGACATTGATAGAGCGCTTGCCATGTGTTGGACATTGCGCTAATCACTCTATAATTATTAACTCATCTGATCCTCACAGTCACCCTGTAGGTTATTGTGGTATTGAGGTAGGCACTATTATTATCCCCATTTTACAGATGAGGAAACTGAGGAAAACAGAAGTTAAGTTACTTGCCCAAGATCACACAGGTAGGAAGTGTCTGAGGTCGGATTTGAACTTGGATCTTCCTACCCAAGCCTGACATCCCACCCACTGTACCACATAGACTTCCCTAGAACTAGAGGAAGGCTTCCAGTTGCTGGGTGTACCTCCTCTGAAGGATCTGTGGAAATCCTTAACAAAAGGATTAGTTAACAAAAGTTGTCCAGGATGAGAGGGCATAGATCTGCCTCGATGTATTAATCCAGGGCGTTCCAAAAGTTTGAGTGCAGTTTGAGTTTTTAATCAAGTTAAACTGTATTAAGACTTTTTGAACAGCTTTGAACTACACTAAGACTTTTGGGACACCCCGTGATAATGAGATCAATGATCCATTGAGAAGCAGTGTAATGCGGTGGAAAGAACACTGGACTTGGGGATCAGAGGTCCTCTGTCATTTATTCTCTCTGTGACCCTGAGTAAGTCACTTAACCTTTGAACTTTGGTACATCAACCTTTGAACTTTGGTTCTTCATCTGCAGAATGAGGAGATAAACTTTATAGCTTTTGAGGTTCTTTCTGGCCCTCATTCTAGGATCCCAAGTAGGAAAGTAAAGTCATGTCTATGAAAAAAAAAAACCCAACCCAGAATATTTGAAATTGGGACCATTTCAGAAAATCTGGTCTACATGGTCTTTGTCCCTTTAAAGACATGGTTCTAAAAGTAGAGTCTCAGGGATCCCTAGGGGTCCTGAGCCCCTTTCATAGAGTACATTAGGTCAAAAACATTTTCATAATAATACTAAGACCTTTTAATTTCTAATATGGCAGATATCAATAGACATAAGCCACATAAGCAAAAGCTGGAGGGTTCTTCAACTTTTAAGAATTTATGGGGTTACAAGAAGTTTGATAATCACTTTTTTTTCTTAAGATTCCCTACTTCTGGTGATGTTTTGAATTGATAGAGTTACTCATGAAGCCAAATCATTCATCAGATTATTTGGTGAGCATAAAATTAAAGAAAAAAGGAGTAAAAATTAAAAAAAAATTCCTTTTGTTCTGAATTTTCCTCCACAATATAACTAATCCAGAAATGTTTCACATAATTGCACATATACAGCCTGTCACAAATTGCTTACCATCTGGGGGGGTAGGAAGAAAATTTGGAACTCAAAATTTTATTTAAAAAAACTTTAAATGTGTCTTTATATGTAATTGGCAAATATAAAATACTATTTAAAAGAAGAAAAACAGCAAAGAAATGAGTAGTCATGAAGACAGTTTGTTCTGGCTGTGTTCCTTATCCCAGCCCTCCCAGGTACTGTTCTCCCAGGCCTCTTCTAATATTGAGATTCTGGAGATTAGGAGGAATTCAGAAAAATAAATGTATTCATGACACATTTGTTAGTTTAATGGCCTTATTACCATTTTTCCCACCATTTTAATCAACAAAAAACAATCAACACAGAAAGAAATCAAGCCTTGATTTGTGGCTTTTGCTGATTTCTGAGGTGTAAAGGCTCACAATGAAAATGTAAAAATCCAGTCTGAGGAGCTAGTCTGAGCTGGCTATGGCAGAGCCTTGATTTTAATGAATCTCTTCATGTTGATCAAAGTTACTTCTCCCTTGTCTAAATTTCTAGACTTGAATACAAAACCAAGAGATTCTGCTGCAGAGAGACCGGCCTGGGATGTGGGAAACCTGAGGTCTAGGCCTGGTCTTGCCACAGATTCAGTTTCTTTATCTATAAAATCAGGGGATTGGAATAGATGCTATGGACTATCTCTTTTAGCTTGAATTTCTTTGACCTAAGGTTGTTTCTTAAGGACGAGGTCCTCCTTTTTCCTTGTCCATAATAAAGAGTTACTGAGGGATCCTGGCACTTTGTTTCTCACACTATTTTTACCCTCTGGATTCCACGTTTGCTTTAGACTTTTTGATTGCGTCATTTTGCCTTATTTTTACAGCATGCTGTATTTTCTTTTAAAATTCTTAGATTTTATTGCTACCATTTGCTTTGATGTTATTTTTGATTCCCTGTATGTTGTTCCCCGTTTCCCTACCTAGAGAGCCATCCCTCATAACAAAGATTTAAAATGAAAGGAAAAAAAGGCACTTCTGCACAACCAACGTATCAACTGAGTCTGAAAGCACATGAAATGCTCTGCATCTCTAGTCTCCCACTGAGAGATATGATTAGTAACCAATGATTTGGGGAGAGCTCGAGTTCTCCCCTTCTTCTAAAGTCCTGATTTTTAAAAATTCAGGCTCTTGAAGGACATTGCTGATGAGACAGACGGGACTACCTTTCTTGTCCAGACTCCACCCAAGTGCAGTAGCCATGGTGTTCTGCTCACGCTTGAGTGAGATGCATACTCTTTGATAGATTGCCCAAGGCTGGGAGTAGTCTGGGTATAGTGACGGTTACCCTCCACCTCTTCTTGAACCTACTCTTCTGAAGGGTATATAAACTGTGAGCCTGCCCTGCCCTGATTGCCTTTGGTCTAGGAGAGAGATGGTCAAATGACCATCCTTTTATTAATAATGTGCTGGCCTGGCTAATAAAATGACTGTATTATGTAGACTTTGTGCATCTTAAACCTTTTTAATTGTCACACCACCTCTGCAAACAAGGGAGAAAGATGAATGTTCATCTCTCTTCTCTGGAGCCAAACATAACATGACATATTGCAGGTGCTTACTACCCATGATCTTCCGGATTGCTTTTAGGAAGGCTTCCTCTATCAGCTAATTTCACATGCAATAACTTCAGCTCATCTTTATGCATTTAGACAAGGCCCTTTCCACACAAAAACCCTATGAGGTGGACAACATAAGCGATGTTATCCCTATTTGATGGACGAGATAGAGGAGGCTCAGAGAGGACCAGGGACTTGCTCAATTTTGAGCGTCATTGTCAAGAGTGGAATCTCCGGGTCTTAAGATCAAGTAGTCTTTCCATACTGCAGCTACCATTGTTATATCCCAATTAAAGGCGGCTGTTCCTTCTTGGGTCTTTGCTTGCTTTATCTTGCTCCTCATTCTTGACAACGAGTCTAGAACCCAACAGAATTCAAGGCACTATACAGCTTCAAACAGCACGAAGACTTTTGGGACACCTTGTTACCACTTTCACATCATGACTTTCCCCATGGCAGTTTCAATATATTGCAAGTTGGCATAAGAAATTAAATGGGGATTTGGGGGAGTTCTGCAAAAGCTATAGATGGCATGCGAAAGCCAGTAGACACACAGAAAAAGTTTAGAAACTCAGAAATGTATAAAATACATGCATAATATTGCATAATAACATTTTATCTTTTAATGTCATCGTAATTCAGACTTCTTCTGTGATACAAAAGGACCAAACAATTTTATGTGGATTTTCTAGATCATGTGGTGGCAGAGGGGTGCCCTAATCCCCCCTTCCTGCCCCCAAAGGTAGAAGGGATAACTTTATTTCTCTGTGTACCCTTCACAGCTTTGAATATTAATGACAGTCTACAAGCCAATGGTCAGTTTTTCCCCCACATCGATAACTTTAGTGTTCAGTCATTTCAGCGTGTCCAGACCCTTCCTGTCCCTGTTTGGGGTTTTCTTGGTAAGGACACTGAAGTGATTTGCCATTTCCTTCTCTGGCTTATTTTACAGCTGAGGAAACTGAGGCAAACAAGGTTAAGTGACAAGGCCAGGGTCACAAAGCTAGTATCTGGGTCTAGATTTAAAGATGAGTCTTCCTGACTTCAGGCTTGGCGCTCTACCCACTTCACCACCTAGCTGTCCACATACCACTTTCCCCATCTTCATGTCATTCACAGTATTATGGATTCACAGAACACTGGAGATAAAAGGTAGGTTTGAGATGATCTCTTCTGGCTGCCTCATTTTAATATGAGAAAACTCAAACCCAGTGAGGTTTGGTGAACTCCCCAAAGTAACACGGTGATTTCATGGCAACATTGGGATTTAGATTTACTGATGCCCACCCCACTGCTCTTTCCACTATGCTGTTTCAGCACTGGGACTTTTAAAAGTTGAAAAGACATAATTTCTGGGTAATTCATTTTATTAAGAATGCTAGTATTTTAATAAAAGAGGTCAGTGGCATTCTCCAATGCCAAAGACTCTTGGGGTGGGCTCAAGGTTTATGTGGTCTTGGAAAAGTGAGTGTTTCAGAGGATAGCAATCAACTCGGATTGATTAACAAATAATAATGGGAGAGAAAGGGAGAGAGAGAGAGAGGGAGAGAGAGAGAGAGAGAGAGAGAGAGGAGAGAGAGAGAGGGAGAGAGAGAGAGAGAGAGAGAGAGAATGGAGAGAGAAAAGAGAGGGAATATTATAATGAGAGGCTAGATATATTCTAATGAACTTTGATTATATCTTTTCCTTCTAAATTACCTCCAGTCTTGGGCAGTCTAATCAAAGAATTTATCCCCATCCAAAACTGAATAGAACACAGTGGGATTAAATTCCTTACAAGTCTGACCAAGATTTAGGAGAGTTAATGAAACCTCATTATCAGTCATGTCTTTCAAGAGACTGAACTTTGAAATGAGGACTAGAGAAAAAAGAATTTCTCCAATTCATTGGTTGTTAACGATCGTTTCTCTCAGCACACAATGTCAATCAATCAATCAATCAATATTGATTAAGTGCCTACTATGTGCCAAGTACTGTGGTGCAAAAAGAGGTGGAACATAGCCCGTGCCCTCATGGAGCTTACAATTTAATAGGGGAGACACCAGGCAAACAAATACTTACAAAGCAAGCTATATCCAAGAAAATTGGAAATCAGAAATAAATAGAAGTGAGAGGGATTAAGGAAAGTTTCCTATACAATTCCTATGAGATTTTAGTTGAGATTTAAAGGAAGTCAGGAAGTTAAGTAGTTGGAAGGAGAGCATTCCAGGGATGGGGGACAGTGAGAGAAATGATTATTTCTCTCTTATACTAATAGCCAATCATTAATTGAGATGAAGAACTTTTCTACTTCCTCATTCAGAAATAAACTTCTGTAGATGAATACAACCAGTCTTTGAAGAACATTACTGACCTTACCCAAAAATTTACCCCACTTAGACCAATTTATCTAGGTGAAACTGTTACCCCCGCCTGAAAACCTTATAAAAGAATCTAGGTGAATTCCAGTGTGTTGTGTTCTACTCCTCTGACAGGCTTGGGGGGGAGGAGGAGGAGAGGGTAGATCCCTTTGTCTAGATTGCCCAAGGCCCAAGGCCCTAGATTACTCCCATGGTCTGGGAGTAAGAGTGACACAATCAAGGTCTAGTCCCCAGCCCCTCATTAAAATAAGTCCACTTCTCATGATAATATTCATCCGCTCATTAATTGTTAACCAATCAGAGTTGATTCCTGCCTGTTGGGAACACCCACTATTCCAAGGGCATGTAAGCATTGAGAGACCACCATAATTGGTCTTTTGGATTATGAGAGAAAGCCAAATGACCATCATTTTATTAATTATTCACTAGCCATACTTAATAAAATTATTAATTACCCAGAAATTATGTTTCTTAAACTTTTCCATCATCGTAACAGCCAGAAAAAAATACCAGGAGAAAAGAGATGGCATGTCTTGTTCATAGGATAGCCAGGAGACCACTGCCACTGGATCCAAGACTATGTGTCAGTGAAGAAGGTGTAAGAAGATTGGACTTTATGATTTTGAAACACTATTGACCACAAAGATGCTCCACACCACTTATGAAGGGCATTGTTCTAGGTACTGGCTACAAACAGGTTTAAGATGAAGCTCTTGCCTTCAAGGGGCTTAGCCTAATGGGGGAGAGAAGTGGTTTTAGCTATAGGGCTGGATATTTAGTCATTCTGGTTACAACAGTGTGAGGAATTTCTAGTTATGGAAACTCCTTCCCTCAGCAGGATGGGCTACTCCTCTGCAATTCATAGACTTAGAGAATTGCTTAGGTACAGGGTGGATGAATGTCTTGCTTAGTTCATACACCTCAGTTACACTGCTTGACTTGACCTCCCAAATGGGCTATGTAGGGAGTTGGGAAAGCTGGAGAACTGGGGACAGAGAAATGGGAAGGGGCTATAAGAAGATTCAGTTTCCAGTCCTTTGGGCACTAACCATGGTTCCTTAAGAGAGAAGGAACTTCCACAGTTCCCCAAATGGCAGGAGATGGAGGCAGCCCTAGAGTGGTGAGGAGTTAGTGGTCCAAGCTTAGGGATGAAGAATAAAGGTGATCTTGAGTTAAGTGAGAGTCAGAACTGAGAAGTAGTAAGAGACAGTCATAATATGGAGGAGCAAACCTGGACCACGTCCTTCCATGGCAATGGGAGTTTTACGAACTGTGCAGGTCTTGGGAAGGAGGATCGTGTGTGTGTGTGTGTGTGTGTGTGTGTGTGTGTGTGTGTGTTGGGGGCAGCTGAATCATAAGTCTGGAGGACTATAAAGGTCCCTGGGGAGATAGGACACATCCATCAGTAAGAGGGGGGTTGTGATTTTCCCTTGGGGTGGGGGAATCTCTTCAGGGAAGCAGGAAGTCTGGAGGATTATAGAGTTCCCTGGTGGGGTGATGCCCCCAGGGGACTGGGAGAGAGGAGCCAGCTTGACTCTATGAGTTCACATGCAAGCTCTCTATTTTTCTGTTGGCCTTTTTCATATTTGGTTTATTGCTCATCTTTTGTTTAGAAGAGGAGCACAGACATCACGAGGGTGACATCTTGTGTATGCATCGGATTTAAGTGAGGCAGATTGTGCAAAGCCACCAGCCTCCCTCTCTCTTCTAGAGCCATCCAAGTCCAATGACAGGACAAAAGTAAGAACAACTGACTGTAGCCCAGCATGCAGAAGAACTCTAAGTGCCCTCCAAGCTCTAAGTGCTCCACAGCACCTGTCTCATAAGACTTCATGGTCATTAGAACACACGGTTCTCATCTGCCCATTCTTCTCGGGAAGACTTCACATCTTGGGGGAGACATTCCCCTAACTCACTGATGGGTTTGAGGCGACTTCTCAAGATGGTTTTATCGGGGTGTGGTGGCTGCCCATGTTACATGCTTCCTGGTTTTGGTTTGTTTGTTTTTTGCTATTTGGAGGTGGGAAGGCAGGGCAATTGGGGTTAAGCGACTTGCCCAAGGTCACACAGCCAGTAAAGTGTTAAGTGTCTGAGGCCAGATTTGAACTCAGGTCCTCCTGACTCCAGGGCTGGTGCTCTATTCACTGCACCACCTAGCCACCCCATGTTATAACTTCTTGAAGCCACAGCTGAGAGGACTAGCCCCTCTGGTGGGAGGGCTCTTCTCAGGCTGTTGGTCTACCTGAAGTGTCCACCTGCCTCCCCACTTTCTCACTGAGTGTTTACATGAAAGCTGAGGGACCTCTTTCTTTTTCTGTAGAGATCTGTGTATAAGGTAACTTCTGGTAATCCTAGGGGAAAACTAGAGGGGAAGAACAAGCCAGAAGGAGTGAGAATTCCATTAGACCTCAGTTTACTGATCTGTAAAATGAAGCCGTTAGATTAGGTGCCTCAGAGGTTCCTTCCAGCCCTAGAACGGGGAGATGTGAGTTCAAAATTGACTTCCTGAACTTACTAGCTATGTGCTTCACTTCTGTTTGCCTCAGTGTGCTCATCTGTAGGATGGGAAAATAATCACACCTTCTTCCCAGGGCTGTTGTGAGGAGCCCATGAAGTCATAGCACAGTGCCTGGCACATAGGACATGTTATTTACATGTGTGAGTGTGAGTGTGTGTGTATATACACATATATTGGATATTATTATTATTATTATTAGTGATAGAAACCAAGAAACAAGCTATTGTAAGCCACTACACGCTTTTCTTCCCAGGTGACTAGTATTGTCCCTAGCACAGCACTTTTCGAGGCAGACCATCATTTGTTCAGCCCGGATACTTGGTTATCTTTGAAGGTTTCTCAAAAATGGCAGTTATTTGATTAACGTAATCCATAATGGGACTCCTAGAACTGTAGCCTTACAGCTTCTTTATCTCTTCCTGGAAAGGGAAGATTCCCTTCCGAAGGGAGCACCATGTCTAGAACACAGCCTAAGTGATAGAGGTTACCTCCCCCTTAGCATTTTTCCATTTGTCTTGCTTATACAATTGGTTGTAAAACTTCTTCTGGGAGAAGAGAATGCTGGGAATTCTGTGCTAGGTGGTTAAAGCCACACCTGGGAATAACTTGGCTGCTTCTTCCATCTTAAGCTGAGACTAGGCATTGAGAGCATATCTATCTTTAAATGCTTTCTTTTCAAAAGATTTTCTTTGTGTAAATCAGCTCATACAATATTGTGTTGTAGCAGTTGTGGGGAAAGAATCCGTCATGGACCAAAGACATTTTAGCGCATCTGACCACTAGAGGACAGTATGTGTCCTGAGACACAAGCCTGTCTTAAATGGAAATCAGCAGCTTTCAACTCCTGGATGCCTGATGTATTCCAGAAAATGACACTTCTCTAGTTTTCGCTGGAGAATTGTGTGTCAGATTTGAGTCAAGCCGAATAAACGGGAATAGCTTAAATGCTATAACGAAGGAAAAAAAGGCAGGAGCTTCTTCCTCACAAGCCCTACAGTGACAACGGCAGCAGCAACAACAATGACAGCGAAACACAAGAGACAACGGCCACACCAGCCACGGTTTCATTGATCCAGGGAGTTTCCAGTGAAGAGTCTCCTCCAACAAATTCGACCAGTCTCTGCTCTGCAATTTCCAGTCTCAGGCGGTTGTCTAGGACCCTGAGAGGGGAAGTAATTTACCCACAGTCACACAGCCAATGTGGGTCAGAGGTGGGACTTGAACCTTGGTCTCTTGACTCTTAGCTCTGTTTGCTAAGTCAGGCTGCCTTTCAAACAAAGCACTTAAAACAACTGAGGTTAATAGTGTGCTTCAAAGTTTATGAAGCACTTTTCATACATTATCTCTTTTGACCCTTACCACAACTCTGTGAGAGAGTGGTGTGGACTTATCATTAGCCAAATTATACAAATGAGTGAGCTCAAGGATAGAAATGTTGAAGCACTTGCTAAGGGTCATATAGCTTGAGGCTGGCAGCAGAATTTGAACCCAGGCTTTCCC
Organism: Pseudocheirus occidentalis; assembly: GCA_028646575.1. NCBI lineage: Eukaryota > Metazoa > Chordata > Mammalia > Diprotodontia > Pseudocheiridae > Pseudocheirus > Pseudocheirus occidentalis. The sequence goes on from CM053594.1 coordinate 356,389,154, forward strand.
ACCTTTAGGGCTCTTACCTGCCTGCCTTTTCAGGGTCTCCCATTGCATTCTGGGCCATCTCCAGGGGTCCTGATGAATATCTGGCCACTGAACCCAGATGGGTCTGAAGAAGAAAGTGAGGCTGGTGACTTCACACAGCCCTGCCTCACTTGAATCCAAGTCAACTGCCAGTCATGTTTCCCTGATGCCATGGTCCTCTTCAGAAACAAAGGACTCACACAACAACTTTCCCTAGAGGGTTGATTATCTCAGGTTAACCCTTCCAGGGGTTGAGGGTGACCATTTACTCAATTTATAATCAAGTTTTAAAAAAGGATGCCTCACTGATTAAAGGCATTTGTGGACAAATATCAGCCGGCAAAACAAAATGCAGGAGAACAGTTCAATTACTTTCTACAGGCTGATGCCGGTGGGAATTCCAAGCAATCATTTGCTAAACTTTTTTTTTAAAACCCATTAGCACTCAAGCTGTGCCCAAGGCACCCTCAGACTAGGTTGGGTTGCCAGGGCACTGCTGCCTCCTCTCCCGGTTCTGAGAATAATCAGAGGGGTTGAGGAGTTGTCTTTCTCACAAGCCCCCATCCATGTGTTTCCCCCAACCCCAATATCATTGCTAACCAAATCATCCCCAACATCATCTATCCAGTTATTACTGTGCCAGTCTTTTTGACAGTTGATCTCTCTTCAGTATCAATAACAATAATTTTAACAAAGGAATTTTATGAAGAAGATATGACAAAAACCTAACCAGGAACCTGTTCTCCTCTACGGCTTTGAGCTCTGGGGAGAGAGGACTCAAACATACAGTGGGGACTATCAAAGCCAAGTTCACTTTTTTTTTTGGAGGCAATAGGGATTAAGTGACTTATTCAGAGTCACACAGTAAGTGTCTGAGGTCAAATTTGAACTCAGCTCCTCCTGACTCCAAGTCTACATTGCGGCAAATTATTTCTGCCTACTCTTCCCATTTCCTACTGAAGTAAGAAATCCCAAAGATCAAACATACCTTTGGTAGGTCAAGACAAAAATTTGTTTATAAAGGCAATTCTATTTAGAGCACCTTTCTTCTTTTAGTAGTTCCACCAGAGCAGGTGGTGTGTTTTAGGAAAGCATCATACCCTTTTAATGTCTGGCACACATGCTTAGTGTTTTTTGGTCTGTTTATTTTTAGGCAGTTGACTTGCCCAGGGTCACACAGCTAGTAAGTGTCTGAGAACACATTGGAACTGAGATCCTCCCGACTCCAGGGCTGGTGCTCTATCCACTGAGCCATCTCCCAGGTGCTGCTTGTTGATCAATTGATTGGTTGAATGGTTGTAGAAAACTTTGGAATTACTAGATTTTTTTTTCTTCAAGCAGTAACCTTAGGTGAAAGCTTATATTCATTGATTAAATTCTTTATTACTTCCTAATGGATATTTAAACAATAAAGCCTATGCTTTTAAGAAAACAGCATTGCATTAGCACTGTGGTAATGAGAGCTAGGAATCCTCCTCTTCCTCCGGATGTCAGCCACTAACTGACCATCAATCAAGCTGCCGGCTACAGTCGCCTTTCCCTGAAGATAGGCAGTTGTAAGCTTTGCGACATGGGTTCAGCTATAATCTTCTCTTGCTGCCTAGCTGCAATGTGCTCAGGAAAGGCTAACCCACCTAATACTAACCTGTGGAACTGGGAAAGTAGACCAACTACTAAATGAAATAGGAGTGGTTGGTACATTGTATGCTTCTTGGAATTATTTATGCCCTGATCCACCCGATGGAAAAGCAACATTGGCAAAGTAGAAAGACTGGTTCTAGAGTCAGAAAGACCTGCCTGAAACACATACTAGCCAGATAACTAGAAGCAAATTATTTAACTTCTTAGTGCCCCCCGGTTAGGCTCTAAGACTATAAATTACAAAAATAATTATAGTTGCTAGTCCATAGCCCTACACCAATGAAATCAGAGGCATTCACATCACCTCCTCTTCTTCCTCATCTCCCACCCTCCTTCCCACAACCCTCTCTATTAATTAGGAACACTGGAGATCCGACTACATTAGTTCTAGCTGCAGGGATGGGTTTGGCCTTACACCACACCTGGAAATTATACTCTGGGTCTTTCCTGATCATCATACCCCTTTGTGAGTTCCCTTCCTTCTCTCAGAATGTATAAGCTCCTTAGGGTCAAGGATTGTCTCTGTGTTTGTCTTCCCAGGCTTAGAATAGTGCTGGACATTTGGTGAGAGATGAATAAATGCTTTTTCGTTCATTTATTCAGGTTAAGGCAGTTTCTATAGTGAAAATACAAATATCCTTGAGCGGGGTAACGCTTTATGGTTTTAATTATTATGGACACTTTTTTTGCTTAGTTCATTGGTGCCTTTTTGAAAGGCCAGTTTTGCTCAGAACCAGACTCTTTGGAAGAAGATGAATCAGACATTTTGCTGAGGGAGAATAAATAGGTCCAGGACACCTATTTAAGGTCTGGGAGCCTTTTTGGCGGCTGGAAAAACCCCTGTCTTTTTCCCTTTAACTCTTTCCAAGTTAGGCATCCACCATCCTGAGTTTGCACAATTGACTTTTTACCCTGATATTTATCATTCCTGTTACATTTCACCTTCATGGTCTTGGCCCAGAATTCTAGCAAATAATTCATTGTGCCTGGTTAAAGAAAAATACCACCATGTACTCTAGAGCCTGGTTTATAACAACCCTCCCTTTGCCATTGTAAACAGGCTGTAAAATAGTGTGAGTTGGTGATTGAGAGGGGAGAGTGACTATTTCAAGATCTTAAAATGAGAAGTAATACAAACAGAGGCCCTGGGATGTGTTAAAAAACAATAGAGTTATTGCCCTTGGTCTCTCCCTGAACTCTTCTTAAATCTCTAGTTCTTCTGGATACTTTATTTATCCAGTCCCTGGGAGGCTTCCTCAGAGGCTAAATCTACTAATGCTCCGGGAATCTTGGGGGAAAGGGGGTTGGTGGAGGAGGGAGGGTTGGATGAGACAAATATCCATCACTCTCCTCCCTATAGTTCAAGCATAACTTAGGGAGTGGTCTGTGTCTATACTCTGGATCAGGCAGCTTTGACTCGTTCTCTGGTGATGGTTTCTATGACAAATCCAAAGAACAAAATCAAATTAGCCGGTATCATCCACTTATCGGTTTTGGTTCTTATCGATTCATTTTAAAATTCTGTGATCCTATAAGTTCTGAATAAAACTATTAAATCTTATGAGGAACAGGGGTTACAAAGGGCTAAGGTTCTAGGTTACCTCCTGGTTCCTGGGGCAACTCCTGAGAGTGAGGAGCTGGGAAAAGTGAGGGGGGCATAGTTTAGGGGCAAGCACCCAGTCCACATTTCTTATCTCCAGTTTTCTGTGGTTCACAGCATTTCTAACTCAGGCCTGTGCTGTCCAGGCTGCAATTCAGAGGGTTCTATTTCTGGTATTGCTACTGAATTGCTGAGTTATAACAGAGCAAGTCATTTGACCTTTGAAATAATACTTTATGTAATAGAGGCATCATGAGACTTGAGTGCTTTCAGAGCCCTTGGAGATCCTTACAAGCCAGGGTGCTGTGCGGGCACTTTCCATGCCAGTTCTGCTTTTAGTGGGGTAACAGGATTCACCTTCACTGGGCCTTTTATACAATCAGGTTTCTGTTTTCTGAATTCAAAATATCAGTTGTGCTGGATGCAAATCGAAGAGATTACATGGGGACCAAAGGGTTCCCCCACAATACTTCACCTATGCACTGGTACCAGATAGGTTTTTGTAAACCATTCCCATTAGGCTAAGAGCAGGCTATTTCCTGGTTCAGAGAATGAGTCTGAGGAGGCGAGACTTGCACTCTGACACCTCTGGGACAGCAGACCAGTCTCTTAACCTCTTAGTGCTCTTCGCAACTCTCCAATGATGGGCCATTACAGATCTGCATTGGTAAAGGGAGTCTCCATACCAGCACACTTTAACATTGATGAAATTATGGGTTTGAACAAAACAAAATTGGAGTTAGGGGAAAAGGGAAGGGATATGGTCCCAGATAAATTAACTGACTTGTCTAAGATCCCATAGATAATGGTAGGGATTTGAACCCAAATCTCTTGGCTCTCAATATAGTGCTCTTTCCACTAGCCCATGGTTATAGAAACTAGTGGGTGAATGGATTCCTTTATTAGGTGCGTGTGTGGAGGACAGTAGGTGGTATTTGGGGGGGGGTGGAATGGGCAATAGAAGTTGGTATGACACAAAGAAGGATAAGGAAAATTAAAGGCAGTATATGTACTGGGGAATAACCTGGCGTACATTGGACTCCTACAGAAGAAAGGCACTGAAGTATTGAGGAGTCTCTGAGTAGGGGATCATATACAAGGGAAAGGAAAAATCATTTTAAAATTTCTTTTAGAAATATTCTGATTAATTATTTCCAATTTATAAATATTCCAATTAATAATAATGATGATGACAGTGACAAAGACGATGACAACGATGATGATGATGACGATGACGACGATGATGATGATGACGGTGATGATGATGATGATAATGGTGATGATGGTGATGATGGTGATGGTGATGATGATGACGATGATGATGATGATGATGATGATGACGATGATGATGATGATGACGATGATGATGATGGTGACGGTGATGATGATGATGATGATGATGTGATGATGATGGTGATGATGATGGTGATGATGAAGATGATGATTATGTCTGGGGTGGAAGACGACGAGCTTGCATGAGCCTTCATGGTGGGGGAGATTGTTGCTGTTGCTGTTTGTCCTTCATTCTTGAAGAGGACCATGACATCAAGACAGTGACACCAGGACTTGTAAGTGAATTGGATTTAAGTGAGGCAGGGCTCTGTAAAGTCACCAGCTTCACTTTCTCTTCCAGAGCCATCTGGGTCCAGTGGCCAGAATGGAGACAGGGGAAACCCTCCTCATCCCTCCCCACCCCCAAGTATAGGAGAGATAGCAGCATTCTGAAAGCTGACATTAGGGTGTCAAGGTCAGACTTGTGCATAGAGAGATTAAGCATTTCCTGGGTGGTATGATTGTAGGGATGACAGAAGGAGGTAAAACCTCTCAGAATGTGATCTGACCTCAGGAACGTAAGAGAGAGGATGCGTAGAGAAGGAATTGAAACTATAGCAAACTTGATTTATTGCTAGGAAATGCAGTCAGCTGTTTTGAGGTATCCCAGGATGGAGGAAATTCTTCCCTTCCCTCCAAACAAAGTCCATTAGATAACAGTGGGCCCTGACCTCCCTCCTGCCCCCTTCCCCTCCCAATTATAAGCATAATCACTACAGACTCTGACTCCCCTGGGAGGTAGTCACAGAATCAATCAGCTGGAGGAAGTTTTAAATATGTAAACAGGATGGTTTGTGTCTTGTAATCCCATTATGAACTATGAAATCTTTAGACTGCATTAAGAAGTCAGCACCAGAGGCGATTTCAAACAAGTTAATCATACTTGGGAAACTTTCTACCTAGAGAAAGTTCAACAAAGTCAGGTGGTGAGGTGGCAGGCCACTTCAAGATTTTACTGGAGAAAAGGGACAAGTTGGGGACAAAGCATGGAAATGAGAGCAGAAAAAGTAGACCAGAGCAAACCCAGTCCCTGAAGGATAGACAGCTCCCAGAGGGAGGAGGCAGCTTCGGGAGCCCCGGCTAGGGACGCCAGAAGGCACGTTCAGTAACCAGTAATTGTGAGTTTGTTCTTCGGCCATACATGGCCTGTACGTGTGTGCCTTACTTCAAGAGCAGGCTGAAGTTAAGCTTACTCTTCCCTTGGACTTTGTGCCCACTTTTAAGAGAATGTGCCTGTTTGGTGAGTGGAAGGGAGTGTTCTGTACAAATGTTTCTAAGTACCGTCTTAGTAGTAAACAAAGTTTTCTTTCCTAACAAATTCTGCCTGATTATTGATGGGAAACTACGGGATAATACTAGAAACCCAGTCCTGGAGGGTCACCTCTAGAACCCTGTCAGGAGGAGTCTGCGGGTGTAAATCTGAGTTAGGAATAATCCTGGAGCTGGTGCTTTATGTAACCTTTGTGTTACTTGGTTAACTGTAGTAATTGTTTTAATCAGGCAACTCTGGATGAATCCCTTAAATATAAGGTTACTCCTTTGCTTGAGGCCAGAAAGTTTCCCTCTAATCCCTAAGAGCTGAAAGAGAAAGGCACTTGGAATTTGTAGAAAGAAGTTGGGGAGAGGGAAGAGCCTCAAGGTGTTTTCGTAGTCTGGGTTAAGCAAGCAGCAGTTAATTCTCAGGGGACTAAAGTCCTGCTGCTACCTTCCCAGTGTGATCAGATTTTCTGATATAAGAGACACCCGCCCCCCCCCCCCAATTCTCTCCTCATGTCAGTGATAAAACAAAGAGGGGAGAGGATGTTGAGGGACAAGATAGAAGCAGAGAGAAATGGAGAAAAGGGGGGAAGGGAAGAGAGGGAGAGAGAAAAAATAGTGGGAAGGAGAAAAAGAGGGAAGGGGAGAGAGAAAGAGAGAAAGAGAGAAAAACAGAGAGAGAGAGACAGAGACATAGAGAGAGAGAGAGAGAGAGAGAGAGAGAGAGAGAGAGAGAGAGAGAGAGAGAGAGAGAATAGGGGGAGAGAGGAGGGTGGATAAAGAAAGACGGAGGGAGAAAGCAAGACATGGGGATAGAGGAAGAGGGAGAGGAGGTTGGCTTATAAGTTTTAAGGGACAGGTTACCTATTACAATCAGGAAAAACCACCTAGGACTGTGCCCAAAGTCATCCAGTGAAAAACATCTTTCCTCCTCCCCCAAATCATACCCGTAGATGCCTGAAATTCTACCATTAGCAATTCATTCTTTTGTGCTGATCGGGGCTCTCTTTCTCTGACCACTAAAAATGCAAGTCCCCCTAAGAGAAAGCACATTAAGTTCTATTAGTCACTTTCCTCCAAACAGAGACTGGCAGTCTAAGAGCTTTGGCTTTCTTTCCCTGGTACGGACAAAGAGGAAAAGGTGCACACAGAAAGTCACTTATTTGGTAATTTTGCTCCCGGCCAGAACTTCATGTGACTGCAGTCACAATTCATGTGACAGAGCATCTAATATTCCTGCCCCTTGTGAACATGGAGCTATGTTTGCTCCTGGGAACCCATCCCTTGAGAGTCCATCTGTACCTCCTCTTCTCAGCGTCCTTTGAGGACAGGTGCAGAGAGTCTCCGGAGCCGTGGCTATCCCAAGTGACTAGCTCAGGAATAGTACTTCTCTCCTGGATCTGTCAGCCCAGTTCCAGAAGGGAATCTGACACTTTGATACTCGGTCTACTGCACTTTTTCTTGTGGCCTGTCAGGACCAGGCAGGTATTGACAAGATGGCACAGCTATCAGAAACATGGTACTTAGCAGTTCACAAAGGGTTTTTCTGACCACAAGAATTCTGTGTAACGATTCTTTCCTCCATCCCACCCATTTTGCAGATGAAAAAGCTGAGGGATAAAGGGTGTAAGGGACTTTCCTATGTTCACACAACAGGCAGGTAGAACAGAGACTGCAGACCAGGCTTTCTGATGCCAAGGTCAGGGTAACTCCCACTATAGTAGAAAGATTCTAAGAAACTTCCTGCTTCTACAAAGGCTTGCCTCAGTTTCTGGGCTCTGTGGTCTCTGATTCTGTTCTCCTGACTTTCTCCCTGGCATTTATCTGTAATTTTGTCCGGGCCTCTGCCTCCTGTGTCCTTCTGATTTTGACCCCTTCTGTCTTGGCTTTTCTCTTGGCTCTCGGGTTCTGGAGGGCAAGAAACAGTAGACAGAGCTCTGTGTCTGGAGTCAGAAATGGTTGTTCGGTTGTGTCCAGCTCTTTGTGAACCCATTTGGGGTTTTCTTGGCAAAGATAATGGAGTGGTTTGCCATTCTTTCTCCAGCTCATTTTGCAGATGAAGACACTGAGGCAAACAGGGTTAAGTGACTTGCCCAGGGTCATACAGCTAGTAAGTGATTGAGGCCGGATTTGAATTCAGGAAGATAATTCCAAGCTTGCTTTTCACTTGTATTTACTTCAAATCCTAACTCTGCTACCTGGATGACCTGGGACAAATAACCACTTTGAGCCTCAGTTTCTTCCCATATAAAACGAGGGACTGGATCCCTAGGTCCCTTCCAGCTCTAAATCTATTATCTTGATTTAGTGTTGACAGACACTTGGCTTAATTTCCTCAGTTTTGGTTCTCTGGTCCTGGAATACAAACTGGTAGGCATAGATCTTATCAGTGCCTGTACAACTTCCCCTGCAAACTCACAGAGGCCGGGGCGGCTACGTGGCAGGGCGAATAGAGTACTAGCCTTGCAGTCAGGAGGACCTGAGTTCAAATCCAGCCTCAGGCACTTAACACAAAAAACTAGCCATGTGACCCTGTGACTTAACCCCAATTGCCCTGCCTTCCTCTCTCCAAAAAGCAAAAACAAAAAACCCAAAACAAAAAAACTCATAGAGGCCAGTGACCTTGGAGGAGACCATGCTGTTCTCACAGGGCTGGGCTAACCTCAGCTCGTAAGGTTGGTCACAGTTTCCAGTCAGAGCAGGCTTAACTTGAATTTCAATGTTGTGTTTCTGCTCTCCTGAGCTACCTGACTCTGAGCCACTGCCTGGTGGCTCTGCCTAGATTTCGGGCTCCTTTTTGAACACTGGGTCCCAGCAGCTTGCTCAACTCTAGCCTGCAGCCAGCTCCTCAAGGCTCTCTGGCTTATACTCTTATACTTGGTGACTTTCATTTCTATTTTGGCGGTCTGCTCCTTATTTCTTCCTGATTAGGGACTCTATGTTGAAGCTAAGAGGCTTTGGGCTTCATTCTTCAGCTCCTCCTGTTCTCTAGCCTCTACCCTGCCATCCTCACCTACATTATGATGGTTGAAATGCAAATCTGCCAACAAATGACTTCCCTTCATCAATATTTAACCATGCCCTACTCTCTGTGACCCCATTTAGGGTTTTCTTGGCAAAGATACTGGAGTGGTTTGCCATTTCCTTCGCCAACTCATTTTTTTTTAATCTGGGTTTTTTTTTTTTTACTTTTGGAAGGCAGCTGGGGTTAAGTGACTTGCCTAAGGTCACACAGCTAGTTTTTGTGTTAAGTGTCTGAGGCTGGATTTGAACTTAGGTCCTCCTGACTCCAGGGCCAGTTCTTTATTCATTGTGCCACCTAGCCACCCCTCGAACTCATTTTTATAGATGAGGAAACTGAGGCAAACCGGTTTGACTTGCCCTAACTCAGGAAGATGAGTCTTCCTAATTCCGTCTGTCCCTTAAAAAGAATGGGATTAGAATGTGTCCACAAAAAAAACCAAACAAACATGGAATTCCACTTTCAACATTTATTAACCTTGGGAAAATCAGTTTACTTCTATGGGCCTCAATTTCAAGGGTTCAAATCCTGGCTCTGATATTTATTACCTATGCTGGTTCTCCGTGTCTTTATCCGTAAAAGGCAGGAGTTGGATGATCTCTAAAGCCCCATTTCAACTCTAAATTTCTATTTCTTCTAATTGGTCAACCTATCTTTAATTTCTTCCAGCCTAGTGGCAAGTTTCTCCTATATTAGGGGGTCTTAACCTGGGGTCCACAGAGAGTCCGTGGATAGATTTCTGGGGTTCCATAAACTTGAATGGAGAAATGATAAATTTATCTTTGTTAACTTCCAACTGAAATTTAGCATTTCCTTCAATTATGAATATAGGCATCAAACCTTGATTCAGAGAAGGCATCCATAGGCTTCACTGATCATAACCTTCAGTGATCTTCCATTGCCTACAGGCCAAAATCCAAACTCCTTTCCCTGGCATTCAAGGACCTGCACCATCTGGCCCCAACCTGCCTTCCCTGTTTTATTGCTCCCCACCATTGTACAAATATCCCATGTTCCAGTCAAATGAGACATTTTGTGGTCTTTTCCTCAAACAGATCTGGTGGCTTCCCACGTATGGGACTTGCCTTGTGCTTGAAGGGCACTTCCTCCTTTCACTAATGACTACCAGCTACAAAGTTTTCCCTGACTGCTTTACTCAGAAATGAACACTTCTCTTTATGAATCCCTATGTTTTTGCTTTAATGTTTAGTTCTTTGCAAACATGTCAAATCTTTATTAGATGTCAGCTGTTTTAAAGAAAGGCCCATGTCTTATATATCTTTGCATCCCCTGCAGTATTTTCAATATAGAAAATGTTTTAGTGAACTTTCAAAGTAGCCCTTTGAAAGGACGATAGAAGGAGTTACCAGAAGTATTAGTACTCATTGTCATTGGATGCTGGGAGAAGACCAGTGGATGCGATGGAGGTCTGGACCCACGTCACTTGGATTAGGACATTTTTTTCCCAAGACAACATTTGTTTGGGCAGCTCCTCTTGTTTTGAGCCATCCTTTGTATTTCTTCTCCTTTGTTCTTTTCCAAACCAGTCCTTGATCTGAATCAGAGGCAAAAGAATTTCAGCAGACGAGACCTTGAGGACAGGAGGGTGGAGCCGTTCCTATTGAAGTGCCTTCTGAGGGTCATCAAGTCAGCAATCTGGGAGCTCACTTCACTCTGTTTTCACTCTGATTTTTTTTTTAAGGGGAGCATGATGATGAATCCTGGTCAGCTGCCACGATTAGCAACTTTGATTTTTCTGAGATTCTTCCGCCTTGTTGAGTTACCTAGATATAGTGGGAAGGTCAGTGGAATGTCCATCTGCTGGTATATCTGTTACTACAGTCTCAAGTACTTAACTCATGACTGCAGTTGGGTATGTGTGTGAAAGAGAGACGAATGAAGAAGAAAAAGGTGTATCTTCATATAACTTTAAGTGTTGTTATTGTTTCATTGTTCAGTCACGTTCAGCTATTTGTGACCCCGTGGACCATGACCAGCCAATACTGTCCGTTGGCAAAAATACTGGAGTGGTTGGCCATTTCCTTATCCAATGGATTAAAGCAAACAGATCTGTCTAAGATCACACATCTAGTGAGTGTCTGAGGCTACACTTGACCTCAGGTCTTCTTGACTCCAGGCCCAGCATTTATCCATTTTCCCACCCAGCTGGCACAATGTTTATGTGTTTATACGTTTATATTTATATAAAATATATATGTTTATATTTATATAAAAATACATATGTTTAAACTTAAGAAGATAGATTTAAAACTGGTAGAAACCTTTAAAGTCATGGAATTAAACCTCTTTAATTTTTGGATGAGGAAACCAAGGCCTAGAGGGGACATGGTTCCTGTCCAAGGTCACAAGTCAACAAATCAGCAGGCATTTATGAAGCTCCTACTGTGTACTATGCAAAGCACTGAAGATACAAAGAAAGACAAAAAGACAGAGCCTGCTCTGAAGAAGCTTGTAGTTTGATGGAGGATTCAACATGCAAACCACTATGTACAAACAAGATATATACAAGAAAAATTGGAATAATCCCAGAAGGGGAGGCTGCTAGAGAGATCAGTGGTGAAAGCACTGGGTCTGGGTCAGGAAGACCTGAGTTCAGATCTGACTTCAGACCCTTACCAACTGCTTGAGTCTGGATAAGTCAGAGGGAAGGCCCTAGCATTAAGGGGGATCAGGAAAGATCTCCTGGAGAAGGTAGGATCTTGATTGGGACATGAAGGAAGCCAGAAAGTGGAAATGAGGAGGGAGAGCATTCCAGGCAGGAGAGAGAGCTAGCCAGTGAAAATGCCCCGGGGAGATGGAGCATTGAGCCACAGTTTGTAAAGAGAAGAGGCAAAGCTAAAGCCAGGCCCTCTGGCTTTAAACCTAAAGGCAACCTGGAGAATTTCCTTTCCTTTCTAGCTTCAGATGTGCTTAAGCATGTTAGTCCAGAGAGGAGAAGGACCAGGCAGCTTCTGAAGCCTCTATTCGTGGCTCATTTTTCTGAGGCTGGCTGTGTAATAGGGTTATAACTCTGGTCCAACTCAGTAGAAGCAGAGGACAAACAGACTGATGTGAAAAGAAGTTGGGTCAAGGTTAAAGAGAGAATGATGCTGATAAAATCTCTCTGGACTTCCTTGGTTTCCTCTCAGTGCACTGAGCCTGACTTTTCCTCAATTTAACCCTCCATTAGTCTGAAACTGCAGTCTGGAAGCCCCATGTGGCCCTCTAGGTCCTTACGTGTGGCCCGTCACTTTTGTGAAGTTTGGATTTGGCAAAGGGCCACACATGAGATTCTAGAGGGTCACTTGTGGCCTTCAAGCCTTCAAGTTCCCCTTCCTGGTCTAGGAAGAGCCAAGTTCATTAGACTTAGTAAAGCCTCTGCAGAAAAGTTTCCATCTCAGGGAACAAAAAAAGTAAAAAGTATGGTGTGGAGGAAGGGAAATTATTCAAAAGGAACTTTTTTTTCTTAATTTCCAAACATGATGAGGGGAAAGAACAATTGAGTGGGAAAAATTCTAAGAATAATTTGGGTGTGATAGTCACCAATGGGAAACTTGATTTGTTGGGCAAATGCATGTCCCGTCTCTCCCAAATGAGGTAGAAGTAAGAAATAAGCTTAATGCCACTCCATCATCCCAGTGCTCCTCTTCGCTCAGTGATGGGGCTGCAGCAGGTGCTGAGCAAGCACTTTGTGAGGCTTCTTTCCCCCTCATTCCCAATGAGAAGGCAAGAAAACAACATCATTTCATAGTTGTTGTTTCTTCCCTGGACAACTGTGTTTGAGTTTCACAGTTCCTGTTATTGTTTGTCCTTCATTCTGGAAGAGGACCATGACATCAGGAAGGTGATGCTGTGATGTACAAGTGAATTGGATTTAAGTGAGGCAGGGCTGTGCAAAGTCACCAGCCTCACTTTTCTCCCCCAGAGCCATCTGGATCCAGTGGCAAGAGATAGATCAGGATAACTACGGGTGACTTGTATCACCCTGCCTTTTTTGAAATAATGGTCCAAGCTTCCTAGCTCCCATAATGTTCTCACAGAATGAGAATCTCAGGAAAGGACAGGCCTTATTCAGGCTAACAAATGTCTGTCCTTCATAATGAAGTCACAAATAAATTAGCCCAAGTTTGGTTTAAGTTGACCCAAGTATTCCTTACTTACAATGCAATGAAGACTTTAAAAAGAATCACCTGACACAGCTCTCAGGGATAGGGTCCTTTAAGATATCGAGGGGAACAAAGCAGATGGGCTCTCACCAAGCATTAAAATGAAACATAATGCTTTGAACTATCTTCTTCATTGGTTGAACTGAGCTCCTTACTCACTTCTGACGTCTTGACCGCTGGCTCCTACCTTGTTTCTTCTGTAGTCTTTGTACATATCTCTTTGCTAATGTGACCTCCTTGTCTTGACCTGATCTGTATCTAGGCATCTGCTCTCCTGGCTTCTTTCCTTACCCTTGGATTTTCACTTATTGATACCTAAAAATATCAAGCTCTTCTACCCCGTTACACATCTGTAAGCCCTCCTTTTCTCTCCCCCTGATGACTTCCAGGAGACGGCAGCTGTCTCAATCTATGTTGAAGAAGGTTTGGGTGATGCCGTACAACTGTGGAAAGAAAGGTGGTCATCTTCTTTACTTGTCATTTTTAGTGTTAAGGGAAAAGCCTGAGAGATACATAGTTTGGGACAGGGCCCAGTAGTCCAGCCCTGGTGTTGAGAAGAAGGACTGGGCCCTGGGCAGAGTCAGAGGGTTCCTGATTCAGCCTTTGCATTCTATGCTCCCTAGGTCAAGTTTTGGGAGGCAGATGTATCTGCTGAAACTATTAGTTAGAGCACTGGGCAGTAGCTGATGCTCCTGAGGAGAAACCTGGGAGGCTCAGTACCACCAGATCAAGTACAGCATAAAACAGGGGAGAAGTTTATGTAGTAGAGGAGCAGTCAGGGTGGATAGATGCAGGACAGTCCCTTGGGTTCCTGGATGGAGTCAGGTGCCCAAAATGGGTGAAGTGGGGCAGGTTTTTAGGCCAAACAGAACCATGCACTGGGAGCAGAGATCAAAGATCTCAGACCTAGGGAGTGGGTCAGTTTGGGAAGGATACTGGGGTGAGTGGCAGGGGGGAGGGGGATGACTGGGGAATTGGTAGCTAGTTGCTACTCCCTATTGAGAAAGGGGGTTTTTGCCCATTACTGCTGGCCTTACTCTGATAGAATGACTTAGGGACTTTGAGTTTTCCCCTGGAGTTTCTTTGTTTTAGCAGGGTGAGGAGGCTACTGATTTCCTAATAGCAGCTGCCCTTGAAAACCAAGACTTTTCATCTCCTGTCCTTGGTCTCAAATAGAATTCACTTCTATTTGTATTTCTAAGACATCGTACCATAAAAAATCTGCCAAGTAGAAGAGGGAAAATGAGCCTGAACCAGCCTAAACCAGCTGAGAATGGTCAAGACCTTGTAAGGAAAACTGATTTTTTTTTTTAAATTTTTTGAGGGCAGTTGGGGTTAAGTGACTTGCCCAAGGTCACACGGCTAGTTTTTTGTGTTAAGTGTCTGAGGTCGGATTTGAACTCGGGTACTCCTGACTCCAGGGCCAGTGCTCTATTCACTGCGCCACCTAGCTGCCATGGAAAAATGACTTTTTAAGGAAAAATCAGTCCATGGCATGGGGAGGAGTTAGGATATTGTTTCTTCTACAGAGACTCAACGATTTTAGCCATTTTTGTGTTGAGGTAGGTGGCACAGCTGAGCTGAAGTGATGACTGGGGTCAAATCCAGCCTCAGACGCTTGCTACTTTCATGACCCTGGGCAAGCCACTTAAGCCTCAGATTTCTCATCTGTAGAATAGGAGGTTCCCATTTGCCAAGCAAATGCATGGGTGGGGGAAGGCCAGGACTAAGAGGCTGGGTGGGAAAGCTTGTTTTCTACTTTAAAACCTTTGGTCTAAATTCCTATCTTTCACATGCAAGTGTGGCCAGAAGCAAAACTCCCAAATTTTGAACTACTCTACCTAATTATGTGCTACATGGCACAGTGAATAGAGTGCCAGGCCTGGAGTCAGGAAGACTCATCTTCCTGAGTTCAAATCTAGTCTCAGTCACATATATTGTGTGACCCTGGGCAAGTCACTGAACCCTGTTTGCCTCAGTTTCCTTAATCTATCAAACAAGGTGGAGCAGAAAATGGCAGACCATTCTAGTATCATGTCTTTGCCAAGAAAACCCCAAATGGAGTCATGACGAGTTGGACACAAGTGAATGACGCCACCACCACTTAATTATTTAATTAATCTGTAAAATATTTCATTGGCAGGGATGGTTCCAGACCTGGCTCTGCCGCTGGCTACTTTAGCTTTGTCTTTGCCTCATCCCACTTCAGATGTCTTAAGCCTGGGAGGGTTGGCAGCCAGAGCAAGAAGACAGTTCAACCAGGAGGGTCTTGGGTCTGCCTGCCTTTGTGACAGTGGCAGAGAAGGTAAGACCACACTCAGCCGCCCACTAGCCAGAATCTTGCTCAGGTCCTTGGCAGAGGAGGAAATCTGATGAATTTGTTAGAAATTAATGGTCTACCCAGCAATTCAAAGACATGTTCAAGGGCAGAGTAAAAAGTCAGCCTACATAGTGAAATCTTCTTCCTAATTACTATGAGATACTTTGGAGACTCCTAAACTCTGAGCCAGCTCTGGCAATGGGTGTGTCAACCTTATTATCAGCGTGGTTGATTATTATCATTTTGATTTTATTTTAATTTTATTTTTATTATATTTATTATCAATCAAGGTAAGTGAATTTGTCCACAGCATTAAAAACTTCTCCATCTGCTGTAACCATGGTTCCACATGTGGATGATGTGGTGGTGGCTGATGGAGCACCTGTGTTTTCCTGGTGTTAATTGTTAGGTCAAAATTAGCACAAGCAGCAGAGAACCCATACTTTGTTGCATTTCAGTCTCAGAAGTTGTATTGAGTCCACAATCACCTGCCAACAAAAAGTCGTGCACCAACCCTCCCTCAGCTTTGTTCTTGGCTTGTAGCCTTTTCAAGTTGAAGTGCAGTAGCTGACCTTGAAGCTGTGTGTGTGTGTGTTTGTGTGTATGTGTGCACACATATGCGTGCACATGCTTCAGGTTACCTTTATTTCTCATGGAATATGACCAAGATGAGAGGTCTTAGTTTTCTCAAACAATATTAGCTTTTACGGAGGCCAAACTTGGGGCAAATGAAATGTTATCAAATCCTGTGGATCATGCTAGAAATGTTTTGTCTTCCAAGTGTTCTAAACTAGATGTATTTCCAGAGAGCAAGGCTGTAGTGACTGGAATGTTCTCAGAGCATGTATCTCCTGCCTCAAGTACCTTGTTCTCTGAGTGTTCTGAGACTAGACGTCGTTTCCACGGTGACCAAGGCTGTAGTAACTGGAATATTCTGAGAGAAACTGTCTCTTGCCATAAATATCTTCTCTTCTGAGTGTTCTTAGATGGAACATGTTTCCATAGAGAGCAAACCTATAGTAGCTGGAACGTTCTCAGAGACACGGTCTCCAGACACAAATATCTTGTCCTCTGAGTGTGATATAGTTGAGCTGACATTTTTTTCCCCTCTCCTTTCATGGAGCTGAGGGGCCTTGCTGTGTTATATATTGCACATATTTTCTGAAAGCACCAATCAGTTGGTCTACTTTTTTTTCCCCTTCCTCAAACACTTACAAGCACATACAAGTAGGATCTTCAGAGGTGAGTCAGGAGAAGGAAGGGAAATTAAAAAGTGGGGAGAGGAAAGGGGGTAGGGCAGGTAGGCCTTGAGCTGCCCTGTGGTCCCTTTTCCTGACCCTGGGGAATCAGGAGCTAAAGAGCAATGCTTTACAGTTACTAACTCCTCCTCCTCCTCTTCCTCTTCTTCCTCCTCCTCCTCCTCCTCCTTCTTCTTCTTTTGCCTTTTTTAGATAGCAATTGGAGTTAAGTGACTCACCCAAGATCACACGGCTAGTTTCTTTGTGTGAAGTGTCTGAGGCCATATTTGAACTCAGGTTCTTCTGACTCCAGGGCTGGTGGTCTATTCACTGTGCCATATTCACCCCTTACTCATTCTTAATTGCAATATTATCTCATTCTCTTCAGGTATTTTAAACAAATGACTTCTTTTACCAAAGACTAATCAGTTCATTCACTAGGCACCAAATTGGTAGGTTGTACCACCCAGGATAGTCTCAATCTATTTAATATTTACTCTACTCTATTTATTCTAATTATTATTCTAATAATACTCTATTATTCTGTTTAGTAGAGGGAGCCTGGGATTGTGAATATCTAGTCAGGAGAAATCCAACTTTCACTGATATTTACTGGATATGTTACCTTGGGCAATATACTTAACCTTTCTGAGCCCCAGTTACCTCATTTAGAGACATCTCCACTCCAAATATTCACAAGGACTATTTATGCCAACCCGTGGTAGAGCCTTCCAGGCTCACATTGGTCTGATCAGTCATGTTGGACACACCGTACCTTGACTCCAACATAGTGATGCATTTTGGTCCTCTTCAAGAAGGAAAGACAGCACCCACCCACCCACCCAACCAACTTTACCAACCTGTAAGTGCTATATAAATGGGAGTTGTTGTTATAGCTTTTGCATTTACTGTTAGAATATCAACATAGTGATCCTAATCAGCATTTTAATTCAGCAAGCACATATTTTTTATCTGTTGTATGTCAGGCATTAAGAGATCAAGACAAAAATGAAAAATCTCTGCCCTCAAGGAGTGTATATTCTATTGTGGATAAACCACATGTGTATTGAAAATGAAATAAAAAATAGATATATGTAATTGGTGGTGGAGGGAGAAGGAGGGAACTAGGAACTGGGGGATCAGGATGGACATTCTGCTAAAGGTGGCCTTGGTGTTTTCTTCTCCTCTTAAAAAACTTTATTCCATCGCCCTTTCTCATTCATAGTCTATGGTAAATTTTAAATTATACTTTGCTTTTTTTTAATTAGCAAGAATTTATTTTCTCTCCTACTGCCAAAAAGATAAAACCAATAGCATTGGAGTTATGAAAGAAGCAGTTTGGTATGGTGGAAATTACCTTGGTTCTGGAGACAGATGACTTAAGGTGTCTGAAAATTAGTTTTTGTCATCTGTTAAAAAACAAACAAACCACAACAACATTTCCCCATTTTCCATGTCATCAAGAGATTGGACAAATATTAGACAGTGCATCCATCTGGGATCAGAGTGACCAGATCTTTAGAAAGTAACACATTTACCTAGAATCAATAGTCACTCTAGAAAAGTGGTTCTCTACCTGTGGGTCGCAACCCCTTTGGAAGTCAAACGACCTTTTCACAGGGGTCACAGGGGTCGCCTAAGACCATCAGAAAACATATTTCCGATGGTCTTAGGAACCTCCTTCTATCCATCTCCAGGCGGGTCTGCCCACATGCAGATATACCCACATATGAGTATTAAAGGGTTGAGGCATTAGGAAGGTTGAGAACCACTGGTCTAGAAAAATAGAGTTTTATTCCATGAGGGAATATGGAAGAGAGCTGTGAAAGTCATGGGCTCTGAAAAGGCATAAATACTTGGACCCCATCAGAGAACTACCTCTAAAGAGAAAATTATAAATGTTACAAGGGTAGAAAAAGACTTTTAATACCAGGGGAAGGGGTTACTCCTTTGCCACATTGTTGTGTTCTCTAGATGTGCCCTTCATTACTTTTGTGCCCATTCTCCCATGGTCCCTATTGTATTTGTGGGAAAGTGTGAGCCAGACTTTTGGAGAGAATATTGTTATTACTGTTCTTGCTATAACATTTTAGTAAATACCTTTGCTAAAAAGCTAATTGTCTGACTGATTATTGATCGGAAGCACAAGGTGAGGGGGCTCATGAGCAGCAGTAATAGAAACCTAGCCCCTCACAGTTATCCTTAGAGCCTTGAAACCAGTAGCAGCTCCCTGGGGCAGTGGCCAGTCAGTACTAGTGTGTGTGGAGGAAGGCATGTTACACCTTCCTGAAATGTGGTGCCCACTAGTGAATGTGTTCTAAAGGTATCTTACGGTTTTTTGCCTTTATGTTCTCAGTGTCTTGTACGGAGGAGATTGAAATGTGTTTTTTGAACTGAATGGAAGGGGCAGGAGCTTAACCAATGACCTGCTCAGTGCTGTTCAGAAGTAAGTGAGCTGCCTCCATTTTCTTTAGACTTTATTATCTCTCACTGGCAGTTCTATGAAGGGAGACAGGGTGCAATGCTAATGTGATGACTCACATGAATTCACTGGACACCAACAGGATGCCTTCAGCTTTGTTATTCACACCTTATTGGAACACTCAGTTGCTTCTGCCTCTCTGACTGGAGAATGGAGCAACAAACTCTTCCCATGGACTTTACAGGGGGCTCAAAATATCAGCCATCCCTTCATTTGCCACCAGCTACTCTCCACTCCATGGACTTCATGTTCTGGCACCCTCTCCTTTCCAGCTTCCTTTAGATTGTAAACTCCTTGAGGGCAAGGAATCGCTTCTTTTTCTTATTTATGTCCCTGGCACTTAGCAGTGTCTGATGCACAGTAGGTGCTTAGTAAATGTTTATTGATTCCATTCTACTTTACCTTCTGTTCCAAATTCTCTTCGGCTAGCTGGTGCAGTGAATAGAGTATCAGCCCTGGAGTCAGGAGGACCTGAGTTCAAATTCGACCTCAGACACTTAACATTTACAAGCCACATGACCTTGGGCAAGTCAGTTAACCCCAATTGCCCTGCATTCCCCCCTCCAAAAAGAACAAAACAAAAAAACATACACCTACACTCTTCCTTGCCTTTCCCCTCCCTTATTCATTGAGAAGTCAAGAAAAGTAGAACCACTGTAAGAATGTATAGCTATGAGAAGCACATTTCTACATCAGCTGTTTAAGAAATGTTTATTGCATTATGTTATAACTGGAGGGTGACATCCTCCAGTAAGCCACCAGATTGCTTAAACAAACAGAGATAGGTTTGTGGTAATTAGAATATAGTCATCATATACAAGCACTGTGGGAACATTGCCAATGTTTTAATGAATGTAGGGCACTGGAGTGGGACACTGATGATCTGATTACATTTTAGGAGGCGTCTCTCTTGAACATGCCATGAGGATGAGGACAGAGAGATGTGTCTTTCTGAAAACACAGTATTGGATCGCCAAGGGCAGTTGTAGTATGAGCTGTGTTTTGGGCAGTGAATTTATTTCCCATTATTCTGTTGGCATTTGAATGTCTTTCAACCTTTCCACCTACTTTCCTTTATGGTTCTCTTACATATTTCCCCCCCCCCCCCCAAGCAATTTGCTATCCAGCCATGTTGACCTACTTTCTCTTCCACACAGTTTTTCATCTTGTCTCCACACACCTTTGATGGCTATCCCCATGCCAGCAGGTACTCCCTTTTCGCCTCTGGCTCTTGGAATTCCTGGTTCTTCCGAGACCCAGCTTAAGTTCTACTTTCTACATAAAGCCTTTCCTAATGACCCCAGAGGCTAACACACTCTTTCCCCTAACTCCCTTGCATTTGTTTTATATATAGTAAACATATAATTATATATGTTACTTACATAGACTCTGAGGGTTATTATGTCAAATCCTGCTGAGTCAGATTCTCCAGGGAAGGATAGTTACATCTTGCCTTTATGGTTCAAGCGTTACCCCTAAGGAACAGAAGGAGAAGTTTATTTATTTATAGAAATATATCATTTATTTTAAACATTCTTTTCTTTTCAAACATTTTTTCCTTCTTACATTTTGAGTCCCAGTTTTTCTCTCTCCCTCCCACATGCTCGACCACCCACTGAGAAGGCAAGGAATATGGTGTCAATTACACATGTGAAATCATGCAAAACATGTTTCCATATTAGCCACGTTGCCAAAAAAAGCAAGAATAAAGTGAGAGAATCATGCTTCGGGTGCACTCAGAGTTCCTTATTTCTCTGTCTGGAGGTGGATAGCATTTTACAGAATGAGTCCTTTGGCATTGTCTCGGATCATGGTCTCGACCAGAGTACCCAAGCCTTTCACCATTGATCATCATGACAATGTCGCTGTTACCGTGCACAATAATCTCTCAATTCTTCTCGTTTCACTTTGTATCAGTTCATGTAGGTCTTACTATGTTTTTTTCTGCAACAATGTCTGTATGATGACATCCTGGTCATTTCTTATAGCACAATAGTAGTATATCGCAGTCATATGCCATAACTTGTTCAGTCATTCCCCAATCAATGATCATTTTCATTTTAATTTGAGGAAAATGAAACAGAAAAGAGGACAGCTGGGTGATACAGTGACTAGAGTGCCAGACTTGGAGTCAGGAAGACTCATCTTCTTGAATTCAAATCCAACCTCAGTCACTTACTAGGTGTGTGACCCTGGGCAAGTCACTTGACCCTGTTTGCCTCAGTTTCCTCATCTGTAAAATGAGCTGTAGAAGGAAATGGCAAACCACCCCAGTATCTTTGCCAAAAAATCACCAAATGGGGTCATGAAGAGTCAGATACGACTGAACAACGACAAAAATGTGCCAACCACTGTGCTAAGTGTTGGAGATACAAAAAGAGTAAAAGTCAGTTCCTACCCTCCAGGAGCTTATAGTCTAACAGGGAGACAATATGCAAACAAATATAAGCAAAACAGAATACAAAATACAAAGGTTATAGTTAGAAAAATGCATATTATATACAAGGAAAATAGGAAATAATTCACAGATGGAAGGCACTAGAATTAAGAGGGACTGGGGAAGGTTTCCAGTAAGAGATGGGATGTTAGGCTAAAAGGAAGTCAGGTAGGTCAGAAGGTAGAGTGGAAGAGAAACAGTGTTCCAGGCATGGGAGATAGAGAAAATGTCCAGAGCTGAGAGATAGAGTGTCTTGTTTGTGGAACAGCCAGGAAACCAGTGGCACTGGATCAAAAAGGTACTTTTTGTGAGGAAGGTATAAGCAGACTGGAAAGGTAGGTAGGAGTTAGGTTATGAAAGGCTTTGCATACCAAAATGGAGCATTTTGTATTTGATCCTGGACGCAATGGGAGCCACTGGAGTTTATTGAGTAGGAGGGTGACATGATCAAATATGTATTTTAAGAAAATCCCTTTCATGACAGGATGAAAAATGAATTGAGTAGGGAGAGACTTGAGGTTGGAAGACCCACCAGCAGCCTATTGCAAGAGTCTGAGCATGAAGCGATGAGGACCTTCACTAGAGCTATGGCAGTGTCAGAGAAGAGAAGGGGGTATATTGGAGAGATGGCACAAAGGTGAAATCGACAGACTTGGCAAGATTGGCTTTGAGGGGAAGGAGTCACATAGAGACTATAGAGATAGTCTATAGACTGGGATGACTCCTAGGTTTGAGCCTGAGGGACCAGGAGGATGGGATCATCCTTTAGGGAAAAGTAGGAGAGGGGAGAACTCAGGGGGAAAGATAATGAGTTCCATTTTGGACATTCTTAATTTAAGATCATCCAGACATCCAGTTTGAGATACCTGAAAGGCAAGTTGGAAATACAAGATTGGAGGTCAGCAGAAAGATTGGGGCAGGATAAGTGGATTAGAGAAACATCAGTGTAGAGATGGAAATTAAATCCATGGGAGCCAATGAGATCACCAAATGTGGTAGTATGTAGGAAGAAGAAAAGGGGGCCCAGGACTGAACACTGTGGTACACCTATGGTTAGAAGGTGTGATCTGAAAAAGGATCTAGCAAAGAAGACAGAGATGGAGTAGATGGAGTAGTCAGGTATGTTTAAGAATAATCCAGAATTTCATATTTATTTGAATTTCTGTTTTGTAGTTATTACTTGATTTTCATATACTTCTGTTTACTGTTTGTTTCATTTTAATAACTTTTTGTATTCCTTGTAGTTTTTATTTGGGGAGCTTAAATTCACTTAGAATCTGTTCTGAAATAAAGGGTTTTTAACTTTTGTGTGCTTAAGTCTGCCAAGTGAAGCCAATCACCGTTTTCAGAATAATGATTTTAAATGTGTGAAATAAAATACATAGAATTAGAAAAGAAACCAATTACACTGAAATACAGTGATCAAAATAGTTTTTTAAAATTTTGTTCACAGACCTCAAGTTGACCCTCTGCCCTAGAGGATTGTGGCTGATCAAAGTTCAAACATACAAATGTTTTAAACATGAAATTCCTGCCCTTGCTCTATATATAGCCTTATGTGAGAGGGATGGATTATGGCTAGAAAGAGATGAATTAACCCAGGGGTCAGTGACTTTTCAGAAGTGGCTGGGCCAAGTTTTCATTTATTCCCTTGACCTTAAGGTTTTTTCACAGGCAAGCAGTGTGTTCTGCACGCATTTCCTCTGTGTCAGTCTTGCTCTGTTTCAGTAATTCTTAGACATGTGCTATAAACTCCTTGTGCCCATGGTGTGTCTCTCCATTACCCTTTGATAACAGGCAGCTCTGGCAATACTGGCAGCTCTTATCCTCCAGAGACTGTGATGTGCTAAGATTCACAGCCATCCAGTATCAGTCAACCAATAAGCATACATTAGGCACCTAATGTATGCTAGGCATTGCACTAAATGCTAGGAATACAAAGGAGGCAAAAGAGTTCAGTCTAATTGCAGAAACAACATGTAAACAACTATGTGCAAACAAACTAGACATAGGATACATTGGAAATAATCGAAGGGTTTGAGAAAGGCTTCCTGTAGGGGGGATTTTAGCTGGAACTGGAAGGAAGCCAAGAGGTATAAATGGGGAGAGTACCAGGTGTGGTAGACAGCCAATTAAAATGCCTGGATTGGGGAGATGGAATGTTTGTTCAAGGAGCTCCAAGGAGACCAGTGGGGTTAGATCGGAGTGACACTGCGTGCTTAATAGCGTCGTTAAAAATATCACTCTGTGTGTGTGTGTGTGTGTGTGTGTATGAGAAAGAGAGAGAGTGTGTGTAGTATGTAGGTGTGTGTGTGTGTGTGTGTGTGTGTGTGTGAACAGCTTATGGCTATTAGAGACCTTGCTCAAAGAACCAAGAAAACAATACACCCAGTGCCCACCATAATGTAAATTGGAAAGAACAAACCCAAGGTAGTTGCCAAATTACAAAGAATTGCCCCAGTCCTGAAGAAGACGTGAGAAAACACCTTCCCCAGCTCCTTTGTAGAGGTGAGGGCTATGAGGGTATGGAACATTGCACCTAATGCCAGATTTTTAGATGGATTCATTGGTTCCTCTTCTTTCTTTTTTCCTTTGAATAAAAATTCTTTGTTATATGGGATGACCTTCTGGGAGGAGGTAAAGAGGACACAGGAGAAAATGTAGGTGATGTAAAAATAAAATATATCAACAAGAATTTATTTCAGAACAGAAATAATATAAAACGGCACACTTTCTCAAGTTTAATCCAATTTGCTCTCTTCTATCCTATTCAGTTCAGGCCCCAGCCCATTGTCCAATTGAGGACCTTTTCCAGATGTGCATACTGATGAATTATCTCAGTAGATTAGCCATCCGGCCACACATGCAAGACAGCAACTCCCATTTTGTGGATTATCCAAGTTTTTTGTTCCTCCTCGTTTCTGTCTTTTGGATGTTGACCAGTTCCATCAGTTGGGGGTTGAAGTGGGAAACCAGCACTGCTGAGCAACTGGTGAATTCAATTCAATGCAAGAAAGCATTTGTTGAGAGTTATGTGCTAAGCAAGGTAGCTGGGTGGCTCAGTGGATAGAACACAGGGTCTGGAGTCAAGAAGACTTATGGTCAAATCTGGCCTTAGACACTTACTAGCCCTTTGTAACTCTGGACAAATCACTTAATCTCTGCCTGAATCCATTGGAGAAGGAAATGGCAAATCACTTTGACAAGAAAACTTCATAGACAGTACGGTCCACTGGGTCACCAAGTCAGACACAGCCAAATGGACTGAGAAACTGCAAATGTGCTAAGCAGAGGAGACAGGAAGACAAAAAACAGTCCTGTCCCCAGGGAGCTTACATTCTACTGGAGGTGGGTGACAGAAAGAGAATTGGGCAGTATATTCAATATTCATCATTCTACTGCACCAGGACAAATACCAGAGCCAGCAGTGGTTGGTCCCAGAACTTCTTCAAGCAAATCAATACCTCAGCATTTTGGTTAGTGTGGAAATGATTGTGACTGGAGGCAGGTGAGATGGTTCTTGACACAAAGAGCCATCCTTTCACATTGACCTCTGGGGTGTTCTAACTGTATGGATTAGGAACTGGGGCTAAGAGAAGACTGAGAAGGTGGGAGGAATATTCTGGAGCTGCTAAAGATACTGTATTATATGCATTGTATTATATGAATATTTGTATTTGTAATATAAAATTTACATTTGCTATTTGTACTGAAACCCAGGAAATTCATTAATGCTTAGAACTGGGGTTCCTAACCTGGGGTCCAGTAAATTTTTATTTTATTCATTTTTATAGTATTTTACTTTTTCCAATTATACGTAAAGACAAATTTATGTTTACAAAATTTTGAGTTCCAAATTTTTCTCCCTTCTTTCCTTCCTTCCCCTTTTACTAAAACCATAAGCAAGATGGTATGAGTTATATATGTGCAAAGATGCAAACCACTTCCATATTAGACATGTTGTGAAAGCAAGAACATACCCAAAGGGGAAAAAACATTTTTAAAAAGTGAAAATAGTATACTTCGATCTACATGCAGAGTTTATTAGTTCTTTCTCTGAATAAGGATAGCATTTTCCATCATGAGGCCTTTGTACTTGTCTTGGATCATTGTATTGCTGAGAAGAGCTAAGTCACTTGTAGATGATCATAACATAATGTTGCTATTACTGTGTACAACGTCCTCCCTGTTCTGCTCCCCTCACTCAGCCGTCAGTTCACATAAGTCATTCACAGCTGATCATTGTTACAATGTTGCTGTTATTGTGTACAATGTTCTCCTGGTTCTGCTCACTTCATTCAGCATCAGTTCACATAAGTCATTCACAGCTGATCATTGTTACAATGTTGCTGTTACTGTGTACAATGTTCTCCTGGTTCTGCTCCTCTCACTCAGCATCAGTTCACATAAGTCATTCACAGCTGATCATTGTTACAATGTTGCTGTTACTGTGTACAATGTTCTCCTGGTTCTGCTCACTTCATTCAGCATCAGTTCGCATAAGTCATTCACAGCTGATCATTGTTACAATGTTGCTGTTACTGTGTACAATGTTCTCTTGGTTCTGCTGATTACACTTTGCATCAGTTCATGTAAGTTTTTTCCAGGTTTTTCTGAAATCTGTCTGCTCATCATTTTTTACTGCATAATAGTACATTCATTACATTCATACACCACAGCTTGTTCAGCCATTCCCCAACTGATGGGTATCGCCTAATTTCCAATTTTTTTGCCACCACAAAAAGAGCTCTTATAAATCTTCTTGTGAATGTATGTCCTTTTCCCTTTTATGTGATCTCTTTGGGATACAAGCCTAGTAGTGGTATTGTTGGATCAAAGGGTAGGCAAATTTGGTTGCCCTTTAGGGGTAGTTTTAAGTTGCTCTTCCAAATGGTTGGATCAGTTCACAAATCCACCAACAGTCCATTAGTGTCCCCATTTTCCTGCATCCTCTCCAACATTTATCATTTTTCTTTTCTGTTTCATTAACTAATCTGATAGTGTGAGGCAGTAGCTCAGAGCTGTTTTGATTTGCATTTTTCTAATCAAAAGTGAGTTAGAGCTTTTCTTCATATGACTAAAGATAGCTTTGATTTTTTCATCTGAAAACTGACTTTTCATATCCTTTGATCATTTATCAATTAGAGAATGGCTTGCATTCTTATAAATTTGACTCAATTTTCTATATATTTGATAAATGAGGCCTATATCAGAGCATTTGTTATAAAGATTGTTTCCCAACTTTCTGATTTCCTTCTAATTTTGGTTGCATTGTTTTTGTTTGTGCAAAACCTTTTAAATTTAATATAATCAAAATTATCTATTTTATATTTTGTAATGTCCTTTATATATTATTTGGTCATAAATTCTTTCCTTTTCCATAGATTTGACAAGCAAACTATTTCTTTATGTCTAACTCATGTACCCATTTCAAATTTATCTTGAGAAATGGTATGAAATGTTGGTCTATATCTAGTTTCTGCCATACTATTTTCCAGTTTTCCTGGTAGTTATTGTCAAATATTGAGTTGTTATCCCAGGAATTGGAGTCTTTGGGTTTATCAAACATTAGGTTACTATGGTCATTCACTACTGTGTCTTGTGTACCTAACCTGTTCCCTTGATCCACCACTCAATTTCTTAGCCAGTGCTAAATACTTTTGATGATTGCCACTTTATAATATAGTTTTCAATCTGGTACGGTTAGACCACCTTCCTTTGCTTTTTTTTTATTAATTCCCTTGATACTCTTGACCTTTTGTTCTTCCAGATGAATTTTGTTGTTATTTTTACTAGCTCTATAAAATACTTTGGGATAGACTTTCCCTAACTTTTCAACAGGTTTGAGGTCTGTTGATTTCTTTTCTAGTTACAAGTGCGGAGAGGACCCTTATTGTGGCTCATCTGGGTAAGAAAGAAGGGTAAAAGAGCTTTCTGTGATGAGCTGGACATTTGGAGAGAATCTAAGATTCCCAGGACATTCTTGTTTCATTTTATGAATTGATTTTCCTTGACCCAGATCAAACTTTCATTTGGCCTGGAGCCAATGGGCTAGGGCCATTTTTTAAAAATAGATTTTTTAATTGGTATCTTTTGTTTTTATATGACCTAGATTTCCCCAAGTATCCTCTCACTCCCCTTCCCAGAGAGCCATCCTTTATGAGCCATTTTTTTTTAAAGAAAAAGAGAAAGAAGGGGGGGGAAAGCTCATCAACATCTTGAAAAAATTTAACACGTACAATGCTAGAGCCAATCACAAAGTAAGTGTCCTAATCATAGAATTTGTTCAATGTAAAAAAAAAAAAGGTTATGTCTTTACAGACACATAA
Organism: Pseudocheirus occidentalis; assembly: GCA_028646575.1. NCBI lineage: Eukaryota > Metazoa > Chordata > Mammalia > Diprotodontia > Pseudocheiridae > Pseudocheirus > Pseudocheirus occidentalis. Next base: position 356,416,996 of record CM053594.1, read on the forward strand.
ACTCTACATAATCAATCAATGTAAGTAATCATTCAACATGGAAACACAGACATTATACTGCTCCTACAGTCTCTGTTTTTAAAACCTCATCGAGGCTGTACTTTGTCTGCTTGGGGACTATGATTACTCACAATGCTACATGGCCAAAGGTCCCTAATTACATACATATACATACATGTGTGTGTGTATAGTAATTGTGGTTAAGTGACTTGCGCAGGGTCATACAACTAGTAGTGTCTGAGACTGAATTTGAACTTGGTTTATCCTGACTCCAGGGCTGGTGCTCTACCCACTGTTCCACCTAACTGTACCATGTATTTCACAAATAGTACATAATATTTCCAAAGCAATTTAAGCTTTATAAAATACTTTCCTTAAACAGCTCTGGGTGGTAGAAGTACAAAGATTATTTTCATTCCCATTTTATGGATGAGGAAACTGACAGGGATGGTTAGTAATATCTGAGTGCCAAGTATTCTGACTCCAAGTTCAGGGCTCTTTTTGCTATGATCTATCTCTAATTTCCTCTGTATATAGTGGAATTCCTTGGAGCATAAAGAAGTCAGAAGATCTGCTTCCAACCATACTTCTAAACAGCTGTATGACCTGGCTCAAGACCACACCCCACCTCTTCCTCCTTGGAAGATAGCCTTACAGCTGAATTTTGCCCTACCAAGCCAAATGTTATTTTGCAACCAAAAAACCTAATTCAGCAAGATTTTATATTCTCTGCCCATTTCCGAGTGACTATGAAAATGAGTTTTGCTATAGAAAATCATTCCAAGAAATTCACTTGTTCTCTTTTAGTATCTTAGTCTTGTCAATAATACTGCTATGCACGTCACAAGCCACACAAAATGTGATTTCTTTGAAAATAAAACTCTTCAAATTTTACTGCCTATGTAGTTTACAGATTAGAAAGTAGGAGAGTATTGTTTTGTGGGGAGTGGAGTGGTGGCAGAGCGAGATCACCTAACATCTTGAAATACAGTTTAAAGACCCCCCCCCCCCCCACACACACACTGTCAGGGATGATTTTAGTGTGGTCTTATTTGAAATAGGGGATAGAGAGGTATCAGATTAGGTGCCTGCTCAAAGTCATTTCTAGCTTGAGATTCTAAGATCTTGTTTCCTATGAAAGAAATGCCAGCTTTTCAAAGGTTGCTTTTAAATGAATAAACTCCCAATGATCACAAACTGTTTTTAGCTTATGGGAAAGGGCCCCTAGAAACTCAAACTAGGAGCGCATAACCTTGTTTGCTTCGGCTTCCTCATCTGTAAAATGAGCTGGAGAAGGAAATGGCAAAGCCCTCCAGCATCTCTGCCAAGAAAACCCCAAATGGGCCACAAAGAGACATGAATGAATCAACAGCCCCTACCTCCCAGAATTGTCAGGGTCAAATGGAATATTATTTGTAACACACAACCCTGTTCCTGGTGCATAGTAGGTACCATATAAATGTTAGCCATTTATCATTATTTATTTATTATTATTATTAATATTTATCATTATTATTACACTAGAAGTATACTCTGACTGCTCAGTTCATTTCATGATCTTGTATGGTTTTGCTTGCCCAGGTAAGAGGAAGAGTTGCCTTTGAACTCCACAAAGATCTAGCTGTTACCGTCCAAATCTTTGGAAGGCAGTCTCTCTTATAAACAGCCTCTCAGTTGCTATTCCTCTTGCCTTTTCCTCCTAAATGACCTTGTGAAGTTCTTTTTCTGTTTCTTTTTTAAATATTTCAAAGGTGCTACAGCAAATAAAGGATATGTTTAGAAAAAGAAACAGGGGACTCGGGCCAGAAAGTCTAATTCATTAATCTTTAATAAGGTATAGAAACTTAAGAGTTGAAAAGGAACTTAGAGGTCATCCAGATCAATCTTCTACCCAAAGCAAATGTCCTTTCCACACAGAATGGGTGCTGAATTGGAAGTCAGAGAACATCTGACCCAGACTCTGGATCTGTTTCTTACAAATTGGGTTACCCTGGGCAAGTCACTTCACTGCTTTTGTTTTTGGTTCCTTCATCTTTGACATGAGCAGGTTTGACTCTAATATCTCTGAGGCCCTTTTCAGCTTTAAATTCTTCATTCAGTGAACAGGTCTGCTATCTATGCACAAACATTTCCAGTGATGGAAAACACATTTCACGAGGCAGCTAGGTAGCACAGTAGGTAAGAGTGCTGTACCTGGAATCAGGAACACCTGAGTTCAAATCCAACCTCAGACTAGCTATGAGACCCTGACCAAGTCACTTTACATCTGTCAGCTTCAATTTCCTCATCTACAAACTGGGAATGATCAATAGCATCTACCTTGCAGAAACTGTGATGAAATGATGATCTGTAAATGAGATGATATTGGTAATACACACTGCTCGGCATGTAAGCCCTATATAAATGCTTAATCCCTTCCCCTGTTCCATTCTGAACAGATGTGATTTTGAGAAAGTTATTACTGAGGGGAAGTTGTTGTAGTGGAGGAATAGAAGAGCATTTTCAGAGTCGGCTACATCTGGGTTTAAGTTCTGTCTTTAACCTATATCAGCTATGTGACCCTGGGTAATTCACTTAATTTCTCAGTGTCCCAGGATACTCTCCAAGATGAAAAATCATAAAATAGTTATAGATCTATAGCAGCGAAAGGAGTTTCCTCACCAGGAGTTCCTTCTGACTAAATCATAGGAGTGGCTAGAAAGAAAGGTATTCCTCAGTGTTACCATAGATACACCGCAGAGGATTCTTCAACCAATGTTGTGTTGGATTTGGGATTATGGGGAAAGGTGGATTGTTTGTTTCTTTATTTTTATAGAAAATTCCTGGAGAAAGATGTTAAAAAGAAGAGAGCATGTAGTTATGAGGAATTCTCCATCATGGCTCCATGTGCACAAATGCTGGGCACCCAAGTCTTCCATCTCCTAACTCCCCATTCTCTTCAGAGGGTGTGTTGTAAGATACAGAATGGTATCCTCTGAGGGCTATGAAGGATTGGTGAAGTAATCTCAGCACCCCTCAAAGACATTTCCCTTTTCCACTGCCTCTGATTTGGGGAAAGCTGTTACTCCCCAAGTTGACTTACAGGGAAAAATGGAAAGAAAGAGAAATTAATAATCTGAATGAATTTTAAAACTTCCTAGACTATAAAAGATAAGCTGCTTCGGGCATATGTGATCTGGATTGGGAAGAAGGGGAAAGGGAGCTTTCCATGGGCACCACAGGAATCTCAATTGAGATTCCTACATTGATACGTACCTATACCTACCTCCCCTTTCAGCAGCTTACAGGTGGGTAAGGATATTTACAGAGTTAAAGACAGCCCCTTCAATCATCACCATCCCTTCTTATTCTCCTTCTTCCAATGTTTTTTTTCCCCCAGAATTCTATTAAAGGCTCTTCCCACAATCCTAGTTTCAACATGTCACTAATGTATGGATGCTGAGCAGCATTTCTTTCTGTTTTTAAAGTTTCTTTTATTTTGTTAGATTTTGCCATTTACATGTAGAAACCTTTTTAGCAATTATTTTAAAAAATTTTGAGTTCTAAATTCTCTCCTCCTGTCCTTTCTTCGAAAAGGCAAGGAATTTGATTTCAATTACACATGTGAGGTCATGCAAATCATATTTCCATATTAGCTATGTTGCAAAGGAAAACACAAAATAAAACAAAAATAAAGTAAAAAGAAGTATGTGTCAATCTGAATTCAGAGTTCATTCATTCTCTCTCTAGAGGTGGATAGCATTTTTTGTATTGGGTCATTTGGAATTATCCTGGGTCCATATCCTTGATCAAGTAGCCAAGTCACTCACAGTTGATCATATTGCTGTTACTATGTACAGTGCTTTTTCTCCTGGTTCTGCTCACTTCATTCAGCATCAGTTCACACAAGTCATTCACAGCTGATCATTGTTACAATGTTGCTATTACTGTGCACAATGTTCTGGTTCTGCTCACTTCACTCAGCATTAGTTCACATAAGTCATTCACAGCTGATCATTGTTACAATGTTGCTGTTACTGTGCACAATGTTCTCCTGGTTCTGTTCATTTCACTTTGCATCAGTTCATGTAAGTCTTCTCAGGTTCTTCTGAAACCATCCTGCTTGTCATTTCTTATAGAACAATAATATTCCATCACAATTATATTCCACATTTTGTTCATCTATTCCCCAGTTGATAAGCATCCCCTCAATGTCTAATTCTTTCCCTGGGTGACATTTCTATAACAACCACTATATTTCTGTAGTCTACACTTTTTAGATCTCAAATAGGTACACCTGTAAACTCTACCTATTGGTACCTTCTGACTCCAAGGTCAATGCTTAAAGTATGTTGGGAGAGTTTTCAGAGCTCTCTTTAGTTGTGTTTTCCAAAGTTAAACATCCCCGATCCTTTTAACTCCTGCCATCTTAGCTGCCACCTGTGAATAAACTATAATTTTTCAGTGTATCTCTTAACACCTGGTGACATGAATTGAATGCTATGATCCAGATCTAGTTTGACCAGTGCAGAGTAAAATGGTACCATGATTTTTTATTATTGGGATGCTTTATTCTTATTAATGTATCATAAGATTATTAATTACGAGGTCACTACATTGTTGATTCATCATATACATAGTTAATTAAGATTTCTAAATTTTTTCACATGAGTTGTTGTCAAGCCAGGTCTCTCATCTTGCTTCAATGCAGTTGATTTTTTGAGCCTAAATGAAGTTCTTTATATTTATTCCTATTAAATTTCATCCTTCCAAGAATTCAGTCTGTTTAAAAACAAAACAAAACAAAACAAAACACTTCTGACACTCTCATGTATCATAGTAACCATTCTTCTCAGCTTTGAGTCATCTGAAAAAAAATCTGATACAACATCTCCATCTGTGTATATTAAGAAAAATGTTGAAAAAACCAAGGCCAGGACCAGAGAGAGTTTATTATTACCAGAGTAATAATAACTAGTATTTATCTAGTACCTACCATGCACCAGACACTGTTCTAAATGCTTTACAAGTATCATCTCATGTGATTCCCACAACAACCCTATGAGGTAATTGCCATTATTATCCTCACTTTGCAGATGTGGAAACTGTCAGGTTTAAATGACTTGCCCATAGCGACACTGCTGGTAGTATCTGAAACTATATTTGAACTCAGGTCTTCCTGACTCCAGGTTCAGTGCCGTGCCTACTACCCCCTCATCAGAGCCGTTGCTTTTAAGGTTGATTCACCGTGAGAGAAAGAGAGGTCAGTCAGAATTCTTTGGGGTTTAGGGATATGCTGGTGGCAGCAAGAGAAAGTGACAGATGAATCACCTCTAGCGCATTCAACAGGATGAGCTCTCCCATGCCTCCTGAGTGTTTCTTCACCTGTCAACCCTTTGTTATTACAGGGTTAGTTCACCCAAGAACACGAGGAAAACCTGCTGCTTTTTGGAAGCCTACATTAGTCCTTGGTTGGTAGCCAAGCTTATAGCACTTGGGATTTCATTGTTTAATGGTCTGTGCTGAAAATGAAAGGAGTCATTTGAGAACCAAGGAAACCTTTAGTCAAGGCTGGAACAGAGGTTTGGCTGTAGCAAGGAAATCAACTTCACTTTGAGCCCAAGAGCCCAAGAAGCCTCCTTGCTTTGCTCTTAGCATGGTGCCTGGCTTGTAGTGAGGGCTTAATAAATGCTCCTTGACTTAATATGATTCTTTCTTTCCACTACCCTGATCCACTCCCATTCAGCTCTATAGAAGGGGCAGGCAGCCTATAGAGCTGGATAATAATAGTAACTGACATTATACTGTGATCTAAAGTTTATAAAGCTTTATGTAAATACATTGTCTTGTTTGATGCTCATAGGTAATCTTAGCCTAATTTTGCAGCAGAAGAAATGGATATTCAGAAAATTTAAGTGATTTTTCCTAAGATCATATGGCTAAAAAGCATTAGAGGCAGGATTTGATTCTAGGTCTTCTTGATTCTAGGATCAGGACTATAGTCACTCTGCCATGTTGCCTCTGGGTCCATGAGTAGGCAATGGCTGATGAGACCCAACTACATGTCATTTTCTAATGAGTAATAGTATTTTATGGTTTGCAAAGTGCTGTTGTCATGAGGAAAACTCTACCTGTGAGGGTGATATCGGAAGTATTAAAGGCTCTGTTTTACAATTGAGCAAACTGCAGTCTAGAGAAGTTCAATGACTAGGCTAGTATCCCAGAAGCAAAATTCAAACCCATCCCTCTTCTGCCTTCAGGCCAAGTGCTCTCCCCAGGATATCACACTTCTGCCTCACTGACAGGTGATAAAGGAAGGTCAGAAACCATAGAGCCCTAATTTGGAGCAATATCTCTTGACTGAATCTGTTTAGTCTGACATTAACAACAGATATCCCATTTCTTAAATTCTGTAAGCTTTTTCTCACAGCCTTTATCCATCTTCACCTCTCTATAGCACTGGACTGACTCTTCCACTGACCATTCTTTCTCAGTCTTCTTTGGTGGATGATTATCAGCCATATGCCTCACTCTGTGTCTGGGTATGCCCTAGACTGTGTCCTAGGTTCTCTTCTCTTCTCTCTATACCCTCTCTCTTCCCTAGGACCATTGACTCTGGTATAGCTGAACTTTTTGCCCTATCTTGTCTGGAACCAAAGTCTCTTCCTGGCTAGTTCCAAACCATGCTGCCACATCTGTAACTAACTTCTCTCTACCCTGCCCTTCCAGCTTCCCTTTACATGTTGTCTTCCCTCGTTAAAATGTAAGTTTCTTGAGAGCTTGCATTTGCAAATCTCAGTTCTTTGCCCAGTGCCTGACACCAAATAAGTGCTTAAGAAATCTTTTTTTTCATGAATGCATTCATTCATTCCCATGGATTCAATTATTATCTTAATGCAGATGTCTTCTAAATCTATGTATCCAGCCCTAGCCTTTTTTCCCTTTAGTCCCACACATTCAACTACCTATTGGACATTTTGAACTGGGTATCACACAGAGATCTCAAACTCAACATGCCCCCAAACTAAGCTTATCATCTTTTTCCCCAGATTCACCCCTATTTTAAACTTTCCGATTTCCTTCATTTTTCCAGTCACCCAGTAATTTGGAGACCAGATTGGGCTGACAGCCACTAACTTGGTCCTGTTCAACAAAAAGGCTTAGGTTCTAGGCCAGTTACACATTTAACCTGCTGATTATGGTGTTCACCTCCCACCTCCCTACCCCAGCATAAGGCTTTCCATGGTCTTCAGAGAGTGAATGATTCCTTATCCCCAGGCCCATCTCTCTATGGGTGACTGAATCATCTTGCTACCTAGCACATATCTTTATTATGTATTTACTTCATTAGATTAACCAGGTCCTAGGCTCCTCCTTGAACTTGCTATATTTTATTGTTTTAATGATGTGATTTCAGCATAATAAAGTCACTTTTCCAGAAAAACAGACATAACATATGAAACCTTTAACTCAAAGATCCAGTTGTATGATATTCTCTCCTTATTGATGGAGATTGATTATTCAACACACCATGCCTATGTGAGAGGTGGGTGGAATTAATGAAGGCTGGAGAGGAAAGAGATCCTAGGTACTTCTGGCTTCTAGTTTTGAGAGAAAAGACCACAATTCTAACTTTTTTCAAGTCCCTTAAGGGAAAGAAAGACTCTGGAAAGCAACTTGCATGAATCTCTATCATGTCTCCATCTCCAGCCTGCTACACTTTAGGGAATTTTCCATTAGGTGAAATCTGGGATTCTTTCTTGCTCTTGGTTGAGCTAAATTATCTTGTTTCCAAAGGGAGAACTCATTCAATCTGTTTTATCTGGTATATATGCTGGTATATATGTATACTTTCTCTTATTTCTGTTTTGCTATCAACCTGGATGAATGACTATTTGCTTTTTGCTAGGTGTGTTCATCATGGAACTGGCATCTGGTGAAAAAGGGTCATACTCTGAACATACAGCTTGGGGCTTTCTTCTCTCTATTAAAGAAAAGCAATCAGGACTTTAGTTTGGACCCCCAAATTACATCCCCTTGACTAATAATATTTAATAGAGCAGGTAGATGGAATTCTAGTCCACAGTTCCCTCTCTCTGAGTAGAGCAGAGTGGCTGCCTCTGATCTGCCCTTCTGCTTCTCCTCTTGGCAGGAATCAAAGTTTCCTTTGGACAAAAGGAAGAGGGATGAAATTCTAAAGATATCCATCCCTTCTTGCCTCCTTGCAAACCACTTTTGGATAGACTCTTTCCCCTTCCCCCCCTCCCCTGTGGACATGCAAACATGAACCAAAGCAGTATCCACACAGCATACCGCATGTCTTACACATTCTTGGCATAGACTCAAAGACAATAAAACAATTCCTAATAACACACACACACACACACACACACACACACACACACACACACACACCCTTGCTACATGGCTTCATACCTGTAGTTTTTCTCAGATCAAGGCAGCCACCAGAGTGTACAAGGAGTGATCTGAGTCCAGGAGTTCCAGAAAACATGCAGTTTATATAATATGACATGACATGACATGACATGACATGACATGATATGATATGATATGTTTTTTAAAATTTATATATCATTTAACAATGATAACTACTCTCCTCTGAGTGTAAAGAACACAATACAATTAGAAACTGATGTTCAACTCATGTATCCAAGTAGGCTCAGGTGTTAAGTGATGATTTAGGAACTTTGAACTGAGGTCTTGGTTCCTTAATGCAGCCCATGAATTTAGACTCTGCCAGATTTGGAAGAAGACAGATGTGCTCACAGTTGGGACTTCTCTTGGTCTCAAGCAGGAATGTCCTGGAGCCAGTTGGTTGTTAAATTTTCTGCATTTACACCTTGGAAATTGGTAAATAACTACAAATTGGGTCTTGATCTATTGTTTTGTTGATTGCTTAGACTTGAGAAATTGATAGAGAAAAATGTTAAAAAGCAGAGTAAACTTGAAAATATATGTCCCAACTAAAATCTCATCCTTTACTAGAAACCTTCCCCACCCCCTCTTAATTCTAGTGCCCTCCTTTAGTTAATAATTTCCTTATACCTTGCTTTGTATCTATTTGTTTGTCTCCCCCGTTAGATTGTAAGCTCCTTGAGGCCAGGGACTGTCTTTTTCCTCTTTTCGTATCCCCAGCTTAATAAATGTTTATTGATGGATCTTGCTTTTCAAAGAACCTGTTGTTAAACATTTGCCAGCATACCCCTGACAACTGCTGTTTTTAATCGGCACTCCTGACTGTGTCTAGTCACAGCTCTTATTAGCTCCTCTTTCGTGAAGCGGGTGAGAGCAGAAACCAGCTGCCACCTTGCCTCCCTGGTGTGTCCCTCACCTGGAGAGGTACCAACTGTTGTACTATTTCCTATTTCATACTTCTTCTCACTCTCTTTCTCCCTGCCTCTCCCCATGTAAGGCGAAGCCACAGGGGTGGCAGTGAGGGGTGGGAGCAGACAGAGGAAGACCATCTTGCATTATTATCAAGCGCGAGCCTAAAAGGAGCAGCTGAGTAGCTGTCCTGTTTCTTGCCTTCATCTTGCTAGCTTCCCTGATTTGACCTCCAATTCCAAAGTTTTTTATTCTCCATCTTCAAACTAACTAGAGAGGGAGGATGCTAGTAAACAAACACTAAGCATTTACTGGTAGAGTGAACTTCTCCAATCTTTCCATTAGGATCAACGCCTTGGCTTATGATTAGAATTCTTAGAAGACTGACTAAAGCGAGGCTGTGATCCAGCCTCAACTCCAGGCAATAAAATTTAACTTTAGTTGAAACTGCATCTTCTTGTCCAGAAGCCAGGAAGAGTTCCTACCAACATCGTATTTTTATTGATTTCTTTGTTGTTGTTATTGTTGTTTGGCAATGCTTTTAAAGAAGAGCTGTGTTTGGTGGTGTGTCTCTGGACACCACAACCCAGAATGCTCTTCTTAAGGGGAAACAGAACCTTGACAGGTCATTTTGTTCAATTACACTCCAACACTTTGGAAAAGCCACAAACCTCTTTGATCTGGAACACTTGAATCAAACCAACTCAGTTTATTAAACCCGCATCTGAAAGGAATCTAAATATTGATTTTTAAAGATGAACCTCGTCAAAATTTAAAAAGCAATCACCCTCATGAACTAGTTTTTAAAACCCTGAAACTTACATATTTTATACAACCACTAAATTAGCTTTTATTTATTTATTTTTAACATTAATTAAATTGGGGGTCCAAACTCTCTCCCTCCCTCCTGCCCTTCCTTTACCCAGTGAGAAGGCAAGCAATATGGTTTAAATTATACTCATGAAGTCATACAAAAACTATTTCCATATTAACCACGTTTTTAAAAAGCTAATAAAAAGCTAGAATCACTAAGAAAGTAAAAAAGAAGTTTGCTTCAGTCTGCATTCAGAGTTCTTCAGTTCTCTCTGCAGAGGGGGATAGAACTTTTGATCATGGAGCCTTTAGAATTGTCTTGGATCTTTGTATTGATCAGAATAGCTATGTCTTTGACAGTTGATCATCATTACAGTGTTGTTATTAATTGTGTACAATGTTCTCCTGGTTCTGCTCATTTCACTTAATATCAGTTCATATAAGTCTCTCCATGTTCACTAAATCTTCATTTCTTATCATGCAATAGTATTCCATCACAATCATATACCATAATTTATTTAGCCATTCCCCAACTGATAGACATCTCATCAATTTCCAGTTCCTTGCCACCACAAAAAGATCTGCTATGAATATTTTTGTACATTTAGGTCCCTTTCTCTTTTCTTTAACCTCTTTGGGATACAGACTTAGTAATGGTATTGCTTAGTCAAAGAGTGTGCACAGTTTTATTATCCTTCAGACATAGTTCTAAAATTTCCTATATAAAGGTTGGATCAGTCCACAACTCTACCAACAGCACATTAGTGTCCCAATTTTTCTACATTACCTCTAGAATTTATCGTTTTTCTTTTCTGTAATGTTAATCAATCTGATAGGTGTGAGGTGGTACCACAGAGTTATTTTAATTTGTTTTTCTCTTATCAATAGGGATTTAGAACTTTTTTTTCACATGACTATTGATAACTTTAATTTCTTATTCTGAAAACTGTCTGTTCATGTCCTTTGACACTTTCAATTAGGAAATAGCTTTTATTTTCATAAATTTGAGAAATGAGGCCTTTATAAGAGAAACTCACTGTAAAATCCCCCTCCCCCACTTTTCAGCTTTCCTTCTAATTTTGGTTGCATTGCTTTTGTTTCTGCAAAACCTTTTCAATTTTATATACTCAAAATTATCCACTTTATTTCCCATGATCTCAAAGCAAAAGCTGAAACATTTTCCAAGTTAAGTTTGAACTAAACTAATACTTTATTAAGTTCAGTTCTCTGATTTAAGCTTAGGATAGTTATTTCAATAGATATCAGTGTATCTCTTTGGAATATTCCCTCTGAAAGCAATAGCACCTTACTCTGTTAACATAGAAAAAACTTGATCTCTTAGGCTACTTGAGTTCTCCAAAATGAGTCATTGTAAGATTCGTCAAGAGCAAGGCAAGCCGATCATTTGCTTCAGTATTTCAAAAGACTCTGATCTCATCAAATGTATTCCCTTCAATGGCTCAGATTGTGACTGCATCCCCATCCTATGAGACTTTCCTCCATTTCCTCCCTTAAGTTCACTTTGTTGTACGTTGGGGACCTTACAACAAGTAGGTTATTATTGTTACTCTTTTACCTGACATTGTGAGGATACCAATGGAATATGAAGATTGGCTTATCTTTTGTTCTAGTCATATGATGAATCTATATTGTTTTTCTTGATTTTATATTTCTTTGATGACATCCTTTATATGGCTTCATCATGGTAGTTCCATGTTTGTAATGAATTGCAACTTGTTTATGTCCATCATGAACCGTTACATGTCCTTTGGGTGAATCTCGCCTTTAATTCTTCAGATTCTGTAGTGGACCATGTCTCCTAGCCATGCCAGGAATGGAAGAATATCAGTAGCAAAAAATATGGGCCTTTGTCCTAGGCTTCTCTTTATTTCAATCATGCTAATTAATCAATTAACTGATCAATTTTTATTCTGCATATAACTAATCCCAAATAAAAATTTTAATATATGTAGTAGGATAGAAAAAGAGGGTTATACATGAAATTGCAAGTCTATATTGTGTATCACTTCCTTTTTTTCTAAAATATATAATAAATTCAACATGTAACTTTCAAAGCTATCCTGCTTGCCTGTTATTCTTTCTGTTTTCTGCTGTGCCTTCCAAAAAGGCTTCAATGACCTCTTTCTTTCTCTCTCTCTCTCTCTTTCTTCTTTCCTTCCTTTCTTCTTCCTTCCTTCCTTCCTTCCTTCCTTCCTTCCTTCCTTCCTTCCTTCTTCCCTTATTTTCTCCTATCTTATCCTCACCCATTTTTTAACTCTCACCCACCCCCTTTCTCCTTCAACTGAACAAAAGGAAAACTGAGCATCAAGCAAAATGCTTATATTGATCATGTCCAAAGGTGATGTCTCATTCTGCATCTTGAGTCTATCACCCTTCTGTGTGGAAGGTGGGATTCTTCTCCAATCATAATTGGTCATTGCATTGACTTATTCATTTATTTACCAATGAACAAAAATCTGTTTTCTCTCCACACATATCCCTCACTGAGAAAATACAGAGAAAAAAGACCTTTTGACAAATATGTACAGCCAACCAAAAGAAGTTCTTCAATTATCTATGTGAAGTATATATATATATATGTGTATACACACACGTATATACATATAGGCATGTACGTATATACATATATATGTATGTGTACACACACGTACACACACGCGCACACATGCACCTGAATCTATTACCTCTTTGTCAGGAGGTGGGTATCATGCTTTATTGGTCCTCTGTAACTGTGGCTAATCGTTGTGTTGGCCAGCATTCTTAAGTTTTTCAAAATTGTTTTACAATGTTGTTATTATTTTAGAATTGTTCTTCTGGTTCTGCTCATTTCATTCTGTATCAATTCCTACAAGACTTTCCAGATTTCTCTGAAACTATTGATTTTGTCCTTCCTTATTGTACAATAATGTTCCATTATACTATTATACTATAATTTGTCCATCCAGTAATTTTGTACATGATAGACATCACATTTAATTTCCAGTTCTTTGTTTTTATTTTTAAAATTCACCTTTCCCCTTTTAAAAAAATTTTAAGTATTTATTTCCTCTCTCCTTGCTCTTCCTTCTCCCTTCCATTTATTGGAGGGGGAAAAAAGAGGAAAGAAACCCCATCACTTGTAACCAATATACTAGTCAAGCAAACAAAAAAAAATCCACATTGGCCATACTCAAAATGTTATGTCTTGTTCACATTGAATTCATTATCTTTTTATTAGGAGGCGAGTACCATTCTTCATCATCAGCACTCTGAAGTCACATTTGGTTTTTTGCATTGATTAAAATTTTTAGGGCTTTCCAAGTTGTTTGTCTTTACAATGTTATTATTATATACATTGCTTTCTTCGTTCTGTTGACTTCACTCTGTGTCAGTTCCTATAGGTCTTCCAGGATTTTCCTGAAATTATAGTTTTCATCATTTCTTATGGCATAATAGTGTTTTATTATATTCACACACCATAATTTGTTCAGTCATTGTGAGTCCCCCTTCTTTGGTCTCTTTGGGTCATAGGTCTAGTAGTGGCATCATTGTGTCAATGAATATATTCAGGTCAGTGACTTTTAAGACCCAGTTCTGAATAGCTTTCCAGAATGGCTGGATCAATTCACAGCTCTACCAACAGTTTATCAATGAGCCTGCTACTCTTCAGTCCCTCCAATTCATTTGCATTTCTGTTTTTCCCATCTTTGCCAATCTGATGGGTATAAGGTAAAATCCCAGATTTTTTTAAATTTGTATTTCTCTAGTTATTAATATTTTGGAGCATTTTTTCCCTGGGTTTTAATAGGTTGGATTTATTTCTTCAGAAACTGCCTATTCACATCCTTTTATTATTTTCCAGTGGGAAATGGCTCTTGTTCTTGTAAATCTGAGTCAATTCCTTATAAATTCTGGATATGAAATTTCAGGAAACTTTATACAAGGATAATTTTTTCCCAATTAGTAGCTTTCCTTCTAATATATCTTTCCTTTTTTGTACAAAAAAAATGAATTTAATTAAATGAAAAGCAGCATGGTATAGTTGAAGAATTGGCTTTGGAGTTAGTGAGACCTAGCTATGAATTCTGTCTTTAATACTTCTTTGCTGTATGACAAATCACTTAACCTTTTTGAATTTCAGTTTTTTTATATTTAAAGTGGGAATAATAATAATAAATGTACTAGTTACCACATAGGGTTGTTATGAACATGGAAGTTATGTATGTGCAATGCTTGACAGATCGACAAGGGCTAACTTGGTTAAGTGCCTGTGAGACACTGGGAATAAAAAAGGTGAAAAAATGATGTCATTCCAGCCCTCAAGAAGCTGACAATCTAAGAGAAGAATTATGACATGTATATGCAAACATCCTCAAGTATAATATATGGTAGAATAAGTTAGGAGAAAAGAGCCAATCCAAAGAGAGCAGGAAAGTTTGAAGAGACAATCATTTTCAGAGAGGGTAATTCTGGGAGTTATCATGGGGAGGGGAGTGGTGGTGGCATGTGGACTGGGCTTTCAAGGAAGAGAAGGTTTGAAATAGGAAGAAAAGGGGAGGGAATGAATTTCAGCAAGGGTGAAGATCTGCCGTTGCTTGGGGACAGGAGAGGGGAGGACAAGACAAAGACACTGCTAATAGTCTTGTTTGGCTGGAATATAGAGCTCATGAAAGTTGGGAGTGTGAAATAAAGCTGAAAAAAAGAAAACATGAATAGGCACCTCATCATGGTGGACTTTAAATACCAAACTAATGATTTCATATTTTGTTCATTCTGTAGCTGAGCAGACAGCTACTAAAGGTTATTGAACAGTTCAATAATATTGGAGTAACATAGCCAAACCTATGCATGAGAAGATGATTTTGATTCATGAGATTAGAGAGAGGACAGTCTTCCAACTGATGCTCCAGAAGGACAAATTAATTACAGCAACACTATTTCTCAATCTACTTCTAACAAACTTGAAGAGATTATAGAAGTAGTTATTAAGAAGGTGGTATCAGAAGAGCGATGGGTGGGGAAGTTCAATGGATCTGGGATGCCAGAAAGTCAGGATGAAAGCTCATGCTCTGGTTCTCATTGGTTGACTGGTCACTTGGAAAGAAAGATCATTTTCTTCCTTTTGAAGGGAACTATGATGGTCATTCTCTTACTTGGTTTTCAAAGTCCTTTTTCAGTTGATGTATAGCTAGTAGGCATTCTTCCAGTGTCTTGGAAGCATTTGGTGAGGGAGTTTTGACTGAGCTGTCTTCTTCCCGCTCCATGCTTTGGTCTTTTCTGTCCATAAAAAAGGGTTCTAGAGTTTTACTGCTGTTCCTAGCTTGCTTCCTTTTTCTC
>CM053594.1:356432969-356522643 GCA_028646575.1 Pseudocheirus occidentalis
GAGAGAGAAAGAGAGAGAGAGAGAGAGAGAGAGAGAAGGGGGTGTGTGTAGAAGTAGGACCTAGAAAATCCTCCACAATTCAACTGGAGTAGCCTTCGGGAAGATGGATTCTTTTGTCCAGATAGCTGGAGCAGTGTCTCACAACCAGCCATACTCCCAGCAAAATGAACTGCAGGCTTTTAGCCCACCTCCACATTCATCCCCTCATTAATTGTTCACTAATCAGGGTTGATCTCCTCCAGTCAGGGGCACCTTTTTTTCCAAAGGTATTTAAGTATTCCACGATCTCCAAGGTCTTTGGTTACTGAAAGAGCTAACTGATCATTAATTTGTTGTCATTTGCTAATCTAATTGCTAGACTGTTAATTACCCAGAAACTCTGTCTCTTGGCTTTTCATCTCAATTTCTCCCTCAGGGACAGGGTTTAAGAATGAGGGGCCGTTGAAGGTACAGAGAAACTTTGTGTTAGAGAGGAGAAAAGTTAAGGAGAATTAGATTAATGATCACCAAGAGTGGGGAAGTAGGGTTGCAGTGGGGTGTATGAGGGCAATGTTGTTGTTGTTTGTACTTCATTCTGGAAGAAGACCATGACATCAGGAAGGTGATGCCATGACTTGCAAGTGAGCCAAATTTAAGTGAGGCAGGGCTGTGTAAAGTCACCAGCCTCACTTTCTCCTCCAGAGCCATCTTGGACCAGTGACAAAATAGAGATCAGCATGACTGGAGATGACCCCAAGGGCAATGTGGAATAATTTAGAATGGCTTTTGTGATCAAAGTGATAGGGAGGTGAGCAAGAGGTGAATGGAAGGATTGCTGATCATCAGTGAGGACCCAGTTAAGATGAATTTATAGTGGACCCAATTAACATCATTGGGTGGTTACAGAGCCAAAACTAAGGAGGGGGCACTCCTCCTTAGAAGGTCTCAGGGCACTCATCCTTAGAAGGTGTGGACATCTTATACAGTCTATCAGCAATTAGGGACAATGGCACCTAGTTAGTAAGAAATAATCATGTCAATAGGCATTCTGGGAGTTCTTCACACCAGTAGCCACAAAATTGCTAATTACAGCTCTTCTGCATAGCAACATTTAGTAGCCATGAACAGGAGCAGAGAAGTCAAAGGCAGTGAGAAATAAGAGTGGGAACATAAAATACATACTATAATATAGTCTACTGATACAAGTGTGTATATGTATATATTTCATATACTATATATGTATAGATATTTATTTTTTCAAATTCCACAGGATTCTTACCTCTCTAAAATATGCCCAACAGAAAAGGTAGCAAGTTTGAAGTCACATGAAATCCTTGGAAATTAAATTCCATGAATGTGAAAAAAAAAATTCTGACCCCAAACCTAACAATACCTCAGAATTAGATTCCTGAAGAACCTCTTTCTCTGTTATTCAAGCAACAGCCTTCAAGGGCTGCTCAGCCAGTTGGAATAAGAAGAGGAACAAGAAAGGGAAAAGCTCTCTTTATCAATAAATAAGCTAGACTGGCATGTCAGAGACAACTAAGGGCATAATTAGGAGTCAGACATCTGAGCAGAAGGCTGGAAGTCTGGTCACTGGAAGAAAGATTAATGAGGATGGTGGCTGATTTTTAATGATATGAAAGGGGGCACCACATGCCTGATTCCATGTTCCCATGCCAACCAACAGCACGTGGACCAGGTACTTCTCTCCCTAAGCCATAAAGAAAAAAAAAAACATTCTTTTTTTAGGCCAGTGAGTATTGGACTTCAAATCAGAAAGCTCTGGGTTCAGATACTGCTTGTGATGCTAGCTAATTGATCATGGATAATTCCTTGAACATCATTAACTGCAGTCTCCTCATTTATAAAGAGCACAATACTTGTAGCACCCACCTCAAAGGGTGTGTTATGAGGCTTCAATGAGATCATGCCTATAAAGCACTTCGTAAACTAGAAAGCACCACAGAATCACTAATCATTGGTATTATTGTTTTTAATCTCCCCCCAAAGAGGTGTGTGTGTGTGTGGGAGGGGGAGGATGGGTTCTAGATCTCAGAAATCTCAAGAAATCCCTGATAAATTAATTACAAGGGGATTCATTTGTTCCCTTTATATTTTCTAGCTAGAGTCTATTTTGTTCTGAAACCTGAGTGCTAATGTGTGAGCTATAAAAAATAATAATTTTAAGGTTAAAAAGGAAAGGATTTTTCTTTTCATTTTCTATCTGCTGACATACACAGTCCTTGGAACACTTCCTTTATATTACCTAGATTGGCAAAGGCAAGGATTCCTCTGCAGAAAAATGCCTTTGAAAACAGGATAATTTCATCTCTGAAAGTTTACTTGCTGTCTGTTTTTGCATTCTTCCAAAGAATTCTTTTGATCACAATTCCTCAAACTGGATTGTAAGCTAGGTGGGGGCCAGAGACCAAATCTTAAACAATCATAACAAGAAACTAGCTCCTTCCCCTTCTTCCCCTCCCTCCCTGCCCCAATTCACAAGCACTCCACTGGCAGGAAGGGGGAGTCAAACTCTTGTAACAAATAAATAACTTTATTTCATACCATAATCTATTTCATGTCATAATAGCCAACAGCAGCTTCCATTCCTTCAGCACTACTCCATCCCATGTCAGAAAAAAAAGTCACACCCTCCTCCCCCTCCCCAAACCCCCAGAGTAGCTGGAATATATCTGCAAGTTTTCGAAGCCTTGGACCTTGGGATACCTTCCTAGGTTGAGAAAGGGGAAGTCAGGGATGAGGTCAGTGTCCTGTGCTCCCCCTCCCACCCTTGAGCCTCCTTCCATCAAGCCCAAGCGCAGCTGGGAATATAATAAAACAAAACCAATTCCTCTAGTGGCCATGTCCAAACATATATGTCTCATTTTGCATCTTTTTCTTTTTGGAGGGGGGAAGGCAGGGCAATTGGGGTTAAGTGATTTGCCCAAGGTCACACGGCTAGTTTTGTGTTAAATGTCTGAGGCCAGATTTGAACTCAGGTCCTCCTGATTCCGCTCTATTCACTGCACCACCTAGCCACCCCTCATTCTGCATCTTGCAGCCATCACCTTACAGGACAATATCTTATTCATTCATGTATTTCCTTCGGTACTTGGTACTTTGCCACATTCATAATGATGTTGAGTACGTTTGTTGAATGAATGATTAAATGGATGAATTCTGGAATATGACATCTAAATAGATTTGGTGGTAATAATGAGACATGTTAAATTACTATGTTTCTATTATTTAAATTATTATCATGGCAGTTAGGTGTCACAGTGGATAGAGCACTGGGCTTGGAATCAGGAAGACGTCTTCTAGAATTCAAATATGGCCTCAGGCAGGTATTAGCTGTATGACCCTGGGCAAGTCACTTAACCTCTGTCTACCTCGGTTTCTTCAGCTGTAAAATAATAGCACCTACTTCTCAGGGTTTAAGGTCACTTCCAAATCTTAATCTAAAGCTATAATTTTAGGAGACAGCTTTGTGAAAAAAACCTAGGAGGTGATGGTGGACTCGACAACCAATATTAATTAATGATGTGACGTAGCTGCCATCTTCTGCCTCTGGATTAGGATGGAGCTCCCCAGCAGAGTGC
Organism: Pseudocheirus occidentalis; assembly: GCA_028646575.1. Lineage (NCBI taxonomy): Eukaryota > Metazoa > Chordata > Mammalia > Diprotodontia > Pseudocheiridae > Pseudocheirus > Pseudocheirus occidentalis. The sequence goes on from CM053594.1 coordinate 356,436,554, forward strand.
CCCTATGGAAAGCACAGTTGAAGCATCATGCTTAAGAAGAAAGACAAGGTTGTCAAGGTTCAAAGGGACATTATTTGGATCTGAGGCTAGCAGAGCATGAGAGTCAGGAGGCAGAATGAAGGTGAGAACCAGATTTCATGAAAAATGAGCTCAGAAGGCAAGAAGCTTGAGAAGATATAGACAGGAGCAAACCTAAGAAGGTCCAGAGACTCCAGCAGGGGTGATTTTGCAAGAGGATTTTAAGTTCTGAGATATCAGAGACTAGTATACCATACTGTTCCCTCTACCCCACTACCCCTGGAATCCAGTATAAACTGTGATCCAAATCCTCCACCCTTCCCAAAGGACTCTGGGCTGACATGGGTCTGATCTTGCAGACTGACTCCTCAGAGAGTAAGGTTCTCTCTGATTCTTTGCCCCAAATAAGGCTTATAAAAATAAGCATTATTACCATAAATATAATAATCAATAGCTCATATCTAGGGTTTCCCAAATGTGAATAACAGGGTCCCCACCTCCCAATTAAATTCTCCAAGTACATACAGATATAGAATAGCCCTTGTTGTCTCTACCATAGAAAATGCATGAGAAGGAAAAGATCCATAGGAGATTGAATAAAAACAGAAACATAAAGCATTCAGATGGGCCATTAACTCATTGGCGGCCACCACCACCCCATCCCAAGATAAACACACATGCTCCTCATTCATCTCAGGTTGGCATCACCTGACCAACTCATGGCAATACCAGAGTTGATAAGGTCCAGATCTCTTGCCTTGCCATGATTTGGGTTTTAGTATTTAGCTTTAGGGTGAGCACTATGGGAGACATAACACCATGGATCTTAAGAGCTGAAAGGGAAAATAGAGAAAATCCATTCTGACTTCCTGATGTAAGGCTCACCCACCCTACAGTTTGTGGCTACAGACGCTGGTAGTAGGGCATGGCAATATCTCTGCTTCCTCATCTCCTAGCCTGACACCTGACTCATTATTACCCTCAAAAAATGGGGAAAATGTCACTTTGGAAATTTCGTATTTATTCCTTTCTTTTCTCCATCAGCTCAGTTTTTTTCAGTTCAGTATTATTCTTTCTCTCTTTCCACCTCTACCTCTACCAGTCATCTTGACTTTTGTTTTGCCTGGACTTGGGTGACTCTGGAAGAGAGAGTGAGACTGACAACATTGTGAAGCTCTGCATCTCTTAAATCCAGTTCTCCCAGGAGTCAAGACATCACCTGTGGTGTCACTGGTCCTCTTCAGAAAGAAAGGATGAACAACAATGATTCTATCTCAGCCAGAGCATAGATCCTGTTACTTATGTCATCAGAAAACCTTTGCAAAAAGTGAAACCCCAATAAACTTGCTCCAACAGAGGCAGCATTTGAAAAGGACTCCTGTACATCATTTTTTTAAAAATGAATTGAGCTGGTAGAGAAAGGAAAAGAAATCCGGGACTTTCCAAATGTTTGTCAAAAGGTAGAAAGCTATGACAAAATATTATATACATTGTCAGACATGGTTTCTGTACTGGATGATTTTAATTATTTTTCATTATTAAACAAAGGGTTGAATTTGGAACTGATTGTATATTTTATATTAATTTTGAATATATATGCTTTTGTTTTTGTTTGGGATGTCGGGTGTGCTCAGGGAAGACTAGCACCTCTGGAGTGAGGGCTGCCAAGTCCTTTTCAGGGCTGCTTTCCACCTTTGGTGTTCACTTGTTCCACTCAACTTACCTGAGACTCCAAGAAGCTGTAGCATGTGCAATGGCCACGCCCCAGTAAACCATCTTGGCAGACAGGCTAAACCAGGCTGAGGGTAACTAAGGCATCTCAAACCCATTGGTGAGTTAGTGGAGTGTCTACCCCAGGGACATGAAGACTTTCCCTGGTAGAATGGGCAGATGAAAACAATTTGTTCCAACGGCCATGAAGGCAGATAAAGTAGGTGCTGTGGAGCACACAGAGCTTGGTTAGACATCAGAGATGCCAAGGTTATCCACTGCATCTTGAGCCATCACCAGTGGTTTTGATTCTATCCTGCCATTGGACTGTGATGACTCTGGAGGAGAGAGTGAGACTGATGACTTCATGCAACTCTGCCTCACTTAAACCCAGTTTATGCACAGATCAAAAGACATCAGCCACACCATTTTACCTGTCTCAGAGTCCCACAGCAACAGGCAAGTGATGAAGCAGCAGGTGTAGATATGCTAGGAGCTGTAGTCATAACCCTGCACATGGGCAGCCCAGGCCATAGGGTCATTTCTCACTGGAAGCAGCAGGAAGATATGTCAGCCCTCCCAGGTTACTGAACAGCCTTTGAAGGATCGCACTGTTCACTTTCTGGTGTGAGGAAGTGGTTAGAAAAGGTGTTCTAAAAATTGTCTGCTTACCCAACCTGATTATTGCAGCAGATGAGGATTCCCACTCTACAGTCAAAACACACAAAAAATTTACAAAAATGACTGCAAAGATGATTCCACTCACCATCGGCACATGGAACGTGCACACACTTATAGACAACATAAAATCCAGTAGACCTGAAATACAAACACCTCTTGTCGCAAGAGAACTCAGCAGATACTGTATCCAAATAGCAGCCCTGAATGAAGCAAGGCTGGCAAATGAAGGCCAGCTTACTGAAGTTGGAGGTGGATATACATTTTTCTGGAGTGGTTGCAGTGAAGGGAAGCAATGTGAAGCTGATATAGGTTTTCCAACCAAAACTAATCTATCCAACAAGCGGGTATGTCTGCCATAAGGAGTGAATGACAGGCTCATAACAATGCTACTGCCACTTGCAGGAGATATCACGCCACCATGATGAACTCTGATGAGGTCAAAGAAAAATGTGATGAAGACCAAGAGACCCTTATCATCAATGTGCCAAAAAAGGACAAACTTATCATTTTGGGTGATTTTAGTGCTAGAGTAGGCTTAGACTATCAGACTTGGCATGGAGTCCTTAGGGAGGAATGGAGTTGGAAACAGCAGCAGCAACAGTCACTTACTACTGAAGACTTGTGCATCTCATGACCTTTACATCACCAACACTGTCTTCTGTTTACCTAAAAGCAATAAAACTTTGTGGATGCACCCTCCAGCAAACATTGCCATTTAATAGATTATGTGATTATAAGGAGAAGAGACAGAATGTGAGTGAGGAAGGCAATGTGTGGTACAGAGTGCTGGATTGATCATAGACTTATCCTTTCCAGATTAAATATTTGCATTAAAAAAAAGCAGCATCCCCAAGGCAAAATGGCTACCAGAAGAATTAATGTCAACAGATTAGAGCTCTTCTCTGAGCAGAAATAGTTTCTTGCTAACTTAGAGGGAAAGTTAAGCCAACACACAGTTGGCAACAATAGAGCAGAAAAGGAGTGGGCAAGTTTCTGAGATTTGGTGTTATAGCACTACATTTGCTCATCTGATCAGAACACTTGAAAACATGATAGGGAAATTCAGAAGCTGCTAAATGAAAAATGAGAACTCCACAGGGTTTACCAGCAAAATAGCTCATCCATCTTTAAGAAGGCAGCATTAAATTCCACCAATGGTAAAGTATAAGCAAAGCTTAGAGATACAGGATTCTTGGCTCAGTAAGAAGACAGATAAAATTCAGTTTTATGCTGATTGTAACAATTCAAAGCACTTTTATGATGCCCTGAAGGCTATTTGTGAATCAAAGACACATGGTGCATCTCAACTACTCAGTGCTGACAGAACCACATTGATTATTGATAAGGACATGATCTTAGAGAGATGGGCTGAATATTTCCTTAGTGTTCTCAACAGACCATCATCAATCAATGCCGAGGTCATTGACCTTTTACTTCAGGTTGAAGTCAATCCTTCCCTAGCTGAAGCTCCAACTGAAGAAGAGGTTTCAAATGCCATTGGACTCCTTTCATGTGGCAAAGCACTTGGTACTGATTCTATTCCAGCCAAGAATTAGAAGGTAGGAAGTCCATTGTTCATACAAAAACTGACTGAAATTTTCTAGGTTATATAGCAAGAGGAGGTTATTGCCCAGGAGTTCAAGGATGCCTCCATCGTCCATCTCTATAAAGGTAAAGAAAATAGATTGTCCTGTGACAATCACAGGGGACTCCCTCTCTTGGTCATTGCTGGCAAGATTCTTACCAGAGTCCTCATTAGAAGGTTGATCCTTCACCTGACAGCCAGTGTGACTTCAAAAAGGGCCAAGGAACAGTTGATATGGTGTTTGCTGCCCAACAGCTCCAGGTAAAATACCAGGAACGGAACATAGGTCTATACACAATGTTTGGAGATCTGACCAAGGCCTTTGATACTGCTAGTCATGAGGGCTTATGTCAAAATTTGGTTGCCTGGAGAAGTTTATCAGCATCCTATATCAGTTTCATGCTGGTATGCTGGCCCAGATTCTGGATAATGGGCAATGCTTTCATGTTTTCCCAGTCACAAATGGAGTGAAACAAGGTTGTATGCTTGCTCCCATGCTTTTCATCATGATGTTTTCAGCCATGTTGTCAAATGATGATGAACACAGCATTGAGGTCAGCTACTGTAAGGGTCACTTTAAGCCTTGAATGACTAGAGGTCTGAACTTGGTCAGTGTGTCCTCACAAACAGGAAGACTGGAGGTGGGTTCAAGAGGCATCCCTGCATTTGCCCCGACCCTGTGACCATACTTCCTGTTTACCAAGCACTTTCTGTCTCGTGTCCCATGGGCATGGGCATCTTGGGGGATTAAAGGTCATGGATGGCAAAGAGCATGCGCAAATAAGCGGAGGAGCGCTCCCCCCTAGCAGAATACTGTTACTGAGGCACGTGACAAGGCGAAGACAGACAGTCTATATAAGGCAGAGGAGCACGGGAGAGTGTGGGACAGGGCACACAAGGAATCATGTCACACATGGGGATAGGGCACACAATAGGATAGAATAAAGAGACCTATACTACTCCACCAAGGTGTCTGACTTGTCTGTCTAATCTGGGAGTATCCCGAAGGGTCGGTCATGGAGGCTACCGTAGAGGCAACTGAGACCGTCCACATGGACTGAGGTAGGTGACTCGGAAAGTTAACAGTCCGGCAGGCTCAGACAAGTTACAACACTGATGGTAAATTCTTCAATTTGAAAAGGCAAGTCAAGAGCAAAATGGAGGGAGTGTTGGTGCATGATTTTCTGCTTGCAGATGATTGGGCTCTCAATGCAGCCTCTGAAGCTGAGCTGCAACAAAGTATGGATCAATTGTCTGCTGCTTGCGATAATTTTGGTCTAGCAATTAACACCAAGAAAACACAGGTGCTCTACCAGCCACCACAATACCATCCATAGTTGGAATCATTGGTTACAGCAAATGGAGAAGTTCTGAATGCTGTGGATAAGTTCACTTTCTCTGGTAGTGTACTTTCCAGGGATGTGCACATTGATAACGAGGTTGACTTTTGACACATGCATTGCCAGAGCTAGCACAGTGTTTGGGAGGCTCCAAAGGAAAGTATGGGAGAAAAGAGGTATTAGACTGGCTACTAAACTCTGAACTACAGAGCCATGTGCTGACCTCATTGTTGTGTGCCTGTGAAACCTGGACAGCCTACCAGTGCCATGCCAGGAAACTGAATCACTTCAATTTGAATTGTCTGAGGAAGGTTCTGAAGATCACCTGGCAGGATAAGGTACCAGAAACGCAGGTCCTTACCTGAACTAAACTGCCAAGCATTCAGACTCTGCTTCAGAGAGGGCAACTCCAATAGGCTGGCCAAGTTGTTCAAATGCAAAACATACACTTCCCCAAAAGAATGTTTTATGGAGAACTCACACAGGGCAAGTACTCACACAGCGATCAAAAGAAGCGATACCAGGACATGATCAAGGTCTCTCTTGAGAACTTTGGAATTGATTCTATGACATGGGAGACACTGGCACAGGACGACTCGGCATGGCGTGCCCTCATCAGAGAAGGTGCTGTGCTCTTTGAGCAAAGCAGAATTGAGACAGCTCAAAGGAAACACAGGATGCTCGTACAGCAAATGTTCGTACAGACTATTTGTGCCCGCCTTGTGGTAGAGCATTCTGAGCTTGGATTGTTCTGATCAGCCACAGTCAGACACACTGAAACTTGACTCTAATATAGTGATGTCATTTGGTCCTCTTTGAGAACGAAGGACAGAAACCAACCAATATGCTTTTCTTGTCGTCCAGTTATTTCAATAATGTCTGACTCTTGGCAAACCCATTTGGGGATTTCTTGGTAAAGATACTAGAGCAGTACAACCTTCCTAATGACTCAACCCTTTAATACAGTTCCTCATGTTGTGGTGACCCCCTACCATAAAATTATTTTCATTGCTACTTCCTAACTATAATTTTGCTACTGTTATGAATCATAATATAAATATCTGATTTACAGGACATATTTTCATTGTTATAAATTGAACGTAACCCACAGGTTGAGAACCACTGTCCTAGAGGTTTGCCATTTCTTTCTCCAGTTCATTTTACAGATGAGGAAACTGAGGCAAACAGGGTTAAGTGACTTGACAGGGTCACACAGCTAGTAAGTGTCTGAGGTCAGATTCAAACTCAGGAAGATGAATTTTCCTGACTCCAGGTCCAGCGCTCTATCCACTGTTCCGCCTAGCTGCATATGTGCATGTGTACATACGTGTGTGTATTTCATATGTTTATATGTGTATATGTTGTACATTATCGGGAATGTCAGCTTCTTGAGGGCAGGGGATACTAAGTTTTTCTTTTTGTACTCTACTTTGTACGTAGCACACCATAAAGAAATGCTTCTTAATTGATTGATTGGCTGAAGGATAGTGAAAAATCATGATGACTTGAAGACAAAAGGCATCGATAAGATGTATTCTTAAAAATTACATGAATGTCTCCTTTTAAGAAAATATCTTGGAATGAAAGTAAGTCCCCCAAACTGTGAATGCCTCTTCCCTTTGTTGGGCTTTGGATTTTGAAGTTCTTTTTCAAATTCTTTAACTTGATTACTACTGGAGAGCCTAGAGAATAATGAGCTAGTCTCTAAGACAAGAAGTCTTGGGAACTTCTGACACATGGTGCTTGTAGGACTATGGATGAATCATTTCACTTCTCAGAGCTCTCACACAGAGGTATCGAAGTCACTGACAACCTTATACTCCAAACCAGATTAAAATATAACTGGGAAATATTTAACAAAATAAAAATACAATGAAACAGATTAATATGATGTTTTAAAATTAAGTCTATAATATAGGGCACAGGGAGTCTCATGAAAAGATTAGGCAGCTAGGTGGCTCAGTGGATAGAACCTGGAGTCAGGAAGAAAGACCTGAATTCAAATTTGGCCTTACACACTTACTAGCTGTGTGACCCTAGGCAAGTCACTTAACCCTGTTTGCCTCAGTTTCCTCATCTGAAATGGGGATAATAATGGTACTAACCTCTTAGGGTTGTTGTAAGGAGCAAATAAGATGATATAATTGCAAATAATTGTCAAAATTGTAAATATTTGTCAGATTGTAAATTGTAAATAATTGTCGGAATTAGCACAGTGCCTATTATGTAGTTAGTGCTATATTTAGGGAAGGGAATTTCCTATACCAATGAAATTATAGCTCCAGTCTCTATCCCGAATATTACAGAGAGTTGGTGTGGAAAGTAAAATGAGAGTGTGGTAAACTGAGGCATGATTTTCCCCAGGGCAAGATCACAGTTAATAATGACATGTAGCTGTTAAAAAAATGCATCAGATTGGTCTCCTCTGTAGGTCAGTGAGCACCAAAGGACTGAAAAGACCATATTTATTGAGACCCTTGTTGTTGTTGTTCCTTCATCCTCAAAGAGGACCAACAAATGGCATGAGGAGGGTGATGTCTGGACTTGAGAGTGAATTGGATTTAAGTGAGGGCAGGGCTGTGCAAAGTCATCAGCCTCACTCTCTCCTCCAGAGTCACTGGAATTCAGTGGCAAGACACAGGTCAAGATGACTGGAGAAGGTCCCCTAGGCAGGCCCTAAGGAAACCCAAAAGGAGGGTGGAGGGTGGAGTAGTTGGAAAGCCTTAAGATTACCTGCAGCTGGGGAAAGTTGGTTGGCCTTCAGGTATGACTAATCACTCCCCTCTTACAATTAAGGAACAATAATTGCTTTATGAACCTCAGCTGCCTCCAGTAATTTTGTCCAGAAAATCAGAACCACCCCAGGCAGGACGCTGCCCTCACCTTAGCCTCCCCTTGGAGACCAAATCACCCCTAACTAGGGGCCCACCCCTCCAGGATTCCTGGTTTACTTGTAAACAAAACTAGAGTCCCCCATTAAACTGGTTTGCTAGCAAATGCCCCGGAGGCTAGGAGTGGTCCCATTATTTGTCCAACCTTCAGTTCCCACTAGTACACACTATCTTTGGAGCCAGACCCAGATATGGGGTTTGATAAAATGGGGAATAGTATGGATTACAGAGTAACACTGGTTAGTAAATAATACAGCATATTAATTTTCTTCACTGGGAAACTTCTGGAGATCAGGGAGGGCCACTGCGCAATAATGTGTTGCCAAATGAATCTTCTCGGAGTCTTTAATCAATGTGTTCCTTATTAATCAGTGTTAGTGTCTAGATAAGGTAAATGAGAATATGACAACTAGTTTTTTTTTTTCTTTAAAAATAAAACTCCCCAGAAAACGCTGGGTCTTCCTAGGTCACTTGGGCTGGAAGTGCAGAGGCTGCTTATGCCCTGATCCCACTACTGACAGACAGGGGAGCATTGACCTGATTTGGGTCTCTCCTTTAAATAATCTAATGGAATCCAGCTCTGGGGGGCTCACCATATTGGTGCCAGACTTAGTGCCAGATGGGGTACCCCATCTGCTCAGCCTCCCCTAATAGCAGGTATCATGGGTGTATACCAACACACCTGGCTTGTAAATTCTAACAGGAAATTGCTAGTGTTTTCAAAATGCATTAACTGAGAGAGTAAGTGCATTTTGGAAAGTCATGGGGAAGAAGGTTAGGGCTGCCTGAAACCCCAAAATACCAACATGCCAGGTCCTGCAGAAGGAATTTCACTCAAGTCTTCTTAGCCAAAGAAAGTTCAAGTTCACCGTATGGGGTAGACTTTTAAGGAGCCAGTCTATGCTAGATTGTTCTATGCAGCTTTCACACAAAGCAAGTCTGTGCTAAGCTATTCTATGTCGCTCTCACAGAGCAAGTCTCTGCCAGGGCATTTCACGGCGCTCTCCCACCACACAGAGGGAAGATGGGACTCTACATACAGAGAAATCTAGGGGTCATCTAGAGGAGGAGATTGGGGAGGGTCTTGAGGAGGAGTCAGATGAGGTCCCACTCTAGTGGGGGGGCGGTCTTCAGGACTCAAGATGAGGTCAGACTCCAGTAATGAGTGATTAAGGGTGGGAAGTTGCTGGAGGCTACCTGGAGACCATAGACAATGGTGGGCCAGGCCAGTTCAAGGGTGGGAACAGGAACTTTAAGGGTGGGAAACTATTGGAAGGAAGGAGGGCTAAAGACTTGGGCAGAGCCACAATTTAAGGCCCATGAGCTCAGGCAAATACCTTCCTCGGGAGGATTTACTTTCCCAGAGCCTGTACCTCAAAGATTCAAGGAGCTCAAGGGGGGTCCCAGAGCCTACACCTCATCAATGGCATAGTGGAAAGAGCCATAGCTTCAGAAGACCTGGGTTTACCCCGACACCATCATTAACTCAGACAAGTCTTGTTGTACCCAAACCCAAACCCCAGGTCACTACACACCACCTGACTTGTGGCCCACCATTAAGCCCCTTTTGTATTTCTTTGTCCCTGTTTTATATTTTAGCTTGAAACTGCTTAAGGCATGTCTGGGCATGTTGCTCAAGGCATTCCCGGTCTCCCCTGATCAGTATTTCATATTTTCTCCTTGAATCATTATAGCGTACCAGGCTCATCTTATCTAAGTACCATCCTGTCCTGCCCTGTGGACCAAGCAGGGTCTTCACCTCCCTTGCCTGGAACATGACCCTGGCCTGTTCTGGGAATTCCAGCCCCCTCTGACTACAACCTGAGGAATTCCAGTTCCCCTCATACCATGACCCTGCACCCTGTGCCCTCCACCCAGTTCCAGAAAAGACCCCTTGTACCCTTCTCCCCTGAGTCATATAGATTTGACCAATGACTCATCTTTGCTTCTGTATATCATAGCTTTTGCTGGCTCCCCTCTGTTATAATTTTGTGGTTTTAGCCTATATAACCAAGATCTGAAAATCCAGAAATCACTGCCAATTTGAGTGAGAACTCTGGCAGTCGTGCACTTGATCAATAAATCCACATCTAAATTTATCATGAACCCAGGTCTCAGGTTGCTCTTATTTCTCTGCACAACAGTCTCTTCCCACTAAGACTCAGTTTCCTTATTGTGAGCTAGACAACCCGGGAAGTCTCTTCTGGTGCTAGCATTCTGTATGACATTTTTTATCCCAATGGGCTATCAAACATTTTGATTTCTTCTAGCCTTTAATTAAGCTTAAAAGACCTAGCAAGCTTAAACATTTCTGTGATGTCTTTTTAATTAGAATCCAGCTTGCTGTGGCCAAAGGGTCTTTTAATCTTGGATCACAGTATGGGCCTGCTATGTAAGCTCCTAGGTTTTGTAGATTGTTCTTTTCCCAGATGCTAAAATATTCCACAGACAGTTGGGTCTGGGAGATTCTTTCTGCCTCTCTGTACCATATGCAGTAAGCAAAAGAAGCCCTTTTACTAGGTAAGGGGAGGCACCAAGCATTTATTAAGCAGCTGAAATACCCCAGGCACTGTGCTAAGCACCAGGGCCTCAAATACAAGCTGAATGGAGATAAGATGGTGGTGCCCATGTATGAGATGTCAGGAGCCTGCTTGTGGGAGGGGATATTCTGCTTTGGCTACCTCTTGGAGGGGAACAGCTTCTTGCCCTAGTGCACAGTGTCCATGCTGTGGATGAGCAAGACCTTTAAGTTTAAGACCATCCCATGCACCAGTCTATAATTGTGAAAACAGTCATTTCTAGCGCTGCAGGGAAGAGAAAGAAGCTGCTTCCATCCTGGCGATAGGCCACTGCAGGGTATCTTCTCCCAGAAGCCAGTTCCTGTCCTCTCTCATGTAGATACTTCTACTTTAGGTGATGTGGCCACACTCCAAAGTCCTGTTACATAAGCAAAAAGATAGTCTGGGGCAGCTAGAGGGAGCATCGGATAGAGCACCAGCCCTGGAGTCAGGAGGACCTGAGTTCAAATTCAGCTTCAGACACTTAATACAAAACTAGCCATGTGACCTTGGACAAGTCACTTAACCCCAATTGCCCTGCCTTCCCCCTCCAAAAAATAAAAAAAAAAAAACAAAGATAATCCCTGCTCTTAAGAAATTTATGTTCACACGGGTGAAGACAATGCACAAAAGGGAGCTGAAAAACGTTGGGGGTGATGGTGGGAAGAAGGTTGGGAGGAAAAAGAAGGTTGACCAGCTTAGACCCCTCATCAAAATAGAGGCCCTGGGACGAATTCACCAATGGGAAAAGGAGGCTGCCTTGAGGACTGTTACTAGACACTGCTTATCTCTTAGCTGTCTTAGCAAACTGAAGGAGGAAGACCAGCTCTCTCTCTTCCTCCCTTTAGGACCTGGGAAGCCTTAAGGTATATTTTTATAGGCCTCAGTTGTCAGGGACTGGAAATTAGCATGAAGGGAGAGACAGACACCTTCGGCATTTCTTGCCCGCCTGCAAATTAGGGGGGAGAATGAGAAGGGAGGAGACCAAAGTATTACTGAATACTGCTCCATGCAGAGGGATTGAAATGTCAAATGTCATTGCTCTCCCCATGCATTCTATGCCACCTCCCACTGAAAGGTAGAACTACAAGAGAATGAGGAACAGTCACCTAGTGACTGATTATAGTAATTTTTCTAGAGGCAGATCACTCTTCTGTTTCCTTGGAGAAAAACATGGCTGGGTCTGCCTTGAAGTGAATAGAAATGTTTATTCCTCTTTTCCTGGCAGTGTCAGAACTGGAAGGACCTCCGGGATCATGAGCCCTCCCTCCCTCATTGTATAGGCTAATGGGTGGCCCAGGAGATGGAACACCAGCCCTGCAATGAAGAGATCTGAGTTTGAATCTGGCCTCAGATATTTAGTAACTGTGATCCTAACCACATCACCTAACTGCTGTCTGCCCCAGTCACCTCATTTGTGACCTAGGCGCAGTTGAGAAAATGAAATTGCTATATCAAGGGCTTTGCAAACCTTAAAGTGCTCTCTTTATAAAAGCAAGGCATTATTATAGGTGGGAAAACTGAGGCTTGGGGGAGCTAAGCGACTTTCTCAATGCCATACAGAAGCAAATGGCAGCCACTCCGAGCGGCTCTCCATTACCTAGCCTTTTGTGCGCTATGGACTCCTGTGGAGTAACACCGCCCCTTCTCCCTCCCCCTCCCCCAAGTCTATAGACTTTCTTCTCAGAATAATGCTTTTAAATGCAAACAACAAAATACACAAGACTAAGAGGGAAACCAATTCTACTGAGATAAAAATGTAATTTTTTTTTCATTCAAATCCCTGGATTCCTGGAAATCTGTCCCAGGATTCTTGGTTAAGAACCCCTAGTCCGGGAGAAAATCCAAATACTGGCATGTTAAAAGCCCCTCTAACACAACCTTGCTCCAGCTTACTGCTCCTCCTCAATCAATTCTTCGCTGCTGTCCGTTTCCTGCTTCTCTGGACTTGTCACCAAGCTGTCTCTCAGGATTAAATGTTAATAAACTGTCAGCAGCCATTTATTAGGGACGACCAAGCGCCAGGCGCAGCATCCCTGAGCGATGATGTAGGGAACAAGCGTCTTAGCAAGAGCTCCTAGAAGCCGCTGGTGGGTTAGGAAGGACTTCGGTAAACGTTTGGCAAGAGCTGGGACCTAACAAGGGAGCACCGTGGAGACCAAGACAGAGCATATTATTCCCTACTCCCGTATCCCCTCTCCTGCTTCCCCATTGGCTGGGTGCTGCAGGGTGTACAGCCAATCCGGAACGCCTCAACTCCCCACATGATTCTCCACCTCTCCGTTACATCTCCCATTACCCCACCCCTCCCCCCTCATTTTCTTTATAATTTCCAGCTGCTTCTTAAGCACTGTATCTTGTTTAGCAATTTGGCTTTTATGCGGAAAGCGACCACTCCCTTTCCCCCACAATGCGGGGTAACAAAAGACACAAAAAATGGTCCCTGCCCTCCTGGAGTTTACAACCTAAATGCTTTTCTGCCTCACTTCCACCTCTCAGAACTCCAAGGTCCTTACTTTCATGATTCATCTCAAGGGTAACTTCTTTCAAGAAGTCTCTTCTGATCCCCATATTTGTTAAGTGCCACCTCCCAGAAATAACTGTATTGATTTTCTATACACCTAATATTTAACATGAATGAATAGGCTCTATTCTCTAATCATTTAATATAGTGGTTATCAGCCTGTGGGTTATGTTCAACTTAAATCCATCCTGCATAGCGGATATTTACATTCCGATTCATAACAGTAGCAAAAGTACAGTTATGAAGTAGCAACGAAAATCATTTTATGGTTGGGGGGGGGGGGTCACCACAACATGAGTTACTGTATTAAAGGGTCGAGCCATTAGGAAGGTTGAGAACCACTGCTCTAATGGGATGTACTGGTCCTCTTTTTATATCTATATTCCCAGCACTTAGCACAGTGCCTGGAACTTAATAGGTATTTAATAAATGCCTGTTAATTGATTAATCAAATAATTCAACCTAAGTCTCTTGGTTACCCATCCAGTGCTTTTTGAGCAACAATATATATCTTAGCTCCAGCTTAGGAAACTGAGTCCCATTAAAGTTAAGTAACTCGTTTAAGGTCACACAGTAAGTTAATAGCCCTCTTGGGACTAGGTCTGTGGGCCTCCTTTCTAGTCTATCCCTGTCTGATTTTTCCATGGCTTGCTAAAAGCTTGATCCCAGGGGAAAACAATAAAAAACTGACCGATATAAGGAGGCTGCCCTTCATTAAGGAAGGTATGTGACTAACATGAGTTCTGGAGTCAAAGTAAAGAGTCACACAAAGATACACCTACGCTTGTGGGGAATGTTGCCTGGTTTGTTTTTGAATTGGGGGAGGGAAGGCGTGGAGTGTGGAGCCCTTGTTCACTGGTGTAGGGGACTCTCAGCAGAAAGCCCTTCTACCAAGGCAGATTTGTACTTTCTCTGCAATTTACAATGTTAGAAAATTGCCTGGAGTGCTGAGAGATTAAGCAGTCACAGTCAGTATGTGTCAGGGCCAGGACTTGAACCCTGGTCTTCAGGACACAGGACATATGAGCACCGAGAGGCTTGTCTGAGTGCTTACAGCTTGTATAAGGGCAGAGGCATAAGGCATTCATGGTTTTTGTTGAGACAGCTTTGACGTTCGCTACTGAGAAAATCAAACTGATATGACCATTTTTTTTGGTAATTGATTCTATTTTGTTATTCATTATTCATACTGCATCACCAACATTTTTATAATTGCCTAAGTAATGTTTCGTTTGTCTCAGAGTTAAGTTGGGAAGTTCAGCTTTCCTGTAAATCACTCATTGTCTTTGAGGTAAGTTTAGATGTTCAGTTCTGCTAATCACTATTCTATTCTTGTTAGCAAAAACCATATGAAAAATGCTCTTGATCCCTAATAATTCTAGAAATTCAAGTTAAAACAATAGCCTCACACCTGTCAGATTGGATAAGATGACAAAAAAGGAAATGACAAGTGCTGGAGATGTGGGAAAACAGGTACAGGAAAGTACTATTGAGGAAGCTGTGAACTAGTGTGACCATTCTGGAAAGCAATTTGGATTTAAGCCCCAAAGACCCCTTTGGCCTAGCAACACTGCTATCAAGACTATATGCCCAAGGAGATCAAAGTAAGACGGAAAGGACCCATATGTACAAAAAGAGTTACAGCGACTCTTTTTGTGGTGGCAAAGAACTGGAAATTGAGGGGATACTCATCAAGTGGGGACTGGCTGAACAAGTTATGGCATATGAATAAGATGGAATACAATTGTATTGAAATGATGAAGGGGATGGTTCCAGAAAAACTTGAGAAGACCTGTATGAACTGATGCAAAGTGAGCTGAGCAGAACCAGGAGAACAATCTACACAACAGAACCAGTATTGGAAAGATGATCAATTTTGAAAGATTTAGTAAATGATCGTTGCAATGACCCACCATAGTTCCAAAGGACTCATGATGAAACATGCTATCCACCTCCAGACAGAGAACTGATGGACTCAGAGTACAGACTGAAATGTATTTTCTTTTCTGTATTGTCCTTGCTTTAAAAAAACATACAGCTAATGCAGAAATTTCTTTCATATGACTATACATATTGGTAATAGATTTGTTTTTCTTGCCTTTTCGTTGGGCAGAAGAGGTGATGGGGAGAGAGAAAGGATTTGGAATAAAAAAAAAGAATAAAAAAGTTTCTGTGCTTCAAAAAATTATCTAAATTAAAATTTTTTAAAAAGTTACTTGAGGGGCGGCTAGGTGGCACAGTGATAGAGCACCAGTCCTGGAGTCAGGAGGCCCTGAGTTCAAATGCAGCCTCGGACATTTAACACCTATTAGCCAGGTGACCTTGGGCATGTCATTTAACTTCAATTGCCCTGCCTTTCCCCCCTCCAAAAAAAAAAGTTACTTGAATTACCCAGATTCACAAAGATTGATGTGTGTCAGAAAAGTGACTTAATGTAATTTATGATGTGAAATATGGGTGCCGTTCAGACCAGAAGTTTATGATGGTGGATGAGTGCAGTATCTTCTCACTGGGGAGACCTAATTAAGGCCAGAAGATAGCTGGATAAAAACAGGACTTTTTTTTTTAAGGAGACTGATATTCTTGAGGCATATTTATCAAACTTTGGAAGCCTTGTAACTTGGTTGTCTCCACTAAAGGGATATATATATTTGCCAAGGTGACTGGATATTTGTGTTGGCTGATTAGGATGTCCTGTGACTTTATAAAAGCTTACCGATTTTTACTGTTAAATTCTTCTTCTAACCTCTGAGAACTGTCACCCTTCTGCATGCATTTGTTACGTCATCACCTGTCTTCATTACAACACACACACACACACACACACACACACACACGTATTGAATATCATGTACAAGACCAAGATTTGCAGAGATTTTCCTTGATGACATTTTAGGTTGGTTTGGTTTTTATCGTCTCCCATTTCCTCCCTTCCAAAGCTAAGCCCTCCACGCTCATTGACTGTGAGCTTATTTTCTACTCACTTCTCATTGACTTCTGAATGTACCCCTCAAGTGAAGCTGCTTTTTCCGAGGTTGGAAACTCTCCAAGACTTTTAATTGCAAAGCAGTTGCTAATCTGCAGCGGTAAAGGGGAATTTGTCATGAAGGTTCAAGTCCTGCCCTTGACACATTGAGGCAGAACTTGGCAAATCTGATGTCCTCACTTCAGGCCTCATCTTTTTTGTTTTGTATTTCTGCAAACAATTTTTATAATATTGAAATTAATTATTCTTTGAATGTTTGAAACAATTCACTTTTCAATCCCTCTGAGAGTTTATGACTTGTTCATTTTTTTTTCTGAGATCAATTGTTTAAATTGTCTATTTCTTATACTGTTAATCTGGGTATTTTATGCTTTACAAAGTGATCACTTAATTAACAGTTTTGCTGGTATATTATTGGGTAAAATGCTTTACAACCATTTACACTTTTTCTGATTCAACAGTTGTGAATGATCTTTTTTAAAATGTTTAGTTTGGGTAATTTGGTCTTTCCCTTAAAAAATAAAATGAGCTAACTGTCCATTTTATCAGTCTTTAAAGTTACTTTCTAGTTTTATTTCTTAGTTCAATGAATTTTCTGTTTTCAATTTTTTTTAGTTATTCTTTGATTTTCAGAATTTTTATGTTTGTATTTATTTGGGTTTTTTGATTTATTGCTTACCTAGGTTTTTTTTTTAAAGTTGCATGCCCAATTATCAATCTCTTCTTTCTTTGTTGATAAATACATTTTACAAATGGAAATTTTCCCTCAAGGACTGCTTTGTCTGTTTCTCAAAACTTTTCCTTTGTGGTTTCATTGTTATTTCTCTCTCTCTCTCTCTCTCTCTCTCTCTCTCTCTCTCTCTCTCTCTCTCTGTCTCTCTCTGTCTCTCTTTCTCTCTGTCTCTTTCTCTCTCTCTCTGTCTCTCTCCCTCTTTCTTTTCTTCTGTTGAGGCCTAGGGGAGCTGGGACCCCAAAATAATGACATGCAGGTCCTGCCCAAATGAATTTGGCCCAAGTCCTCTTTCAGTCAAAGAAAAACAAAGTTTATTAAAAATCTACCATATTAGCCAGACTCTTAAAGAATCTGAACATTTGTAACGCTAATGTAAGCAGGCCAGATTGAATTTGGCGTCCTTCAAGGAGGCCAAGATGGATCTTATATACAGAAAGACTATGGGAGGGATCTAGGGTTGGTCCCTGCAGTCTGGGGTGATTGTGGGAGGGGTCTAGGGAGGATCTTGATGGGAGAGACTGAGGTCAGAGTCCAGGAACCAAGAGGTTAGAGTTTAGATAAGACCAAGGGTGCCAAGTAATTGAAGGCAATCTGGAGGTAACAAAGAAGGGCTAGGCAAGGTTAAGGGTAACCAAGAATTGGTTATAGCTGATGAGATGTAGGCTCTGGGGACCCCTCCCCCTTTTTGAGCTTTCCTTCAGTCTTTGAGGTACATACTCTGGGAAACCTCTTCGAGTCTGATTGTCATTAACTCACCTGAAGTCCCTCCCCAAGCTCATTACTGGAGTCAGACCTCATTTGCTCCTCCTGAAGACCCTTCCTGGCTTCTCCTCTGAACCACCCCTAGACTCTTCTGTATATAAGACCCCATCTTCCCTACATCTCTGTGAGAGCTCTGTGGAATGGCTTGGCAGAGACTTCCCGTGTGAGAGAGTCACAGAATGCTCTAGCAGAGACTTGGTCTAGGTGAGAGCGCCTTAGGATAGCTTAGCAGAGACTTGCTCTGTAAAAGTCTATCCTGTATCTTTCAATAAACTTTACTTTTTCTTTGGCTAAGAAGACTTGAGTGGAATTCTTTCAGCAGGACCCGGCGTGTTGGTATTTTGGGGTCTCAGGCAAACCCTAACCCTCTTTGGGCACCTCTTCATAGCCATAATGAAAGGCCAATTGAGGGGATTATAGCCCCAGGCAAACAAGGCCAGAACAAGTGGAAAGTGTTCAAGGAGAGTTCAAAGGGATTTCCAGAGCCTCTCCCTCTCCTTCTGTTGAGGTCTTTCTTTCTTTCTTATAATTTCATTGGTGTAGGGAATTCTGCAGATGAATCTTTCTTCCAATGCAACTCTTCTGCAGTTTATGGTCTCAGATGTTGCTCAAGACACTGAAAAGTTAGGTGACTTGCCCAGAGTCTCACAGCCAGTTTGTAAAACTTCAGCCCAGGTCTTCCGGATTCACTTATTTTCTACTCAAGGCTAATTTTCTAATAATCCAAGAATAAAACCTCTGAATTACATGGTGAGCACTTTGTTATATGCAGTTCTCTTTTGATAAAATTTTGCAATCGGATTAAGTAAGATTATAAATTTAAAAAAGCTGGCAATTTAAGACTAAATTCGAGAAGTCTTGCTGGCTTTCCCACTGGTGATCTGTGTTTAGAAGAGGTTATTCTCTTCCCATGCATCTGATTTAAGAAATGCTCCAGACAAATGGAAGCACTGCTGTGCCGGCTCCTGCTGCCATTCTCCATCCCAGTAAGCTGACTGTTGTACTCATGGTGTTCGCTGTAATTTATGGGGTCCCCTTTCTCCCTCTCTTGGGGTTGCTTAAGTTCCTTTTATTTGGTCTCGAGCTGAAAAGTCATTGATGTGGCAAACTCCCAAAGAAGAAATAGCCCCTACAAATGCAAATCAGCACCTGTTCTGCAAACGACAGATTTACAGTTGCCTGGGGCGCTGAGAGTTTAAGTGTCTTGCCCAAGGTCACCCAGCCAGTATGTGCCCGAGCAAGAGACTTGAATCCAGAACCTGCTAATTCCAAGGCCAGTTCACTACTTTGTCCCACATGGCACACTGCTTCTGTTGGGTTTCAAAAGGTGGTGGTAGCGATGAGGTGTAGGCTCTGGGACCCCCTTGAGCTCCTTGAATCTTTGAGGTACAGGCTCTGGGAAAGTAAACCTTCCCAGGGAAGACATTTGCCCGAGGTCATGAGCCTTAAGTTGTGGCTCTGCCCAAGCAACTTCCCACCCTTAACGGCTCATTACTGGAGTCTGACCTCATCTGACTCCTCCTGAAGACCCTCCCCAATCTCCTCCTCTGGACCACCCCTAGATTCCTCCCACAACCTTTCCATATATAGAACCTCATCAGCAGTAGCATACATTTAGGCAGTGCTTTAGGATTTCCAAGGTATTTTTCCTCACAATACTGTATTATTACCTGAGTCTTACAAATGAGGCTCTTGATTGTTCATAGACACCCCAGCTTGTAAGTGCCAGAATCAAGACCAAATCCAGGCCTTTTGACTCCAAGTTCACTGCTTTTTCTAATAAATAAACACACACATATACATATATGTACAGGTAGGTGACACAGTGGATTCAGCACTAAGCCTGGAGTCCGGAAGATCTGAATTCAAATACATTCTGAGACAGTATAGGGTGATCACAAACTAGCTGGGTGACCCTGGGCAAGTCACTTAACCCCATTTGTCTGTAAAATGAGCTGGAGAAGATAATGGCAAACTACTCCAGTATCTTTAGAATCATGAAGAGTCAGACGTGACTCAAACAACTCAACAACAACATACACAGTATATTCTGAGAGTATCTCAGAATCAAAATATCAACTAAGCTAAGGGTAAGTAATGTGAGATTTCAGGGAAATTATATAATGAATTCTTCCCATTTGTGTTAAAAGCAACCAGTGATGCAGTTGGGGGTTGCTAGGCATCCTGAAATGTCAGGGTACAGGGTTGTCTGCCTGGAAGGAATTCATGAACTCACACCTTCTTCCAGTCAAAGTGGCAAGGTTTATTGTAAAGCCAGTAGGAACAGCAATATTCTTGGGGAATCTGCAACTTAATGGGGATGAGATTGATACATATATTACCCACCCACTCACTCCCAAAGTGAAAAGATCGGTATGGGATTAAGGAGCAGTAAACAGCCTGAGGTGGCTCAGGTGGGACAGTGAAAGGACTATTAAGTAATATGGGGTAGGTCAAAAGGCACAGTGAAAGGACTTGCCAAGTATCTGGCTGGGCTGGGCCAGATGCCTTAGGGGAGATTCCATTGAACTGCCCTACTGAAAAATCTAGAAAAATTCAGGGACTGGGTTGCTTTCAAAGACATGATCTTTACCTTTTGGGAGTCCAGGTCCCATTGATGTGGTTAGGGTAACTATAAAATGTTGAGGGATAGACCCCGAAATACCAACACACAGGGTCCTGCCAAATGAATTCGACTCAAGTCTTCTCTCAGTCAAAGAAAAGCAAAGTTTATTAAAAGTTCATTAAAAGCTTGCCATATTGGGTAGACTCTTGAGGAGCCTAGGTATTTGTGATGCTTGCATTGGGCAAGCGGGCCAGAGTCAGTCTGTGCTAGGTCATTCTGTGGTGCTCTCACACTCAGGGCCAAGATGGGATCTTATATAGAGAAAGGGTGTGGGAGGAATCTAGGGGTGGTCTGGAGGAGGAGTTTGAAGAGGAGTTAATGAAGTCAGACTCCAGTAATGAGTTTGGGGTGGGTCTTCAGGAGGAGTTAATGGGAAGTTGCTGGAGGCTACCTGAAGCCAACAGACAATGGGGGGGCTAGGCCAGTTGATTGATATTTTGATAGGCTCAAGGGTGGGAAGTAGATGGACAATGGAGGGCTAGGCTAGTAACAGAGGTCTGAGCAGAGCCACAATGAAAGCTTATGTCCTCTGCAAATGCCTCATCAAGTGGGAAGATTCAATCAGAGTTCAAGGGGTTTTCCAGAACCGGAACCTCAAAGATTCAAGGAGAGCTCAAGGGGTTTCCCAAGCCTGCACTTCATCCCCATCACCCAGTATTAAGATGCCAGAAACTTGGTTGCTCACACTTGGTCAATAACCTTTTGAGATTAGCGACCTAATGGTCAGGATTGTAGCAGTATTTACCAGAGTTTTAGCTGTGCTACAGAATAGTGATAACATACACTTGTATATAGCAAATATATAAAACATTTTATCATGCACATCAGCTTATTTGACTCTGCTGACCACCCTGCAAGATGTGAGTGTATGCATATGTATATATATATTGTATACTGTATACACATATACATACCATATCCCCCTATAGGATATTAAGTTCCTTGGAGTCAGGGATTATTTTATTTCTGTCTTTGTAGCCCCAGAGCCTAGAATTAATAAATGTTTCTTATTCCCATTTTACAAATGAGCAAGCTGAATGTCAGATGGACTTGCCTAGGATCATACAGCTATAAAGTGACAGAGGTGCCCTTGGTTTCCTGGTGGAGTGAAGAGGGTGCCCAAAGAGGGTTAGGGCTGCCTGAGATGCCAAAATACCAACATGCCGGTTCCTGCTGAAAGAATTCCACTCAAGTCTTCTCAGTCAAGGAAAAAGTAAAGTTTATTGAAAGTTCACTTGTATTGGACACAGAGCAAGTCTGTGCTAGAAAATTCTATGGCACTCTCACAGAGCAAGTCTGTGCTAAGCTATCTCATGGCGCTCTCATACCACCGGAGGGAAAATGGGGTCTTATATACAGAGGAATATAGGGGTGGTTCAGAGGAGTAGCCTGGGGAGGGTCTTCAGGAGGAGCCAATGAGGTCTGACTCCAGCAAGGAGTTTGGGGAGGAACTTCAGGTGGAGTTAATGAGGTCAATGCAAGAGTGAATTGCTAGCTTGATAGGCTCCAGGGTGGGAAGCAGATGGACAATGGAGGGCCAGGCTAGTAACAGGTTTGGGCCCAGCCACAATGAAATACTTATGGCCTCTGCAAATGCCTCCTAAAGATTCAATCAGACTTCAAGGGGTTTACTAGAGCTTGTACCTCAAAAGATTCAAGGAGAGCTCAAGGGGGGGGGGGGTGTCCCAGAGCCTACACCTCATCAGAGAGCACCAGGGCAGCAGCAATGAGAACTAGCTAGATGAGGCAAACCTTCCACCCTTATCCCTGAAAGAAATTGGCATGTTCCCAGAGAATGTGGAATTAAAGCAAATTGAGAGAACTCTTTGCTAAGTTTAAGCTCTTTCCATCAAACCTCTGTCACCTGGACCTGGACTCTACTTCTGGTTAACACCCTCAGACTTGATGGATCTTGATTTTGATCTTACTTCTGACCCCCAAAATGCTTTCCATCTCTGTTACCCAAGTTGCTGTTACTGATCTGGACTTTAATCGGAGGTGGAGGGTGGGGGAGATGCTGGAACAAACACAAGCTGAGCTGATTGTTAAATTTTCCACGTGAGCATTTACAAATTGGAAATTGGCAAACACTACATAACAGGGCTTGACTTATTGCTGTGTTGATTATGTAACCTTTAGAAAGCAATGGAGAAAAATGTTAATGATGCACTTAAAAATGTGTCTAGCTGTCACCTTAGCCCCTCTCTCTCCCCAGTTAGTTAAGGATTAACTAGCACATCCCTGTCTTTATGGTATATTCACTCTAATAGCAACCTGTGTAGGATGTTTTTGGCTGAAGCCTCCCTCTGCTGTCACAAACCAGGTTTGAGCAAACACCAAGCTGAGTTGCTCTTTTCAAGGTGAACTGGGGGAAGAATGCAGTTAGGACTGGAACAGTCAGTCCTACCCTATCTGGCTGCCAACAACAAACACCAAGAACAGAAAGAATCAAAGGAAAGGGGCCTGGGAATTGAGATTTAGCACCTCTTCAGCCTGTAGCCCCAGGACTTTCAGGTAGGATATGCCAAATAGCACAGCTGGGTCAATTCCTCATGATCATTGTTGACCAACCCCATGTAGCTTCTTTTGCTTTCTCAATGGCAAATCTTGGACTGTTTCTGACTTCCTGGAGATTACAAAGACCAATTTGCATTGTTGGGTCTTTTCCAAAGAGAAGCTGGACAGCAGCCAAAACTTAAGGAATAGACCATTCATTTCAATTTGTCATTAAACTTTTATTTAATGGAATATCAGTGTTTCGGGGCACTTGATGATCAGGGAGCCCCACCCTGAATGCAATGGA
Organism: Pseudocheirus occidentalis; assembly: GCA_028646575.1. Taxonomy (NCBI): domain Eukaryota; kingdom Metazoa; phylum Chordata; class Mammalia; order Diprotodontia; family Pseudocheiridae; genus Pseudocheirus; species Pseudocheirus occidentalis. Next base: position 356,459,771 of record CM053594.1, read on the forward strand.
TACAATTCTGGGACTTAAGGATGTTCATTAAAGGCTCTTTTGGACTTTGCACTTTTTTAGACCTTAAGTGGGCACCTTGAGAGGCCTATTCTCAGATTATAAAGGTCAAGAAACTTGGAATGGTCCATTTGCAGATGAAAAGGTCAGGAAGTGGCTGAGATACAGCAGACAATTTCCTCTGCCCCCTTACTGACTATGAGAACAGGAGAGAGGAGAGTTTAAAAGCAAAAGGACCAATCTTGCTTGGGAGTTTAGCTGCTACATTCTTTGGCTTTCTTTATGTCTCAGATAAAATTCTGCTTTCTGGAAGAAGCCTTTCCTAGACCTCCTTGATCTTAGTGCCTCCCCTCTAAGATTACTGCAAATTTTTCCAGTCTATTTCTTGTCTGTACCTGTCATCTCTATTGACTTACCCATTAGGCTGTGATCTCCTTGAGAACATGGACTGTCATTTGTCCTTGTATCCCCAGTGACTGGCACACAGTAGGTGTTTAATTAATGCTAACTGATTGACCGAGTCCAGTTTAGTTGTCTGCCTGGTAGATGGCAGATCCCAGGGCTGAGACTCTGGTTGGTCCTAGAGTATGGGCTACAGTTCTTTTGAAAAGGACATGGTAATTCCCTAGACCAGGAAGGCAGCTAAAATCAAAGCTACAGGTAATGCTGACTAGAACTGAGAATTAAAGCAGCATCCACTGGACCAGCATGTTGCAGCAAGTGCTAAAGCCTTGTCTGGTACAGAACACAAGGCCAGTGCTAAAGACAATAGTGTGAAAGACATCAGTGCCCAGAAGCCCTGCAATATGTTTCAGTAAATGTCTTTGTTTTGAGTTAATTGTGTCTTTTGGCTGAATAGAAACAAGGTAAACACATCAATGGGGGCTTTTGAGCTAAACTTCTAGGAGTGTAGACCCACAGGACCTTGCGCTTGGGGTAGATGTTTCCCAAGGGACCCAACCTAAAAGTCTGAGTTAGAGATGGGTGGTCCAAAAGTACACTATAGGGGCAGCTAGGTGGCGCAGTGAATAGAGCACCAGCCCTGAAGTCAGGAGGACCTGAGTTCAAATCTGACCTCAGACACTTAACACACACACACACAAAAAACTAGCTGTGTGACCTTGGGCAAGTCACTTAACCCCAACTGCCCTCCAAAAAGCAAAAAAAAAAAAAAAAGAAGTACACTACAACAGTTAATGTTCCTAATGCTCTCATTCATAGATAGTCAAGGGAAGCTCTAAGAAGGTTAGTTAGACTTAGGAGAAGCAGCAGGGCCCCCTAAAAACATAGGCTGGGCCAGCAGGCATATCTTTTATTGGGCTGGATAGCTCACTGACTTGCACAACAACTTAAAAATAAAATTTTATTTAAAAAACAATGAAATGGAAGGGGCAAAGACTAACATTATTTTGCTCAGAGTGAAGAGGTTTGTTCTGTGGAAAATCAAACTGCAGCAGCACTTGAGGCTACAACCTGGAGGGAGCTAAGACTGCAAAAGTAAGCAAAGCTTTGAAATAACTTTCCCAATTCATCTGCCAAGGAAATGTCAGACACTGTGTCTGACTGTGTGTTCAGCCTCCTGCACCCAGAGCTCATCTATGCTTTATTTATTTCTCTTTCACATTTTGGATCTTGGGGAAAGGATATTTTAAAGAATTGAAAGCCTGTCTTTGAATCCTAGCAACTGCATTTTCTATTTCATATAAGTAATAGAACTTTAGTGCTAGACTGGACTGGAGAGACTGGCTAGTTGAGCCCCGACATTTTACAGTTGAGGGTTCAATCGATCAGCAAGCACTTTAAAGGACCTACTGTGTGCCTACTGTGTTGTGTATGCTACACAACAAGGACACGAAGTAAAAAGGGAAACGATGCACTCCCATGAGGAACTTTGCATTCTACGGACAACAACATTAATAAATAGATGTAAATATTAATAAAATAAATTTAAGGTAGTTTCAGAAGGGAAGGAGCTAACAGGTGGGAAGATTGGTATAGGCTTCATTTGGAAGGTGGCAGTTAAACTGAGCCTTGAAGGAAATGAGTGATTCCTTGAGGTAGATGTGAGGAGAGAATGCACTCCAGCTCAGTAATAAAGACTGGTCAGCCCTATTCATCAGGGAGAAGCTTCGTAGTCGTTATATCCTAGCAGCATGGAGCCGAGATGGCTAACCTGTGGCCCCAGAGAAAATCCCAGAAGCTACCGTCAGGAAACACTTCTCTGAAGTGATCACAAGACCAGAGAAGTGAAAAAGCCCAGCAGTAAGTGAAGTCAGAGTTACAGGCAGAAGCAGGGATGTGACGCTCCGTGGGGGAGCAGAAGAGTCCCAACCCCCAGTGGAGAGAAGCAGAGACACAATATAACAGCCATGAGTAAACCCAGAAAAGGGCAGGGACTATTGGGAGAAGTCCTCACTACACTAATAGAAGACACTGGTGATCCTACACCAAAAAGCGCGAGCTTTCTTCCATGTGTCTACTATCCATCTGCCTTCATGTGCCTACGCCCCCTACTATATCCACTCTTTTGACTATTGGTAAATGTATTTGTGAGAGAGCAAACTCTAAGTTTGGGGGTTAAGGTCCACTGCTACTTTTCTTATTACGATAGCTCTTCAAATGTTTTAGCTTTGGAAATAAACTTTGATATTTGGCTGACTGGTGAAGGTAAACCCATTGATGAGGACTCAAGCAAGAGTCTTGGCTGTATGTATACCAGCAGTTCTCAGCCTGTGGGTTATGTTCAGTTTGTAACAATGAAAATATATCCTGCATATCAGATATTTACATTACGATTCATAATGGTAGCAAAATTACAGTTCTGAAGTAGCAAATGAAAATAATTTTATGGTTGGGGGTCACCACAACATGAGGAACTCTATTAAAGGGTTGTGCCATTAGGAAGGCTGAGAGCCACTGTATACCTATAGAGCAGCTTGGTACCTTAAGATATTTTCTGGGGGCTCCATGTGCAAGAAGAGATTGGACTCAATAACCTTTGAGGTCTCTTTCAGTGATAACAATCTAAGATATTGTGCTCTAAGGTTCTCTGGAGCACTTGGATCTCTTTCACCAAAGCAAATGTTCTTAGAAGGATTAAATCTGACTTTTTGAGGATACAGTAACCCTATCATTCCTCACTCTGTGCATTTGTGGACACTGCTGGGGCTCTTTTATACAATATCCTTAATGAGCCATATTGTATTCATCTCTCTGTAATATCAGTGGAAGGAAGGGGAAGTGAAGGCAGGATCTGTGTCCTTCCTATATAAAAGCAACACCAAAGACTCATCATAATTGTTTTTCTTTCTATATGTATTTGTGAGAGAGCTGTTTCATGTCTCTAGGTTAAGTTTCTGTGGCTACTTTCCTCATGGTGCTGCTAGGTTTGCAATAACATGGTCATATTCTCTTGCAGAGTATCCCTTATAAGCAATAACACAAAGTTATAAAATGTTTGACCAGAGCTGGGGGATCAATTTGTGGCTATTCAATTGAGTAAATCATGTCAGATCATACAAGAATCAAAACCACGACGACTTCATTTTCATGATGAAGTAGAAAACCAAACCAAGAATATCCCATACCCAAACTGCTGTAGATATAGACATACCTCCAGCTTAACTGAAGTCAAGTAAATAAACCTAATTAAGTATCAAATAGCTGGATTTCATGTTAATACTTATTTCATATGAAACCATTGTCCCAGGATTAAAGCCTTACAAATGTACTTCTCTATGATGAGTAGGTGAAATGGCAAATGCTCATGGGGAGATGAATATTCTAGGTAGGGCTTCTTACACTTTTCCCACTGGAGACCCCTTAAGCAGGGTTAAGCACTTCTTAAACTGTTGGTCATGACTCCACTTGGGGTGAGAGAGAGAGAGAGAGAGAGTGTGTGTGTGTGTGTGTGTGTGTGTGTGTGTGGTGTTTAAAAAGTTTAAAAAGGATACTAGGGCATCCAAATAGGGTGTTGACTCTGTTGGGGGGGAGAGGGGCTTGTTATAATTAAACTATATGGTTACAAAGGGCCCTTGGGGGAGAGAAGGAAGACAGAGCCAGACAGACTAATCAGTAGAAAGGAATCGAAGATGGCACATTTATAGATCCCAGAATCTCAGAGTTGTAAGGACATTAATCCAATCCAAACCATACCAGAGTAAGAATCTCCTCTATATCATGGTGGACAAGAAGACCTCAGCCTTTAACTAAAGACCTCCATTTAAGGGAAAGTCATTATCTACTAACATACTCTAGTCCACTTTTGGATAACCCTAGTAATTAGGATGTTTTCCCCTAAATGTTGTTGTTCACTCTTGTCCAACTCTTCCAGACGTCATTTGGAGTTTTCTTGGCAATGATATGGAGTGGTTTGCCATTTCCTTCTCCAGCTCATTTTATACATGAGGAAACTGCTGCAAACAGGGTTAAGTGACTTACCCAGGATCACACAGCTACTAAATGTATGAGGCTGGATTTGAATTCAGGAAGATGTCTTCCTGGTTCCAGGCCTGGCACTCTATCCATTTTACCGTCCAGCTGCCCAATACAGATCCTAAATTTACCTTACTCAGTACTCCAGTTCTCTTCTTCTGGGACAAATAGAATAAGCTAATCCCTTTTATGAGACAGCCTTTCAAATGCTCGAAGACTAGTTATTTTGTTATCCCTAACTCTTCAACAGGTGAAATATCTCCAGTTTCTTTAACCTATCTTCCTATGCCATGATCTCCATCTAGGTCCTTTACCATCCTTGTTGCCAACCTTTGAACACTTTCCTCCTTCCTAACGCCTCTCCTAAAATTTTGTGTCCTGAACACAATTTGAAAACAAATTCAGGCAGATCTGGCCTGGGCACTGAGACTGTCACCTGGTCCTAGACCATGGCTTCTCAACATATCCCAAGATTGCTTTCACTTTGGGGGCCACTCATAATGAGCTTGTAATATGCATAAAATCACCAGATTCCTCTCTAGCCATACCTTTCCCTCATGTGGTATTTAGGAAAGTGATTTTGGCCAGAGGGACTCCAGTATAACTGGCCGTGTTTCCAGGTTGTGGAGATCTTTTTTGGCTCTTTCCTCACTATCATTCACTAACATCCTAGTCTTGTGTTGTCAGTAAATTTCTGAAGTGTGCCCCTGTGGTCTAGGATGACCTGCTGGAAGCAAGGGCCTCCTGGGGCTTCCACAAGGCACAGAAGCTCCCAGAAAAGTCCTGAGAAAAACCTTCATTAAATACCCCAGAATGAAGGGCTAGAAAGCTCTGAGAGGGCAAGTCCCAGAACAATTGGATTTTAAGCTTTATCCGCTAAGGGTCATTTTGTGGACTTTGTGATAAATTTTTGGGAAGAACTGACTATGGCAGGAACTAGTGGCTAAAGGAAGAGCAAAAACAAGCCAGCTCAGAAGGTATTGCTTAATAATTCAAGCCTGTGCCAAGCTCACTGAGTAAAATAAGACTATATCCCTATAACTCTGCCCAATACATACATAATGTAGACTGCTTTGAATTGTAGTAAAATACTTCCCTTATGAGGAGTGGGTTTATGCTGTACTACAGTAGACACTGTGAGAGGAATAAGCACCACCGGAGAAAAGAGAGAATTGTAAATCGCAGGGCTTAGTGATATAGCAGCAGCAAGTTCTGCAAAGGCAATCAAGCATTATTAATGCTCCCTGCGTGTCAGACACTGTTCTGTGTCCTGGGGATACAGGCACTATTAATGATATGGCCAAGCTATTCTTCCTATTTAGGGCATGTCTTGGAAATGTCTATTTCATTACAAGCTCTTGTTCACCTAAGCCGTCAAAATATCTGTTCAAAGTAAGGGACTCTAAACTTCGTTCAAATCGGTAGGTCTTCCTAGAGGATTACTTAAAAGATTAAATTAATTGGATGCTTTAATAGTAGGTTAGTAAAGCATCAGTCAAGAATATTAGGTAATGGGGCAAAGCCAAGATGGTGCAGTAAAGGTAGGGCCTTGCCTGAACTCCCCCAAATTCCCCTCCAAATAACTTCAAATTGCCAAACCAACAGAAAGATAGGATGAAACACTTTTCCAGCCCAAGACAACTTATAGGGTCAGCAGAAAAAGTCAGTCTCACTGGAGTGAGAGGGGAGAGCAGTCCAATGCAGGCTGGTCCAGGCAAGACAATAATAGGCTTTGGGGGTGACTGATCTCAGCCTGCAGATGGTAAGAGATTCAGACACTGGTCAAAAGGAGATTACAGGGGACCCTTTGCTGGTACCAGGTAAAGGACTCTGTTGTGTAGCCCATTTGTAGTTCCTGGTGGCAGTCCCAGGGTGAGAAGGAACAGTAGCACACTACATCCCATGGCCACAAGGGAGCAGGAACCCTGGTCACAGTTCCAGGGCAGAAAAGAGTGCTTGTGGTCACTCACAGACCAGAGCATAGTCCAAGAGAGCAGTAACCACTCCTCTTTTGGGGAGAACTGAAAACTTAGAGAACCCTAGAACTCAGAAAACAGCAGCACAAAAACCCTGAAGCTTGGGACAGTGAAGTTAAAAGTCAAGAAAGAGACTGGAAAGAACTCTCTCGTTATGGGGGCAGTTAGGAGAAATATATATATACATAGACAGAGAGCACAGGTGTGAGTTGATTGGATGATTATCTAAATGGTAAAATAAAGGGATAAGAAAGAGGAATGTACTGGGAGAAGGGAAATGAGAGAGGCCAAATGGAATAAATTATCTGACACAAAAGAAAAGTGAAAGAGCTTGTGCAGTGAAAGGGAAGATGGGGGGGGGTGGAGGTGGCAGGCAACACTTGAACCTCACTCTTATTACAATTGTTTCAAAGATGAATAACCTATACACTGCTGGGCATAAAAATCTGTCTTCCAATTCTTTGCCACCACAAAAAAAACTGCTATAAATATTTTTGTACATGCAGGTCTGTCTTCCACTTCTATGATCTCTTTGGGATACTCCCCAGAAGTGGTGTTAATGGGTCAAAGGGTATGCACATTTTTATAGCCCTTTGGGCATGGTTCCAAATTACTCTCCAGAATGGCTGGATAAAGAACAAATCTTTTTATTAAGAGGATTTATTCTGTGAAGTTTAGATTCACTCAAAGGGCTGCACTTGAGGACCTAGAGGGCCACATGTGACCTCAAGGCTGCAGGTTTCCCACCCCTGAGATTCTAGCTCTTCACCCAGTTTTTTCTTTAACTCATGCTATAGAAGTCACACAGAGATCCTGTTCTATTCTTTATGAAATCCCTCTTGCTTTTCTGCAAGATACAATTTCAGAGGCTGAGAAGCTGTCTTTCCACCAGTGTTTGTTCTTAGCCAAATGTGTCTGAATTGCTTTAGGCCACTGATAACAGAGATAATGCTTCTCGCTGTTTTGTGCCAAGATTTTCTTGTACTGTTTGACCAGGCCACATAGATCTCTCTTGGATGTGTTCACACCTCACGCCAACAGTTCCTCTGCTCCGGCACTACTTTATGCTCCTTTCACAACTAGCGCATTTAGCATCACCCATCCTCCCAAACTATAGTCCTCAGTCCCTAATCTTAGGTTGGAGCTACACATTCACTGTATAATTGATGGAACAAAAAAGATTAAGGGGAAGGGAATCTGAGAAATCCAGCTGTTTACACGGCTTTGCATTCAAAATATCTCAGATGGTCAGTGTGTTGTTCAGTTTGGCTGAACTGCCTCCCCACCTTTCCCTCACCCCCCCTTTTTTAAAAAATCAGTTATAAGGCATGGCTTTCTGAGGAAGAGAGAGAAAAGTGACATATCTAGAAATAAAGATAATATGAAAATGAATAGTATCCATAAACTCATGTATACATACATATATACATACACACACGCCTGGAGCATACATGGCATGGGTATATATATAAGTCGAATTGTCTCAGGTGACAGAAATCCTATCATTTCTCATCCTCCCTTCATAAACCAAATTTGTCATTCTATTCCAGCTCTTAGGGCCCACTGAAATGATGAAGAACTCATAGGGACACTGGCCCAGCAAATATATCATGTTCACTCCTCAGTTTCTATTTATTTCAACATTTGTCTATTTTTAGGGACCAACCTTAGACAAACGCATGTGGATTTAGAAGGTATCTACAAAATAATTCCATGGAGACGACCTCCAGGATCCATCAGTTTGCCTCAGAAGCATCATGTGACACAATTTTTCAATTCATTTCAAACACGTTTTATTTTAAAATATCAGAAAATGAACATTCGACAGTGGTGTAATACAAAAATGCACTAACAATGTATTCAAAATGCATCTAATTGAAAAGATGTGCTCTTTGCAAATGTGACCTACAAAGAGAGAATTTTAAAACAAGTCTGTCAAAATGCTAAAACCAAACCAAACTCCAGTCCCTCTGTAGTTATACTTTCTATGGACATGTATATTAGGTATAGAGCACTTCAGAATTTCAAAATTCCTGATAAGTCACTTTTTATGAAATGTGTTAAAATATACATCTGTTGTCACATTTGGAGGGGCAGGAGGACACTTCCCATTTCACGAATATAGAAATTATTTCAATTCATAGTATTGAAAACAGTAAACATTGACATTTATCATCAAGCTTTTGCAACATGGTATTATTTACATGATATAAATTAGACAGTAGCATTTTTCATTATTAACTATCGAATACCCTTACAGAAGTCATTTATCATCACAAAATTCCTCTTCACCTTTAAAGAGCTTACAGTCAAAATCCAATAAATACTCCGCGTAGGATAATTTAAAGACTCCCATCCCTAATCCTTGGGAGGGTATCAGGACAGAGCTAAACGTTGCAAGATTTCCTAATACAAGTCAGGGTTTGAAGGAACATTTGAAGAATGAGGGAGCGAGGCACCTGTTAAACAAAAGTATTTGCAGGTTTTCCCATATCCTTGAAGTGAAGAATAGATCGAAAGAATCCTGAGCACAGCACTCAGCTCATTTACAAGCTTCCCAGACATGACATATTCAACCTGATTATCCACTGTATAAAAAAGATTAATTAATAAGAAAAGAAAGTGCAGCCATTGCATTTGTGTAGCTTCCTTGGTAGGTAGTGGGGAACGAGAGAAGGTTTTTCTGAACAGTGGAGTGATATGATCAGAGCTGGGAACTAGGAAGATTAATCTGGCAACCTGTGCAGAAAGGGACATGTTGATGTTATCTTCCTTCTAAGATTACATAAACTCCTTAAGGGTAGGGACCAGGCATTATTTCTCCTTCTACCTCCCCCTGTGCCTGGCACAGTCCCTTGCATTTAATAAACCACAGGATCACTGAAATTAGAGCCATAATGAATAGCTCTGTATTTGTATGTGGCAATAAAGTAGTCGATAACGGAATTTCTCAATGCACAGATTCACCTCAAGAGAAGAGAAACTGGTCTAGGTTATGGATTGCAGATTTAGAGCTGGAAGTAAATTTAGAGGCCATCTAGTTCTCCCCCCTCATTTTACAGATAAGAAACTGAGGCCCAGGGAGGTGAAGGACCTTGCCCAGGGTCACACAGCTGGCCCGAGACAGAATTTGGAGACAGGGAGTCCTGATTTCAAGACTAGCACTTCATCCACTGACATGATCCCTACCTCAACAGCTACCCAGTTCTCATTGTCACCATAGACAACACTAGGATCTGGGAATGAGACAGGTCTTTGTCCACTTAAGTTAGTCTAATTAATTATAAAAGGAACCTAGGGCAGAATCACTGAAGTATCTCAGAGGTATACTTAAAAAATTTTTAGGATCAGAGGCTTTGGATGAGCTATATTTGGTCGAAATGCTTTGAAGGGAATGCGGATAAAAAAAGAAAGGAGTGAGGGAAGAAGAGAGAGAGACAGAGATGTCAACTCACTTAGCAGCAAGCAACATGTCCCATAAAATAAATCAAAGTGCATTTCACATATGATTACGGAACAAAACCTAGAAATAACTGCACATGTAATAATACAATCAAGTATCACCATTACAATCATCCAACTAGGGTTTTTTTGGCATAGATAACTACCTTTGCAGGTAGTTACTGAGGCAGCCTTTGAACTAAGAACACTCAAAAACATTGACCTAAATTCTACAACTTTGCAAGAGAAGGTTACTAAGACTCTCTAACCTTTCCTCAATCATGGCACCCTCTCCCACATTTCCTTCCTTTTCCTATTACAGCTACATAAAAATAATTTGCATCTTAATTTCTTAAGAAAAATCTCCATTAACCAGCTCTAGGGAGCAGGAATTTTCAGCACTATGATTCCAAATCCCCCACTCTAGTTGGACTCCGTTTTTACCAGGCAGTTGTCCACTGACCGTGGGGGTTCCCAAAGGCCAGTGAGAGCAAGAGACAAACTCTGGAAGCTCCTCGTTTAGCTTTGACCGTAGCTGAAGGACAGACTTTGTGCTTGTCATCTTAAGTCCAACTAAGAAAAGTTGAAAGAAGTTTATCACCAGAGGATTGACCACCAAGAGACAGATTGCACTAATAATACACTAAGTCCTGGCTGGGAGAGGTTGTAAGATGCATTGGTTGGGAACTATCCACATTCATAGGTCACTAAAGTGTGATGTAAGGACTTCAGGTATTTTAACTGTTTGCTTGGAAAACAATTCTTCATTTTTAAGAGATGGGGTAACCAGAGTTTCTACAGTTTTACAAGTTATCTTTTTGAAATCACAGATTCACAGCTGGAGTGGGCTTTAGAAGTCATTGAATCTAATTCCTCCTCCCCATTTTTATATCTGAGGAAACGGGTCCAGAAGGTGAAGTGTTTTGCCCAAGGTCATAGAGAGGTGTAAGTGGCAGCACCAGGATTCAAACCTGGATCCTCTGATGCCAAATCCATTGCTCCACTGTATCACGTTCTGGAACATGGGCATAATAAGAATGATAATTAAGTTATTTACCTTAGAAAGCTGACTTTTTCACACCTTCTTTTGCAGAAAATTCACAGTGACTCTAATCATGACAGTTCCACAAGTTACATCAAAAACACAGAAAGCATCTATTATAACAAAACTGCACGTTGGCCCTGGATTCCAAAGGTTAATGTTTCAAAACATTAACTAACCCTTACTTTATCAGATGAAAGTGAAAGTTTAAAAGAAATAGTTGTGAATAAAAAAATTGTGCCATCCAATGTTATCACTGAATAACGTAGGGCACAGAATCCCAGGAACACCTTGGATCTTCAACTCTACCCAGGGAGTTTCACCACCACACATGTGCCATCAGGCACCTTCAACAGAATCTTCAGGCACCCTGAGTATAAGATGCACTAAATTACTTGCAAACTATGATATGGCAGGAAGTTGGACTTTTCTTTGAGCTCTTCTGAGGTAGTATACAGTCCTCCCTCCTACTCGTTAAAAAGTTTTGTTTTTTTTAATTAGGCAACAGAAATGAGAGAGAAATGGAATGTTAATTACTGGAGTTAAAGACCATCCAAAATGCATTGTTGCCTTTTGTGTGCTCTGGCCAAGCTTCCTTCAGCAGTATCTAATTAGTGGTATGTATCTTTAGACCACTCAAAATGTAGCAATTAGACGCTACCATGAAGTTCTCAGGGTCACAATAAAGATACCACATAGGAATTCGATGGGAAGTTTCCTGAGGGCATAATATGCCTCATTATTATAACTTGCCCTCTGATGTCTAAATATTTTGAAAGTCACAAAAATTCCATCCAGTGGAATTGTAAAAGGTGTGATAAACACAAGCAAATTACCAGTATATTCCAAATCATGATCATCTTCTTTCCATCCCCATATATCAGACATCTTTCAAAATATGGGAGAATAACATTTACATAATTATAATGATGTTACATGTCATCATATATTTAGAGCCTTTATTAAAAGCAATCATCACATCATTACGATATTTCTATTGTTGTTCTCTACAATAATGCAGACGTGGAAGTTCCAAACATAAATAATCTTTCTGAAGATAACCGGACCCACTCTCTCTGTTGTTCTTCAAGCTTTTCAGCCAAACATTTTATTAAAACTGGGTCCACCTTGGAGTCAAATTTATTGGCAAACCAGTGACCATATTTCATAAGCCATCTTAATTCGGCTGCCCCATAGATACATACACTACGGAGATGAGAGCCGGTACAGGGAGGATAGAAATGGTCTTCCAGGTAATTCCATTTGACCAGTCGAGTTTTACTTTGTAGATCTGTGACATCTTGTGCTGATCTGGAAATCTCTCCTGGTATTCCTGGAACCCGGATCATGGTGGCCCAGAAATGCTCGTCTGGGGAGTATGTATCTCTGGACCACTCAAAAAAGTCCTTAGCAAGGGGGTTGTTGAAAGTGTAGTTAACAAAGGCCCGGCTTAAAACAAAATAAGCACTGCCCACAAAAATCTCAATGTTATGGGGTGGAGCTTCCTTGGAAATGTTTGTCCTTACAGGCATTAGCATGTAGTCATAAGGCACAATTTTGAGTTCATGATGATAAGTGAATCTTTCCTTTTTGCTGCTACTCGGCTTCACTGACTCCAGCATATTTGCCCCATTTAATTTCTTCAACTCAGTTACTAATTCAAAATTAGATTTTAAAGGAAAATCTTGTCCACACAGGTTAATAACATACTTCCATGGAATGTGGGATTTCAACAGGTCAGCTAAGCAATTAAAATCAGCTTGGAGCCTGGAGATGTGGGCATATTCCACTGTCTCTAATTTGGAAGCAATGAAAATGTTGGAAAAGCACCTGGCTAAATTTTCCATGGCTAGCTTGAAAGTGTTGGGTGATTTCTGATCATAATGGATACAATAAACATTGTGACTGTTGTATATTGCGTGGATCAACCTTTCAACCATGATGGCATCTTTATGAACTACCAAAGAATAAGCGATTGGGAAGCTTTGCTCTTCCACTGAAACAGGCTTCAGGTGGTATCTCCTTATGGCCTGATAGACCTTACAGTCTCTAGTAATTTCTACAACATCTTCATCATCTAAATCAATAATGTCTTTCCTCCTTATCTCCAATGTCTTGCCAATCTCCACAGGTTCTTGCTCATAAATATGGGAACAGTTAATTTTATACCTGGATTCACCTCTGACAAAAGTATACCTGTTTCTTACATAAGATGAAGTGCTTAAAGATCGTTCGACTAAGTAAATGCCTTTTCCAGAGAAGTAGGATCTTTTCACGTTTAAAAGTTTCAATAAAGAGAACAACCATAGTGTCAGAAACAGGATGAGAATCTTCTGTCGCAGAGGATATTTAGAAGAACACACGTATCTCTTCATTCTGTAAAAAGAGGGAAGAATTCAGTTGCAGTAGTAAAGACAATTAGACACAAATGCATCCGATAGCACCCTAACCTAGGCAGAAAAACCCCCATCAGAATAATAAGACAGAGAAGAACCTGCGCCAAGTTGTTTGCTTTTTCCCGTGTTAACAGAATTTGAGCTGTGAAAATAATCATAGTTGACATTTTGGTAGCTCTTTAAGGCTTCAAAGCAATTTACACACATCAATCCATCTAGAGAGAGTTTGGTGTTACAAATATCATCACTCTGATTTTTTATGTGTGAATCAATTGAGGCTTGAATAGGCTAATTGACTTGTCTGTGGTCACCCAGCTATCAAGTATGAAAGGTAGGACTTGAACCCAGACCTCTCTTGACTTCAAGTCCAATGCTCTTGCCACATACCATGCTGCATTTTTTAAGGAAAAAAAAATTAGTAATTAAACAGAAACAACAATGGAGATGGTGAATTTCTAGCGCTCAATACCACGGCCCTTGTGTCTTTTGCAATATGGATCTTTCTTTATTTATCTAACTAGTCCCTCTTTTGTGCTGTGGGAGTCTATTTTGAACTGTCTATTGGACATCTTGCAGGCATCTTAAACTCAGTATTTCTAAAACAGAACTAAATATGTTTCTTCCCTCCAGATCACTTCCTAAAATGAAGGTACCACCATCCTTCTAGTCAATGAGGTACCACACAACCTTGCCTTTACCTTCAATTGTTCATTCCATGTATCAAATCACTTGCCAAATCTTATTGTTTCTACCTCCAATGACATCTTTTACATCCATTCTCTTCTCTCTCCTTGAACAACCACAGCCCTTGTTCAGGGGATAATCATCTGGTCTATTGAAATAGTTTCTTAATTTGTCTCCTGAATCAAGTCAACTTCCCCATTCCAAGTCAACTTCCACACCTGCCCTACTCAATAAACTCTGGTGACCATCTCCCTTTAGGATCAAGTACAGACTCCTCTGTTTGGCTTTTAAAGTCCTTCCCCACCTGTCCCCAACCTATGTTTCCAACTTAGTTCTACATGCTTCTTCTTCCCAAACCGTATGTCCAGTTATGCTGGCCTTCTCGTTCCTCACCCAAGACATTCAAGCTTTCATCTCTCTACCTTTGCCTCATCTTTCCCTCGTGTCTGGAATGCACTTCTTCCTTACTTGTAGCTCTTAGAATCCTTCATTTCATTTAAAATTCAGCTCAAACTCCATCTTCTACATAAGACCTTTCCTGATCCCTCCTAGCTATTAACTCTCTCTCCCTCCTTAACTTTTCATTCATTCATTCAGATATATTTCTTTGGGGAAGCTAGGTGGAACAGTGGATAGAGTTCCAGGACTGGAGTCAAGAAGACTTATCTCCTTGTGTTCAAATTTGGCTTCAGACATTTACTAGTTGTGTGATCCTGGATAAGTCATTTAACCCTGTTTAACTCCATTTCCTCATCTGTAAAATGAGCTAGAGGAGGAAGTGACAAACCACTCCAGTATCTCTGCCAAGAAAATCCCAACTGAGGTCACAAAAATTCTGACATGACTGAAATGGGTGAATAAATATTTCTTTATATATATAGGTTGCCTTCCTCTATAGAATATTAGTACCTTGAAGGCCAGGATTATCTCATTTTCGACTTTGAATCTCCTTTACCTAGCATCTAGCATAGAACTCAGTAGGTGCTTAACGACTATTTGTCAGTTTATTGAATGAATTTACTAACTCTTTTAGTTAATTTTTTCCCTGATGTTTAAACCTTTAATTTTGCTGTCTTGTCTTATTTCTATAGCTAGCTATAGCTGATATTATTAAAACTATGTAAAGCATTAGTGGGCATTGGGGTAGCCTTCTTTTATATTGGTCAAACTTCTGTTATTTGCCATTACAAATAATGCTAGCTCTTGACTTTAGATATAGACTTCTGATCATAGTAAAGGAGAGTCCTTCAATGCCTACATTTTTCAAAAAATTGTGGTGCATTTTGCCAAAAGTTTTCTTCTGTGTCTAATGATATAATTGTGTAGTTTTTGTCGTGTATATGATTAATTGTGCTGCTTTCCTATTAAATCATTCTTGGACCCTTGGTATGAGCCCAAGAAAGAGAAGCTCAATAAACAGAAACTGCTGATGTGACTATTTGAACCTATTCCATTAGAAACAATGAATATGGAAACTGAGAGTTCATTTATAGTGAGTAATCATCAATACCCATAATTTAAAAAGCAAACCACCAGTTTCTTTCCCTAACCTCCACTTAAATTTCAACCAAGGAAGCTCCAATTTGTAACAAGGCACTATTGGGAAGCAAAGCGAATTATCTCCCATAAGTACAAGAAGCATGTTTCGGAATTCTTGAGGAGGCAGGCCACTTTTAGGCCCTCTCCTTACTTCTTAATTCTACTTAAATACCTTGAATGTTCTATGAATTTATTTTTATTTTCTTTTATTGATTTTAATTTATTTTATTGACTTCAGAGACAGAAAACATCTCAGAAACCAATTACTACAAACCTGATTTAAGCAGATGACCAGGATACATGAGCAGCAAACTACTCAGGATGAACATTCTGAGTTAATTATTTATAATCAAATTAGGCAAATATATGTTTTCAATACAATAACTTTGCTTTATTCTAATTAGGTACATGCAAAAAGCAGTTTATAGAGATGACTAAGTAGTATTACTTTTATTCGGATAAATTACACTTTCCATTTTTTTCTCTTCTCACTCTAACAGACTTAACAAACATTTACTAAGCACCTACTCCACACAACACTAAGCTACGTGTTTGTTCTCCACTAACTGTAGTATCCTTAAATAAAATGAAGATGAAAATGGTTGACATCTATAAATACTGCTTTAAGGCTTGCAAAGTACTTTTCATCCACTAACCCATTTCATTCATAAGAATGGTGCTATTACTGCCCCCATTTTACAGAGAGGGAGCCTGTTGCACAAAGGTTAAGTGAGCTGCCCAAGGTCACAAAGTCAGCAAGAAACAGAAGTTAGATTCAAATCCAGATGTCTTCTGACTCCACATTAATGCCTCTTGGGAGTAACAATATTTATGTTATCTTTCTCACAGAGTTAACATAAGAATCAGATGAAATAAAGGACATAATGTGCTTAAGTTATTGGATACCAACTAGTATCATGTTATATGGATGAAGAAACAGGGCCAGGGAATCTGTCAACCAATCAATGAGTATTTAATAAGCGCCTACTATGTGGCAGGCACTGCACTGCATTAGGCATTGGGGTGACAAGCATAAATAATGAAGTAATCTCTCCTTTCAATGAGCTTACATACCAACAAAAAAGACAGTGAATGAGGACATATCGACACAATTCAGTGATTCTGCCTCACTCTCATCAAGTAGTAAAGATGAAAAAGAAGGAAAAGAATAACTTTTGCAAGGCTTGTGGGGAAACAGGTATACTGACTCACTTCTAATACACCAGTGACTGGGGAAACCATTCTGGAAAGCAATTTAGAATTACACACACAAAGTTACTAAGCAGTGCATTCCCTTTATCTACCTATACCACTGCCAGGTCTATAGCCAAAAGAGATCAAAGAATGAGGAAAAGGTCCCAGATGTACCAAAATATTTATAACAGCTCTTTTCGTGATGGCAAAAAATATGAAACTCCAAGGATCTCCAACAATTGAGAAATAAGCTATATAAGAACAGGGTGGAATATTGTTGTGCTATAAGAAATGAGTAAACAGAGGATTTTTAAAAGACATAGAACTAACAAACTGTGAAGTAAGCAAAAAGAGAAAAACAATTCATACCATGACATCAATAATATAAAAATGAAAAATTCTGAAGATTTTTATAAATGGAGAGTAGAATTAGCAGAACCAGGAAAATCATTTTACAACAACATATGGAAAACAACTTGGAAATCTGTAAGATCTATGACCAATTCAATGATCATCCATAATTCTTGGGAACCAATGATGAAACACGTTATTCATTCTGAAGAAGCAATGGATTTGTGGTACATAATGATACACACAGCCATCGGGGGAATGCTATGCTTGAGTATACATATCTGTAACAAGGAATTTTCTTGGAATTCTTCCAATGCTGTGGGGGGGTAGGAGGGAGAAAAATAAATAGATTTTTGTTTATTTTTTAAAATAGAGAGGTGGGGCAGCTAGGTGGCACAATGGATAGAGCACTGGCCCTGGAGTCAGGAAGAGCTGAGTTCAAATCTAGCCTCAGACACTTAACACAAAAAACTAGCTGTGTGACCTTGGGCAAGTTACTTAACCCCAATTGCCCTCCAAAAAGCAAAAAATAAAAATAAAATAGAGAGATGGTGGGATACTATGGATGTAGGCTATTGTGTGAATTTTCCAATGAAGTCACCATATTATTAATTTGCTTAACTATTTAGTTTTGTAGAGATTGCTCACAAAGTGGGGGTAATCTGTAAGTGTTTAAAATGTAAAAATTAAACACATCAATAAAATTGAAAAACGTGTATGTGGTATAAATGTAAAGTTAATAAATGCAAATATATTCGACATAGTTAAATACAAAGGAATTTGGGAGGGAGGTTACTAGCAGTTGGCAAGTGTTAGGAAAGGCAGCTGAGTTGCCTCTTAAGGGAAGAGAGAAGGTCAGGAGTAATGAGTCAGGTAAGGGGGACAGCATTCTAGGCATTAGGAACAGAAAAGAGAGTCAGGAGACAGCAGCATATATAAGGAACATTAGAAAAGCATATTTGGATGGACTGAAGAGGACAGGAGGTAGAGTAATGTCCAATGAGACTGGAAAGATGGGTCAGGGCCAGGTTGTATGGGGCTTTACAAGCTAAAGAAAAGAGTTTATATATTATCCTAAAGGCAATCGAAAAACAGTGGAATCAGATGAAAGGGGCCTCACATGATCAGATTTGTGCTTAAGGAAAATGACTTGGGCATCACTGTGATGGATGGACTGGAGTGGTGAAAGATGTGAGGCAGGGAAGCTGCTGTGATGACTTAGGTGAGAAGTGATGAAAGTCTGCGATTGGAGAAAAAGGATCAGATTCAAGAGATGCAGAAACAGCAAGAATGGACAACTGATTGGATATATGGGGTGAGGACAGTAAGGGACTCCAGGAGAATGCCAAGATTATCCATCTGGGAGTCTGGAAGGATGGTCCTGCCTTTGACAGAAATAGGAATGGGAAGGATTAATTAGGAATGTAGAGTCAGTCAGGAGTTTAAGACCTGGGACAATCTGGTGGGGGTAGTACAAAGTCCTAAGGGAGCAAGAACTGATATAAACTTTGAAAAAATATAGGGGAAAGACAGTGAGTTCTGTTCACTTACCACCACATTTCTGGTGTGGCTATGAGCATAAGCAAGAATGGTAGCAACATGGTGCCTGACAGTAGGCAGTTTGGGTTGGGGCAGGGGACAGGAACTGGAATTCTTTTCCCTAAATACAATCTCAGAGGCATGCGCAAGGCATTTTCCTACAGATTTATGACATCTCCCCTATACACATGGGCTATATTCAGGTTGAATCAATCAACAAGTATTTATGTAGCACTTTTTTTTACAGACCACTACTAGGCTAGGCTCTGTGAGCCATACAAGAGAAATATAAACATGATTGCTATCATTGCTGTGAGGTTACCAAAAATAGATTTATGAGAAAATGGGGAAATCAAATTTTTGGCTCCATTTAATCAAATAATTAGAATTACTGAGCAACCACTGTGCTAGTTACTTTGAAGGACACAAAGACTTTCTTCGCTTTCTGATAATTTGGAATCTATTTGGAGACATATGTGAGTGGTGCCTTTCCGCCATCCTCGTTGAGTGCTTGCTATCTGCCATCCTAAAGGACCCTGGATTATTCATTCTTTTGCTCCGAGTGGGCCAGAGAAGAAGATTGTCCAGTGGTTGTTGGGTTGGTCATTTTCATGGCTACTATGAAAGGGGAGTTTAAAATTCTCCTCTCACAGTTTAGAACCCTTCTCCTCCTCTGGGTCATAGTCTCTTCAAAGGTGTACTATTATCAAATAGCAAAGTCATATAATTGCTATTCTCAACCTTTCACCTTCCCCCCACCAAAAGGCCCAAGCAGCCCAGCAGCCACTATAAAGTAGTCTATTGTTTCTTCCTGCCTCAAATATTCACGATTCTTGGTTACAGTATCAATAAAAAATGAAAATATCATTTAGTTTTAACCTCTATTGTCAAAATGAAGTGGACACTGGAAACAATTGTTTGGATACTTCAGGATAAAAAGTCAGAATTAAGCTGCCACAAGAAGGAAGGCCCTGTGTGGTTGCATTTTCCCTAAACCATCTAATTTTGTAATTATTGCTTAGCCATTTAGAGGGAACAAGGTACCAAGAGCTTGAAGGGATCTTAGGGATCCGAATCAATAATCATTTAAGCACCTGCTTTGAGCAAGGCACTGGCATCACAAAGGATGAAGGAATATGTAGTAAAAGGAGAGTAAGGAAGAATCAGATGGGTAGAAGAACCAAGAGAGAAATGAGGGTATTCAGGAAAAGAGGGTGCTTGAGAGTGTCATTTGATGCTGCGTTTGCTGCAGGGAGGTCACAAAGGATGAGGATTGGGAAAAGGCCACGAGAATGGATCACTGGGAACTTTGGAGAGAGTAATTGCACTTGAGCAAGAAAGGTGGATGGTCTGGCAGAGTGATGCTAATGCCAGTGTCTTCAAGCTCTTAGTACCTTGTTTCCTCTAAACGGGTTAGCAATAATTACAAAGATAGTTTAGGGGAAATACTACCATACAGTTCCTTTACACATCAGCTTAATTCAGACCTTTTATCTTGAAGTATCCAAATAATTTAGGAGGAGTAAGACATAGGGAGGGATGGAATGGCTGCCTACATAAAGGGATTTCAGAATTATTGATAAAGTAAAAGGAATACTTATGAGTAAAAGGTGAGTGTGGTTTTGGTGGGATGGAAGAATAGGGTGCATCATAGGAATTTGGGGGATTAAAGAGCCCAGAGTGCTTGAGGAAATGTGGAAAAGATTATGAACCAGCTACTGAGCAACTTGAAAAAGAAAGAATGACTTGGGAACCAGTAGATAATTGCCACCAGATTCCAATTCAGTTATAAATCTGGATAGGGTGAACCTCAGAGGAGTAGAGGTTGCTAAGTGTCAGAGGGAAAGTCTGAAGTGGCAATGGGGTATAAGGTTCCTGTAGTATCAAAGTGTGAGGGAGGCATGTGGAGAGATATAAGAGAAATTGTGACAAGCACTTGAAAGGATGACTGGCCAAGAATGCCATGCCATCCAGGAAAAGCAGGCTCTGTGAGTGGTAGAAGACAGAAGGAACACAAGAGGAAATGGGATAGAATGAAATGTTAATTATGGGATGGGAATTTCAGACAGAAAAACCAACAGGAGACATTGGAGGAGTAGAGTGGATGTGGATAGAAATGAGAGAATGGGAAGTGATTTTTGCTTAGACAGCAGGGAATTCCGCTCATAGGAAATGAAGAGTAAGAGATCAGAGCTCCTCCTATCAGTCAACCAATAAGCATTTACTAAGTATGTGCAAGGCTCCCACACATAACTTATTCAGTTGCTGGTGTCCTCCCACTAAACCCTGCTTTATTATGTAAGTAATTTTCGATGTACCTGTTGTTGCTGCTTTTCCTTGCCTCCTCCCCCAACAGAATGTCTACTCTTTGGGGGCATAGACAATTACATTTTTGTCTACAAAATGGGAGTCCACGGTGTGCAGCAGAGTGCCTGGTATGTAGCAAGTGCTTAATAAATGTTTGTTTGTTTATTCAATTAAACAAGCATTTTTTAAAATTTAAAGTTGTTATTCATTTTGGACACTTCTTTTTTAAAGTTTTATTTCCCAATTCTTTCATCACCTTCCACCCCTCCCCACCCACTGAAAGGCATGCAATATAACCAATTATACATGTGAAATCCACACTAGTCATATTTTTTTTAAAGCAAGAAAAATGAAGTAAGAAAATTATACTTCAATTGTATTCAGAGTTTATCTATTCTCTCACTGAAGGTGGAGGGCATTTTTTTTCATCATGAGTCCTTTGAAACTGTCTTGGATCATTGTATTCATCAGAATAGTCAAGTTTTTCATGGTTGATCATCATTTCAACAATGTTGCTTCTATGCACAATGACTTTCCAGTTCTTCTCACTTCACTTTGCATCAGTTCAAATATGTTCTTCCAGGTTTTTTTTAAATCATCTCCCTAGTCATTTCTTATAATGTGGTAGTATTCCATCATAATCATAAACCACAACTTGTTCAGCGATTCCTCAACTGATGATCATCCGCTTGATTTCCAATTCTTTGCCACCACAAAAAGAGCTACATTACAAAAATATTTTGTACCTATACATCTTCTTCCTTTTTCTTTGATCCCTTTGTGATACAGACCTAATAGCGGTATTACTAAGTCAAGGGGTAAGCACTATAGACCTTTGGGCATAGTTCCAGATTGTTCTCCAGAATGACTGAACCAGTTCACTACTCTACCAGCAATTCATTAGAATATCTATCTTTCCTTCATCTCCTCCAGCATTTGTCATTTCTGATAGGTGTCAGGTGGTATTTCAGAGTTGTTAGTTAGTGCTCTAATGCACTAATGCTTTAGTGCATTAGAGCATTTTTTATATGACTATAGATAGCTTTGATTTCTTCATTTGAAAACTGCCTGTTTACATCCTTTGATCATTAATCAATTCGGGAATGGCTCTTTTTTTTAAAAAATAAATTTGACTCAGTCTATATTTGAGAAATGAGGCCTTTATGAGGGAAACTCACAGTAAACATTTTTGATGTTTATAGTACTCTTTAGCATAATGTAGTTTCCCTGATTACCTCTTTTAATTAGGTCTATTTTGGCTTTTGCTTTGTCTGAGATCATGATTGCTACCTCCATCTTTTTTGCTTCAGCAGAAGCATATTTAATTCTGCTCCAGTTCTTTATTTTAACTTGTCTCTTGTAAACATATTGTTGGATTCAGGTTTCTAATCCATTCTGTAATCTACTTCTATTTTATAGATGAGTTCATCCCATTCATATTCACATTTATGATTATTAACTGTGTATTTCCCTCCATCTCTTCTTCCTTCTCTGTCTCTGTCTCTCCTCCTTCTTTCATTCCTCCTCAAGTCTATTTTGCTTCTAACTGCCTACCTTAATTTAACCTCCCTTTATCATCCCCCTGCCCTTTCCCTTATCCCTTACCCTTTGGTAAGTATATATATATATAACACACACATAACATATACATATATATACACATTTATTTCTTCCCTCTTTGAACTAATTCCAATGAGAGCAAGAATTGCCTGCCACCCCACACCCTATTTTCCCTTCTACTGTAAAGTTCTTCCTTGCACACCTCTTTTATGTGAGAAAAATTTCCCCATTCTATCTTTTTTCTTCCCCTTCTTCCTTCTCTTTTTCACCTCTTTATTTTTTGAGATCTTTCCTATATAATCAACTCATACTCATACCCTCTGTATATGTAAACTCCTTTTAACTTCCCTAATAATGATAAAATTCTCAGGAATTACATGTATCATCTTCTTATATGGGAATGTAAGCAGTTCGACTTTATTGAGTACCTTATAATTTCTCTTTTGTGTTTTACCTTTTTATGCTTTTCTTGAGACTTCTATTTGGAAGTCAAATTTTCTATTCTGCTTTGGTCTTTTCATCAGGAATGATTGAAAACACTCTAATTCATTAAATATCCACCCTCCCCATCCGCTCCAAAGAATTACATTCAGTTTTGCTAGGTAGATTATTCTTGATTGTAATCTGTGCTCCTTTGCCTTACAGAACATCATATTCCAAACCCTCTGCTCCTTTAATGTAGAAACCACTAAATCTTGTGTGATTCTGATTGTGACTCCATATGACATTTGAACTATTTCTTTCTGAAATATTCTGCCTTGAAGTCTTTTCTCTTTGACCTGTAAGCTTTGGAATTTGGCTATCATATGCCTGGAAGTTTTCATTTTGAGATCTATTTCAAAAAGTGATCAGTAGATTCTTTCAATTTCTATTTTACCCTCTGGATCTAAGATATCAGGACAGTTTTCTTTGACAATTTCTTCTAATAAGATGTCTAGGCTCCTTCTCTGATCATGACTTTGAAGTAGTCCGATAATTTAAAATGATCACTTCTTGATCCATTTTCCAGGTCTGTTCTTTTTCCTAGGAGATGCTTCACATTTTCTTCTCTTTTCCCCCATTATTTTGACTTTGTTTTATTGTTTCTTGATGTCTCATGGAGTCATTAGCTTTCAATTGCCCAATTCTAATTTTTAAGGAATTATTTTCTTCAGTGAGGTTTTGTACCTCTTTTTCTACTTGACAGATTCTACTTTTTAAGGAGCTCTTGTTCACTTCAGTGGGGCCAGTTCTGTTTTTTAAGGTCTTATTTTCTCGAGTATTTTCTGTACCTCTTTTACCAAGCTGTTAGTTCTCTTTTCTTCATTGTCTTGCACCACTCTAATTTCTTTTCCCAATGTTCCCTCTACCACTCACCTCTTTCTTTAACTCTTACAAGAATTCTTTTTTTTTCTTTTTGGAAGGGGGAAGGCAGGGCAATTGAGGTTACCTGACTTGCCCAGGGTCACACAGTTAGTTTTGTGTTAAGTGTCTGAGGCTGAATTTGAACTCAGGTCCTTGTACTCCAGTGCTGGTTGGTGCTCTATTCACCGTGCCACCTAGCCACCCCACTTTCAAGAATTCATGATGGATTTGGGTCCAATTAACATTCTTTCTTTGAGCCTTTTTTTGGTAGCTGTTTTCACATTGTTGTCTTCTTCTGCTTTTTCCTGAAACCATAGCTACTTTTTACGGTCAGATTGTTTTTTGGCTGTTTGCTCGTTTTTCTTGGCTTTGAACTTTGTGTGAGAATTGGACTGTATTCACTGTGGGGTGGGGAGGGACTGTCCCAAGTTTCCTACTGCTATTTTCAGACCCAGTTCTGGGAGTCCGGGAGTTTCAGGTAGAATCCTGGAAGAAATATGTTCACTGCTCTCCTGGATTTGTATTCTGGTCTTTACCCAGGAAAGGATCCTGGTTCCCTGCAGCCACAAGTGCTAGTGCTTTCTTTGCTTTGGAACTATAACCAGCGCCCCTGCTCCCTTGTGACCACACCTGGGTCATCCTCTCCACATTGGAACTGTGACCCAAAACCATGTATGGGCAAGGGTTGTCAACTGGTGCTAGCCAGTGTCAGCAAAGGGTCCTTTGTAATCTCTTTTTGAGTACTTGTCTGACCCCCTTGCCATCTCTGGCTGAGAGCTCCTGAAGCTGCTGGTGGTGATGCTTTGGCCACTATTGCTGGCCACATGTGTGAGCTCCTAACAGGCCTCCCCACCCCAGTATCACAGACTTTTCTTGCTGACCTCTTAAGTTTTCTTAGGCCAGTAAATTGTCTCACTCCAACTTGTTGGCTGTGTTGCTCCAAAATTTTATTTGAGGTATTCTTTTAAAGTTGTTTAGAGGGGAATGCTGAGAGACTTCAGATGGGTGTCTGCCCCTAATCTGCTAGCTTGGCTCTGTCCATAAATACACATTGAATTGAACTAAAATTATCTTTTGTGACATTTTACTGAAAGCTACAGAACTGAAAACTATTTTTTAAAACTTACTGTGACTGATGTTGGACAAGCTATGCCATACAGTGGATACAGCACTGGGCCTGAATCAGAAAGATTCATCTTCATGAGTTCAAATATGGCCTCAGACATATACCAGCTGTGTGACCCTGGGCAAGTCACTTCACTCTGTTTACTTTAGTTCCTCATCTGTAAAATGAGTCAGAGAAGGAAATGACAAACACTCTAGTATCTTTGCCAAGAAAACCCCCAAACGGGGTCACAAAGAGTTGAACACATTTGAAATGATTGAACAAGTGACTAATGTTTATTTTATTACTAATTTTGGTGAACAATATGAAGTGTCTATCATTCTCAGTACCTGGAACATTGTAGGTGCCTAATAAATATTTATTGACGGATGATCATATTTCTTTTAAAAGGATAGACCTTTAACAAAATCTTAAAAGTACACTTGCTTTTTGCACCTGTAAACTGATTTTAAAACTTGAATTTCCATGACTAAATAATTTTGAACACAAGGCAAACCACAAACCACCTAGAAATAATTGAGTATAAGCACCTCCTACAAAATCAGCTTTGCCTTATGACCACAAATTGCCTGGAGGTTTTAAAATTAGCATATGTACCTGATTTCCTGGGCTTTGCTACTAGAAATATCCTGATTGTCCCCACTACATTACACTCTAAAGCTAGTCAGAGGCATACTTACATGTCATATATCTATATAACAAGGAAGAGAATGCCCCTTTCTATGAGCAGCTGTTTTTTCAGCCTGTGATTCCCCCTTAGGATTTGTGTACATTTTCAATATAATTTTATGGTCCAAATACAGAAATTTCTAGAACATTTCAATGGTTTATGAGGACAGTGGGACAATATATAAAACCCGATCTGCCCTAGAAACTCTGGGATTCATGGCTGCCATAGCTATAAAACTATGAGAAATGGATTCTATAAAAAAAAAAAGCCCAACAACAACAGTGGGGTAGGCAGGGCAGAATGCGGGTGCATCAAATGAATTCATAGAATCAAGTGAACATGGTGGTTTCTGATATGGAAAATAACAAGCAGACTTCTCAGAGAATTCTAAAACCATTGACTAGAGACTCAAAAAGATATACCCACATACGCACGCGCACACACAGCCACATGGGTACTGAGGTCAAGAATCCTCATGCCACTGAAATCATAGGTCTGGTTAAAACCACACACACACACACACATCTACATGCATGTTTGTATGTACATATATGCACAAGTGCTCTTACCAGACCTGAGCTTTCATTTTAATATGGAATTCCTGATGAGGGAAATCCTTCTTCCAAAGCAGACCTATACCCGCTCTGGAAATGGAAACATAGAGGTAACTGGAGATATTGAGGGTGAAGTGATTTGCTCAAGGTCACACAGTCAACACATATCAAATGCAGCCCCAGGATCCAGGTCTTCTGGTTCACTAGTCCATTGTGCACACACACATACACACACCATATAACAAGCATATTGTCCACATGCAAGGGAAAAAGCAGTTTTGGTGTTGAAAAGTTCATGTGGTGCTAAAAGGTGAATATCTGCAGGCTGGTGGCACAGAAGTGAGTGCTCAGATGGGCGTCCTTCCCCCAGCTATCTTAGGCTCAGGTTTTATTTCTCTCTGGGGACACAGACAGCTTTGGAATGGCTAGTATCAAGGCCAGGCATTGTATAGGTCAGTGACCTCTGGCTGAATGACTCCATTGTGGGACCAGGCTCTAACAGGTTTTTTGGACATCATTGAAGCACTACACACACACACACACAGAGTGTATATATATATATATGTATGTATGTATGTATGTGTATATATATACATATGTGTATATGTGTATATAGGCATATATACACATATCTTTTCTTTTGTATTTTATTAATTTTTCAACATTCACTTTTACACAATTCTGAGTTCTAAATGTTTTTTCTCCCTCTCTCCATCTCCTTCTGCTCCACAAGATGGCAAGCCATCTAATACAGGCTCTACATATCCAATCATATCAAACATATTTCCACATCAGTCATATTGTAAAAGAAGAATCAGAACAAAAGAGAAAAATGATGAGAAAGGGGAAAACAACAACAACAAAAAGAGACAATAGGCTGCTTTGATTTGCGTTCAGACTCCATAGCTATTTCTCTGGATGGGGATAGGATTTTCCATCCTGAGTCTTTTAGAGTTGTCTTAGATCATTGCACTGCTGAGAAGAGCTAAATCTATCAAAGTCAGCCATCAAACGCTATGGCTGTTACCGTGCACAATGTTTCTCTGGTCCCATTCACTTCACTCAGCATCAGTTCATATAAGTCATTCACACCTGATCATTGTTACAATGTTGCTGTTACTGTGTACAATGTTCTCCTGGTTCTGCTCACTTCATTCAGCATCAGTTCGCATAAGTCATTCACAGCTGATCATTGTTACAATGTTGCTGTTACTGTGTACAATGTTCTCCTGGTTCTGCTCACTTCATTCAGCATCAGTCCTCATAAGTCATTCACAGACGATCATTGTTACAATGTTGCTATTACTGTACACAATGTTTCCCTGGTCCCATTTACTTCACTCAGCATCAGTTCACAGAAGTCATTCACAGCTGATCATTGTTACAGTGTTGCTATTACTATGTACAATGTTCCCCTGGTCCCATTCACTTCACTCAGCATGAGTTCATATTAAGTTTTTCCAGGTTTTTCTGAAATCTGCCTGCTCATCATTTCTTATAGGACAATAGCATTCCACTACATTCATATACCACAACTTGTTTACCATTCACCTCTTGATGGGTTTCTCCTCAATGTCTAATTCTTTACCCTCAGAAAAGAGCTGCTATAAATATTTTTGTACATGTGGGTCCTTTTCTCTTTTTTATGATTTCTCTGGGATACAGACCTAGTAGTGGTATTGCTGGATCAAAGGGTATGCAGAGTCTGGGGCATAGTTCCAAATTGCTCTCCAGAATGACTGGATCGTTCACAAATGCACTAACAGT
This sequence comes from Pseudocheirus occidentalis, assembly GCA_028646575.1. Classification (NCBI taxonomy): domain Eukaryota; kingdom Metazoa; phylum Chordata; class Mammalia; order Diprotodontia; family Pseudocheiridae; genus Pseudocheirus; species Pseudocheirus occidentalis. The sequence continues at coordinate 356,487,692 of CM053594.1, forward strand.
GCATTAATGTTCCAATTTTCCCACATCTTCTCCAACATTTGTCATTTTTTTTTGTCATATTAGCCAATCTGATAGGTATGAGATGGTACCTCAGAGTTGTTTTCATTTGAGTTTCTCTAATCAATAGGGATTTAGAACATTTTTTAATATGATCATAGATAGTTTTCAGATGAGAAAATTAAAACTGTCTGTTCATATCCTTTAACCATTTATCAACTGGGGATATATAGCTTTCCTTGGCCTACTGTCCCCTCTGTCCTCTTAAAAAAAAAATCAGTGCCTCCCTGGAAATCTACTTTCTTTAAACCTTTAGTGGTTTTTAAAAAATCTATATCATTTTGAAAAGATATAAAAGAGATTTTTTTTAATGCTGCATCTTAAATTTAATAATTTATTTTAAATTTGTGGGGCTTTTCCTGCACTAAAATTTTGATGATGCAATATTGCATCATGTAACCATATGGTATTGCACTGTAAACAAGTCATTACATGCACATATGTTTGCCAATGCATACTGGACTTCCCCAAATTTGCACACATACTCACCTGCCAACACTTGCTTGTTAAGACTTGTTGGGGGACTTGATCACTGATTGGTTATAGCTTTGTATATTTATTTGAAAAATAATGTAATCACTACAACTTGTAACTCTTTTACACAACAGATGAAATGTGTACAAATAGTTTTTCAAAATTTTCTCCTCTTCTCTTTTTTCCTTATGCTTCCACTCCCCCTTATTTTTATTCAAAGCCCCCCAATTGCACCCGAGGCTACTACTGCCCCCCTGGGTCCCCCAAGGGATGCCTACTTTGGAAACCTATGAGCATATCACAATGCCATTTATCTTATCAACCCAACAATGATACATATTGAGTAAAATGAAGACTGAAAATTTATCAAGGACAAAGCAAGTCCCAACAATGAGCATTCAACCTCAGCCATATCAGTTATATTAAGGAATCTCCTTTCCTTTCCTGAGAAGCATTCAAAAACCTACTCCAGATTATGAAACATTACTGAGCGTGTCTTCTGACAGTGCATTCCAAGAAGAAAGGGAACCTTACCAGATAATTTTATGTAATTTGGTTGGCAAATGTAGTTCTTGTGCAATTAAAAGAAGGAGCTGGGTATTAACTTAATGGTCTTGGGGTTATCTAGGAAAGGCAAGATGTAAAAACAAGGAAGGGGGGAAGGAGATCCCAGATTTAAAGCCTGTGAAAGAGTTTAAATCTTTCCAGTGACGCCCAGACCAGTGAGGACCCAGGCATTTAACTCACCCGAATCTGCTATTTCAGACCTTGGCCCCTCACCAACTTCCTGTTTCTCCTATTCTGTGATAAGATGATGACACATGATCTGATCATGACACATAAATTCTACAAGAAAGGAGGGACCTACGTAAACTTACAAGTTCTTCATTTTCTTAAAATTTGTTTAACATTCTTATGAAAGGTTTAACTTTAATTTCCTTGTATTTTAAAGTTAGTATATAACTATATGAAATAGCCTCTGTATTCATAACAACTCATAGTTACAAAACATTTTAAGGTTTTCTTCGCTAGAAAGAAAAAAATTCTCAAGTCTCTGACCCTGGATAAGGCCGACCTATGCCAAAAGTCAGAGGTAGTGAGTAGATCTCAAGGGATATATGCGTGTATACTTTGTAGGAGGTACCATTTGTAGGTGTAATAGAAGAGACCAACAAAGTAAAGAATGATCACACTAGAATCAAGCAGAAGAGGACAACAAAGTAAATAAATTCAGAAGGCTAGAGACGTCTTATGAGATGGGGTCCTAAGCACTTGCACTCAATGTGGAAGAGGTCTGGAAATACCATAAAGGGAGCAACAAAGACTTACAAAAAACATTTTTTTAAAAGCAAAAGTCTTTTTGTAAGTGACCAAATTGGGGTAGAAAGGTGGCACAGTGCATAGAGCACCAGGCTTGGAATCAGAAAGATGTGAGTTCAAATCTGACCCCAGAGACTTACTAGCTGTGTGACCCTGGACAAGTCACTTCACCCTGTTTGTCTCAGTTTCCTCATCTGTAAAATGAATCAGAGAAGGAAATAGTGAATCACTCCAGTATCTGTGCCAAGAAAACCCCAAATGGAGTCAAGAAGATTTGGAAACAATTCAATAACAACAACTTTAGCAAGAGGCATGACAATACCCTTTGTAGGAGTAGAAGATTGTACTTTCGCCCTGTTATATCCGCACCATTTTTGGATCTAGGCAACATTTTACACAGGTTTCCACGTCGCCCTCCATTTTATTTATTTTTTTAAACCAAATTAACTTAAAGACAGAGGTGGGGAAGCAACAGCCTTGAGGCTGCGTGTAGCCCTCTAGGTCCTCAAGTGCAGCCTGAAGTTTTGGTCAAAGGACTGCACTTGAGGGCCTAGAGGACTTACAGGTGGCCTTGAGGCTGAGTTCTGCACCCTAGGAAACAGATAATAACCATTAAAAAAAAAACCCAACCCAAACCCAGCATTTACAAAGCAATTTAAGGTGTGCCAAGTGCTCACCTTTACTGCCTTCTTAGATCCTGACTCTCCAGGAGGTAGGTGCTGGTCTTATTCCCATTCTGGTCCAGTCATTTCATTGTTCCTTGTGACCCCGTTTAAATTTTTTTGGCCAAGATCCTGCTGCGGTTCTCCATTTCCTTCTCTAGCTCATTTTATAGATGAGGAAATAGAGACAGAGGGTAAGTGACTTGCCCAGGGTCACCCCCACAATAAATATCCCAGATTGGGCTAGAATTGGGGTCTTCCAGACACCAGGCCCAGCACTCTGTCCCTGGGGATACCAGTGCTTTTTACCTTGTCACCATGAAAATATTTCTGGAGTCATAAAAATGAATCTGGAGAAGTGCTGGAGAGTTTTAGAGTCTCCCTCCCCCCCTCCTTTTTTGCATTCTTTTTGTTTTTCTAGAAACATGCCTAGGAAATGTCAGCCTTCAAGTGGAAACGAAAGCGATTTTAAGAAGGAGACTGAAAAGTTAAGTTGAGCCAAGTTCTGTCATCCATTACTCACTGCTATGAGTCAGTCTATGAATAACCGATGACAGATACACAGGAGAGTAACTAGTGGCAAATCGGGCTCACTGAACATGGCTATTGTACAGTTCTCTCTTGGGGAAAAATCCCTCAGCATTTACGATCCTCCCTTTGTCCCACCTTCGGATTTGGAGATTTTCATGGTCATGAACCCCTCCATGTAAAGGCTGATCCCCACAGAACCTGGATGGCCTTTGTGTTCCATATTAGGGCCAGCGTTTGTTATTTTAATTGATTCATATTGCCTTTGAGGAGGGATTGTTCCCCAGCACCTAACGCACAATCAGTCCCATGGTACTGAAGCTGGAGTCCTAGATGTGGAGTCAGGAAGGCCTGAGTTCCAATCCCTCCTCAGACATTGTCCAGTTACAACTCTGAGCACTCCAATTTCTTCATCCGTAAAAGAGAGAGGATAATGGCTCCTACTTCACAGGGTTGTTTCAAGAGTCAAAAAAGACAATGCCTGGAAAGCACTTCACAACCCTTGGAGTGCTATTGAAATGCTAGCCATTATTTAGAAATGCTTGTGGATCGATCGCCAGAATTTTATTTCTAACCTAAATGGACAATGAAAAATCATCACATATAAGAGAGTCAATGATTGAAGTGTTGTTGCTCATTAGCATCCGACTTTCTCAGACCCCATTTGAGGTTGTTTTGGCAAAGATACTGGAGTGATTTGCCATTTCTGTCTCCAGCTCATTTTCCTCAGATGAGGAGACTGGGGCAAACAGGGTTGGGTGAAAACTAGGGAGTGTCTGAGGTCAAATTTGAACTCGGGTCTTCCTGACTCCAGGACCAGTGGTCTATCCACTGTGCCCCCTGGCTACCCTACTAATGAAGCCAATAATATTTCTCTAGTCAAACTAGAAAAGTAGAACACAAGCTCATTGAAGCCTGGGCACTGCTGTTCATTTTGTCTTAGCATTCTTTGTGATCAAAATGGTTTTAATATATTCTTATTGAATTGAAAAGTCAATTTCTTTTCTACAATAAAATGTTGAGGATCACAGAGCAGGCAGGCACTTCAGAAGTTACCTGGCCCACACCATACCTATACCATGAATCTCTTTCCATACTATTCCCAACCAGTGGCCCTTGGCTACTGATCTGAGGACCTTGAGAGATGGCTGGCTCGCTGCGCCAGGTGGAAATTCCCGTTCCAAATGTCTCTATCCTCGGCCATCAAGCACCGCTGGGAGTCACATTGCTGCCTTTGGTACACACGTTATGGACTGGCAACAGCAGGCCTACAGCGGCAGCTAGTTCCTATTCCAAAACTCACGATTTAAGACTCATCATTTCATAAGTAGATTCTGAATTATCGATTTAACACCCATCATTTTATGGGTCTTATTTTATTTTTTAAAATATTTATTTAATATTTAATTTTAAAATATTAAATTTAATCATTAATTTTATTAATTAAAACAAAATTAATTAAAATATTAAAACATTTTTTATTTTCCCTACATGGATCTTCTTAAACTTTGCTGAAATGATGCTCCCAGGTCACTCTTGACGGCCTCTTGAGATCACTCTGCAGTCTGCCTTTTATCAGTAAACTCATCAGAAAAACTGAATCCTCCGAGTCCGGAGATTTAAGAGACGCTACCTTTGCTGAACTATTTCTAAAAACATTAAATAAAACTAGTTCCAACACTGATTCTTTGGCTTTGGTTTTTGTTTTGCTTTGCTTTTTTTTGGAGGGGGTAAGGCAGGGCAATTGGGGTTAAGTGACTCGCCCAAGATCACAGGGCTAGTAAGTGCTGAGTGTTTGAGGCTGGATTTGAACTCAGGTCCGCCTGACTCTATTCACTGCACCACCTAGCTGTCCCACCAACACTACTTTGCCTCCACAAAGGGCCCATTTATCCCTACTTTCTGTTTCCTATCTTTCAGTCTGTTTCCTTTCCACAACAAAATATTTCCCTCATTGTTAGTGGTGATGGAATTAATTTGATAGCTTCTACAGTGGGACCTTAACAAAGACTGCTTGAAGTTCTAAACCAATTGTAGCTTCAGCTTCCTCCTAACTTGTGTACTTACTGACTCCCTTTAACAAATTCTAGCTAATTAAATTTTATAGAGAGGTCACGTTTCAGGTAGGGGCTGGATTAACTTCAGAACAAAATAAATGTTGGTGACAGCTTTTGTTCCTTAGGTCAGTCATTTCAGGATGGCATCCCAACCGCCAGCTCCTACATGCCACTAAGCTGAATTCTCCTTTGCAATAAAAAAAAATAGTAAGGCAAAGAATTAATATACATGATAGTGTTTAACAGTATATACAATGTTCTACATTCATAAGCTCAACGCTCTGCCAAGAAGAAGGCACCTCCCTCTCATCTCCAGGACCAAGATTGTTCATTGTTGTTACTGTTCAGTCACTTCAGTCACGTCTGACTCTTCATGATCCCATTTGTGTTTTCTTGGCAAAGATACTGGAGGCATTTGCCATTTCCTTCTCCAGCTCATTTTATAAACTAGGAAATATAAACAAACAGGATTAAGTGACTTGCCCAGGGTCACACAGCTAGTAAGCACCTGAGGTTGGATTTGAACTCATCAAGATGAGTCTTCCTGACTCCAGGCCAGGCAATCTATCCACTGTGTCACCGAGCTGCCATAAGGTTGTTCTTTACAATTACTCAGAATTTGTTTTCCTATTAATTTTCTTTTAATTTACATGACTGTAGTCATTGAATATGTTATGTCTCTGGTTCTTCTCATTTTCTATCAGTTTACACAAGTATTCCCTTGTTTCTTTGACTTCCTCCTAATCAGTGTTTCTTATTGCATAATAATAATAATAACCTGTCACATTAAATTACACAATTTTTTCAACTGTCTCCCACATCAATATTTACTTTGTTTTCAGGTCTTCCCCAGCACAAAAAGTATTGCAATGAATATTGTGATGTGGATGACAAGACTCTCCTTTCTGTTTTTGACATTCTTGCCAGGGTCTATGCCAGGAGGAGACTGAAATCAAGGGGCATGGAGCCTTTAATCATCTTTCTCATATTCTCATACTCCAAGTTGTTTTTTTTTTTTTTTTTTTTTTTTGCTTTTTGGAGGGCAGTTGGGGTTAAGTGACTTGTCCACGGTCACACGGCTAGGTTTTTATGTTAAGTGTCTGAGGCCAGGTTTGAACTCAGGTACTCCTGACTCCAGGGCCGGTGCTCTATTCACTGCGCCACCTAGCCGCCCCTCCAAGTTGTTTTTGAGAGTGGACTGACTCACGGTTACTCCGATGTAATGGCATCCCTGTCTTCCTACACTATTCTGTAGGTGGTTGGGGTTGGGTTTTTTGTTGTTGGAATGGAGGACTTCCAGAGCTGGGTCCAGCTCTACGAGTTCATGAAAACCAGCATGATTTTCCCTTCCAAGTACATTTTGTCTTTCCTTGTACTTTTATATGGAATGGAATTTTGTACTCTGCTCAGTAATCCTTTCTGAGCTTGTCCAAAGCAAGGGTCATAAATATCTGTAGTTCCCAGGGTCAATGCTGAATCCCTTCTCCTGAACCTTATGGTCACTTACGTATCAAGAGGTAATACATTCTAGCCTGGACTTCTCCAATTCCATCCTTTAATTCTTTTAGCTCTTGGTGGATGTCATCTGGTTCCAGTGATTTATTTACTAGCACGTACTCAGAGTAAGGACAGTGTACAGAGAGCTGAGTCTAGAGTCAAGGAGACTTATCTTCCTGAGTTCAAATCCGGCCTCAGACACTGCCTGGCTGTGTGACCCTGGGCAAGTCTCTTAACCCTGTTTTCCTCAGTTTTCTCATCTTTAAAATGAGCAGAATAACAATCCTAACGTCCTGGGGCTGTTGTGAGACTGTAATTGTAAAATACTTGGCATGTTTTTGTTGTTCTTTTGCTTTTTCCTCATGTTTGGCTTTTTGTGATCCCATTTGGGATCTCTTAGCAAAGATACCAGGGAAGTTTGCCATTTCCTTCTGCAGCCAATTGGACATTTGGATTCAGTCAGAGGGTCACACTTAGGACCAAGAGGACCACATGTGACCTCGAGGCCACAGGGTCCCCATCCCCAGGTTAGGGACTTGAATCTGAATCACAGCTCTGCATCCTCTTAAGCGATCTGCGTGACGTTGGGCAATACACGTAATCTCGTTGAGTCTCAGTTTCCCCATCTGTTAAATCAGGGCACGGTGCTAGATGAGCTCGAAACTCCCTTCTACTTCAAAGCTTACGATCCCATAGCTAAACCATCTTGGGTAGTTCCTTTCAGAACTACAATTCTACGGCCTATTTGCTCCAAATTTCAAAGTCAATTAATTTCTTTGAGGATCACAGCCAACCGCATGCTGTTAAAAACAGCTGAAAATCAACGGAGACTGTGCTCTACAGAAACCATAAACTGTTTTTCCCTAAGACTGATCTTTAACTGTGATCATTTCCCAGATACTGCAAACTCAAAATGACTCATTTTCTCATCCTTATTGGGTAAAATTATCTCCAAAGCAGCCAATAATGCTGAAGATATTGTCATTCTGCCAAGGAGAAAACAAAACAACCCCTTCGACAAAGCTTCTCTTTGGTCCAAGAAGGTCAACTGATAAATAAAGACAAAACCCAGCCACAGGCACCTACTGAGGAATCAGACGCCAGCCCTGGAAAACAAGGGGTTTTTGCCCAAGGCATCTGCAACTGAAGCACATCAGGCCTAGGATCACTCCCTGAAGGTTATCTTCTGCTTCACATTGGAAGGCTGAGTGAGCAGCTCTTTCAAACACAAATTCAGTAAAGGACCCCTTCACCTACAAGATTTCCAATGGCATCCAAGTGAAAAATACTGAGCTTAAAAACTAATTTGCCAAACACAAGCCTTTCATCACTGTTCTTCAAAATAGCAGAAATCCTGAGTAAAGAAACATGGCGATATTCATAGGAAGGGGGCCATGGTGATGGAGCAGGGAGAGCTGGAGTTGGGAAGAGTTGGGTTCAAATCCTGTTTCAGACACTTGGCCAATGGCAGCTGGATGGTTTAATGGATGAAGTACCAGAGCTGGACCTAGGAAGGCCTATGTCCAAAGTCTGCCTCCCAAGCTCTCTCAAGGAAGCTTTTGGTCACACAGAACAGACAAATGCTCGACCTGGAGTCAAGAAGGGGACAGACCTGGAGCTCCTGGCTTGGCTCAGACACTAGACGCTAACTTGGCTGCGTGATTTAAGCTGACAACCCAGTTTCTTTATCTGAAAAATGAGAATCGTCATAGCACAGTGTCTGGCATAGTGTAAATCCTTAATAAATACTTGTTGGCTGATTGACTTACCCACAGGGTTTTAGTGGGGATCCATTTAGACACAACTGCACAAACTACGGCCAAAGGATTTCCTCTACATATAAAGGATGTTTTCCTCTACATTTTTTTTTTTTGCTTTTTTGGAGGGGGGAAGGTAGGGCAGTTGGGGTTAAGTGACTTGCCCAAGGTCACACGGGCAGTTTGTGTGTGTGTTCTGTGTCTGAGGCTGGATTTGAACTCAGGTCCTCCTGGTTCCAGGGCCAGTGCTCTATTCACTGTGCCACCCAGCCACCCCTTCCTCTACATTTTTCATCCTTTGACACTCTCAGGTTGTACAGGCCTGAGATAAGATAATATACACAAAACGCTCTACAAATCTTAAAGCACTCTATGTTGGCAATTATTATTGCTAGCTGTGACCCTAGATGAGTCACCTAACTTCTTGGCGCCTCAGGAGTTGGACTCCATGATTTTTGAGGTCGCTTCCAGTTCTAATTCTTTCATCCTACAAGAATGGGGTGTGTGTTGGGGAGGGCAGTGAATTTGGGAAGAGGGAGGTTTTCCCTTCATCGACTGATCAGTAAATTAACAAGCATTTATTCCATGTGCCAGGAACTGTGCAGAGGAGGTAACTATAAAAATGAAACATTCCTGTCCTCAAGGAGGTTCTGTTGACTCAAAGAGCTAACCAGTGTCATTGTTCGTGCTCCCGCAGGAAGAGCCAGGAAGGTTTTTCCTTTTCATTGGGAGACAGAACAGCAGCAGGGAACTCTCCAGGCACACAAAACCTCTTGATTAGCAGTCTCTGCTCTTGTAAATCTAAAACACCTCACACAGGAATGATGGAAGACCCCCTCTCAGATGGCCAGAAGCGTGAGAGACCTCCCAGCTCCCATAAGGGGAATTTACTTCTCCCTGGTGTGATGTTTCCCCCTGGGGAGATCAGAGCAGCTTTCTTTGACCAGAGAGACCCTCAGACTTCTTTTCCTAGGATGAAATGACCAACTGGCAGCAACTAAATTTGTGATTTTACCGATACCAGGGACTCTCAGATGAGGAAATTCTCTCTAGAGGTAATAAGGACAGAGCTAGCCTCAGGAAGACCTGAGTTCAAATGCAGCCTCGGATGCATATTAGCTGTATTACCCTGGACCTCAACTGTGAAATAGGGGTAGCACCAGCACCTCCCTCCCAGGGTTGTTGTAAAAATCAAAAGAGTTATCTGAAAAGATCCTGGTATACTGTAGGTGCTTAATAAGTGCTTGTTCCCTTCCTTTCCTCCTACCAGTCCAGGTCAATACCTTCTTTGCAACTTAAGAGTCTTGCAGAGCTGCCTCAAGTTTATGTGATTTGCCCAGGGTCACAGAGGTAATCTATGTCAGAGGCAGGACTTGTCCTCTTGGCTACTTGTTAAAGAAAAAAAAACATTTTTATGATATAGTTTTTCATCACTTAAGACTTCTCCACTACCCTTTCTAGAGTCATTCTATATCACAAAGAATTTCTTTTAAAGAAAAGGGGAAAAAATTTTAATGAAACTGATCAAAAGAAAAATCTGAATGAAATCCAGTGTTCCCCATCTGTGGACCTGTCTCTGCAATGAAGCGGAGAAAGGCAACATCCCATAGGTCTTTGGAGCCAAGCCTAATCTTTGTATTTTCACAATATTTTTATTGTTCTGTGGTTGTTTCTGTGTAAATTGTGGTAGCAATTGTGGGGGCTGCCTCAGTGGCTCATCTCGCTTCACTTTTCATTAGTTCATGTAAGTCTGAGTTTCTCTATGAAACCAGCCTCTTAGCTGCTAGGCTACAGTGCTTTTCATGAGGGCGTGCTCCAAAAATGACTTCAGGCTTGAGCAGGACTAGAAATGGATGTAAATCAGAATCTGGGGATCTGTCTGGCTTTTCCAATTCAAAGAAGCATGCCTGGATGCTTGATTGATGGGCTTCACAACTGGAACGGTTTGCTTCACTGTGATGATCCATCCATAGCATGTCTAAAATGCTGACAAGCTACCTTATATTTATCTGAGTTCTATGGATATTGTCATCACTCAGTTGCTTTTCAGTCATGTTTGTCCTTTCTTAAACCCATTTGAGGTTTTCTTGACAACAATACTGGAGCAGTTCACCATTTCCTTCTCCAGCTGTTTACAGATGAGGAACTGAGGCAAACACGGTTAAATGACTTGCCCAGGGTCATATATCTAATAGGTAGGCGATGTCAGATTTGAACTCCAGTCCTCCTGACTCCATGTTTGGCACTACTTACTGCACCACCTAACTACTTGATAAAGCCTGAATTTTTCATGATATGGAAAGACATTCATTTAGGGAATTGGAAATGAGGATGACTGGACTCAAGTCCTTGCTGTCTGCCAACAATTTTGCTATGTGACATTGGGCAAACTTTCAATTCTTTGGCCCTTAGGCTTTGATTATTTAGAAGGTGTCTTGGAAGAGTATCAGAGATTATGGTAGAATAGAGGATTTCTAATATCTCCTTCATTTCTAACATGCTCTAATTCTTGATTTTAGAAGTACAATTTTCCAAACACAAATGTACTTGCATAGTACATATATGTATATGTACATAACCACACGCAATGCTGAAACCGTCCTAAGAAGCTTAGAGGTAAAGAAATTAAAATTGGGCAACACAAGAGTAACATGGGTCTAAAGAGTCTGGTTAGGGCCATTTGAGAGCATTGGGGGGTTGTTAGACAGACTGAGTATATGTGGGAGGAGCAAGACCAACGTGTGAGAAAAGGACCTGGAAGCTGGAAGAGTAGCTGAGGATGAAGTAAAAAGAAGGGAGAGATCATTTCTTATTTTACCTCCTATGATCAAATTACTGGCCATAGTCTCACATAAACACATAGACTCTCACATACACACACACACACACACACACACACACACACACACTCTCTCTCCCTCTCCCTCCTTCTCTCTCCCTTCCTCCCCCCCCCTCTTCCTCTCTTCTCCCCCCCCATTATTCTTTTAAAAAATGGAAGAAAGCATGCTTTGGGCACCATTCCATTCTTGATTATTATTCATATAATTTTTAAATACACATGGCCATGAGGTCTGTGGTACATGAACTAGAGTAAAACAGTAAGAGTGGTAGCCACATTAAAAATAAAAGTAATCTAACAGATCAAGGGAAAATGTGTGGGATTACTGAAAGTATAGAGTCTTGGGTAAAAATTACCTTGCTGGATTTGTGATCTGGAGACTTGCAATAAAATCTCATTTCATCTAATCGACTTATTTGAAAATTCTGAACTTAAACATCAAACAAAATGGAGCATTTCCATTTACAAAATAGGACAAGAAATGTACAAATTTCATTTGTAATGAAATTACAAATTTTGATTATATTTAGCTTTTTCTTTTAATTATATGAAAATTTTTACATGTAACTTTCTTTTTTTTTTTTTTTTTTTTTTTGGAGGGCAGTTGGGGTTAAGTGACTTGCCCAAGGTCACACGGCTAGTTTTTTGTGTTAAGTGTCTGAGGCCGGATTTGAACTCAGGTACTCCTGACTCCAGGGGCGGTGCTCTATTCACTGCACCACCTAGCCGCCCCATACTCTACCACCTAGCCGCCCCTACATGTAACTTTCAAGGCTGTCCTTCTAATCTGTTTCTTTCTTATTTTACTTCTGAACTCTCCTATTTATCAGGAAGACCTGAGTTCAAATCCAGGAGCAGAAACGGACTAGTCATTTAAGCTTTCAGCCTCATCTGTAAAATAAGGATGATGATAATGTAATAATACTTCACAGCATTGTTGTAAGAATCAAATGAAAGAACATACATAAAGCCATCTGTAACCCTACAAGCACCATATAAGTTATATGGTGCTTTTATTATTGTTATTTTATTATTATATTTAATATAATCATTATATTATATTAAATATAATATTATTATTTATATTTATATATTAAATATAATTATACTTTATAAATGCTTCAGTTATCCTTTTCCTTTTGACAGGCCTTTCAATACCACCCCTACCTTCCTCCACTAAAAAAAAACCCAAACTTTTGCAACAGAAATATATAATTAGACAACATAAATGCCTACTGTGTCCATGTATGACATCTGCACAGAGCCTGTTACCTTTCTGTCAGGAGGTGAGCAACATGCTTCATCGTAGGTTCTCTTGAATTTGGTCTTTCAAAATTATCTTTTTTATACTGTTACATCAAACATAAAGTATCTGTCTAGAATATAGACATCTTTCCATGGGGCAGCTAAGTGGCAAAGGTGGATAGAGCCCTGGGCCTGGAGTCAGGAAAACTCCTCTTCCTGAGTTTAAATCTGGCCTCAGATACTTCCTGGCTGTGTGACCCTGGGCAAGTCATTTAACCCTGCTTGCCTCAGTTCCTCACCTATAAAATGAGCTGGAGAAGGAGATGCAAATCCCTCTAATATCTTTGCCAAGAAAGATATTAGATATTAGAAAAGATATTAGAAAGATAATTTTGAAAGACCAAATTCAATCCAATAGTGTCAGGAAGAGTCAGACACAAGTGCAATGATAGAATGACATATAGATAGAATATTGTTATGGTATAAATTGCTCTTCAGGTTCTGCTTTCTCTTTCTCTTTTCTCTATAAATTAGTTCATATGAGTCTTCCCAGGTTTCTCTCATCAACCATTCCTTTCATCATTTCTTAGGGCATAGTAATATTTCGTCGTTTTCAGATGATGTTATTTGCTCCATCATTCCCTGATTGATGACACTTCTCCTCTTCCTTGGTTTCCAGGTCTTTACTCTAACAAAAAGAGCAGCTATAATGGTTTTTGTCTGAGTCCTTGTCCTCTTTCTTTGAACTCTGTGGGGTACAAGTCTAATGGTGCTATGGATGGTATGCACAATTGAGTAAGTTTCAGTCAGCTTTATATTGCTTGCTAGAATGACTATCGACTCACAGCTCTACCAGCAGAGCATCATTATGTTTGGTTTCCTATTGCTCCTCTACCAATGGTTATTTTCCCTTTTTTTTTTTTGCCATCCTTGCCAATCTGATGAGTGTAAAGCAGGATCTCAATTTTTTTTAAATTTGCATTTCTCTATTAACAATTTAGAGCTTTTTCCATATGTCTGTTAGTAGCTTGGATTTCCTTGGAGAACCACCTTTCATATCCTTTGACCACTTATCTCCTGGAAATGGTTCTTGTTCATATGTTTTAATTAGTTCCTTGCCTTTCTTGGATATTGAACCTTCAGCATTGAAACTTGCTGTAAAGATTTTCCCCAGTTAATTATTTCTCTTCTCATTAACTGTATTAGTTTTATTTTGAAAAATTTCTGAGAAATAATTTCTAGAACATAAATCATGCATTTTATCTTCTTGGATCCTCTCTAGTCTTTGCTTACTGATGAACTCTTCTCCCTCCAGGTATTTCCTTCTTAGCTCCTCTAATTTCTTTATGATGTCATTTTAACTCTTGTATTCATGTGGAGCCCATCTTGGCATATGATGTGAGATGCTGGTCTAAATCAAATTTCTGCCAAAAGGCTTTCCATAAATAAGGAGTCCTTACCCCAGTAGTTAGGGTTATGTTGCATACTTTGTGGGTATTTTTCTAGCCTCTGTTTAATTCTACATGTTGTATACCTAATCTGTTCCACTGATCAATTTTTCTATTTTTTTTTTTTTTTTTTTAGCAAATACCAAATGACCTTGATAATGATTGCTTTGCATGAGAGTTTCAGATCTGGCACTACTTGGCCCCTTTCCTTCTCACTTTTCGAAATAATTTCTCTTGAGGGTTTTGACTTTCTGTTCTTAAAGATGGATTTCGTTGTTATTGCTTCTGGTTCTACAAAATAATCCTTTTCTGTTTCAATTGTTATGGCACTGAATAAGTAAATTAGGCAATATTGTCATTTTGTCATCCTGCTGCAGCCTACCCACAAACAACAATTTCTCATATCACGGAGTTCTATCTTTATTTCTGTAAAATAACCCCATCAATTTCAAATTCCTGAAATTGTCATCATTTGACTGTAGAGGAGCTGAACCTAATCTTTCTGCTAACTTTAGAAAAAAAAAGCCAGCTATATTAAGCCAATTATCAGTGAAAACAAGATTGAAGGAAGATACTGTGTTCTTCACAGAGAAGAGATAAAAGGGCTGGGAGTTTGAAGAGCAAGGATCTAGATGTGACTCTCCCACACGTGGCTGGTTTGTCTTGGGTGAGTCAAGTAAACACCTTCTATGACTCAATTTTCTTTATCTGTAAAATAATGGAGTTAAGACTAAAAACCTCCATGATCTCTTCCAGTTCTAGCAATGAATGGTCATCAGGGAACACTTTTTCATAATTATTTTGTCCTAGATCTTATCAAAGGATCCAGCACAGAAAAGAACCTTATAAATTTTCTGATTCCTTTTACAAAGGAATTCACTATACAGAGTGATGCCAGGTACTAAGGCTAGTAAAAAAGAGGCACAAGAAGCGGTCCTCAAAAGGATACGCTTTTACTTTTATTGCACTATCCACTTGTATATAATTATGTTAACAATTATATGCACAGTGGAACAAAAGATAACCTAGGAGAAAGCACAGAAAAACTGGGTTGCTTTGAAAACAACTTTTAGGATTTATTACATGGGTTTTCATGAAATGGAAACTTATTGTTTTATATTGAACCCTGTCATGTTCTGCTGTGTACATGGAAAGGGTTTTTGTTTTGTTTTGTATTTTAAGTTTAAATGAATAAATTTTTAAAAAATTATACACTGTTATCAGTGTACTTAAAGCAGGACTGGTCTTTGATTTTTCTTTTCAATTTTAGTTTCTGCTGTGTTTAAGTGATAATTTAATTAAATTCAACAGTCATTTATTAAGCACCTAAGGTACTTTGTTAGGCAGATATGAAGATAAAATCCCAAATCACCCCGGCCTTCAAGGAGTTAACATTCTTCTGGAGGATTACAACCAGTAAACAGTTAAGTAAAAAAATTGAACCTTGAAGGAAGTCGGAAGATTCTTAGAGGTGGAAGAAAGACTGAGTGCATTCCAGGCACCAGGCCAAGGCATAGAGTTGGGGATGAGGAAGTAGGCCAGTTTGGCCAGAAGGGAAGAGGACATAAAAGTTATGTCTATCTGTGACCTCATTTGGGGTTTTCTTGGCAAAGATCCTGGAGTGGTTTGCCATTTCCTTCTCCAGTTCAATTTACAGGTGAGGAAACTGAGGCACCAGGGTTAAGTGATGTCCCCAGGGTCTCACAGCTAGGAAGTGTCTGAAGCCAGATTTGAACTCAGAAAGATGAGTCTTCAAGTACATGAAAGAGAGTGATAGACTGAAGGCAGACTGAGGCGTTCTAAGATTCCTGGGTGAAAGTGCAGCCAAAATTGACCTGTTTTTGTCTCTGCCAGGTGTCATATGATTTTTTTCCAGATTTCCTAAAAAAATAATTCTCTAGTCCCCTTCCATATTTCTTTCTGGGATCTCAAATTTGGGGCTTAATGATTATTATACTAAGTTTCATTAAGTGGTTTTATTTTATGTTATTTTTTTTTAGTTCTTTGGAACTCAAAAGGCAAATTATAGAATTCAATTCAATTATACAGATATTTATTAAATGCTTGATATCTGCGAGTTCCTGCCCATAAGCTGATACTCAAAGGAGAGTAAGTAAGGACAAGTCACTTAAGGTCTCTGGGTATCAGTTTCTTCATAAGGATATTAGACTAAACAGTCTCTAGGTCTCTTTCAGTTCTAACAATTGTGATCATCAGTGAACATTGGGGTGGGGGGCGGATAGATATAAATGCCTCGTCTGGAGTCAGGAAGACTCATCTTTCTGAATTCAAATCCAGCCTCAGACACTTCCTAGCTGTGTGACCCTGGGCAAGTCACTTAACCCTGTTTGCTTCAGTTTCTTCATCTGTCAAATGAAATGGCAAACCATTCCAGTGTCTTTGCCAAGAAAACTCCAAATATGGTCACAAAGAGGCAGACATAGCTGAACAACAACACTCGTTTTTTGAAAAAAATACATATTCAATTATATACCAGAACATCTATAAACTAAGAGTAAATGCATTAGAAAGATTAAAGAGAGTGACAAGAGATCAGAATAGACAGGAGGAAGTCAAAGGAGTCTTCATGGAAAAGGAAGCACCTGAATTAGCCTCTGAAGGAAGAAAAAGGATTTTGCCAGATAAAAATAGATGAAGAAGTCTCTTCTAGGGAAGGGGAACTGTGTGTGCAAATACAAGGTGGTTACAAAAGTATGAGATGGAGACCAATAAACACGCAAGAGGGTCACAGGAAGAGGTGGAAGGGGCTTTACTGGAAAACCAAAGTCCTCCAGAAAAGGAAACTGAGATTCAGAGACATAAGTGACTTGCCCCAGGTCTCACAGGTAACAAGTGGCAGATCCAGTATTTAAACCCTTTGGGTGCCCTGATGCCAAACCCAGCACTCTCTTTACTCCTAATTGAATGGAACAGAGTGGAAATTTTCTTTGAAGTCAACCCAGTATAATCCTTGTCTATGGGAGGTAGAAACATTTGGCGTGCTGATGTAACACAGCAGAGTGGTTCTTAGTACTAAGGTTAAGGGTCGCTACTAAGCTTTATTACAAAACCTTAATTACTTTCTTACTTTGGAAAGACCCTGGGGAACAGCGTTAAACTACGTTTCAATTGTTTTTTATTGAAATTAAGTATTGGCTTAGAGAGCTAGAGTGGCCACTATCAAACAAAGACATACAGCATGAAAGCGACTATAAACTGAACAGATGAGAGAAGACATACAACATTAGATGCACGGCTTGGGCAGTTATCTGTGCCGTCCAAATGTCAACTGACCCTATCGGAATTTATAATAAAAAGGAAGAACAGGAATTTGGAGTGAGATTAGATAATATATAAGATTTAACCTTGAATATTTAAACAAGTTCTCAAAGAACAACAGAAAAAGCACTGACATTAGCTAGAATGTCTTCCAGTAGTTAAATCAATATAAATTGCTATAACAAAGAGACCAAAAAAAACCCCCCAAAACTCCATGGAGGCTAGCAAATATTTGAATTGCTTGTCAAGTGGAGAGAGGGGTCTGGTAAATACAAAACAATACAAACAGATCTTTAAAATCTTACAAAGAAGGCGATGGATGATTATGAGCAGTATCATTTCATCCAACCATGGAAAGTCATTTCACTTCTATGGAATCTTCCTCTGATTGGTGAGTTATGATTTTCCATTTGAGGAAGCACTTAGGCTTACCATCATACTCTCTTTTAACTGAGAACAGTCAATGTCTCCCCAAATCACCGTTGGTTACCTTCTCACTCTTTCTCTTCTCCCTGTCTTTCCATCTCCCTTTGATGTATTATCTCCCTCATTAGACTATAAGCTTTTTGACAACAGCAGGGTCTTTCTTTTTACTTGTATTTTCAAGCATTTAGCACAGTGCCTGGTAAATAGGGAGGATCGATTCTATCTATCTATCTATCTATCTATCTATCTATCTATGGTGAAAACAGAAAGTAGACTACAAAGAGAAAAAAAATGGAAAAGATTGTTTTCTCCACCAAGGATAGTGGAACCACCACACTGGGACCCTGACATCACAGTCCCTGAAGGACTCACAGAGGAAGTACAAATGGGACCAAAGAGAAAACAGTCAGAAGAGCAGCTGGAAGGGATCAAGTATATACAGAGATCTATGCTGTTGACAATATGATTGGGAGGGCACTGAGGGACTGATTTACAAAATATACCAAAGAATGCAGAAAATTTTGGATCCTACTGAATGCAAAAAAGAAAAGAAAAACATGAGAAAACATGAACAACTACAAAATGATATTGGAGAAGGAAATGGCAAAGCACTCCAGTATCTCTGCCAAGAAAACCCCAAATTCATGCAAAGAGTTAGATATGACCGATCAACAGCAAACACATTTATATACTGATTGTCCTATCTGGATAATCTCTATCTAGATAATCCATATAATCTATCTACCAATACATGAATTGAGGGCATCTTCAATGAGGCTGTTTGTAGTGGACAAGCAAGGTTTTTGCAAACAGGATTCAACACTGGATCACAATTGAATCAAAGATGAATAGACTAAGATTATATTATGCTTGTTTGTTGATTATGAAAAAAAATTCAACTCAGTAGCACAGAACACTACCTTACTAGCTCTTTGACAACACGGCATTTTCCATTTGCATATAGAAATCATTTAATATTCTTTTCAAGATTTAACAACAGAAATAACCCTGTTTAAGGACCCTATGATAGTAAACATCAGGTGAGGCATTAAAAGCAGAGATATATGCTCAATGAAAAGCATTTACCACTGTGATGGAGATGATCCTACACTGAATTCATGTGGAGGAGAGATTCTGTCTCAGTTGAGGAATCCTTCAGATGCTTTTTAAAAAAAATTATATTGTGTTAACTCCACTAAGCCCCTAATACACCAGAATCTCATGGAAGAAATGTGCAACCACTCAAAGGAGTTTGGTCTCTCCAACACCATGGGGAAAGACCAAATGGATTGCCCATATTTCAACATGCATCTGAATGGACACCCCATAGAGCTTGTCTAATGGCATGTGTATCTGGGGCAGCCAATACAGGTGGCCAATGTGGGCCCAGGGTTGAAAAAGAGAACTTTCAGGAGATTTGCAAAGCACTTAAACTCTCAACTTTTCAATACAAATATCTCCCTGGTGTTGTCATATGTCATCAAAACCTGTAATACCATGTCTTCTAAGTATCACATAGAGGATAATAGAAAGGTTCCTGGCAGGTGTGAGCAGGCTGTCACTTATAACCAATGAATAATTCTGAAGAACAGGAATAAAGGATTTCATTAAAGAATTATATGACAGAAAGAGCAGATGGATTTAAGAGCAAGGCACAATAGATAGGTGGGTTACCAGAGTTCTCTACTGACACCTTTCAGATCCAGAGAAAAGCAATGAGTTAAGTTCTGGTTCAAGAGTATTTTTCATTGTTTAAAAAAAAATCCAAATTTCCCCCAACTTCTTCCTATTAAGTTAGAAGTGATCTTAGCCTACAAAGATAACTACCACAGAAATTAGGAACAATGAATTAAACATGAACGAGAGCAAATCTTAATGACATCAATTTATTCTGCCATTTTGATACAAAACATCATAATGTAATACTCAGTTATGCCATCATCCTGTACCCCTTTCTGTTCCACTTTTGAAACTAGGTAATTAAATCTGCCTAAATATCTGCTAAGATCTAAGTATTTACCACCTCCTGTGAATCACCCCCTCCCCAAGTAATAATACCTCTAAGTACCAAACTGAAGAAATCTTTCCAGTTCCCAACAAAAATGAATGTTTCTTGTTTCACCTTTCCATGTGATATTCAATACAATATCACTTTTCCCCTCCTGGGCTCATTTCTATGTGCTAATTACAGTAATCACGCAATAAAACACTGGCAATTCAACTCTACTACCTTCCCTAGTAATTTCACACAAAGAAAAGGAGTTATAGTAAAAGAAACTGCTCTCTGGAAGGATCCACTTGTTTTAAAAGATCTTACTTTCTTGAGAAGTTATTAACAAAGGATTTTTAAAAGGCTGCTTAATTCTAATGTATGATTTTACAGTCACAGATGGTCTAATTAGGGTATTATACATGTATGATTTTTTTTAACAGGGAGATGAAAGCCCACTAAATCATGTATAACGTTTGAACAAATTCTCTTTCTCTTCAAATACTGTGGTTGTTAATCTTTAATCACTAAAATGAAGGTGGGGGGGAAGCATTGCTTCTCTTCTCTCACAGTTTTGACAATAAGTTTTCCCTATTAGGTCGATCCTAGGAGGAAAAGAAACAATTCTCATTCATGAAAAACTTAACATGAAAACTAAAACCACAAGTTTGCCGCACCCAACTCTCCGGATTGCTGAAGATTAAGATTGCACGAGGAAGGCTATGAATGCCTGCAGTCACATTTCAGCTTCATAACCTCTAAGATACGGGTCCGGTCACGGAATGCTTATTTGGTGAGAAATCCTACAGCCAGTTCAGAGGATCATAGATTTAAAGATAGAGGCCACCTAGTGATGAAGAAACTGAAACTTGGAGAAATGTTGTGTGACCAGCTTACGGTCACACACTACTGTCAGAAGCAGAATTTGAACCCAGGTATTCCTTATTCTAAGTCTGGAACTTCAATCACTATACCATGCAATACCTTCTTTTCGAGGTTCCCTTTCTCCTTGCCCCCCTCCGACTTCACCCCAAGGTTTCAGGTGTCCAGGCAAGTGAAAGACAGGAATGCAATAGATTGCAATGAAATTAGAGGTGAAAAGCCACCCAGCGGGATAGCCACTAGCAGCCAGTGGAACTACTTCCTCCCTTCGGTTTCTGATTGCTGAATTATCTATCTCAACTGAGGTCTGGGAGAAGCAGTGAATACTTAAAGAACCACTTCCTAATCCCCGACCCTCCCTTCTCTCTCAAACAACAAACAAAGGAAACCCTTAGTCTATAATTCACCTGCATGAATATCTGAGAAGTGATAGAAAGGTCTAGGAAATCTCCCACCTCACCCCAACCTCAGTGGGTTTACAGTTCGTTCTAGGAAGAAAGGATGAGGTTCCCGCAGGGGTGAGTTTCTTGGAAAGAACTGATTCAGTGTGTGTTGGGGGGGGGGGGAGGGTAGGAAGGCGTTCATCAGGTGTTCTCCAGGATGAAGCAGCCGCACTTTCCCGCCCCCTCCTCCCCGCCCTCCCCCTGGGCGGGTGTAGCTGGGGGCAAGTTTTAGACCGCGGAATAGCAAATGCACGTGTTCAGACCACGAGGGAAAAGCAAGCTGAGAAAAGTGGTCATTCATGCTTCAGTGAGTGGCGGGTTTCAGGAGCCTCAGGTGGGAGGCGTGGCTGCCAAAAACATTTGGTTTTGACAGCAAGTTAGCCAATTAATTGGTGTCCGCAGCTAACCCTGATTAATCTCTCGGTTATACCCTCACTCCCACCTCCCCGCGGGATCCCGTCCGAAATCCCAAGGCGCAGACCCCGGCCTCAGCAAACGCACGCCGGAGCCCTCCAGGTGGACTAGCCCTCCCTTCCTTGCGTCGCCCTGCTCGCCTTTCTCCTCTTTTCCAAATGCGGGGAGCTTCGTGCGGTTCGGGGGTGGCTGGGGGCTGCACCAGGCAGAGAAGTTGCTCCACTTGGAAGCGTCGCTCGTTCTCTAGCCGCACGCAGCTCCCCAAGCTCGGACAGGGCTTCGGACCGCAGCTGGCACGGCCGGCCCCGGGGGCTAAGGACGCTCACCCGGCCCAGCCTCCAGCCCCACCAGCCTGCGCTCTCCGCGGTACCACTTCCCACCGCGCCTCCCGTTGGCAGCACAGGGCCCGGGGCCTCGGGCCCGCGGAGCCCTCAGGTGCTGGCAGCGCAGAGCAGAGCCGGCCAGGGGGGAGGACAGAGCGAGGCGGCGTGTGGCAGCGCAGAGCAGAGCAGGGCGCCGTACCAAAGTTTTCTGCCGCGCCAAAAGCCAAAGTCCGGAAGGCTAGACCCTGGAAGTCGAACTGGGGTCCAGTGCGGGCTCGCTCCCCGCTGCCGCCCCAGGACCTCCGCTCGCCCTCAGAGCTGATCTCCTGGCTGCGGAGACGGAGATCCTCGTCCTTCTGCCCCCTGCGACCCCAGAAGAAGGGAGAGGAAAAGGGAGCGGGCGTTTCTCCCTCCCTCCCCTCCCGCCCACTCCAGCGCCACCCCCAGGACCTGACTTACGAGCCCCGGGGTCCCTGAGGCTGCAGAGCTAGGCGGCAGGCGGGGCTCCGCTTCTCCCGCAGGCTCCTCCGCTGCGACAGCGACAGCGGCCGCCGCTGCGCCGGCTCTCTCCCGGCCTCCCTCCGTCAGTCCTCTGTGCGGACTGCCAGGGAGCTGCTTCGGCGTCTCCGCCTGGGGTGGGCGGGAGGTGGCGGGGGAGCTCAGCGGACCCCATGACGTGTCGGAAAAAAGGAGGGGCGCCGGCGTCTCCTCCTCTTCGTCTTCTCCCGGCCGCTGACTCTGCCAGGGTGCACTGATGGGGGCACCCTAAGAGGGAGACACCCCGCCCCGCCCCCAACTCCGGACTGGACCCTGCGCCCTGGCCCCGGCTTCTGGATGGTCCCCACCCACCCACCCACTCACTCTCACCTGAGCGGGACTGCACCTCCTCCTCCTCCTCACTTCAGGAGAAAGTTTGAAAAACCATCTTTGGGCAGCTCTTAACTCCTTCCCCGACCTCTTCCCGTCCTTTGTTCCACACCTCGGCTCTGTTTGTCTCCCACTGACCTTTAGAGTCGATAGGAGGAGCTTTTTTTTTTTTACTCTTATCAAAGAGACTTTAGGGAAGAACCAAGTCGTGCCTTCAGGCTCCCAGCGGTGCGGTGCAGTGCCGGGGTTGGGTGCCAGAGTGAGCTGTGCCTTAGGTCCTTCTGACACCCAGAGCCCCGTGGATCTGCAGCGGCCGAGGCGGGGTTTTTGCCACATGCTGCCAGAGGCTCCCCGGCTTATTTAACGGACAGCCGCGGGCAGTGTGGAAATAGTCCGAGTAGCCACTGCAGCACCGACCTGGGACCTGCTAGTGTTGGGGCTGGCGATGGGGCCCTTCGGATTCTGGTTTCTATGACCTACTTGGAGGAAAGAGGAGAAGGGTCAGGGCCTGGGAGATAGGGAGGAAGAGCAGAGCTGAAGGAGAGAGAAAGAAGGAAGTGGTCTCTGAGTGAGTCTGCCTTGTCAGTTAGAACGAAAACCCTTAGCTTTGGGGGAAGTGAATCAAGATAACAAGCCTAGGACAGCATCTATTACTAAACAATTGTGCATTCAGCTTTTACTAACTCTCTTCCTTAACCCACCCAAATGGGATTAGAATAACTAACATTTCAATATTTATGCAGGCAACTAACCTGAGGGCCGAGAAGTCTGGAAGTTTAACTGGGTGGGCTCTAAGGAATTTAAACACATTAAAGAAAATCTCTGGAGAATTTTAAGATCTTCTGGGCCAGTGCTGGTTCTCTGCATTAGTGATGAGGTGTAGGCTCTGGGACTCCCCTCCCACCCCCCTTTTGAGCTCTCCTTGAATCTTTGAGGTACTTACTCTGAGAAACCTCTTGAAGTCTGATTGAATCTAAAGGAGGCATTTGCAGAGGCCATAAGTATTTCATTGTGGCTGGGCCCAAACCTCTTACTAGCTTAGCCCTCCATTGTCCATCTGCTTTCCACCCTTGAGCCTATTAAAATATCAATCTACTCTTGCATTGACCTCATTAACTCCACCTGAAGACCCTCCCCAAACTCATTAGTGGAGTCTGAACATTGACCTCATACTGGAGTCTGAACTCATTGGCTCCTCCTGAAGACCCTCCCCAGGCTCCTCCTCTGAACCACCCCTAGATTCCTCTGTATATAAGACCCCATCTTCCCTCCATCTGTGTGAGAGCGCCATAGAATTTTCTAGCACAGACTTGCTCTGTGTCCAATACAAGTGAACTTTAAATAAACTTTACTTTTTTCCTTGGCTGAGAAGACTTGAGTGGAATTCTTTCTGCAGGACCCGGCATGTTGGTATTTTGGGGTCTCAGGCAGTCCTAACCCTCTTTGGGCTCCTCTTCACTAGGATTGTAGGAGATTGCTTTGTGGTATATGCCAGCACTTAGCAAGGGTTATTCACCCCTAAAACCGAATTTGCCCATAACGTAATAACAATATTTGGAGTTTCTCTCTCTTCTGCAGGGCGATAGATGAGGTGGGATGGCACCTAGAGTGCAGCCTAATAAAGGGAGATGGTTCAGCAGGGAGACTAGTTAGGCAGGGACTCTGTAAATAGTTCCTTAAATAGCATTATCTAGACCAGCACTTAGCTCACTTGAGGAGACCCAGGCAGCTCCTCTTTGGGAGAGGAAGGGACCATTTCCAGCTCTCCTTTGCCAGACCCTAGCTTGTGTCCTTGAAATAGATGAGAAGTAGGAGATTCAACATGCTGGTTCCCATGTTCCTTCAGCTCTACTTTATTTACCCAGGCCCAGTAGCATTCAAGAAGACTTGCCCATTCTGGCCTCCACCTCATTTACAAAATGGGCCTCTTCCTCAGACTCACCATGGGGTGGGGAGGAGGGCAGTGGGTGAGAACATGGTCAGGCACTTGGCTTAGTTCTGTCCCAAAGCCCACCAGGGCCCTTGATGTTCCCTATACATTCTTTTTCTCCAGCATTCTGAAGCCTTTTGACAAGTTTGCCACCACTTACATATGGTTTTCTTTTATGTATTCCAGGTAGAAAAGAAAACTGTGTTATGTTCTTGATCAATATCTGCTGATTGCTGCAGCCAAAGGGAAAGAAATCCCAGAAGCAGTTTATTTGTGTGCCTTAAGTACGCCTCCCAGCCAATGTGAATTAGAGACGCTGTATATAGCGACTTCTAGCTACTTTTACTGATTCGGTGCCAGCCAAATACTTCCTTCTTTTTTCCATGTGTTCTGGCAAACCACACTAGTGTTTGGATTTATCCTCCAGCTAGTGGTCATCTTCTCTAAAAAGTGCTGTAATAGATCTAGGGGACGACTTCCATAATATAGCCAGGTACCACCCAAGGGACCCAGAAACTCCTTCATTCTCAAACTCACAAGGTTTCCTCCAAGGCTGGAAATAGCTATCTCAGGATTGCCATTTGGCCACCTATGCTCAGGAAAGAATTATAAAGTAGAGAAAGGTAAATAGGACTTTGAGATCCAGTCTTCAGTCCCCTTTGACCAGTGCATGTGCTGGCTGCCATGTACAAGCAGCTCAACTTTTCTGCCCAGGATTTATGGCAGCCAAGTTTACAGCGTGGTTCACAGTTCAAGCAGCTGAGGCCTGGGCCACTGTGCTAGGTGGCCAGTTGCTTCAGAAACAACATGACTGTACCACAGGACTGTTCCACCCCTCATAGGAAATCCCAGAGAGAGGGATGCCACATGTTTCAGAGACAGGAAGAAAAAAAGGGGGAGCAGGAGGCCCTAAAGGAAGGGAAACAGTCATCAAGGGACTATTGTGGGTTTTCTCTATTAATCCAAAAAAGTTTTTCATCACTGAGCCAATAAATTTTTATTATTAGTGTTATGTGTTGTTGTGCAGTCATATCTGACTTTGTGACCCCATTTGGGGTTTTCTTTTTTTGGGGGGGGAAGGGAGAAGGCAGGGAAATTGGGATTAAGTGACTTGCCCAAGGTCACACAGCTAGTAAGTGTTAAGTGTCTGAGATCAGATTTGAACTCAGGTCCTCCTGACTCCAGGGCCAGTGCTCTGTTCACTGCCTCACCTAGCTGCTCCCCATTTGTGGTTTTCTTGGGAAAGATACTGGAGTGGTTTGCTACTTCCTTCTCCAGCTCATTTTACAGATGAGAAAATTGAGGCAAACAGAATTAAGTAACTTGCCCAGAGTCACACGGCTAGTAAGTAGCTGATGCAAGATTTGAACTCAAGAAGATAAGTCTTCCTGACTCCAGGCCAGGCACTCTATCCATTGTGCCACCTAGGTGCCATAACAAATATCATCGTGGAAAGGACCAGGGTAAAGATGTCCCCAGAGGGAGCCCAGCTCCGTGGGGTATACTCTAGCCAGAACTGATTGGGGTGGGGCTCACTACATACATCTATCATGTATGCATCATGTCACTTTTCTGTAGCTCCTGCCTTGTTGGGCTAGGGGTCACTGAACATGCTGGACGTAGACCTGATATGAAGTCAGTACATGGGCTTGCTTCTCAGGGTAGAAACTTCTGGGAGTCTGACCAGTGACTTGCTCTGCAACGAGTGAAATAGACCGGCTGATGCAGCCCTGATAGGCACTTTTTGAAGCCTCTAGTAAGACTACTGTCCTTTCCATAGACATTTTAAAATGTCAGTGGAGTTGACAACATATGTCATGGTGCAGGTAGCTGAGGCCTGGGGCAATGCACTGGATGGACTGCTTCCTTCAGAAATAGCAGGAGCAGACAGCAAGATTGCTGGTTCTCCCCTGCTTTTGTACATTCTACTTCAAGCACTTCCAGTCTTGTGACTATTTTTTTTCCAGCAGCTTGTAATTTGAGACCATGCACTGATAAGCTAGCCCCAAAGGCTATTACAATCCTCGGTAAGTGCCAGCCCTTGCTGTCTGTCAGTCAACAGCATTCATTCATTCATTCATTCATTCATAAATTCATTCATTGATTCAGGAAGGCAGGGTAATTGGGGTTAAGTGACTTTTTGTGTCCTTGTGTGAATCACTGTGAATGTGAGTAATCTGAGGATGGATTTGAACTCTGATCCTCCTGACTTCAGGGCCGGTGCTCTATTCACTGCGCCACCTAGCCGCCCCCTAATGTAATTCTTAATAGCTTAGTGAATTTGTGTTTCTTTTGAAGAAAGCTGTTCCTCATCTCCCCCTAAATGCCAGTGTCCTCCCTCCCTCCCTAATAACCCTGTATTTATTTTAAATTTGTTTATCCTGAATATACTTATATGTCTACTTGTCTTCCTCCAACAGAAAGCAAACTCCTTAAGTTGTTTCATTATTAGGACCTAGCAGAATACCTGGGCACAGAACAGATGCTTAATAAATGTCTGTTGATTGATTGATGGATGAAGCTATAGATGGCATGCTCATCAGAGTCATCAGAAATTCAATTTTATTTTCAGTTACAGATTCTCTTCCTCCCCCATCTCCTTCCCTACCCATTGAGAAGGCAAGAAATACAAAACCCTCATAAGTATGAAGTTATGCAAAACAAATTTCCATATTAGCCATAATCTGAAGGGGAAAAAAAACAAGAAAAAGAAAGAGGGAGAGAAAAAAATATGCTTCAATCTATACTTTGAGCTCATCAATTTTCTCTTTGGAGGTAGATAACATTTGATCATGAACCCTTTGTAATTATGGTGAATCTTTGTGTGGATCAGAGTTAGTAAGTCTTTCACAGTTCATCAGTGTTACAATATTGCTGTTATTGTGTAAATTGTCCTCCTACTTTAGCTTATTTCACTCTGTATCAGTTCATGTAAGTCTTCCCAGGTCTCCCTGAAACCATTTCCTTCTTCTTATAACACAATAATATTCCACCACATTCATATGCCGTAACTTATTCAACCACTCCCCAATTGATGGACATCCCCTCAGTTTCCCATTCTTTGCCACCACAAAAGAACCAATGTAAATGTTTTTGTACGTTTGTGTCTTTTATCTCTTTGTGATACAGACCTAGCAGTGGCATTACTGGGTGAAAGGTTATGCACAGTTTAATAGCTTTTGGGGCATAACTGCAAATTTCTTTCTAAAATGGTCAAACTAGTTCACAACTCCACCAACAGTGCATCAAGGCGCCTGTTTTCTCACATCCCCTTTATCATTTGTCATTTTCTTTTTCCGTCATCTTAGCCAATCTGATGGGTCTGAGGTGCTATTGGGGATGACATGAAAATGAAAGGGTTAGATAATTTGGAGAACAGAATCATAATTCAAAACTAATATTGGATCTATAATCAAACTGTGTACATTTGTGTGTACACTTACAATACTTCGTAAACTTTAAAATGTTATATAAATGTTAGCTATGATTTCATAGGATAAAATTCAACAGAGGTTAAGACAACAGGCTTAGAGGGGGTGTCTTCAGTGTGGTGGAAAGATCGATCTCCTGAAGAATGTGGCTAATAATAATGATAGTGTTCGTGTAGTACTTTAAGATTTGCAAAGCTCTTTACAAATAGAAATGCACTTGATCCTCACAACAGCCTTGTGAGAAAGGCTCTTTTGTTGGGGCTCTTGTTGGTAATGGGTTGAACCGTCCTCGAAGGTTGCACCTGTTTGTGATAAGCAGGATTATCTCTCTGCCTTCGGGGTGATGCCCGAGATTGGCGAGGGGCAAGGCCAGGGGAGGGGCCCTAAGGGGCCCTGGAGAAAGGACTTAAATACAGGCTACCCGGAGGCAGAAGGAAGTCCAGCCACACCAAGCTTAGAGAATAAGAGGGAGTTCCAGCCATGCCAAGTCTAAGAGAAAGTAGCAAGCCCTGTGTCTTAAGTTTTCTGTGCAGCTGTTTCTCCTGGAGAAAGCGGAAGCAGGGAGCCAGGGACGCCTGAAGCCTGTTGAGGAAGGGTATAGGTGAAACCTATACAGCCTGACCCCCAAAAACTGTAACACTCTTTTATTATACCCATTTTACAGATTCAGAAACTGAGACTTAGAGAAGTTAAGGGACTTCCCCAGGGTCATACAACTAGTAGATGTATATACTATACCACCTAGTTGCCTCTATGAATTACACATGATGAGAAGGTAGGGCTAGATATGGATCAGTGTTATTGGAAGGAGCACTCACAGAGATGAGGTTATGGATCCCTTGAAATATTGAACTAAATGTAAATTCATTCACTTGGATTCAAACAATATCAGTTGCATGAGTATAGGATGGGAAAAGTCACAACTGGCAATGATTTATGGGAAAAAGACCTAGACTTTTAATTTCCCCATAAGTCATCAATGTGACACAGCAGCTAAAAAGTCAATGTTAGGTTGCACCAAAATTTTTTAATTTCAGAACCCTCTTAAGGCTCTTAAAATAACTGAAGACTACCCCCTCCCCTTGAGTTTTTTGTTAGTGTGGATTATATCCATTAACATTTATCATCATATTAGAAATAAAAACATCTTTGTATTATTACGAAAATAATTTTGATTTCATGGACCCCCTGAAAGGATCTCAAGGACCCCCCAGGCACCCTTGGACCACATTTTGAGAACTGATAAGCAAGAGTAACAGTATTATGGAGTCCAGAGCAAGGGAGGTGATAGTCTCATCTGACTCTGCCCTGGTTACACCACACCTACAATATTATATTCCATTCGGGTCCCCCATGTAAAGAAAGATATTATATACACGAACAAAGGAAGTACCCGCTCCTAAGCCATTCCTATATCCAACCAGTTGTCAAGCATTCTGTCTCAGTGATGGCTTTATTGTGCAATCCTATGGTTACCGTTCCTACTGATAAGCCTTCATTACCTCTCTCCTAGACTAAGAATTTATCCTCTAAATGGGCTTCCCTTCTTCATTCTCATTCTCTCATCCTACATGAACCTTGCCAGATTAATATTCCTACAGTATAGCACTAATTGGGTGGCTGGGCGGTACAGTGGATAGAGCACCTGGCCTGTAGAGTCAGGAAGACCCAAGTTCAAATCCCGATTCAGATACTTACTAGCTGTATGATGCTGTGTAAGCCATTTAACCCTGTTTGCCTCAGTTTCCTCATCTATAAAATGAACTCGAGAAAGAAATAGCAAGGCAGTCCAGTGTCTGTGTCAAGAAAACCCCAAATGCGGTGGCAAAGAGTTGAATGTGACTGAAATGACTGGACAATGTTAGCACTGAACAGGATATTCCACTGTTTCCCAGTTGCCACTGAAGAAAACCCAAACTCCTTACACTGGCATTTCCAATCATCCACAATCTTATCTTGCAGCTTTATTTACATGTTTCTTTTCTCCACATATTCTATGTCCCAGCCAGACTGAACCACTTACTCTCCTCTGAATATATCCCTTCTTTTATTGCTTCCTTGCTTTTTCACACATAGTTTCACATTCTTAAAATGCCACCCTCGACATTTCTACCTGTTGGCAAACTACCTATTTTTTAGGATCAAACTCAAATTCTGCGCCTTCCCTGAAGCCTTCCATCCTCTCCCTTCTTAAATATATATACATGTCACTAACGGCTAGAACTGTGCTTACAATTCATTCTTTAGAAATGTCATACTTTGTGACCATGTATCTGCATATTCAGGTTGTATATATGCACATACATATATCTATAACTATATCATCTATATCTATATCTGTGTCACCTGTATTTATTATCTATCTATCTAAGATATTCAATTGCTCAAGTATAGGATGGGAAATACCACAACTAAGCATTGGTTCATGAGTAAAAGACCTGGTTTTATATTTCACTGTGAGCCATGAATGTAACATGGCAGCTAATATATCCTGAATAGCCTTGAGAAACCATTGTTGGTCCCATAGGAGCTGGGGTAATATGGCACTCCATTCTCTTCCCAAGGAACTTTCCGCTCTGACCCCAGCTACAATAGTTGAACTGGGTTCAGTCTTGGGGGAGCTTGCCTCTAATAAAGGAGAATAGGGTCCTTTTCCTCACACTCATTGGCTCCTTTCCCACCCCAGTGCCCCAGGGATGGTTTTACTTATAGCTCAGTTTATTGCTCACATTTAGGGCCTGAGTAAAAGAAGGAGGAATAGAACAGCACTTAATATACAATATGAATCAGGTCTGGGACAAGTAATTTATTCCTACACAAAAAGAAAAGCTAAAAATAAAGATTCACAGTGTGCATTAACAAGAATAACTTAAATACAAGATTGAGTCATTTAACTTAAATCTACTGTTTTCATCTCTTGGGATGTTAATACTTAAATCTCTTTAGACCATAAAGCAATTTGCTGAGCTAATTATGCTAATAGGTGTTTTATATTTTACCTTGAATCTACACATCCAAACAATGCCCAGTACATATCTGCTGGTAAAATGGCCAAGTCTGGGCCAATCCCCTTGTTGAAGTTTGTCTTCTCTGATGCAAAAACTTCTTCTGCAGCTAGCCAGCTCCAAACTGATGGTTCCCAGAGTCTCCAGACCTTTCAAATGTCCATAGCTATGACCATCCTAAGAATGATGTTCCATCCCTTAAAAATACAAAGCAAAAAAAAAAAAACTAGTACAGATCTAAGTTATATCCACATCCCATGTAGGACAAGTGGAGGAGGGGCAGTTAGGTGGCACAGTGACTATTGCACTGGACTTGGAATGAGGAAGACTCATTTTCATGAATTCAAATCCAACCTCAGACACTTACTAGCTGTGTGACCTTGGGCAAGTTT
Organism: Pseudocheirus occidentalis; assembly: GCA_028646575.1. NCBI lineage: Eukaryota > Metazoa > Chordata > Mammalia > Diprotodontia > Pseudocheiridae > Pseudocheirus > Pseudocheirus occidentalis. The sequence goes on from CM053594.1 coordinate 356,518,958, forward strand.
TCTTCAATTTCCTCATCTGTCAAATGAACTAGAGGAGGAAATGACAAACCATTTCAGTATCTTTGCCGAGAAAACCCCAAATGGAGTCACCAAGAATCAAATACAACTGAAATGACTCAGCAGCAACATCTTCCCATTGTCCTCACAAGGAATCTAGATAGAGGATCTGATCCCTGTAACACAGGAGAGTTGAAGTGAGAGGTTGAGTTGGAAAATTTCTCTATTGGGATCTTAAATCTAAAATAAGCTATAATTAGATAGTTCTCCTCAGGACCACTCCAGATGATCATTATCATTAATTGCCATAAATTCAATATTATGCCTCTGAGACAGCCTGACTAGAGGATGGAGAGCTACACTTAGAATTAGGAAGACCTGCACTTGAATTTAACCTCTAATATATTTAGTGCATGACTTCAGGCAAGCAAATGTTCTCAGTTCCTAGGCAAGTCTCTACAACCATAAGATAAGGGGCAGTTGTTGCATTGGTAGAGGGATTTTCCTCGCCAGGAGTTCTCTAAACCAATGGAATCACTGGTCTGGACCAAAACAAAAGAAAAAATAAGCAGCTAGTTGTTGAAGCGGATAGAACAACAGACTTAATGTCGGGAAGATCTAAGTTCAAGTCTAACCTTAGGTACTTATTAACTGCATGATCCTACAGGACAAGTTATTCTATCTCTTTAGCTTCAATCTCGTCATCTGTAAAATGGGGATGATAACAATAGGATCTACCTTCCAGAATTTTTGTGAGGACACAATGAAATAATATCTGCACAGATCTCTGCAAACTTCAGAAGGTTATAGGAATGCTTCACTCTGCATCATTTTATACCAGTCTTCTTAGGTTTCTCTGAATCAGTTCTTTTTGTTATTTCTGCCTTTTTTTTTGGAGGGCAATTGGGGTTAAGTGACTTGCCCAAGGTCACACGGCTAGTAAGTGTGTGAAATGTCTGAGGCCGGGTTTGAACTCAGGCCCTCCTGACTCCCGGGCAGGTGCTCCATTCACTGCACCACCCAGCTGCCCCTTTTTGTTATTTCTTATATTTCAATAATATTCCATTACAGCCATAAATTAATGTTGTTGTGGTTTGTCCTTTCTTCATTTTCAAAGACAAATTGACATGAGGAAGGTGATGTCTTCACTTGTGAGAGAATTGGACTTAAGTGAGGCAGAGCCGGGCAAAGGCATCAGCCTCACTGTTTCCCCCAGAGTCATCGGAGTTCAGTGGCCAGAGACAGGTCAAGATGACTGCTGATGGCCTGGTCCATAAACTATAATTTGTGTTGACATCTCTTAACTGATGTGTACCCCTCTAGTTTCCAGTCCTTCCCTCAACGAAATGCTATGAATGTTCTGTACACATGGACCCCTTTCTCCTTTCTTTTATCTCTTCAGGGTATATGACCAGTAATGGTATCACTGGATGAGTTGACAACAAAGGGTTGACGCAGGATAGTGACCTCTTCTCAGGATGCCTGGGCCGAATCATAGCTCCTCCAACAGGGAGCTATGTTTTACTTTAGTTTGTCTAACAATTGTCACTTTCCCTTTTTGTCATCTTCGCCAATTAGATGGGCGAGAGCTGGAAACGTAGCTATTTTACTTCGTATTTCTCAAAATGTTGGCTTCGGAGGAAGGACAGAGAGCCAAATTATAAGATAACTATGATATTGAGGTTTTATTTATTGTAATTTTATTTTCCACATGATTTAAATTGTGCGTTTATGGAAGTCCATGAAATAGTGAGCCGCTGAATGGAAAGCTTTTGTTTATTCATGCTTTTACTTATTCAGCCAACACTTATTAAGCACAAACTGGTATATAAGTCTGTGCTAGGTTCTAACGGGGATACAGGATCCTCCAAACTGGGAGGAGGGCAGGACACACAACTGGTGGGGACTCTGGCCAATGGCACAAATGAGAGACTTTCCTTGCTCAAGGTGTGAGGAGAGGGGGGGGGGGGGTGTAATATACAGTTGTCCTTTAGGCAATGGGTTCCAGAAATAACTAGGATACATGCACTAGGGTTTACAGGACCCCTAGACATATGTTAACTTTAGGGTTGGCAGGTAGGTGCCCCTATATCTCCTTACAACAATGGAGAAAAAAATTGAAACAATTGAAAAAAAGGGCAACTAGGTGGCACAGTGAATAGAGCACAGGCCCTGAAGTCAGAAGGACCTGAGTTCAAATGCAGCCTCAGACACTTGACAGTTAACTAGCCGTGTGACCTTGGGCAAGTCACTTAACCCCAATTACGTTGTCTTTCCCTCTCAAAAACACAAAAAACAAAACTATGCTTAGATAGTTCTGCCTTCCTCCCCCCACACTCCCCACCCCAAAACAAACACACATTCATGCAGTCATCCTACTGGGACTTTTGAGAGTGAAGAGGCACTGGAAACTTCTTCCATTAGTTTATTTTTTTTCTCCCACTGAGGCTAGTGCAGAATAGAGACCCTGAAGGTAGAAGGAGGATTCTTGACGCCATGGCAAAGGCATTTTATAGATATATTTCACAAACATTTCAAAAACATCATTAAGCCAGTACCCTGCATGTGCTCTGGTTTCCCATTTGATACAACTGAAGGGAATGATTCTGAGCTTTCAGCAAGGACGTGGCCTCATCTGTTTTTAGCTCCAGTGTTGGCACCTGTGCTCCTACCTTGAGACACCTGGAAAAGTAATGTGAATGAACAAACATGAGCTTGCAAAGTACCCAAGGGGATTTATAGGAAAACAGTGCGTTCTGGACTCACATTTTAAATCTGGGACAAGGTAGTCTACTTCACAGAACCTCAAATTCACTTCCTTTATCAGAAGGAGGTAGGAAATAAACAGCTCCGAAGGACTTCGTGTGTGAGTGCACATGTTCAAATTCTAACTGTGATTAAGTTAAGACAGGACCTTGCCACAATCTTTGGCTCATTAACATAAACTCTGCCCCCCACCCTCTCCTTGAGACTAAGTTTTAATTTAACACAGAGGGAGACTTGGGTCAGGGATGGGAGAAAAAAGTATAGTTTGAAGGAAGATAGCTAGATAGTACTATGGTCAGTATGATAGTACTATGAGACCCAGAGCAACTTAAAGCATAGTACTTGGGTCTACTTGCTCAATGTATGCACTTACAAAGAAGCAAAATGTCGGCTGGAGTCCGTTGGAGCTCCCCACTGAAAATACCTCAAGTCAGGAGGTTTGTTTTTCTATCTGGAATTTCCCTGAGAGGAAAAGAGTTTCACATGAGTTGATTCCGGAACATTCAGGACTTGATCAAGATGAAACTCATCCAGGAAGTTTCCTGGGTCTCAAATTTTTTTTAAAAAATGAGTAAATTTGAAGAGGGTGCCCAAAGAGGGTTAGGGCTGCCTGAGACCCCAAAATACCAACATGCCGGGTCCTGCTGAAAGAATTCCACTCAAGTCTTCTCAGCCAAGGAAAAAGTAAAGTTTATTGAAAGTTCAAGTTCACCATGTGGGGTAGACTCTTAAAGAACCAGTCTATGCTAACCTATCCCATGGTGCTCTCACACCATGTGGAGGGAAGATGGGGTTCTATATACAGAAAGGTTGTGGGAGGAATCTAGGGGTGGTCCAGAGGAGGAGATTGGGGAGGGTCTTCAGGAGGAGTCAGATGAGGTCAGACTCCAGTAATGAGTGATTAAGGGTGGGAAGTTGCTGGA
>CM053594.1:356522743-356554597 GCA_028646575.1 Pseudocheirus occidentalis
CCAGAGCCTACACCTCATCAAATTCACTCCATATTTTTCATTGGAGTTAGTAGTTCTTGACTTAGTTTCTAAGGGTAGAAATTATACTGCCAAGTTAAAAGAAATTATCTATAGCCGTTCAGTGTTTGGAAGGCTCCAAACAAAAGTGTGGGAGAGAAGAGGTATTAGGTTGCTTACCAAACTAAAAACATTTTTCTTTTCTTTTCTTTTTTCTCTTCAGAGCAATTGAATTTTCTTTAGTCATAGATAATTTTGCTTCTTCCTGATTGTATCCTGGAACAAGCTCATCAATGTGGGATTGGCGTGGCTTCATTCAGTTATGCGATTGCTGAATTTATTGATATGATATATTTCTTAAAAGTCTGAATGCTATTGTCTGTGTGTTAATGTGAACTGTTATATGCTGATACTTGAGAAAGTTGTTGGTACTGTTTTCATTATTTGAATTCATGTCTTTTGTTACACTATTGTGTTGTTTAGGTCCACCATACTAATCTATTAGGTCATGGTTGCAATAACACTATACAGATATTGAACTTTGAACGTTGTGTATTAATATACACACACAAAGAGCAATCTTGACAAATGATAGGAGCTAAGGTAATTGAAGGGCACTGTTTTGCTTTTGCAGTTCAAAGGCATAGAGGTGCCCTAATATTAGCATTAGATCCAGACCTTAACAATGAAGATTTTTTAAGAATACTAGGCAGAAAGTGAAAGGATTCAAAGAAAGTACAATTAAGGCCACTGATGTTAAGGGACATGAGAGGACTCAGAAAGTTTTTCTAATTCTACCTGATAATTTGACCATGTAGCAATACCAGAGGAATTGACAGTAGGAAGTTATTCCTGGGAACTTCAGATTTGTCTACTTTCTGAGGATGAGAAATTGCTTGAAGAAGTAGGAGCCCTTTTAAACAAGGGTGGTATTCCTACAAAGAGAATGAATGTCACAGTTATATCCAAGAACTTCACTTAATTTACGAGTAAGGTAGAGGCCATACCTCCTGGGGTGCAAAGATACCATAGGCCCCAAATTGGCATTTTCTCTGGACATAAACCATGTCCGTCAGGAGAATTATATTGAGAGACAGGTTTGACAGGCAAAAGTTCACCTGGGACGCTCAAAATTCCCCGAGTCAGACAAAGTGATGAGTCTGACAGATGGCCTAAGGGAGATAGCTACAAAGGTAATAGATGTCGTAGAGGCAAGACCAGATGTTTCCTGACAAAAATGTATAAAAACTTTGGCTGAGATATTTGAGGGGGATGAATCAGAAGTCCCCTATGCTAATTTTGCCTCTAATATTGAGAAAAAAGAAGAAAGGGCTATTGAGTCCCTCTTCAGGATGGAGCAAATAAAATGTGTGTATGTAGAAGGCCATGTTTGAAATATCTTGGAGCATTAAGGTCTGAGGAAACTCAGATACCTAGCTCAGATGTAGCAGGGAGCAAGGTCCCGTCTGATAAACAGTTTGAAAGTTTTCCCTCAGATAATTATGTAAAACTGACAAAGGAAAAAGTTATCTTGACCTCAGAGATAAACGGGAGGCAGAAAGGAAATTATTACAAGCTAGCCCGTTCTGAAAAAGTTGTTCCTGGGAAAGTACATTGGAGCACAAGCATACTAAGCAGAAAACAAGAGATTCTTTAAACCTGTAAGTGAGTACTCTATATATATTCAAGAGAAATATCAATAAACTGGCATTGATCTCATCATGCTTGCCTAGCCCCACTCTTTTGTTCACCATCTGTCTTACAGCGTCAGTTGCTGGCAATTGTCACCCAAAATGGGGCACGTAGGAGGAAGGAGATGAGATTGCCTCTACCCCACAATCAAAGGAGTGCTCCAAAAAAGAAAAGGAAGGGAGGTAGGGAAGTTCAGATTTTTCCTTAACTAGGCTTAACTTGGGGATTTTCAAAAACTTTCTATCACCATGGGTCAAATGAATGGGATTACAGTTCAAAGATCAGGAACAAAATCTTCAAGTGTTAAATAAAGTAGTAAAAGAAAGGGGGTTTACTGTCATGCAGGAGTAGCTAGAGGAGTTTTTAGTATGTGTGGAATATTGTTGCCCCTGGTTTCCAAAAGGTGGTACAGTGGATCTGGTAAAATGGGAGACAGTAGGGAGACAAATGAGCAAGAAATTAAAAGAAGAGGGACCTCAGCAGTTCCCCATTTCTGCCTTTTTTCATATGGAATATATTAAAGATATGTTTAACATCAGAACTGAAAGTGCCAATGGTGGCTTGAACAATTAACTGTGATGCAGTGGTCTCTATACAGTCTGAAGATATAGAAATAGATAAAAGAAACAGATAAAATTACAAAGTAAGTCTTACCTGGCCTCCATTACCATCTGGAGGGCCAAGCAAATGTTTAATTTTTGCAGGAGATCTCTAACAATTCTCTGTGAGCTTTTGGATTTTTCTTGTTGTTTTCTGTATCTATCTGTTTTGTTTTTGTGCCCTTGTGTGAATGAGTGTGAGTGTGAGTAATCTGACACCCTATAAGATTTATAGTATACTTGGACTTTCCTTGGAATGCTGTTATCTCTTTTTCTCCCCCCTCCCGCTGAATACAAGTGGATGGCTGGAGAGGAGAAAGAGAGAGAAGAATATTCTATTGTTTAAGTTATATGATGGTAATGACAAGTCAAAGAGTGCAGAAGAAGTATCAGGATAGAATTAGAAAGAAATAAGGTATAAACCATTTGCACAAGCAGTGTGAACATGTTTTGAGAGTGAAAGGTTTAAAAATTTCTCTCTCTCCACTCCAACTCTGACCAAATTTTGAGTGTGGAAAAAGATAAAAAATTTAAAAAGAGAATTTTCCCCCACAGATCAAAGAAGAGGCAGGATAGCATTTAACCATTTCCTGCCTCACCTAAAAGGGAAAAGTTTTGTGTATCATTCCACCAAAATGTAATTGAATTCATTTGGGTTATTTTTGGAAATGTGAAAAGTGAAAAGTGTCACTCCTAATTTGATGCTAAAGATAAGTCAGAATTTATTATACTATTTGGCACTAAGGCAAATTGGGAAAATACATAGATCTGAAAAAGAGACACCTCAGAGGTGAAGCTTTGAGCTCTCCAGTACAGGGGACAGGGGAGAGGGGACAAGGAGCCACTGGATCCTTTTCCAGAGTCTCACTCACTTTGACTGGCAGGTTCAAAGCTCTCACTTTCAAAAAAGATTTTATGGAGTGAACATAGAAGTGAAATTTACCAAAGTAAAAGTTAGAACGGCTAGAAACATTCTACAAATTTTGTCAAAGCCTCTCATCCCAGATCAAATTAAGGAGAGATAGTACTGAAGAATAATAGGGAATTTGAGTTACCCTCTCCCATCTGACAAAAGGAGGGAGACATAGTAGCTATATTAAGGACCCCACTGGCAACAATCCTAGGCACTCTGAAGCCACACCTCTAGGCAAGCAGATGAACCTCTCTTTTCAAAACCCCTGAGTCCACTATCAGGCTCTGCAACTGTGGGGAAAGGAAAAAACTTATGCATTCAATAAGCCCAATTTTCTATTAATAATTTTTGTATGGGATAATTTGGAAATGTAATTAATGTCATTGTGTTATCATGGTATTTCTAAATTGTAGTAAAATTCTCTCATATTGTAAAAATTGAGTGATCATTGTGAGCCAGAAATGGTGTTAGAAAACACAATTTTTAATTTGAATTTTGTTGAAACTAAAAGATTAAGGAAAAAATTGTGCTAAAAAGTTATATCAGTTTTGCTAACACTGTCTTATCAGTTTTGCTAACCCTGTCTTATAATGTTTATATCTGCTATTTAGAAAACCAGGTATTTACATCTGTACCTGTAGTTAAAAAGAAGGTTATTGCTAAAACAATTTGGCTATCATTTATGCAACTTGTAAGATTGTTAACTAAGTTATTTGAGGTTACTGCTTTAATGCTAAAACCTAAAATTGCTAGTTGATTACTAGCAATGTGGAAAGGTGGAGACTGGATGAAAACTTTACTTGGATTGGTTCTGCCCGTTCAGAACATTCCTCCTATATCTATGAGACTTGGTAGGCAGGGACACTAACATCAGCCCCTTCCTGGGGTCCATGTCAATTCTCCTTATTTTGTAAAATCACCAAGGTCCCTAGAAACCATCTGTATAGGCAAGGTCATCAGCCTGGGAAAGGAACTTGTTTTAGTCACGTAGTTCCTAAAAAATGAACTTGGCTTGCTGGGAAGTTGCAAGTCTACGCACAGTAAGTGGAAGGAATTTCTAACAATTGGCTTTTACAGAAGGACAAGTTTAGATTTGAAAAAGAAAGGGGTTAAATGGAATCCCTTATGTATGAGAGATCTGGTAAATATTTTTCATCTAGAATAATAACATGTGCAGAAATCGATGCAAACTGCTTAAGACTCACCTTAAGATGTTCCCATTGTTTAAAGGGATTCTAAATCTAGTAGCTTTTAAAAAATACTGTGATCAGTTTCTTAACTATTACCAATATGATATTCAATTACAATACCTTTTTTGGCTGAGAAATCTTGTGATATCTAGGAATTCTGCAATTAATTTAGGATTTAGTTTTTTTTTATCATACTTTGGGAATTTATGTTACTTAAGGACATTTTACACCAACTAAGTTTTAATGAATCTCAACTTTAAAAATTTATCTTTGCTTCAAGGTGAAAAAAAGCTATTGTTTTTAAAGTTTTCAACTAATTTTCTTCATAAAAGTTTAGTGATCATTTATAAATCATAAAAGTGGAAATGCATGCTACTACATTGATTCTAAAAATTATAAAGTTATTAATACTTTTGCTCAAAAGGCAGAGATTTCAGCTATCATATTATTATTAAGTGATTTTCCTTCTTCTCCTTTCAATATTGTGTCAGCAAATATTCAGTATATGTGTGTCAACATATTGGAACTGCTAAACTTAAACACACACAGAGTACAGATCTTTTTAAACTTTTCCAGAAATTACAAACTCTCATTCTTCATTTCCTCAACCTCTTTTTCAAAATAATGTGACCATTGATCAAGAAGTGCAAGTTTTTCCTACCTTTCTCTGCCAAGATGTTCATAGAGCTACATTATCTCACTCTTATTTTCATCAAAATGCACATACTTTACATAAATAATTCCATGTTACTAGGGAACAAAATAGACAAATCATTAAAAACTGCCCTCTATGTGTACTCTATATTACTCCTCCAGTAATCACTGTTAACCCACAGGGAATTATATCTAACCATTTCTGGAAGATGGATGAGACTCATTATCCTTCTTTTAGTAAGTTGCTATATATACATATTACAATAGGTACTTTTTTTCTTTTACCTTTGCTTCACTCCAGACAGGAGAGGCAGTAAAAAAAAAAAAATGTAATTAACCATATGTTACAATCTTTTGCTTCAATAGGCATTTCAAAATGAAAACCAATAATGCCCCCCCCTCCACTAGCAAATCATTTCAATATTTCTGTGGTCATTTTCAAATAAAATTAATTACAGGCATCGCTTATAAGCCTATTGGTCATGCTATAAGTGAAAGAAGGAATAAAGATATTAAAGCCTATTTACAAAATAAAAAAAGTGGGAACTTGGACTAATACGCCATAAAGGCAATTAGCTACTGCCTTATACACCCTAAATTTTTTATACACTCTAAATTTTTTAAACATTACTAGAGATGATTGTACACCAGCAGAAAAACAATTTGAAAAGGTGCAAATGAAAGTAATGTGGAGAGATTCCCCAAACAAAGAAATGGGAAGAAACCTGACCCACTATTAATATGGGGGTAAGACTATGTTTGCGTCTTTCCAGGAAACTTCAACAAACCCATGTGGATACCGAAGAAACACATCTGAGCATGTTCCACAACTCACCACCCACACGCAGAAACTGAGAATTCCAAGAAAGAGACTTGAGAGATCTCTGGCACAAAGACAACCCAAGAAGGCGCAGCTCAGCATCTCACCTCTTCACAGGATAATACTACCCTTCAATGGAACATTACTTGTTTAAATTGTTAAATTCTTAAATTGTTAAAATTCTTTAAACAATGTATAAGTGGTTATGATGGCATTGTACTGTTAGTGGAACAACCCTCTTTTGCTGTTTTTCCCACTAATCTTTCTCATAATTGGTTTCAGACTTTGGGGAAACATGTGCTTCAAATAATATCTGACTCTCTAGCTAGAGAAAAGCAATTTGTAGGACTTCAAATTATGGGAATAATTGCCATAGCCTCCCTGTGTCTTCTATTTCTTTACTATGTGAAATACAAACTACTCAATTTGTGAGTTGGCAAAGAATGTTAGCTAGGTTTTAACTATAGATAGAGGCAAAATTTATGAAATGAATTTGTCGGAACAGTCAGTCATGTATCTTGGGGATAAATTAGAAACGCTTAAGACCAGACTCCTTCTCCAATGTGATTATGAATAATGATTATAAATACATATGAATGATATGAATGTATGACTACTATTGAATATTACTTGCATTAATTGTACTCTTACTCAAGGTATATCTAGTAGAGATTCTGTTGTAATAATTGTTGAACAACCTTCATTTGCCGAACTAATCTAACTCATGCTTGGTATCAAATGTCAGGGGGATATGCATACAAAATGATTTCTAATTCCTTAAAAGAGAGTGAGAGAGAGAGAGAGAGAGAGAGAGAGACAGAGACAGAGAGACAGAGACAGAGACAGAGAGACAGAGACAGAGAGAGACAGAGAGACAGAGAGAGAAGGCTTGTTAGACTTCTTGGTACTAGATTCACAGCCTTAATATCATTGATAATTTCAACCATTGTGTCTGCAATTTCTCTACAGGGAGAAACCCAAAATACACAATATGCTAATGAATTAGCAAAAAATGTTTCTCTAGCCTTTAAGACACAACAGGACATAGAAAAGGATCTTTTGTATAAGATTAATTTATTAGAACAATCAGTATTGTATTTAGGTGATGAGTTAGAAGCATTAAAAACCTGACTGTTACTTAGATGTGATTATAGATATACATATATTTGTGTAACTCCTTTACCCTATAATAGCTCTGATCCTAATGTTTCTTGGGATAAAATGCGTGCTCAATTTCTTGATGCTTGGCATGATTCAAATGCTGCATTCGATATGAACACATTACAAGCTATAACAGAAAACATCCAAAATAGTCCTCACTCTGGAACTGATCCAGGAAAAATAGCCAACACAATCTTAGAAACTGTTAAAGGTGCATCACCACTCAATTTATGTTATTTTTCATAAGTCCTCATGACTAACAATTTCAAAGGCCTTGGTCGGATTCTATAAACCTTGTATACAGACCTCTGTTCTGAGATCCAGCCTCGCACAATCTCATTCTCCTTGGAGATGGAGAAGACCAAGGGAATAAGGGGTATGAAAAACTAGGGAGAACAATTCCATCGGGTAATTATCAGGACGCTAGAGCCACCTTTTGTTACGATGGCCACACAATATAACATTGGGTGTACCAGCAAAGAGAATACAGCTTTGGTCACGGATAAGTTAAAATCTTCTGATCTAGCTTCTGGAAGCTGGAGGGGGTCTCCCTGGAGGGTATCATCTCTTTCCTTGATCTCATCACCTCCCGTGGATTTAATTACCATCTCTTTGCTGAGGATTCTCAAATCCACATGTAGGTTCCTTACCTAGGATGCTAGGAAAATCACTGTCATTGTTTTAAAATGCTGATGTTTGCATTTATGTTGTTACTTACAGGTTTTGGACTTGCACCAGCTGATCTTTGCCAGGGAATGCTAGTTTTGGCCCAGGGTAACCCGAATCCCACAATCCACCAGCAAGGGACTCTTTCCTCATTGGTGGAGATCCATGACCTGCTGGGTGGGAATGAGAGGAATGCTCTTCACTCTACTGGGAGTTTCTTGTACCTCTTCAGACTCTAATCCCTTCAGGCACTTTTGGCTTCCAGCTTTGAGAAGGAAGATGGGGCATGCTAACTGCACCTCAGTTTGCTGAAGGGAGAATAAGACTCTGGGAAGAAACTGTTAAGGAGCTGTCAGTCCTCATCAAGTTCCTGTCCTCAGCTTATTACACTGGAGATTTGGGGGAGTTTCCCCTTTGGGTGAGATCTGGGACTTTTTCTTGTTCGAGCTGAGTAACCTTGATGCCGGTGGGAGAATTCCTTCACTCTGTGTTGCCCGGTAAATAGTTTCCTATGTCTATTATTTAGTTTCTGTTTGGTATCGACGTAGATGCATAAGTTTTGGGGTGAGAGTAGCCTCCTTTGATTGATTGACTGCATCTTTAAAATTCATGACACTGAGCTGTCACACTTTTTCTACCACTCTCTTTTTGGCCTCCCTGCCATGCTCAGAGGGTAAAGATCTTAGTTCACCAATAGCATAGATGGTAGGAATTGAACCAATCAGAGGGGAAGGACTCACTCCCAATAGGCCCAGGGGGCTTGTTTCTGTTCTATCCTGTTTTCCTCACTTTTAAATACTGCAGGTGATCTCTACAGAACTTGGGAGTCCTTAGCACGTTGAAGCCAGGATTGCAAGTGGGATGGTGCAGCCAGCCAGACCAGTAAGGAAGTCCTGAGAAGCCAGGGTGCCTGGGACTCAAGCTAGAGAGGGAGCTAGGAATTAGATTGTGCTCTGTGGGAACTGAACTAAGCTATGAACCTAATCTGCTTTCTCTCCCCTGACACTGAGGTGGTGCAAAGGGGCAGGATGATTATGTTTCCCACATGTTGCTCTGATGATTACCTGATTTTCTACATGTGGGAGTAAACATGTATTTATTTTTATACCTTCTGAAGTAAATATTTCTGCATAAAAGCTAATCTGACTTAATGATTGATGGAATTGAAGGAGACTACCTCCTACATTTGAGGGGATAACACTGATAGGGGCCAAGGGTGACTGTTACATATATAACCAGGGGCTCAGTCTATTTGCATAATAGTCCATTGGTGGAGAGTGAATACTCAATGTTCTGTGCCTGTGATGGAGGCAGAGTTGGTGAAAGCTGAGAAGACAAATTCTATTTGAGCCTTATAGCTTCAAGAGAGAAGCCTTATAGCTCTTTAGGGAGAGGTCCCTAAAAGTAGAGAAAGACTCTGGAAAGAAGCCAATACAGAGGGACTGACATGTTGATCAGGTCCTTATCCCCACCTTACCACACTAGAGACGGCAGGGAGTTTTCTCTTGGATGAGACCTAAGACTCTCAATTGAGCCGAGATACCTCACTCCAAGAGGAAGAGCTCATTCTCTGGATATATTGTCTAGAATTTTCTTATCTATATAATTTCTCTGACTTCTGTTGCTTTCTGTTTGGATGTGTGGTCTTGGTATAACTGGCATTCAGTGGAAAGGGAGTCAAGTCTTGGATATATGATTTGAGAAATGATTATTTTCCTCTTGTATTAATATCTAATTATTTAATCAGAACCAAAGTTTTTCCCTTTTCTACTTCATCAAGAAATCAACCAGTATGGGAAATTTTGGGCAAAGACTGGATTCCTGCTCATTATGTTTACTCAGACAGATCTGGGAAAATGTGGGTTTTCAAAGGATACAGAAATTAATATGTTTGACTACAAAAATGATCAAGACTTGGATGATCCAAGTACCTCAAGACCCTCATTGTAATGGAGCCCACCTCTCATTGGAATATTCATTTTTTCATTAATTGTTAACCAGTCAGAATTGATTCTCACCCTCAGGAACACCTGCTCTTCCCAGGGCATATAAACTGTAAGCTCACCACCATGAAAGGTCTTTGGTATTTAAAAGACCACTGACCTCTTTTTGTTAAGAAACATGCTGGTCTTATTAATTAAATGATCAAATTACCCAGAAATTATGCCTCTCAAACTTTTTACATGCCACAGGACACTCCTTCCCTTGTAAGGGGTAATGATCACTTTGTAAAACTTGATGATGATTTGGTAGTGACATGGATCTGGAATTATGATTGGAATAGAATGTCTGAAGGAGTACTTTGCTTTATCGCAAAAGTAACAATCCGAAACAATCACCACACTTTAAGGTACACTAAACAGAGCAGCTGCCTGCCATCAGGGGCCCAAGTTGCATCCCCAGCTCATGTAGGAAGGGTAGAGGAGCAACATCCAGGTGGCAAAGTAGATCGAGTACCATGTCTGGAGCCACAAAGACTCATCTTCCTGAGTTCAAATCTATCCTCAGACACTTACTAGCTGTGTGACCCTGGGCAAGTCACTTAACCCTGTTTGCCTCAGTTTCTTTATCTAGTAAAATGAGCCGGAGAAAGAAAAGGCAAACTGCTCTAGTATCTTTGCCAAAAAAACCCCTTAACAGGGTCACAAAGAGTCTGATACTCCTGAAAAAGGACCAAACAGCAACACTTTTCATCATAACAGTGCCTCGTACATAGTGGATTTTAAATAAATGTTTATTGAATTTATTTTAACAGATAAATATGTGCAATGTAATGTCTTAAAATTAGATAGTTTCTGGGTGGGAATGGATTGGATATGGCAGCGTTCAAATATGCTGAAATCATAGCAGATTAAATTAGTCTTCTGGATTCAAACGAAGAATTGATTCTGGTGGGAGAACTGTCTTGTCATATGAAACATATTTTAAATGCACAGTCTTATTACCTGTCATTTAAAAATAAGTACTTTAATATTAATAGCTATTTTAATTTCCTTTCTTCAGAGTTCTATCTCTCCCTCCCTTTTCAGTCCATTCTCCCTTACCCTTCCCTCCCCAACCCCCAACTCCCTCACTACCTAAGCATAGTTAGGGAAAATTTTATCTATTGTCCAGTTTTAATACAGAGACAAAATGGAAGAAAGCTCCACACTGCCTGACTCTGTTCAACCCCCTCTACATTAGTTATCCTAGAGGAAGGGAAAGGATGCACCACTAGTGTCATTTTTCTCCTCAGCTATTCACATTGAGTGTGAACACGTCTATAAGAACTAGCATTTTTCTAGTGCTAGAAGAGCCACAGAAGTCTTAAGATACCTTTTTTCCCTTTGATCTTCCCAACAACATGGTAAGTAAGCACATGCTACAATTATCTCTGTTTCACAGCTGAAGAAATTATATGGAGGTCAGTGAAGCAACCGACCCACGGTCACACAGCTAGCGAGTGTTTGGTATGGGACTTGAACTCAAGTCTTCCTGGCTGCAGGTAAGTCATTTTACCCAGTACGCTGCTCACTGTAGTAAGGGAGAAAGAATTTCCAATGAGGCTTTGGGAGATCTGCATTTCCTTGCTCACGGAGTCATTCTGTGATCTTGAAGACAGCTCTAAGTCACCCCGGGGCTCAAGGATTTCATTTCTATGTTGAGGAGACTGAAGAAAATAAAGACTCCCCAACATTATTAGTATGTGAGTTGTTGGAGGGCAAGAGACCGCGTTTTTGCCTCTCTTTGGATCCCTAGCTCTTTCATAGTGACTGGGGCACAATAAGCGTGATTATAAAGGCTGTGTTAATCAGCTCCCAAATCCTACGAGCCTGTGAATGGAAGGCTGGTATGACGGGTGTCTACGGGCAGCAGAAAAACATAGGTTGTTTTTTTTCTTTTTTGGAGGAGGGAAGGCAAGGAAATTGGGGCCAAGTGACTTGCCTAAGGTCACACAGCCAGTAAATTTATCAAGTGTCTGAGGCTGGATTTGAACTCAGGTCCTCCTGACTCCAGGGCTGGTGCTCTATTTACTGTGCCACCTAGCCACCCTGAAGACTATGGTTTTGATACCTAGCTGCCTCATAGTTACAGTAGTGCTCCGGTTTCAAGATAATTCAGAGCCACACAGTGTTCAGATTAGGGTCATATCTATGGTTGTTTGCCTGGTAGGTATATGTCTGATGACCTGCAAAGTGAACTCCATTAAGGGACTATCCCAGTTTTTTTGCTCAAAGCCATGGACCTAGACTATTAGAGCTTGAATACATCTTAAATCAATCAACAAACATTTATTAATATCTACTACGTGCCAGTCATTGTGTTAGCTGCCAAGAATGCAAACATAGATGAGGTCTCTACCCTCAATGAGATTACATTCTTTCAGGGAAAATGACACGTGTACAGATAAGGAAGACCAAAATGGCAAAAAGAAATACAACAGCCTCCTTTATGCCTCATAAACACCTCCCCCTCAGGTCTTATATGTTCTATTTTTGCAGTCCCTCTGCAAGTTGTCTCATCTGCTCATTTTCTTTTCCACAGACACTTGGACTAATATAATTTAATCAGAAATAGATCAATTTCAGCAAATAGTATGCAATAGGAGGATTTATTAGCCTTTAGTTTGCCTCTAATAAGGCTAGGTAGCTAGGTGGTGCTGGGCAGCTAGATAGCTCAGTGGCTAGCTCATGGGATTTGGAATCAGACTTATTTTCCTAAATTCAAATCTGGCCTCAGACACTTACTAGCTGTGTGACCCCAGGCAAGCCACTTCAACCTGTTTTCCTCAGTTTCCTCATCTGTAAAATGAGCTGGAGAAGGAGATGGTCGACCACTCCAGTATCTTTGCCAACGACTTAATAACAACAAGACCCACAGGCCCATAGAATGTTTGATTTGGGAGGGATCTGGAGATTCTTTAGTCACTGTTCTCTGTAGATGAAGAAATTGAATCCCAGACAGTGATCTGTACGAAGTTAATTAGTTAGTAGTAGATCAAAGACCTTGTATCAGCAGCAGCAGCAATAGTAGAAGACCCGAATCTTGTAACTCACCATTTAGGACTCTTTCCATTACACAACACTGATTTAAGAGTAATTTAAAACAGAAAATGAACTTTAAAAAATTTTTAACTTGTAAATTAAAGATAGAAATCATAAAGCTCCACTATTGTGTCACAAAATTGGAACGTATGATTTCTGTGCCATATACATAATTATTATAGTAAAAGATCTGCAGGTTAAATATATTTTTTAAATTTCTGCTAAGCATAGAACTGTATTGAGATTACTTAAGAATTGCCTATACCAATGGGGGTACTGTAGCACCCCTCTAAGCTTTTCAATGTCAGTGTCATTAAAGCAGGTAGGTTACTTTAGCGCTAGGTGCTACTTTTTGGAAGGGTAGCTACCCTGAAGCTTTGCCATTGATCTCTCAAAGAAGCAAATATAAGATGACATAATGCATCTCTTTAAAGTTTTGTTAACAAGAATTCTAAGCATATTTACCCCCCGGTGATTTTTATGATATATTTTAAATAATTCTATATATTTGAACCAGAAGAGAAAAAAAGTTATGTAAAAATATGCAGTACTAACATTTTTTTCCTCATTGAAACCTTAGAAATAACTATTGAGTAGATTGACTAGTAACATGAAATTAATGTATCTAAATTGTTCGATTAAAAGTGAGTCAGGTAATCTGGATAATGTAAATGTGGAGACCTGACCAGGAGAGGGAGGTGGCTAACTGTATCAATGGGACCTTCCCCCATTGGCAGCAGCCTGATGAGATCACCCCAAGGTCACAATGTGTGGTCATCAACTCTGCAGACTCAGAAAGCTGATTTGTAACCAAGTTTTAGGGAATTCATTCACAAGAGCCTGATTTATAAATCAGAATGCCAGTTTAGACATTTGTGAAAAGAACCATGGCTGCCAAGATAATGAGATTATTAGTTGCCTGGTTAGGGCATATGTAGAATTGTGGAATCCCAGAGCTAGAATGGACCTCTGAGGCCATGTAGTGCAATAAGTAAATAAGACTTTGTTACAACATCCTTGGAATGGTTTTTGCTGCTGTCTTCTGTACAATATTGTGAACCTCTGTCCATGGTTCTTCAGGCCTTCTATCCACCAGATCTAATCCCTTAAATCTATTCATCACCTACACTTCATATTCAAAAGGGAACCAAAAAGTACCAGAAGAGCAGGCTGGGATGCTAGCAGTACTATTTATTTGTCAGCTCTCCATATATTTTGGGTATTCAACTGATTCTAATATTTTCTCACTTTACCAATTCCTCTTCTAATTATCTTCTAATTCTATTTTGACTTTATTTGTACAAAAGCTTCTAAATTTTATTAGTCAAAATTACCTTTTTCTTTTTTTAATGATCCCTTCTATTCTTGTTTGATTAAGAATTCTTTTTAAAAATAATATTATATTTCTCCCTAATTTTATTTTTATTTAATATTTTATTTACCACAGTTACACGTAAAACAATTTTTAATGTTTTAAAAAAATGTTGAGTTCTAAATTCTTCCCTTCCTTCCCTTTCATTCCCCCTCATAAAGAAGGCAAGCAGTTTGATATAGTTTATACATGTGCAGTTATGCAAAAGATATTTCCATATTAATCATGTTATGTAGGAAAACACAGACAAAAATCCCCCCCCTCCAAATAAAGTGAAAAATAGTATGCTTTCATCAGTATTCAGACTCCAATTCTTTCTTTGGAAGTGGATAGCACTTTTCATCATGTGTATTTTGGAATTGTCTTACTGTATTTGCTGAGAATAGCTAAGTCATTCACAGCTGATCATTGCTACAATGTTGCTGTTACTGTGTATAGTGTTCTCCTGGTTCTGCTCACTTCACTTTGCATCAGTTCACATAAGTCATTCACAGCTGATCATTGTTACAATGTTGCTGTTACTGTGTACAATGTTCTCCTGGTTCTGCTCACTTCACTTTGCATCAGTTTATGTAAATCCAGATTTTTCTGAAATCATTCTGTTCATCATTTCTTGTAGCATAATAGTATTCCACCACAATCATATACCACAACTTGTTTAGCCATTCCATTTCCCAGTTGATAGTTATCCTTTCAATTTCCAATTCTTTGTCATCACAAATAGAGCTGCTATAAATGTTTTTTTGTATAAATAGGTGCTTTTTCTTTTGTCTTTAAAATCTCTTTGGGATCCAGACCTACTAAGTAGTATCCTTGGATCAAAGAATATGTATAGTTTGATATCCCTTGGGCATAGTTCCAAATTGCTCTCCAGAATGGTTGGATCAGTTTACTTTACCAATGGTGCATTCATGTTCCAATTTTTCCACATCCCCTCCAATATTTATCATTTTCCTTTTCTTTCATATTAGCCAATCTGGTAGGAGTGAAGTGATACTGCAGAGTTGTTTTAATTTGAATTTCTCTAATCAATAGTGATTTAGAGCATTTCTTCATCTGAAAACTGGATGTTCATATTGTTTGACCCTTTATCAATTAATAGGGAATGACTTGTATTCTTAGACATTTGATTCAGTTCTCTATATATTTGAGAAATGAGATGCCTTTATCAAAGACATGCTGTAAAATTTCCTCCCAGTTTTGTTTTCCTTCTAATCTTGATTGCATTGGTGTTGTTTGTGCAAAAACTTATAAATTTAATGTTGATTAAGAATTCTTAGTCATAATTGTGAGAGGTAAAATATAAAATACATTTTTAAATTTATTTCATTAAATATTTCCCAATTACATTTGAAAAATTCATTAATGAAAGAATGAAGTTTTACCCACTGGAATAATTATTAATTTCATTTACCTTCTTTCCATCTTACTTTTTTTCTATCCCTTTTTCAGCTCTTCAGTATGTTGTCACTATTTGCCATATCTCTGTCACTCAATATGAAAGTTTTTTTTTTTTTAAAGAATATCAAACAACTTCGGAAACATGCCCATTCTGGCTCTACATTATCTATCCCTAGCTGCATGAAAATAAATATTTCATTCAACATTCTTCCATTGTTATCTGAAGGAATATCCTTTTTACCTTTGGATTCTTTTGAAGTTATGATTCAAATTCTTCCTTTTTACTAAATGTTCAGTTGTTTTCTTTGATGTTTAGGCAGAAGGATGTTATTTTCAGGTGGCAGCTTATTTTCTTACTCTTTAAAATATCCTATAACAATTTTCCCTTTGCTTTCTTGTAACCACAGAATAATCCTCTGTTATTCTGATATTTTTCTTCTTGGAAGCTGAAGAATTTTTTCCTTGGAGCCTACAAGATTTGTTTCTTTTTGTTGCTGTAGTTGTGAAATTTTACTAAATGTTGCATGGTGATTTCAATTTGAAGTTTCTTTCCATTGCTGTCCTGTGGGTTATCAGACTCTTAATTTTACCCTGTGCTTCTGATATTTCTGAGCAATTTTTTGGGTGTGATTGGAATGTGGTAGTCAGTTTTTATTTTTCATGACTTTTTTTCTGGAAGACTTGTAATCTTTAGATCAGAGGTCCCCAAACTTAAGTGGCCTACTGTTCCCTTAAAAAAAATTACTCAGGGCTCCCCTGGAAATGTACTTTCTTTGACTCTTTAACAGTTTTTTTTAAAATTTGTATAATTTTAAACTACTACGTCCCCTCTGCCTGCTCCCCCATCATTCCACTGTCCCTGGGGGGTAGTATGCCCACTTTGGGAACCTATGTTTTAGACCAGGGGTGGGGAACCTGGAGCCTCCAGGCCATATAGGATTCACTCAAAGGGCTGCACTTGAGATGCCAGAGGGCCACATGTGGCCTTGAGGCCACAGGTTCCCCACTTCTGCTTAGACTATCTTTATATCCTATCTTCAGATTCATTATTCTTGTTGTGTAGAGTTCTCATATGTTTTTACATTGCTATTTTGTGATTTTGTTCTCTTATTTTTCCTTCTGTCTATATTTTTACTTCTCAATTCTATTATTTTATTTTTCAGGGAATCCATTGAGGTAGTTTCTGTTTTTTCTAATGTCTGTAATTTCTAGTTTGATTTAAGGGTGTGGTCCTTAAGAATTCTAATTTAGTGGTCCTTTGCCCAGGCCCTTCTGAGGAGTATCCTGCACCAGACTTCTGAGTGTCCAGGCAAAGCTAGCTGCTTTCTGCCTCCTCCTGCCTTTGCCCACAATTGGGGAGATCATTAAAATTCTCCGACTCTGAGTCCAGAAACAGCT
The DNA here is from genome assembly GCA_028646575.1 of Pseudocheirus occidentalis. NCBI lineage: Eukaryota > Metazoa > Chordata > Mammalia > Diprotodontia > Pseudocheiridae > Pseudocheirus > Pseudocheirus occidentalis. The sequence continues at coordinate 356,539,631 of CM053594.1, forward strand.
GTCTCAAAACTTTCTCCTGGACTTGAGGCTGACCCATAAGATTATACAAAAGAGAGGCAATCTGAAAAATGCCTATGCTTATGGAGTAGGTCCATTCTTAATGCTCAAGTAACTGATCTTCTCGTGGAGGAAAAAGACACTTTATTCCCGGTTTACAGATGCTAGCTGATGCAGCACCTGGAAAACTGAGAATTGTCCATGGGGATGTATTGACCTTTAAAGTAGAAAAAGCTTTTCCAGAACACCTTCAAAGAAATGTGGGAAGAAGATCCTCCAAGTGTGTGTATCGTTTGCAATCTGCCTTTCAGTGTGTCTACTCCACTGATTATTAAGTGACTTGAAAATATTTCCAAGAGAGATGAACTTTTCTTTATGGCAGAACATAGATGACCTTGACCTTTCAAAAGGAAGTGCCCTAGAGACTGACTACCAATACAGGAAGCAAACAAGTCAACTTTCCATTGTGGCCCAGTATCTCTGCAAGATTCCGTGCTCTTTTATGATTCCAGGCAGAGTTTTTGTTTCCAAACCACAGGTGAATGTGGGTGTGGTTCATTTCACTGCCCTGGTGCAACCATGGATAACAGCCATTTAAGCTTGTGGAAAAAGTTGTTCAAAGTACTTTTCAGTTCAGAAGGAAATAAGCTGAATGCTGAAAAAACACTGAAAAAATGTTAATGTTGGCTGATAGGGACCCTACTTTGTAGCCAGTCTAGCTCTCCATCTTGCATTTCAAGAGTCTCTATGATGTCTACAGAAAAATGTGTGATGAAGACCCAAATCTTTTCACTTACAATTTCAGGGATGAACTCAGGCAAAAGAAAAGCAAAAAGCCTAAAAAGTATACAGATGATGATAATGATTTAGATTCTACATAGCTGTCATTTGGACTGTAATAATGTACGTAAGATTTAAATTTATAATGCCAAATTTCAGATGTGGATTTCCCCCCCCCCTTTTACTATAATTGGGATAGAGATACTGCATTGCACAGATTATTTAAAGACTTTTTCATAGTCTCAATAAGAAGTGTTAATAAAAATACCAATACCCAGGTGTGACTTATGTTTCTTTTAATGCACAGGATAGAGAAAATAAATACACTCAAATAAGAAAAAAATTCTAATTTATTTACTTACCTAGTTGACATTTTCATTTCTTCTCCAGATGTTCTTCAGAACTCTGTGGGAGATCTCTGGAGTAGCTACATTTCTGTCTTTGCAAAGATTTTTGTGCTATCTTCATTTTCTCTAGGCAATTATAACTCATTTTCTTTTGTTGCAAAGTACTTTCCTACTGAGATTGTGTTGCAATTTGTTAACCACATAATAAATATGAAAAATGCACAAATGCTGACTTCTGTCGTGTGCATGTTGTGATGGAGGGGCTGGTGTTAATGCTGAAAAGGTGGATTAAAGGCAGTAAATGAATAGTTTTTGTATTTCCAAATACATGTTTTGAGGTTGCTATTTAAATGATACTTTGGCATAATTGCATAACATTAAGAGTTCACTTTTTTGTAGGTTATTTATTTTTACATATTCAGCATTAGAATTCAGTTAGTTTTAGAATATAATACTCTTGATATTTAGAAAACAGTTGTAATGTCCAGGTCTTATATGAGACTTTTCACATCCTCACTCATAGCATATGCTGCTAATTTTGCTTTGCTAATGTTGATTCATTGAATTATATTGGAGAAATCCTCCTTCATAATTATATTCACAAATCCCTGTTCATTTGGTAATTTATTTATTGAATGAAGAAACTGCATATTTAATATAGACATGGTACACAAATTTGTCAGCAAGACAGTGTTTGCAATATAAAATCAGTATTTTTTAAAGAATGCCTTCTTGCTGACTTACTGTTGGGTGTCATGCTTCAGATACAACATCAAAAGAACTCGAAGGCTTAGGGAAATAGTCTGTATTTCATTCTCTAAATGAAAACAGGAAACATTTCTTGTAGTTCTGGCCCATTTCTTCCCTTCAGTTGGCTTTTGTCTTTCTCAATCAATCATTCTATTGAATTTTTTATGATGTCCTTGCTGAAGATGGCTTACTACCAAATCTCTATCTTCATAAGGCTCAGCATTGTTCTGCTTACCCCCACCCCTTGCTGCCTGCTTTCTGTTTTATCAGAACCTGTTTTAATGGGATTTGTTTCTCTCAGAGAGTGAGGGTGGCCTCTGCGGACACCGTTGCTAGGAGACTCTAAGTGGTCACCTACCTTTATCTCTCACTTTCTTTTGGGTTCCACAATTGTTTCTGAAACTGGCTTTTTTTGGTTCCTGGCCTGGCCTCTGGAGAAGAGGGCTCCTCTTAAAGAGATTAGGAGAATTTCTGAGGATACTTCTTTGACACAAGAAGGACAGAATGAAATTATTTAAACAAGAAGTTGAAACTGATGATATGAGGAGAAGGTACACAAAGAAAAACGCCACCAACTTGACTTCAATGAATCCACATTCTAGGGTATAGGAAAAACAGTCAGAGGTTTTTTCCTGAGTTACTGTCAGTAACCTTTGAAAGATCATGAGAATAGGAGAGATGGAGAAGTCCTGGAGAAGGACAAATATTTAACCAGTCTCCCAAAAAGAGAAAAAAAATTCAATCTGTAAACCCTTGACCAGTAAGTTTGACCTGTACTTACAGCAAAATAGCTACAATACATTATTAAAGGAATGGACTATGAGCATTTAGAAAGGGAGGCAGTAATAATTAAAAGTTAGCATGACTTCCTGAAGAACAGGTCTTGTCAGAATAACACATCCTTTTTTTGGACAAATTACCTAGACTTGTAGCTTAAGCTTTGAATGCAAAGACACAGTATACCTAGATTTTAGCAAAGCATTTATCAAGATCTGTCATGGTATTCTTGTGGACAAGATGAAGAGATATGAACTGGGTGATGGAATAGTTAGGTGCATTCAAAACAGTTTGAATGAATCGGTAAAGGAGTTTGGGGAGAGAGAGAAGCCAGGAAGAGGACTGGTAATAAAGCATGCTATCATCAGATACATTAGGAAAGGCATAGTGTTTAGAATGGGAGAGATAGCTGTTCAGGGGCACCCTGCCCCGATCAGATCACATCTTGAGAAATGTATTCACTGGGGTTGGGGTGGGGTGTGTGTGTCACATTTTAGGAAGCAAATAGACAAACTGGAGAGTGCTCAGAAGAGGGTAGCTGGGACAACGAGAGCCATATAAAGATGGAAGATGGCAGCAAGTGCAGGATGGTTGAACTAGATGACTTGTGGGGCCACTTTTCACTCAAATTCTGTAATATTATAAAGTTATTAGATTTTGACTTTCTTTTTTCCTTAATTACATTCAGATTTTCTTTCTTATATCACATGCTACTGATGTCATCTTGGCTTCACTGTGTAATATTGTAGAGTAGATTTCACTTTTCTTTACAATCTATGATTTTCTAGCTACATTTTTTTATAAAGAGATATTGGGGAATTTTACCATACTCTTTAGAGTTTGGAAGGTTTATTTTTTTTTGAGAAGATTACAGTTCTTCAATTTTAGGGGTTATTGTTCAGTAAATGCTTTTTGAGTTAAACTGAATTATTGCTTCCTATGCCCTGAGAGACGGGATCTTAGCTTTTGTACTGAATGTGGCCTTGGGTAAATCATTTAATTTTTTTAGGCCTCTCCTCATTTAGATGTAAGAAGACTGGCCAGAATACAGCAGACTTTTCTCCTGAGAAATATGCATTAAAAAAAGAAAAGAAGAGGAATGTTGACCCCATGAGTGGACATGAGTGGACAACATTGACCTCGCCTATTAAGTTATGTTTTGTCCTAGCTCAAAATTTTCTGTGACCAAATCAGAGGTCATGGTGTGGGGGTGGGGGTGGAGGGGAGCGGTATTCAAGAATGGTTAACCCCAAGTTAGATTGTTATCAGAAGGCTTTGATCTAGGTATTAAAAAAAAAGCCCTAATCTTAGCCTGTGAACATTCTGTCTGAATTCTTTTAGTTGAGTGTGGTGCCTATGACTTAAAGAGCTACCAACTTACTCTTGTCAGGACAGATTTTAGTTATTACACTGTAATAAATTAGGGACCAGCTCAGTAAGCCCTTTGGAGTGACAGACCCATTGAAGAGCAGGGTCAATAAATAGTGTAATCATTCTGAAGTCTCAAGAAAATGAATTGCCTGTCCATACAAATTCCCTATGTATGGTCCCCTCAATTATGATCTCCTCATGATTTATATGTTTGTGCATAGGGACAATATTCTAATGCAGATCTTTCTACCAAACTATGTCATTAAATGCCTTTACTTTGAACTAATTGTATCTTCTGTCTGACTAGAAAAAAAGTGGACACATTGATGGGGGCTCATGAGCTATCATTTCAAGTGAATGTGTGTGGTCCCTTAGAATTCCTGGAACCTTAAAATGTTATTCTGGATCTCCCACATGTGTGGTTAGGTAACACAGCTGCTACTTATAAACGAGTTAGATTAGGTCATCTCTGAGGCCCTCCTAGACCTATCTATGAATCTGACAATCTCTTCCCATTGCTATACCTCTGACTCTTCCCAGTTACTTTTCATATTTTGATCCTTTTTGTCCCCAAGAAAGGATTTTATGGTCTGATTGAGCTTCCTCTGCCCACTCATCTTGCCAACCAATTACTTGACTTTTGAGCTCTTTGCTACAGTAGAACTCTGCTTCCAGAGTGAAGAGCTTTGTCCCAAATTTCAGGGGTTTTTGCAAATGTTGTCAGAGGTCTGAGGAGGGCACCCACTCTAGAGACACCCCAAGCTCTGGCGCACTGGCATTTCTCACCCCAGGACAGCCACCCAAGACAGTGACCCAGATCCAAGTAGGTCAAAGCAAGAGTGATTACCCTCTGAATGGTTGCTTGGTCCCCCTACCATTTGCAGGCCAAGAGCTCCAAAGGCAGCCATGTGGCAGCAGCTGCAGCCACCATGCCTTTGCCACATCTTGCCCTGGGGTCAGGGGCTGACCGTGCTCTTCCATTACCCAGTTCCAACAGAGTTCCCCACTGACCTTTTACTTTCTCTTTGGCTTTTAGGAGTTAAGAACTTTGGAAAACTGCCCCAGCTGCTGGTGATTCACCCTCCTGAAGTCTGCTCTGGCCAGTCTGTGCCAGCTCCCAGTTTGGTGCAATAGACCCTTCCTGTTGGCCTGCCAGGCTGGCTTCAGTGGGAGATTTGTTTCTCTGTCATTTTGTGGGTTCTTTGTGGGGTCAAAACAACAAATTTGTTTAGAGTCATATTTTACAGGTATTGGAGGTGTTTACACCCAGAGCTCACAGAATTTCCTGCTTCTACTCGGCTGTCTTGATTCTGCCCCTCTCCCAGTGACTTTTTAAATCACTGGGAACTTTACCTGGGAAACAGAATATGAGAAGGCTCCACCACTGATCTTAGGTCTAATTTATTCTATAGGCTTCTGCCTCCTTAGTACTCTCATACCTTAGGGTTAGTAAGTCCCCACTACTTACTCCTTTGATCTCTGTCATACAGCCACACACCTTTCCCCTGCTACCTTATTCTGTACTCTTCAGTGTTCCCCTCCTGTTTCTCTCCCCTCCCCAGTCCTATCTTTCCCTGTCCATACCAGCTACTGTGCTCTCTGGAGCCCCATAGGATCATAGATGTACAGCTATATAGGATATTAGAGGCCATTTAGTCCAACCCTTTTATTTTACAGATGAGGAAACTGGGGTCCAGGGAAGTGAAGGGACTTGCCCAGAGTCATATAGATAAAAGTATCAGTTAACAAGCTCCTCATAATCCTCCTTATAATTCTTTAACCCTAAGCACAGAGACTGGCTTTGTCCCCAAAGACACTTCATCCCTTGGCATCTTTTCCATTGCTCCTTCCCTCATGCACTGGCTCACAGGGTCAGGAGGAAGAGACCATATATTCCTTGTGTCTCACTGTCACTTGCAACCATTGCTTTCCCACCTCCTCTTAGCAATTTCTCCACCATAGAAGTTTATGCCATCTCATATGTCATCCTGTCCTCATTTTCATAGCTGCCATAAACTTCTCTCCTGGATACTCACATAACCTGCAACCCTCCCTTCAGCACTTAACTTAGTTTTCCTCTCTATCCAAAGCTTTATTGATGATAATATTGTGACTTCCCAGTACACCAACCTCCCCAACTCCAGTGGCTTCCATTTCAAATCTGCTTCTGCAAGCCAGAGGAATGATCACATCTAAGGTCTCGCCATCCTCCAGAGCTGTTCCACTTTCAAGGTCCTGAACTCTGATATTCTCATTTTGGATCACAGTGTCCTATCTTTCTATCCGTCTCATTCTTTTGAAATGAATCTTTTCTTCATTGCAATTCTCTGGAGTCAGAGGAGCTGAGTTCAAACCTTACCCCTCTCTTGATTTTTATTAGCTTGCGAGTGACTGTGGGCAAGTCATTTAATCACCTCAGACTCCATTTTTCTCATTTGTAAGATGAGGTTCCTTCTGATGTCCTCAAAGGTCTAGCTCTATGATCCTCAATTCTTTTATCTACCTGACTGCTCTTTTTAATGCTCCTTTGCTGGCTCAGAAGATTCTTTTTGCTGATGAGAGCTCACCCAGGCAGCCCATACCCCAAGAGAAAATAGCCTGGAGCATGGCAGAAAAGGGGATAAGATGGTCAGAAAATGTCCTTATTTAGATTCTGAGGACACATTCTCTAGCTCAACTATACTTATACTTGAATACTTTAAAAGGAACTGGGATTTCATTGGTGTGACATTCTCTCCACCAGAATGGTCTATAACTTTTCTGTGCCTTAATAGGTAGATGGAATCAGTCAAAGGACCTCATTTAAGGACCGAGAGGGCCACATGTGGCCTCGAGGCCCCAGGTTCCCCAGCCCTGATCTAGAAGAAAAGAAGCAAACAACATTAACAGAAAATATGCCCCCTGTGCAAGTAACAATATGAATATAAGACAGAATGCATAGAGTCAACCCAATGATTATAAGTCTTGCAGAAGAATGTGACAAGACAAAAAACCTTGATACCATAATGACTAAATAATAGAAGAGAATTTCCCAGAACTTCTGAACATAGAAAATGAAATGCCAAATGAAAGAATTCACAGATTGACTCCGGAAGAAAACCCAAAACTGTAAGTTCCAAGATCCATAGTGGTTAAATTTCACAATTCAATTCAGAAACAAGAAACAAGAAGTTCTGTAAGCAATCAGGAGAAAGACCTTTAAATACAAAGGAAAGGACACTAAAATAATGTCAGACTATTCTGTACCCATCAGAAAATACAGGAGGGAATGCAATAATGTGTTCCAAAGAGCAATGGAGCTCAGAAAGTAGCCCAGGGTGACTTATTCTGCAAATGCAAACTTAACCATACATTAAAAAAAAGATGGACATTTGATAATAAGGAGGCATTTGCAACATTTTTAGGGAGAAAAGTAGAACTGAAGAGATCATTTGTTTCTTGAACACCCAAACAACAGGAGGAATGAATAAACGCAGCAGACAAGTACAGCGATAGCAGTGGGGTGACAGGACAGAGATCAATAAGAGACTTCTTTCTAAGCAGACAACAGGAGACAGAATGAAGATGGAAATCCGGTATAAGCAACAGTGATGAGGTAGACAGGGGGTTTTGTAGAAGGCAGGAGCCTGCCTCCTTGTCCAGCCATTTTAGTCATGTCCGATTCTTTGTGACCCCATTTGGTGTTTTCTTGGCAAAGATACTGGAGTGGTTTGTCATTTCCTTCTCCAGCTCATTTTACAGATGAGGAAACTGAGGCAAACAGGGTTAAGTGAATTGCCCAGTGCTCTATCAGCCTGTCTATAGGTGAATTAATTTTTCCCCCATGGAACTACTTGACAACATGGGAGGGTACATGGAGAGAGGGAAGGGAGAAGGAGGGTACAGTGTGATGTGTTGGGGTCAAAACAAGGTCTAACAATGAGGGTAAAGTGACTTCTGTGGTCTTAGAAAGAAAGGAGACAATGGGGTGGGGATGAGGAAGAGGGGTAGAAGATTAAAAAAGAGGGAAAGGAAGGAGGCCTTACTTTGGTGGTAGGAAGGTTTTTCACTGATGAATGCTCCTATGTATGAAGAGAGATGATCTGTGAACTGAGATGAAGACCTTACATTGGGTGTGGTAAGGGGGATTTGGTACTTGAAAAGTCTACTGGTCCTACATTGGGAAGGGGAAGAGTTGGTACCCCCTGGGAAAAGTGGTACCTGGTGAATGGGAAAACATAAGGCAAATATGTAGTTTAGGGGAAAAGTAATCAAAGGAAGGTAAAGATTAGCAGTGCACTGTATGATCAGGGACCTGGGGGAGGGGAGGAGCTCTATCATGAGGCAGTATCCCTCCGACACTCGCAATAACTGGCATTTTTCTGGGAGTAAGACACAATGGAAAAAGGGGAACAATGGGGCAAGCTCTACACGGCAGTGGCAGAAAACATCTGGCGGACAGCCTAGGATGGATACCTTGGAAGCTTTGATTGTATGAGGTAGTTGGAGAACAGTGAGACCAGATAATTATAGAGGTCATGAAGCAGAGATTGGGGATCCAAAGTAGGAGGGATAATGAAGGAAAGGATGGATAATGAAGAGAATAAGAGAAATCCTTTTTGGAAAGAGGTGCAATTTTTTTTTTTTAATTACTGAACAGGACTAGTTGAAAGGCAGGAAAGGAAGGGAAATTTACTTAACTAAATGAGAATGAAAAAGGTTAAGAAGAATTATATAACCAGAAAAAAGCAGGAAAGACAAAAAGAACCAATAAACAAAACCCCCAAGGCAAAGGAGTAACAATCGGGAGTTAGGGGCAAAGAGCCACTGGGCACAGAGCCATCTTAAAAAAGAGATTAAAGCAAGGAATTAAAGAAACACAATTTACAGCAGAAGAGGGTGAAACATTGAGACTTGAAAGCTGAGGAATGCTGGAGAAGATCTTTCTTCTTCCTTCTCTCCCTCAGGAGAGCCAGGTAAAGAAGCTGACCCTACTAGGCACCTCTGCTGCCAGTGGTATTAAACCTTCAAGCACATAGACCCACAATGAGCAAAGAAAACAGTCACAGGAGACACTGCTCCTCTATCGCTCTCCAGGCAGGTCTGCCCACATGCAGATATGCCCACATACGAGTATTAAAAGGTTATGGCATTAGGAAGGTTGAGAACCACTGCTCTAAGGCAGTGTGGTGTCCTGGCTGGTCTCTCAGTAAATGCCAATATAGTATGTTTTTGTACATTACCGCATCATGAATGGTCCTCAAGAAAATACTAGTAGAGACCAATGTATTAGGGAACCATTATATGACTACAAGATCACATACATTTTCCCCACCTCAGGCATTCAGGCAGATTTTCAAATTCTAGAATCTATGTCTTCTGACACATGTCAGAAGTAAAGACCTTTCTTAACAATGAGGGTAATGGGACCTCTCGTTTGCTTAATAAATTCAGTAAGTGTCTAGGGTTTGGTCAAAATAATATAAGTTATTCCACTTTGGTAGAATGTCTTCTCCACTCTTAGGTAACAGTTGTAGTTTATAAGACACAATTAGGACAATCATAAAAGTACAAGAGAGTTAATGTTAGTTTGATGAGTCACAATATTTTAAATATGTTGCTTGACATCTATACCTAAAGTCTACGTTTTTTTGTTTTCTTTGCTTGTTTCAACATAAATATAAAATCTTCTATGTTAAAATGTGAAGTTCAGGTTAATTTGAAAATTAACATTCTCCCCTCTGAGAATCAATCCATCATGACTTATTGTTTGTGACATCCCAGGCTCTTGGAATGGTCTTAGGGGACAAGGATTGGGTCCATGGTTTCAGCAATACAGGCAGCTGAACCATTTCTCTAAGCTGGCACCTTCTCACAAACTAGTGAAAAATTTCAGTCTTCTTACACACAGATGAAAAAACAGAGGTCTACAAAGTTAAGTGACATGCCTAAGCAAGTCTGGAACTCTGGAATTTGGCCCTGATATTCCTAGGAGTTTTCTTTTTGGGATCTTTTTCAAGAGGATATCAGTGAATTCTTTCCATTTCTATTTTGCCCTCTGGTTCTAGAATATCAAGGCAATTTTTGTTGAGAATTTTTTGAAGAACAGTTTCTAGGCTCTCTTTTTGATCATGGCTTTCAGGTAGTACAGTAATTTTAGAATTATTGCTCCTGGATCTATTTTCCAGGTCAGTGGTTTTTCCAGTGAGATATTTCACACTGCCTTCTATTTTTTTCATTTGTTTGGATCTGTTTTATAGTATCTTGATTTCTCATAAAGTCATTTGCTTCCATTTGCTCCAATCTAATTTTGAAGGAATTATTCCCTTCAGTGAGATTTTTAAATTCCTTTTCCATTTGGCAAATTTGGCTTTTTAAGGCATTCTTCTCTTCATTGACTTTTTGGGCCTCTTTTGCCATTTGAGTTAGTCTATTTTTTTAAGGTGTTATTTTCTTCAGTATTTTGGGGGGGGTCTCCTTTAGCAGGCTGTTGACTCACTTTTCATGATTTTCTTGCATCATTCTCATTTTTCTTCTCAATTTTTCCTCCACTTCTCTTGTTTTTCAAAATCCTTCTTGAGCTCCTCCATGGCCTGTAACCAATTCATATTTTTTTTTCTTGGAAGCTTTTGATGCAGGAGTTTTGACTTTGTTGTCTTCCACTGGTTATGTATTTTGATCCTTTTTGTCTCCCCAAAAGACGCATGGGGCAATGTGAGTCAAAAACACTTTCTCTCTTATGGGAATCTAGGAGCTGCTGCTTCTGGACCCCTCAGTTCCAAGGCTGCTCTGGGTACTCCTTAGAGATAAGAAGGTGCTGAGAACTACAGTGCGGTGCTCGTTCTCAAGGATGTCTCGATAGAGACCGCTCTCTTGCTAGACAGCTGCTGACATCATTGGCTTGGGTCTCCTCCATTGGCCTACACCCCCTGTGCACAAGGTGGTCACACATGAATAATGCTTAATCTAGAGTAATATAGGAGCTTGCTTACTTACTGCTGGTGGCCATGTTGGAATAAACTACAAGCTGCACACGTCTCTTGTCTCTTGTCTCTTGTCTCTTTACTCAATTCCTCCTGATATGCAAATCAAGGCTGGTCCTTGGGTCTGCAAGGGGAGCGGCCACAATCACTTTAGCTGGCGCCCGAACAGGGATGGGGAAAAGGACTCCAGATTGCGCCAGTGTGCCCCAAGACCCTCGGGGTACGACACCTCCGTTTCCAGAGGCTCTAGGAGCAAATTCCAGAGTAAGGCTGTGCAGCTTTCTGGAACTGGCACAAACTTGGAGATGAGTGAATAAACGTGGGACAAAACATAAGCACAGTGAGACCAGGGAATAGAGAAACTTACCTCAGGGCTTCATATAAGTGCATATAGAAACAAGGAGCAACTGTGCAGCTTAAGGACATTAGGAAATTCATTGACTTGGCCCACATGGCTTCACCAGGGCTCCCTGAAGTAGGATGTTATGATCTTTTTAAGTTGGAAGGTCTTGGGGGAGCAGCTGCCATCTTTTGATAAGACCTGTCCTTGAGAAGTCCGTGGCATAAACTCTACAATTTACCACCTAGTAAAGGATGCCTTTGGAGGTGAGAGGGGAGAGGTTTGTACTTTTCCTGCCCACACTCAAAGGGGTCCGTCCCTACCTAGTGAAGGTGGCTCAAGCAGGGATCCAGCCAGGAAAGAGAGGAGTGAGGGACTAATGGAAGAGGGACTCCAGCATTTCCCAGTTTCTGCCTTTTTTCTATGGAATATATTAACGGTATGTTTAACATCAGAAATGAAAGTGCCAGGGGTGGCTCGAACACTTCAGTGTGATGTAGATATCTCTAATATTCTCAAGTAAGTCCTACCTGGCTCCTGTTACTATCTGGAGAGTCAGCTACTGTTTAATTTCTTCAGGAGATCTCCTGCAAATTCTATGTGAACTTTCAGATCCATTCTGTTATTTTCTGTGTCTCTCTGCTTTGTTTATGTGTCTTTGTGAGAATGAGTGTGTGAGAATAATTTGTTATTCTGTAAGATTTAATATACAACTGGACTGCATAGAAATGTTGTTATCTTGTACCCTCCCCACTCCCTTATTGCCTGCCAGAATTCACAAACGGCTGGATGAGGGAGTTTGAGAGGGAATAAGTATTTTCTTATATAATGATTATGGCGAAAGTGCAGAATTGTCAGGTTAGAATTATAAAGAAATAAAGTTTAAGTATATAGCAATGAGAGGAGCATGGGTAGAAAGTTTAAGATGGCAAATTATTTGTTATTGAAAAGTGTGAACAGAAGTTTTAAGATTTTTAAAGGTTTGAAAATCTTCCTTTCATTCTACTCTGGCCAAGTGGAGTGAGGAAAAGGTGACAAGAAAGGGAGGGAATCTTTTCCTGGCAGATCAAAGAGGCAGACAAACAAGTATTTAACCATGTTATGCCTTATCTGTTAGAGAAAAAGTATTGGAATTTACATATTGGAATGCTACTAAAAACCAATTTGAACTTATTCTGGTTATTTTAAGGGAATGTGAAAAAGTGAATTAGTGTCATTCCTAACCTGGTGCTAAGATAAGTCAGAATTTATTATACTAATTAGCATTTAGGTAAATTGGAATTTTGCTAAGATCTGATAAAGAAACATGTGAAAGGTGAAAGCTTCAAGCTCCCCAGTTTTGGGGAAGCAGAACAAGGAGTGCCTCAGAGGTATTTCCAGAGTTCCACTCCCTTTAAATGGTGGGCTGAGAGCATTTCACTCTCTAAGAAATTTTGGAAATAAACATAGCACTGAAGGATAAGGTAAAATTAGTTTAAACATTTTTACAAAATTCTATTAAGGTCGATCATCCTAGATCAGATTAAAAGAGAGAGTGTTGTAGAAATAATAGGGAATTTAAGTTATCCTGCGATTCTGACTATAAGGGGAAAGCATAAAATATCTATCAAAGACCCCCCACTAGCAACAGCCCTGAGGCACCCTGAACCCACACATTTTTAGACAAACAGATGAACCTCTCCATTCAAACCCCTAAATCCACAGTCAGGCTCTACAGCTGTGAGGGGAGGAGAAAAACCCAATTTTTATTAGTAGCTTTTGTAAGTGATGATTTGGAAATGAAATTAATGTCACTGGTTTTTCTAAACTACAGTGAAATTCAACTGTAGTACTGAGGGATCATTGTAAGACAAAAATAGTGTTTTATCAGCAAAGTTTTAAGCTGAATTTTATTGGAACCAAAGATAAAGAACTTGTTTAAAAACAGGTCACTTATGTTTTATAATGTGTATATGCCCCATAGAAAGCCAGGTATTTACACCTTTACCTATAGATAAAAAGGAAGTTAGAGCTAAAACCATTTGGCTATCACTTATGGAAATTATTATCAAAGTTAATTTACTGTTTTAGTGCTAAAACCTAAAGTTGTTAAGTACTGCATGTGGAAAGGAGATTAGCTAAAAACTTTGCTTGGATTAATTCTGCCCATTCAGACCATTCCTCCTGCATGTAGGAGATTGTGAAAAAGCGGGGGCTGATGCCACCAGCCCCTCCCTGAAGCTCTTCTCAGTTATCTGTATGCTGTAAAACTGCCACAAGCCCATGGAAACTCTCTCTAGAGGCAAGGTCATTCAGCCTGAGAAGGGAACTTGTTTAAAGCTTATTAAGAAATTTGCAAAATATTTAAAAAGAGCTCTAAGATTTCTAAGTTTAATATTGAGAAAGAAAAATGTTAAAGGAAACTCTTTTCGTAAGAGAAGCCTAGTTAATTTATTACAGCTCCATGGGAATAAAACATTTTCTCTTAATTGTGATTGGCTATGAGCCATGATTTGGTGAAAGAATATTTTAACATTACTCAATGCTCACCTTAAGAATATTCTAATATGGGAGCCAAGATGGTGGCGTAGAAACAGCAAAGGTTCATTGCTCCCACACAGCCACCTTAAATACCCAGAAAATATGACCCTAAACAAATTTTAGGGCTCCAAAACACAAAAATACAAAAAATACATCTCTGGCTGAAGGCAGCTCGGCAGGTGGAGCTTATCACAGCAGGCTGGGAGCCAGCCCAGCCCAAAACCACAGCCTGGCCCCAGGGTGGTTGGGAGAAGCCACAACTGGAGTCTACAGTAGAATGGATTGGTGGCTCCTGGGGTAATCTCCACATTTATCAAGCCAGAAGAAATAAGGCTAAGAGAAAGGTCAGTGGAATTCAAGCTAAATTTTGGAGGAAAAAAGTGGTCCAGCTGAACTGCCCCCAGAGCAAGAAAGCAGCCCAACCCAGCTGCTTCAGAGCCCCTGGCCTGTGGACAGCAGGGGGGGCAAAGCAATTGATCAAAGGCCAAGGGCTCTTACATTGAGTGGCCTGGTTCCAGATCATGGTCTTGAGTGGTGGTTCTGGGGTGTGCTTTCAGCGAGCGAAAGCTGGTGGGGGATGCAGCATCCCCCTAATAGCTCCAGCAGCTGGGAAAACCCCAGGATTTGGGACAGAGCTTTCCCCCCTGGAAGCAGAGTTCCACAGAGCTAAAAAATCAAGCAATTAATTGACCGGTCAACATGAGGAAAAGGAAGCAAATTAAGATCAGCAATAAAACTCTAGAATCCTTTTTTGGGGACAAAAAGGATCAAAGCATGGAACGGGAGGAAGACAACACAGTCAGAACTCCCACACCAAATGCTTCCAAGAAACATGAAGACTGCCTACAAGCCATAGATCGACTTAAAAAGGACTTTGAAAACCAAATAAGAGAAGTGGAAGAAAAACTGGGAAGAGAAATGAGAATGATGCGAGAAAGAGTCAACAACATGACTGAAGAGAATAACACCTTAAAAACAGATTAACTCAAATGGCAAAAGAGACCCAAAAAGCCAATGAGGAGAAGAATGCTTTAAAAAGTCGAGTTTGCCAGATGGAAAAAGAGTCTCAAAAGCACTCTGAAGACAATAATTCCTTCAGAATTAGAGTGGAGCAAGTAGAAGC
>CM053594.1:356555097-356615853 GCA_028646575.1 Pseudocheirus occidentalis
AACTTATGAAACTTTTCTTAGTATGAGGATAGGTGAAAGGAATACAAATGTATATATAATATATATGTATATATATATATATATATACACACACACACACATATATGTATATGTATGTATATGTATACCTACACATATGTCTATATAGGAGGGTATATATGAGTATGAATACATATCTGAGCATGTGTGTACATGTGTACATAGAGGGTACAGGATCAATTGAATAGGAAGGGATGATACTTTAAAAGGAGAAATTCTGAGGTGGGAGAGGACTAGAATGCGAGGAGACAGGGAGAGACAAAATGGGGTTAATCACCCCATGTAGAAGAGCCAAGGGATAACTGTTACAACTTTACCTTCATTTATTCTCATTGGATTTGGCTTAGGGAAGGAACAACATAAACTCTAAACTGGGTATCATGCCACACAGGAGAGTAGGGAGCATGGGGATGAGAGGTGGGATGACGGAGGGGAGGGCAGGGTCTGGGAGAGGGTTGCTGGAAGCACACACTTCAGTAAAAGGACAGGGATGGAGTAGAGAATAGAACAAAGGGTGGGGGGCAGGATAGGAAGGAGGGACATATAATCAGCTTCTCACAATAGGTCCACTGTGGAGATGTCCTGCATAATTACACATGTACAGCCTGAATTGAATTGCTTGTCCTTCCAGTGGGATTGAGTGATAAGAGAGGAACCAAAAGAATCTAGAATTTAAAGCTGTACAAACAATGTTAAAAAACAAAACAAAACATATATTATTATTATTATTAACTACATGCAACTGGGAATTAAGATATACAGGGACTGGGGTAAGGAGATACACCCTGCCCTACCAGAAAGTTAGAGGGGCGTTAGAGGAGGGCATAAAAGAGAGCAGATTGGGGGAGGGACTTTACAGTGGTAGTGCTGTTTTGTGGTTGAGGGCAGGGGAAAGACTGGAAGAAAATTTGTAACTCAAAAATCTCGTGGAAAGGAATGATGTAAACAAGAAAATAAAAAAAATAATTAAAAAATAAAAAACTAATGATAATAATAAAAAAATAAAATGATACCTATAAAAAAAGAAAAGAAGATTCTAATAACAACAGCTTTTAAAGTACCATGATAACTCCATTTACAATACCTTTTCTGGCTAAAACACCTTTTAATATCCAAAAATTCTGCAATTATCCAGAAATTCGGTTTTTTATCATACTCTAGGAATTTCTGTTACTTAGGAAAATTTCTATACCAATTTAGTCTCAATCATTGCTTTGCTCTAAAGTGTTCAGAGATATCTGGTTATAAATGTTTAATTTTTCTCACAAAAGGTTTGCTGATTACTTATAATTCTTAAGAACTAGAAATATAGCCTACTGCATTGGTTCTGATCATTATAAAATTATTATTACTCACTTTACCTCTGCTCATAATATAAGGCTTTTAGCCATGATTTTTTTCCTTTTCCCTTTAATATTGAATCAGGTAGCAGATATTCAGTGGACATATGCTAACATATTTGATAATGCTGATCTTAAATGCGCTCAAAATACAGATCTTTTTAACCTTTTTCAGAACCTACAAGCTTTTATAAGATATAAGCCATTACCTATATTGCAATTTATTTTTTACTTCCTAGGCCTCTATAACTAAGCAACACGATTATTAATCAGAAGTTCAAGTTTTTCCAACTTTTTGCCCAAATATTCTTAGTAGTACATTATCCGACTCTTCTTTTTTTTATCAAAATGCATATACTCTTATGTAAACGATTCCATATTACTAGGGAATATGGAATTACTAGGAAGCCAGACAGACCATTAGGACCTGCTCTCAGTGTGTTCTTTAAATTACTCTTCCCACTTCCCTTCAGAATGGGAAAACAGTGAAAACATGTAATTAGCCATTTGTTAGTCTTTTGCTTCTATGGATGCTGTAAAACTATTGAAAACTGATCATTGAAAATTTCAATCTCTTTCTGATCATTTTCTTATAAAATTAATTACAGCTGTAACCCTTATAATCCCACTGGTCAAGCTATACTTGCCAGGTGAAATAAAGATCCTAAGTCCAATCTTTGAAACTTTGTCCATTCTAATTCAAACTTACTATGCTATACTTAATTAACGTTAAATACCTTACAATTTGTAAATAACTTGGCAGAGAATGTTAGCTTGAAATTATGTAATTATGCCTACACTTATCCCTATGTATGGAATGTTACTTGTATTAATTGTGCTCTTAATGTATATTTTTTGCCTGTTCTAACTAATTTAAACTCATGTTTAGTATCATCTGTCAGGGGATATACATTACCTGGAATTTCTGCTCTTTAAAAAAAAGGGGGGGGGACAGGAATAGTGCTATCGTTGTCAAACTTATTACTGTTAAACTTATTATATTGTTAGACTCATTACCCTTGTCAGATTCCTTATTCCTAGACTCACTGACCTATTATTACTATACTCTTACTAATAATTGTAATTCTAATTAACGTTAGAAGCCACAAAGCACATTTTCAATCACTTTTACCATTGTTCCTACTCTTTAGGAATACCTCACGCCATTGAAACTGATAATGGTCCAGCCTATACTTCTCCTGTTGTGTCCACTTTCATGACTGAACATGGCATTATACACATTTTTGGCATCCCCTCTAACCCTATGGGGCAAGTGATGGTTGAACGGGCCAATCATGCTATAAAGGAATATCTCCAAAAACAGAAAGGGGGAGGTGGACCTATCAGGCAATTACATGTTGATGAAATATTGTACACTCTAAATTATCTGAAATTTGATGCACCCGATTTGACCCCGGCTATGAATCAGCTCGGAGGGAATCAGAAACATAATCTTGAAACGGGACGATGGTACAACAATAAAAACAAAGACAGGTTATGTGGAAAACACCTGCAGGTAACTGGGAGGGCCCTTACACCCTTTTAACCTTACTCCTTTTCATTCTACACAAACCAACATAGCTATTACTCAAACTTGACATTCTGTCCCCTTCCCCCAGCTTTTATACGAGTAAAACCTAGTTACAAAAATAAAAAAGGTGGAACTTAAACCAATACACCACAAAGGCAATTAGCTACTGCCTTATATACTTTAAATTTTTTATGCATCACTAAAAATAGGTATACACGAGCAGAAAAGGTTTGAAAATGTTCACACTCCCTGTGGAGACTTCTCCAAACAAGAACTGGGTAGGACCTGACCCTTAACTATTGAGGGGAGAGGCTTCATTTATTCTCTTTTATCCGATGCTACTATGAGAATACAAGCATGGAATTCCATGACCCATCTTGCAGATACAGAGAATTCAGAGAAAAAGGATTGAGAGACCGCCTGCATAAAGACAACCCAAGAAGAAATGACTTAGAGTCTTGCATTTTCATGACATAATACTACCCTCCAAGGGGCTATTACCTGTTTAACTTACCCTTACACGATGTATTAGTGGAACCACCCCCTTTAGAAAAAAGTGATTTCTGGACTTCTACTCATGGGACTAATTGCCCTAGCTTCCCTCTTAATACCAGCAGCCATGTGTTCTATTTTCTTACTGAGAGACATGTCAACTGTCCAATTTGTAAATAACCCGGCAGAGAATATTAGCTTGAGATCTATGTCATTACGGACACACATCCCTATGTATGGAATTACTTGTATTAATTGTGCTCTTACTCAATATGTATATTTTTTGCCTGTTCTAACTAATTTTAACTCATGTTTTACTATAGTACAATTGTTGGGAGGGCTTTCTATTCTATGCTTACTCTTTAGAGCAACATTTATAAAAATTATGATAATTAAAAGTAAAATTTTCAAAGATTAAAGTCTCTTTAAAATGCCAGTTCTCAAAAATGTTGCTGTATTTTTTCTCCCACATACTGATCAAAGAATAGTGGGGTAATATAGTCTGGTGGATGGACTGGCCTTGGAGTCAGGGAGACCTAGCTTTAAGTCCTGACTCTGAGGCGGACGGACCGTGTGACCACAAGGAAAGGCGCTTAAGGTCACCGAGGCACCTCACTAAAATGACAATTTGTAGGCAAGTTGCCAATCTTTCTCAGTGGTGGAAGTTTCTGAAATACCAGGTAGTAATGAAATAACAGGTTTAGACCCAAAAAAGAATCAAACAGTATTAAAATTATAATTATTAAATATTTGTCCATGTGCTAAGAGGGGTAATACATTCGAACAGTGAATGACTGAGTTAAAAAAATACATATTTAACACTTGCTCTGTGCCAAGGAGTGTGGTAAGTGCTGGGGACACAAAGAGAGAATCCAGATAGACCCTACTCTCAAGGAGCTCATATGAGGAGTTAACAAATACTGCATTGGTGGGATTATCTGCAAGGTGGCTGGAAAGGCCGGTGTCTTTAGAGTGTGGCAGCAGGGAAGACGGCAGTGCCTGGGGTTCTGGAGGGTTCAGTGGCCGGCAAGATGGTAAGGTCCACTGGTATTCTATCTTACTGAACAGTTAGTAAGTAGTTGATGATGCCCTGCCCATCAAAATGGTACATGACCATGTCCTGCCTATAGCTGAGGTAAAGGGGGTGGATGTTTGAGCACCCCTGAACTATGACCCTTGGAAGTAGGGGAGAGTGAAGTGAGCCTGATCCAGACTAGAGTACTATGTACTCTCTCCCACTGAAATGGAGATAGAGACTCGGCCTGGATAGATGGAGAAGAAAAGGCAGATCTGTCGGGATCTGGGTAGAAGGAAGAGGAAAAAAACAAAAGAAGGGCTCTTCACATGTCCCGTTCTCTTGGATTCTCCAGATACACCATTTATCGCATGCATAAAAATTTCATTTCAAAAAACATAAATGAAGGAATTAATGTAAGGAACTAGGCTGAGGGAGGCAAGCTAATGTTTGTTTATATGAACAAGGAAAACGAAATGCAAGAACTGACAGTCACCTTCAAGATGCCTTTATTTCAGTGGCAAGAAAGTATAATTTATTATAATTGAAAGTTCCCTAACATTAAGTAGATGTTCGTATCACACATCTCAGGAATTTTAACAGCAGAATTTTAGGTCTAAATAGCCGTCATCAGACCTCACAAGATAAAGTTTGAACTTTGACGCATAGTGTACACAAAACTGAAGGCTTTAAAAGATCTCAGAATGGCCCGTCCTTGCTTGTCATGTAGAATTTCCAATGTTGGTCCATAATATGGCGTGGAAGAAGTTCTTGGTTGCTGATCAATAATATTTCATTTAGCTGAAGATAATGTGTGAGGTTTTGTGCAGAATCACTGGAAGGTCCTGTTGGAAAAGTTGACAAAATATTACTAAGGACTCTAACTATGGTATTCTTAAAAATCATTAGCACTTAAATGTTAGGTGAGTCTGAGGGCAAGCGTATCAGGTCTTGTGACCAAAGCCATTTTATTTTTTCTAACTCTACTTTCATCGTCTACACAGCGTGCATGCAACCAAATGCTACAAAGATACGGCATCCAGAACTAGTTCCATCACCTCCCAGCTCTCACTCGTGGCTTCCAGCTATGAGTCCCAGCAATCATGCTAAGAGGCTTTGGTATTTTTGGTGTGAACTTTTATACCTGGGAAATGAGCAAATGCTACAAATCAGGGTTGGTTACCGAAATACTAATAATGAAGAACAGGAAGGAAGGAAAGATTAGTATTCGTTGCATGCCTACTTTGCACCAGGCACTAGGCTAAACACTTCAGCAATATGATCTCATTTGGTCCTCCCAACAACCTCATGGTGTAGTGCTGATCTGAACCCCGTTTTACAGGTGAGGAAACTGAGGCAGAGAACAGTAAAGGGACTTGACTAAGGCGACCCAGCTAGCATCTCAGGCTGTATTTGAGTTGAGGTCTTCCTTACTGGAGGCCTGGCGCCCTATCTATTGTGCCACCTAGAGTGTAAGAGTAAGTGAGTAAGTAAGTAAGAGTAAACGGACAAGTGTGTTGTATGGACTATGCAGAGTCTTTCTTGGAGAGCTGGTTGTTAAACATTTACCAGCACAATTGTGGATGCAGAAGACCGTGGGTGGGTTTATGCAGTCAGGATGCCATCAGAACACCTGAAAGTTTTCCTGTGTCTCACTATGAAGTGTTGCACAAATACTGAGGCTTGGTTGTTCTAGGCCCCGCTTTGCTCCTGGAACTGTACACAGTGGTTTCAGGGGGTTAGACCCATTAAATCTTTAAGTTGCATTTACTACAATGCATTTACACACTCACCTGGCCAATGCTGATGCAACCTGCCAGACCTCAGTTCAAATGGCACTTTCTCTCTCTCTATCCCCCTAGTTATGAAGGTCCCCACCTGAAATATCTTTGTATTTCTTTTTGTATATTGTAAAAAACTAATATTCATATACATATATACGTGTATATATACATACTTGTAAGCATACCTGTACACACAGTATGTCCCAAAAGTCTCAGTGAAGTTTTAGGTTTTATACCTCAAATGTGTGTGTGTGTGTGTGTGTGTGTGTGTGTGTGTGTGTGTGTGTGTGTGTGTAGCACCCACTGTGTGCCAGAGGCTAAATGCTGGGGATAAAAGGACAAAAAATGAAACAGTCTCTGTCCTCAAGGAGATGGCAAGGGAGATACTGCGTATATGTAAATGTGTGAGATTGTGTGTGCATGTACACATCTATGTATATACCAGTATATATATGTACATGTGTATATCTACACACACATGTACATTGTGTGTGTATACAGCATACAACACATATGATATCATATGCTATGTTACACACAATTTAGTACACATTACTCTGGTGTATATGTGCATGTCTATACACACATTTTATATGTATAGTGTGCCGTAATACATGCTATATGACTAAAGTGTATATATGTAGTATGCTAGTATGTGTGTGTGTATAATGTACTAGCACAGTAGAAAGACAGACAGATAGACGGACAGATGATAGATAGAAGATAGACAGACGGACAGACGGACAGATGATAGATAAATAGATGATAGATAGATGGACGGACAGACGGACGGACAGACAGAATTGGTCATTGTTCAGTCACTCTGCCATGTCCCCCCCCCCCCCCCTTGTGACCCTGTGGACCACAGTATACCAATACTGTCTGTGAGGTTTCCTTGGTGAAAATACTGGAGTGGTTTGTTATTTCCTTTTCCAGTGAATGAAGGCAAACAGAGGCTAAGTGACTTGTTCAGGGTCACGTAGCTAGGAAATGTTTGAGGCCACATTTGAACTCAGGTCTTTCTGAATCCAGGCCCAGTGCTCTATTCACTGAGTCATTTAGCTGCCTCATATATGTAGCATACTAGTGAGTGAGTGAATGTGTGTGCGTGGGGGGGGTATGCATACAGCGTATGGAAACACTATAATATAAATGACTAGTATATAGAATAGTATATCAGTACGTGTATACATGTATGTGCGCATATACACACATTATACACACGCGCATGCAAACCATACACATACACTGTGTGTAGGTACACACACATGTGTAGATGTACATGCTGAGGGTAATAACTGTCTCATTTTCGTCTTTGTCCAGCACCTGGTACGGCGTCTGGCACATGACACTGTTTGCTAATCCATCTGCTAAGCGCAATGACAGGCCTGCCCCACCTCCAGAGGCTGAAGAATGCTAAAAGCAGGTGCGGCCCTGGGTTCCCCTGAAACCAGGAGTCACCCAGGCTCTGCAAGTCCTTCCCACCCCTCAGGCCTGGACCATGATTCATGCTTCAGACAGTCTCTGCCGTCATTCAGCCACATGTGATTCACCGGCACACTTCACAACAGCTATCAATAGTAACTGAATATTAAGTGGAGAAGGGACTAGATGGTGAAGAGAATGTGACCCACCCCTCCCTCACTTTAGAGACAAGCAAACTGAGGCTGAGAGGGGAAGAGCCCCAAATGCTACCCATGGCAGCAGGAGCGAGGGGTGCTCTGAAAGACCACATTTCAATCATTCCTGACTTGTCGGCCTCCTCGCCGGTCTGGTAACGTCTCAATCTGGTCATGCTTCTGACACGTGGCCCTCTCATCTGACCGGTGAGTCCTTGGCCTGGACCACCATCTCATACTGCATCCTAGACATCCATTTGGGACTCCAGAGTTATCCATCTCCTCCCCCTCTCCCTCACCTTCACCTCATCCCTTTAGGTGTGAAGACACATTAGAATGCAAGATCCTGGAAGGCAGGAACTCCTTTTCCACTTGTCCTTGTCTGTCTCCCTCCTTAGAGAAATTCCAATGAAGCTTTATCTGATGTGACATCATCGTGGCCATTTCACATGGGTAAGTTTATAGATTCACCCTAAGAGGGTTACTTGGCTATGCTGCCACCAAGAGGAAGTCCATTTCTTGGATAAGTGAAATTAAGAACTAGGTTTAGATTAGAAACACACAAGAGCTTTAATGAGCAGAAATGTGGGATGGTGGTGGTTGGGTGGCACAGATGGGGCAGGTGGGGGGAGCGGAGGGAGGACTAGAAGGTGGGAATTGTTAAGGTGCACAGAAGACAGTTTGGTCTCCTTTGGAGACAGTGACCCAACAGAAAAGAAGTGTGGAGGCCCTACAGAGGAAGCTCCCCCTTAGATGTCAGTGCCCTAGAACAAAAACGTTGCTTGCCTTATGCTACTTCTTGTAGGCATGATTAACATGAAGATGAATATATAAAATACTCATCAAAAAAGTGAACTTATCTTAAAAACTATAAATTCTTATTATGACAAGGAAATTTAAATAATATTACTGAACTATATTTAAAACTAGTACGTATGGAGCAAATTTAAAAAAAAAGCCCAACCAACTATAGTTAGGTATCTTCCTAATTGTTAACTATTGTGAATCCATCATTTTAAAATAAAGCTTATGCTTTCAGAGAGAGGAGTCTTTCCATCTTTTTCTCATCCACTTCTAGTAATTCTTCTTCCAATTTTTTATACATCTATCTGGCTCTGTAACTTCAGCAGCCTCCAAAAGCCCTTGCAGTGCTTTTCCAGCCGCTAATTCTAGGACTTCAGCCTGAGCAATGAGGCTTGCCTTCCCTGGCAAGTCTGCTCAAATGATTCCCTGTAGGTAGGTGTCAGCTGCCTCAGATCCTTCTACATGGCAGAAGCAGGAACTAAAAAATGCACCTTCTAACTATCTCTCTATGCTCAACGTGTATAATCAATACGACTATTTTTCTCCAATCAGGAAATGATTTTCCAATTTATTTTCAATTTTAAAAAAAAGTGTGAACTATCCCTTTCCTCTCCCTCCTTGCTGCTGGAAGCTGTTAGTGAAGGTGTCTTTTCATTTAGACAAAATGTTTCTCCTTACCAGCTTGAGTTCACAAACTGCCTTCTCTTACAGATTCTCTCTCAAACACTCTTTCCCAGAAGCTGTTTCAAGAGTTGAATTTCTTTCCCCAGAACATCTTTAAATGTTGGCACAAGGCTTCTGAACATAAATTCCAACTAGTTTCTTAACACTAAGCTAAATCGGTTTTGTTGGCAAGCAAATAACTTCCTCTACCTGAGGCTTGTTTGTTCTGCACAATCTAGTTTTTCCCCAGGTTATAAGCTAGAACACCTGAAATCCATGACCTATGATTTGCCTGGTTAACAGCTAGACAGAGAATGGTGCTAATATTGTTAGGGTCAAAGATTTCATCCTCCTACAGATAACAATTCTGTTGCCTATTCTGATACCTGTTAGCTGTCTCCAGCAGAATACATACTACTTGGCTCAATCCATCCTCTGTACTGGAAAAGCAATATAAAAGATATCCACCTGACAAGGGATTAACAGCATTGTCTCGGCAGGGCAGCAGTCCAAAAGATCTCACCAGAGGCCAGCATCAAGCATTACAGGACACACGCCTGGAAGGGACGCCTGAGATCATCTCATCCAGCTCCTTCTGGGTGGTAAAACTGAGCGTCAGAGAGCCTGAGGATAGGCCTCGGCGTCCTGTGTTCTTTCCAATACTCTGATTTATATTCCTTATTCTAGGATCACTGAAATGAATTTTTCAAAGCACTCAAATTGCTTCATTTCTTAACACTTCCTTTTAAAAGTGCCTTTGTGGAAGACAGATCCAATTCAGGTAATACTGACGAG
The DNA here is from genome assembly GCA_028646575.1 of Pseudocheirus occidentalis. Classification (NCBI taxonomy): domain Eukaryota; kingdom Metazoa; phylum Chordata; class Mammalia; order Diprotodontia; family Pseudocheiridae; genus Pseudocheirus; species Pseudocheirus occidentalis. Next base: position 356,565,180 of record CM053594.1, read on the forward strand.
TAATAACAGTGATGGTTAAAAACTGACATTTACATCACATTTTAAGGTTTACAAAATGCTGAGCACAGACATCTCATTTAAATCTCCCAAGAGCCCTGAGAGATAAGTGCCACAGGCATTATTATCCCCATTTCACAAGCAAGGAAAATTAGGCTGAGAGTAAATGACTTGCCCAGGGTAACGACGTTAGTTAAGAATCTAAATTGGGGTTCAAATCTAGGCCATCCTGACTCCCAGCTTATTATCCCAGGCTACACTGATCAGCAAGGTCATCTTGACTATTCTTTTTTGGTTTGTTTTTTTGCTTTTTGGAGGGCAATTGGGGTTAAGTGACTTGCCCAAGGTCACACGGCTAGTAAGTGTCAAGTGTGTGAGGCCAGATTTGAACTCAGGTCCTCCTGACTCCAGGGCTGGTGCTCTATTCACTGAGCCACGCAGCCACCCCTAATCTTGACTATTCTTATAGAAGCTACAGGCTACCTTTGATAAAAACTTTTCTTAATATAGCACAGGTATTATGCAATATTGCATTCAGTGTCATAGCAAGCAGCTTATGAACCTAAAACAAAGTTGTAAGAAAGATGAGCTCAAGAACAAAGTTGGGGACTTGCTGACTGTGACTATTCTCCTATGGAGTGGGGGATTCCTAAGTTTAATAACAGGGGCCATGAGGTGAGCAGTGCATAGAGCATCAATAGGGCCTGGATTCAGGAAGGGTCCTCTTCCTGAGTTCAAATTCAACCTCAGATGCGTCCTAGCTGCGTGACCCTGGGCAAGTCACTTCACCCTGTTTGCCTCAGTTTCCTCATCTGTCAAATGAGCTGGGGAAGGAACGGGCAAACCCCACACAGGGTTGTGAAGAGTTGGACGTGACTGAAAATGACCAAACAACACAAATAACAACAGGGTATTTATGGTAACGCCCTTGTAGTGAGAGGCATGTGGTGTGGTGGGTCAGATGGAAGAAGGCCCCGGCCCCTCGGACTCTAGTTCTTCCAGCGCCACCCTGGCAGTGCCCCCCTGGCAGCGCCACCCTGGCAGTGCCACGGAGGATGTACAAATGTCAGCAACCACAAGATGCTGTTTTCAGACATTCATTTCATTCCAGGACAGAATCGTGTTTGGCGGCCAAACTGCCCCCTAGGAAATCAACTACTTAACTGAGTGTTCATCAAACTATTTTAGAAGCTGCTCCAAAGGTGCTCTGGACCTTCAGAAAACAAAAGGGAAACTACTGCCATATTATATATAATAAAATTACAAGAGAGATACTGGCAACTATGTTCCTAGAGGCAGACTAATCCTGAGAGTTTAGATTTTATGGTAGAATAAGCCCCAAACCACTGAATTCACAAATCTAGCAGTCAGTTCATTGATGGATTTTTACAGATACTGAACGAGAAACCCTTAACATCTAGGAAACACTTTACTGATACAAACTCAGCCCTAAAGCTCATATTGTTATTGTTGCTGCTGTTATCAATAACTTCAGCAAGAATAACTGTCTGTTATATTTGCATGGTGTGTGTATATATATATGTGTATTTGTGCACTTTCCTGTACTCGGCATCATGCGTCTTCTCTTCCTTGATTTGGACCCGTGACAGTCTAAGGAAAGAAGCAGCATTCGCTGGGATGTCAAGGAGAAGTCAACATTTGCAAACAAGTCTGGCCCTTCCCTCTTTATGGAACGAGCTGTCACAGTATTGTAGGTGCAGGCAGGCTGCAGTCGTTCACAGAACCTACTTTTTACTGATTTCTGGTTTGTTTAGAAGATAGTAAAAACAAATGGCTTTGTAACAGGAGTCATCTCATCTTAAAAGATGGTATAGACAGGCATTCCTTATATTCACATAGCCACAGTCGCTTATGGGAGCTATGACTAAGGTAAAAAATGCTAACCTCACAAATAAAGGATGGGAGAGGCCTGGTTAGACCATTTCGCCTGAAAAAATATCTGGGGTCTTTAACGGATTAATGTAGGTTCATTATGAGTCAGCGATAGGCTGTAGTAGCCAAAATAACTAGTAACCTTGAGGTGTGTTAAGAGAGGCAGAGTTTAACGCACTGTTGGTGGAGTTGTGAACTGACCCAACCATTATTCTCCAAAGCAATTTGGAATGATGCCCAAGGGGCTATAAAACTGTGCATGCCCTATGATCCAGAAATACCACTACTAGGTCTGTATCCCAAAGAGATCACAAAAAAATGGAAAAGGGCCTACATGTACAAATATATTTACAGCAGCTCTTTTTGAGATGGCAAGGAACTGGAAATTGAGGATGCGCATCCATCGAGAAATGGCTGAAAAAGTTATGGTATATGAATGTAATGGAATACTATTCTGCTATAAGAAATAACAAGCAAATGAAAAATCTGGAAAGACTTACATGAATTGATGCAAAGTGAAGTGAGCAGAACCAGGAGAACACTGTACACTGTAATAGCAATGTTGTACAATGATCAACCATGAATAGTTTAGTTCTTCTCAGCAATGCAATGATCTAAGACAATTCCAAAGGAACTAGAAAATGCCACCCACATCCACATCCAGAGAAAGATCTGATGGAGTCTGAACGCAGACTGAATCATACTTTTTTTTACTTTCTTTATCTTTTTATTATTTTTTCCTTTTGGTCTGTTTCTTCTTTCACAATACGACAAATATGGAAATATGTTTTACATGATTGCATATATATAAGCTACTTAAAATTCTTACCTTTTTAGGGAGGGGGTAGGGAAGGAAGGGAGGGAGAAAATATAGAATTCAAAAATTTTTTTAAAATGAATGTTAAAAATTGTCTTTACATGTAATTGGAAAAAATAAAATACTCTTTTTAAAAAGGGAAGCATAGTTTGCAGGAATAAAATGGTCTTAGCTCTGCTCTGAAGAGTTTTGTTCAGTTCAGAGCACCACAATTTTAAAAGGACATTGCCTTCAGCCAAGATGTTGAAGGGACTTGCGGCTATGTGATATGAAGATCAATTGAAGGGGCTAGGGACATATAGACTGGAGAAGAAACAGGTGGGACGCGACAGCTGGTTTCATCATGTGGAAGAGAGATCAGGCATGTTCTGTTTGGTTCCAGTTTGGCAGAACCAGGGTACATCTTGTAAAGAGGCCAATTTAGGCTTAATTTCAGAAAAATTTTCTGACAAGTAGAGTCGTACCATAGTGGAATGGACTGCCATTAGAGAGACAGTGTATTCTCCTTCATTGGAAGTCAGCAATCAAAGGTCAGATAACCGCTTGTCAGCTATGTTATAGTGGGGACTCCTTTGTGGTATGGGGTTAGGCTAGTCGGCTGCCCAGGTCCTTTTCAACCGGAGGTTTTTGACTTTGGGTCCACAACTACGGTTTAAAAAAAATATTACGATAACTTTTGTTGTTCAGCTGTTTCAGTCATGTCTGACTCTTCATGACTGCATCTGATTTCTCTTGGCAATGATACAGAATGACTCACCATTTCCATCTCCAGCTCATTTTACAGATGAGAAAACGAAGGCAAACAGGGTTAAATGAGTCCGACCAAGGTCACTCAACTAGTAAGTGTCTGAGGTAGGATTTGAACTCAGGTCTCCCTTACTGCAGGCCTAGCTCTCTGTCCACCACTCTGCCACTTAGTCTTATTTCAATATAATTGGTTTCTTTTGTAATCCCAAGTGTTTTATTTTTTGCACTTAAAAAATATTATTCTAAAAAAAGTTTCCACAGGCTTTACCAGACTGGTCCACAGCACAGAACAGGTTAAGAGGCCTCAGTTTCCAAATAAAATTCTATATTCTGATTTTGTTATTGTGGCCAAATAGCATTCTCCATTTAGATATTTTATATGCAGTATGTGAAAGGCCAAAGGATTTATTCATCTCCAACGTAGGAGTCTGTGCTAGAAGTTATCATGGACCAAGGAGAATCAGAGGAGTAGGGAGTACTTAACAATCCATCAAAGCTGTGTTTTCACCAGCCCTAAATGGGGACACACAAGACCCCTTGTAAATGAAGTTCAAGAGCACCTAAGGAGTCCTGTTTTTGTTTCTAACAATAAATCATCATGCTGTTCACACAGAGAACATTACCAACTAAGGTACAAAACAGTAGGCAGGATCTCCAAAGGGAGCAACATGCCTTCTTTTCCAACTGATGTTATGTTGAAAATAGAGCAGACAGACCAAAAATGTGGTGTTTCAGAAGATGGAGCAAAATGGAAAAGACTGTGGGCAGACAGGCATTTGTTATTCTTATAACTCTAGGAAGTAGAATCTTTTTTTATAGAGAGAGGCAGTGAGTCTGGTGGAAAAGGCACTGAGTTGGGGGTTAGGAAACTTTTGTTTGAATCTAGTGTCCAATATTTCCTAGCAACGTGACCCCAATTAAATCACTGAGACAAAAAGGATGATGATAATCTTTTTTTTTTCTAAGCCTGTGGTAATGAAATAGATGAAGTTGGAGGGTTAGGAAAAACTCTTCTTAAGCAAAAAGTGGTCTCCAATAACCTTGAAGCGGTGCCAAGCTATCTTTATATACGTGTTTGCAGACACAAAAATATGTTATATAAAGGGTGGAGAACGGGCATTGTAATCAGGAAAACATGGGTTCATATTCTGCATTTGACACGTATTAGCTATATAAGAGCACACTGCTTAAGCTCTCAGTGACCCAGGACTAAAAGTGCAGAATGGTTGCTGATCTATATTGGTTGAGGATGTCTCTACACTACAGGAGCTCTCCACAAACTGATTAAAAATTACAGATCCAGACCAACACAAACCAGCAACAAATCTCTGTAAATACTGCAGCCAAGTACCTTAAATGGTACCTTTGTGACATAGGAGCCCCTGGCTTCCAGGAGTTGGTTACAGGGCTCAAAAGGGGAGACAACTTTCTCTCAGTTCCATACATACGCTTATTTCTGCCTAGATTGAGGAGGCAGTAACTCCTCTGGGGGCAACACCCTTTGTGGCCACTGGCAAAATGATTTCTAAGTCCTAAGAAAATGAACAAATTTGACAGCACAGAAATCATCTGGCCTCAGGGGACGCATATGTGCTGGGAGGTGTGCCCCTCCATGTATGTGCTATGCGCTACCTAGGAAGCACCAGTAAAACAGCCACAAAGGGGAGCTGACTCAAATACGGAGAAGCCACTGGGTACCCAAGAACTGGTCATCCTATAGAGGACTACTCAGACTGATTGCCCAATTTTAATTATTAATCAAAAGAATGTACTAGGAGAGGAGGCCTCAAGAGTCAGAAAGACCTGGGTTCAGGTATTACCCTGATACATACTGGCTGTGTGACTTTGGGCAAGTCAATTGACTTTTCAATGTTCTAAGACTATAAACTACAGAAAAGGTGCCAGCCTGCATTGGTAGAGACAATCTTCTCATTTAAGAGCTCTCTATACCAATAAAATCATAGGTCCAGGCCCCACCCCTATATTACTATGCAGTTATCTTCTTGTTCACATTAACTTTTAAAAATGACCAACTAAGTTAATTCCAACAGCAAGGTTAATTTAACTTCTAATCCATGAGTCTCCTGTTTCTTCTAATTCTTGTTTCCCCTCTTGCTTTGTCACAAAAAATTAAAAGGAAAATCTTGGTTACTTTTAAATGTGTGACAATGGTACAGTGGAGAGATCGCTGACTTTGGAATTGGAGGATTAGCTGGATTTGAATTCTAGCCCTGCTACTGATTATTTAAATAATCTCGGGTAAATTACTGAATCTCATTAGGATTCTGTTTTCTCATCTGTAAAATGAAGCAGAGGAGACTTGATAAATTTGAAAGTCCTTTCTTGCTCGAAATCTATGATTCTGTGTTACCCTTGAAACATTATCAAGTATTAACGATATTAATTCAATCTAAATGATCTGAAATTGTTCCAAAGAACTTTGGATAAGCTACATTTTTGTTATGATTACAGAATGAACTTTTGCTCACTCATTCTAAATGGAAAATACATACATATGTATATGCATACACAAACCCATTTATAGTCAGGAATGCAATTCTAATCCAAGGCAAAATGCTTAACAATTATTTTGACAGATGGTTACAAAATACCACCTCCCAAGTCACACTGGAGAAAATAGTCTATCATGGCTCCTCTAATAGAAAGTTTACTGGCCTTTTGTAGAAAGGGTTTTGGGGAAGATATCTTTAGTGACGGAGAGTTAAGTAGCTGATCTGTAAAACTAAAATTAAAATTTAATCTGGATTTCTTTCACAGGGTTGGTCAATCAGTCACAGGCATTGATTTGGTACTTACCATATTCTAGATATTGTGCTAAGTACTGGAGACACAAAGAAAGGCAAAAACATTCCCTGCCTTCAACAAGCTCACATTCTAATGGGGAAGACAAGATGAAAATAACAGAGTACCATGAAAAATAAACGCGAGATGATTGGAAGGTATCACAGAGGGAAATCACTGCGGACAGAAAGGACAGGACTAGAAGAGGCCTCAATCAGAATGTGTGGTTTAAGCTTAGATTTAAAGGAAGCTAAGAAAGCTAAGACACTAGAAATGCACATGTCTGGTTTATATGTGAAAATTCTGCTGGAACCAGTTACATAGAATTAGACTTAATATTTAGATTTGAATCCCAACTCTACTTCTGTGAAAAAACTTGCATCTAGAAAGATAGTCCTTTAAAGTGGAGAGGGAAATGGGTTGTTCTGTGTCGCAGAGGAAACTTTTAGGTTATATTTTGGGGGTTTTCCTTTGGAGTAAACAATAGCAAACAGCCATTTGGGTAAAATTATCTACATAAAAAAACTTATTAAAGGAGGTTCCCTGTAATTTATGAATTAGGACAATGGAATTTTTTAACAAGAATACAAGAAAAAAATTCAAAACACAAAATAGCCAGAGTAGCATGCATAATAAATAAGAGCTTAAATAGCACACTCTGTGGCTAAGGATCAGCGTTGTAGAAACACTTCTTCCATTAGTTTGTTTTTGGAACAATTCAGTCTCATAAAATAGAGAGATATTCTGATTCGTGTGCTACACTGCAAAAAAAAATTCGGTAGGAAAATAAACTAAAATTGCAGTATTAAGTGAAGAAATGTCTTTCTTCAAAGATGCTGATTTACAACAGCAAGCCATGGGGTCATGAACCCTCTCTGTGAAAAGGATGGTTCTGACTTTCTTGGAAAAGACTGTTCTGTTTTCAAATGTGTTCACATGATGTGTTCCCATCAAAGAAATGCCATAATTAGTGTACATTAAAAGACAGTTCTAGAAGAGAAAGAATATCAGAGAAACGTGTTTCCCTCACAGGTGAATAAATTGTAGCTAATGCATCTGAGTGCCTGGAAACCATGGTGACAGAGCACATAAATATACAAAGATGCCTTCCCAAGTAAATAGAGAGAATGTGTTCTTTCTTAAGAGGATATTTCCATTCAGCAGCTTTGGGTGGCAGACATTTTTTATGTGTCCTGAAAGGCTGATAGAATTTTGAAGAGAGTGAGAATTTCTCCCCTTTAATTCTGTACTAAAGTAGAGATGATGAGTTTTTATGGCAAACTAAACATTAAAGGAAAAACGTCCAGCAGAAAGTCACTAAAATACTAAGACAGTGTCTCGTAGTGATCTTCTAGTTCTCATCACACACATGGTCATAGTGTGCATGTCTGACTGGGTCTTTCAGACAAGCAGTAGTAGTACTGCTGCTATCACCACCACTACCACTACCATTATCACAACTACTCCTCCTACTCCTACTATTACTACAACCACCACTACCACACAACTATTATGAAATTTCTAAAAGTTAACAACTTCAACCCACTTACCAACGTTATAATTATGATGCATGCAAATGGCCTGAAGAACCATAGATTCTATATGAGGGAGTGGACCCCTTATGTCTCCAGAATTTAATTCTGAGTTTCCCATCTCTCTTGGACTATTACTCTGTGAAATTTCAATCTATGAGATACGACTTATCCTTCCTCTAAATTATTTAAAATCTGCTTTTCTAGAATCTAGGGTATGTGTCAGATTACACCCAGAATTACTCTTTTTAATAGAGTATGGAGGGATCACTTCCTCCCACGGTTCCCTTCATTTCCAACCCAACAACCAAGTCCTCTACAGAATCAGATCCAGCATAAAATTTCTCCTTGCTGATTCTTCCACCTTTAGAAGGATGGAATTATCACTAAGGCAAGTCAAAAAGTTATTAGCTGCTCTATTTTTGGCAGACAGAGAACTGCAGCAAATACCTAGATAGTTGGAATCTTTCGTGAGTACCACATCATGCTTCTGTCAGGCTTATGGGCTATTTCCCCAACTGCTCATCTACTTTCTTTGTCTCAGAGATCTGCGGTAACATCTGATCACAAAACTGCTTCTGTTTCTCCCTCTGCTGAGCTTCCTCCAAATGCTATGCTTTGCCCCTCAGATTTCTGAATTGCTTCACATGAGTACAACTTCTTAATATAATACGTTCCTCCTACCTGCTTACCTATCCTGTTCCTTGTGAATGAATTACACTTATTCAAAGATACATTTCAGTCATGGTTATCCCACCACATCTCCACAAGGCCAACCGAAATCAAATTTGCCCCTTAGGGTTAAGACCTCTAGCTCTTCTGTTCTGTTACTTTAAACACTGGGCATTCGTGTATCAATATTTGAGGCCATGGGTTTTACTAGCTCTTGTGTGACCTCTGGGTATCTGAACTGCTGTTCTTTATCCTTCACTGTGGCTATTCTTTATGGTATGTGGCTTGTGATAATCATTAAATATTGTATTTTTGGCCAAAGTCTGAATTAATCAAACAGACTGCTTTGCCTTACTGTAAAATGCCTTTTTCTGGGTCAGCAACTCCAGATACCAAATAAGGCTAAAAGTGGGATTTCCCCTTACCTTGGGAAATACTCTTTGTGGGAGGAGCCAAATGGACCCAAATGGCTTCTTTGTCCTCTGAGTAAACTCAGAGAATCTCTCTTCCCCCAGATAGGGCTAACTTGGGAGCATTCTTTCTAAGAGTACGACTGAACCTAAGCTACTATCTTGAATAATGGGTCCTTTTCTTATCTGAATATTCTGTAGGGCATGCATTAGATTATGGCATGTTAATGATAAGGAAAACACAGATGTTTCAGGCTGACACCTCATCAATTCCTCGTCATCATAAATTTTTATACTGAACTGGGCTGGCTCTAAAACATATTTAAACCTTTTCATTTTCTTGTTCATCAGTTAGAAATTAACTTCTAAGTCCTTGTACAAGCCTGTTAGCTTTGGAGAATTAAAAATGCTGTGACTGTATATCACTGTTTGTTGGTCTCCTTTAACCAAACATTTTAGGAGGCTGACTTTTGATACTTAAACATAGATCATTTTCTCTCTTCCCTAGACTTTTTAGTTTAAAGCCTTTTGGTTACTTTTGTTAAGACACACAGCAAATAAATTCTATCAATCAATTAACATTTATTAAATGCCTACTATATGCCAGGTACTGTGACAAGCATTGAGAATGCAAAAAGAGGCAAAAGACTGTCCCTGCCCTCAAGAAACTTAGAATCTAATGGGGGAGGCAATAAGCAAATAAATACATACAACAAAGAAAGCTATATACAGGATAAACAGGAAATTAACAGAAGGAAGATAATAGAATTAAGAAGGGTTGGGAAAATTTTCCAGTAAAAGATGGCATTTTAGTTGGGAATTAAAGAAAGCCAGAGAAGTCAGAAGGCAGAGTTGAAAAGAGAGAGCATTGAAGGCAAGGGGAACAACCAGGAAAAATGCCCAGAAATGAGAGATGGAGTGTCTTGATCATGGTACAGCCAGGAGACCAGTGTCACTGGATCAAATAGTATGTGGCAAAGAGTAAGGTATAAGAAGACTGGACTGGTAAGCTCTGAGGTTATGAATGGCTTTGAAAGCCAAACAAAGCTTTTTTTTTTTTTTACTGGTGGCGTCAATAGGGAGTCACTGGAGTTTGTGTTTGCGTTTGTCCTTTGTTATCTAAGAGGACCATGGCATCACGGAAGTGATGACATGACTCACAGTCGACTTTGATTTGAGTGAGGGAGGGCTGTGCAAGGTCACCAGCCTCACTTTCTCCTCCAGAGCCATTTGGGTGAAGTAGCCTGATATTCAACATGATGCCTGGAGACGGCCCAGGATGCAATGGGAGACTCTGGTCCTTTGAGACTAAGGCCTTTGTATTGAGCAGGGGAGTGACATGATTAGAGCTGCACTTTAGGAAAATCACTTTAAGTGGCTGAATGGAAGACAGATTGGAATGGGGAGACTTGAGGCAGGCAGATCTATCGGCAGACTCATGCAATAATCTAGGCGTTGAGGTGACAAAGGCCTGTACCAGAGTGATGGCAGTGCCAGAAAAGAGAAGATGAAATCACAGGCCTTGGCAACAGCTTGGATATGGAGAGAGAGGGAGGAATCAAGGATGACTCCTAGGTTGAGAGCCTGATGGACTAGGAGGATGGTGTTGCCTTTACATTATTAGTGAGTGGAGGAGGTGAGGGCTTAAGAGGAATGAGAATGAATTCTATTTTGGACATACTGACTTTAAGATGCCTACTGGACATTCAGTTCTAGATGTCTGAAAAGCAACTGGAAATGCGAGACCGGAAGTCAACAGAGAAACTGGGGCAAGATGAACAGATTTGAGAATTATCAGCACAGAGATGGGAATTAAATCCATGGGAATTGATGATATTAACAAGTGAATTAGCATAGAGGGAGAAGAGAGGAGGGCTCAGACAGAGCCCCAAGGGACACCCACAGTGAGAGAGTTAAGAGCCTCTGTGGGCGTACTTTATCCCTGGCCAGGAGTCTGTCATCCATATATTTTAAGTTATGGTTCAGAATTAAAAACACTATCCTTAGACACCGCCTTTTTGGCAGCTATTCACTTCTCAAATCACATCTCCTCTTCTGCATGTCTTGCTTTCAATGGGTAAGACTGAAGAAAACACGTTCTGTGGCCCTTTGTTCTACAATTTCTCACCCAAAACGTTGTAAGTGTTGGCAATACTTTTTAAAGTTTCTTCTGGCATATGAATCGTGCTCACATGAATCACTAGAAGCAGGTAGTAGTCCTCCACTTTGATAAGGCTGGGGAGGGTTTCTTTTATGTCTTAGACGCATAGCCACTCTTTGGCCACTATTTGACCGAGAACACAAATTACTAAAGGAAAGACTACTGCTGTGAAAGTTGGAGAGAAACGAGGCAGAAGTTAGGCCTTCACTATACGGGACAATAAGCTCCAAATGGATATGTAACCTAAGTAAGAAAGGTAACATCATAAAAACATTAGCGAAGAGGAAGCACCTTCAACAACTATGCCTGGCAGGAAACTGTCAAACAAAACAGAAGAGACAGTAAGAGACAAAACGGATGAGTTTGATTCTATACAATCAGAAAGCTTTCATATGAAACAAAATTAACGTAGCTAGAATAAAGAGGAATTATCAAATAGGAAAAACAATCTTGGCATTAAAAATCTTTGATAAAAGTCTGACAACTAAAATATATAGAGAACTGATAGAAACAACACGAGCAATAGTTTTCCCTTAATAGAGTGGACAGAGTGGTCCAAAGCTATGACTCTCAATAGAAGAATAGCAGAATATCTACAACTATGTAAAATATTGCTCCAATTGCTAGAGATAAACGAGATGCAAATTAACACAGCTCCCACATTTCACACCATACCCTTCAAAATGGCAAAGATAATAAAAGACAGAAAAAGCTGATGTTGGAGCAGCCATGGAAGACAGGTCCTAAGTCAGTGTTGGTAAAGCTGTGAATTTTTCTAACCTTTTAAAAAAATGAGAAAATACAACTAAACTGTACATGTCTTTTGATCCAAAGATAGCGCTATTGAACATCTACCTTAAAGAGGTTAAACACGGAAAGATCACGTATGTATCAAAATATTAATAGCAGTACTTTCTGTGGTGGAAAAAAAACCCAAACCCTGGAAATAAAGTATGTATTGACAGACTAAAGAACTACTGAGCAAATGATGATATATGAACATGATAGAATATTATTATACCTAAGAAGCGATGAATATGAGGAATTCAGAGAAATATGGAAAGATTTATTTGAACTGATTCAGAGCCAAGTAAGCAGAACCAAGAAGAAAAATATATACAAAAGCCACAACAATGTAAACAAAATCAACACAAAAAGACAGCCAAATTCTGATTAGCTGTAATGGTCCGTCTTAGGAGAACTGATAATAGATCCAATTTCTGTCCTCTTGGCAGAGAGGTGGGGGATGCGGTTGCTTGGTATGTTATATGCTATCAGATGTGGTTACTGTGACTATTGGTTTTAATTTAAATGTTTTCCTTTTTTCTCAAGAGAAGGTGTGTGTGTGTGTGTGTGTGTGTGTGTGTGTGTGTGGTATCCAACCTTTTGCCAAGGCCTGCTGATCTCACCTCTGCAACTTTTCCTGTATATACTCCCTTCTCGTTAAAACCACCCCCACCCTGGTGCAGGCCCTCATCGCTTCACACTGGGTTACTGCATTAGCCTGCTAGTGCATCTATATTAGGTGAAAGGAAAAGGCTGATAATCTTTATGTGAAGTAACTAATGGCCACCTAGAAACATCTTCCCTTTAGCTTTTTGCTGATGTGTGATATTATAGATGGTCCACAGTCAAGGGTCTGATACTAAATCTCTCTGCTTAGACTATAATAGATATTACTTGACAATGTTTTCATACAGAAAAGGAGAGCAAAAGTCTCACCTCCAAATGCTTCCCACATCCCCTTTCTCTGTCTGCAACACGATTAAAGGTTTAAAACTTGTCCAACTTTCCAAGTCCTTGGATTTCTGTCAGGCACCTCAAAGCGATCAAGTAAATATAAAACCTAAATCAAAGGCGTTATAACAGAGCTCCTGCCCGAAGCCTCCAGAATGCCAGCTGGGACTTGATTGTAAATTCCTCAGCATAGACAAAGTTACTAAGAGCATCTGAATCTGGTTAGCACAATGTCACCCCCACAAATCTCGAATTAGCATTAACATTTCCTGAAACATCTGAAAGGGAGAATTGGGATTTTTTAAAAAGATAATCACGACAGGAAACAACTTATGTTGGCAGCCGGAGTAGTATAGCTAATTTCCAATTCTATGGTTGTCAGAAGAAAAACAATGGAATTAAGGGAGTTCTGGGGATGATGTAGAAGTCATTGTCCAATAAATTATTTGCTGTCCAGCTCATTTTTCTGCCCTCCCAGCCTCTCTGTGATTATGGCATGGCAGAGACACTGGACAAAGAAGAGGAGCCAGCAGGATGTCATTGTTGGAATAAGAGGGACAGAAGGTGATAGATACAACACAGCTTTGGTGTTCAAAAATCTATAGTGGCATTCATCTTCACATCCGCCAAAATCAGAGAATGGACTATGATTCTGGCAAGGGGGTATTTTCTGCTCACTGGTAAACAATATGGTAAGGTCTGCTTCTAAAACTTGATCAATTCCATCTGATTTTCAAAGTCTTGCAAATCAAAGATTCCAAAGACTTGCAAAATCGGGAGCCAAGATTCTACAAAGTAGTACTTTTCTTTTTATTTGTCATAAATGTATCCAGCATCTACTTGTAATGTTAACGAAAAAGGAAGATCTTCCCTGCCCACTAATAGGCCTATGTGCCCAGCTGTGATACATCCTGAATCACATAGAGCCCATTGGGGGAGAAACTTGAAGAAAAGCTTGCTTAGGAGAGACTTGCTTGTAAGAAGACTTCCACACCTTTTGGTACTAAGTTGATTAGGCTCTGAGTCATGAGGGATGTGATGCCTTCTGGCTCTGAGAAGTGCACATATACTTTGAGTTGGTATTTTGCTTTGGGGGTTCGCTTATGAGAAGGACCATTCAATTTCCTGGTCAAGACTCTGAATAGCCTTATATTCAGACTTCTGACTGCTCAGATGTAAAGGCTCTCACGATCCAGTAGTGTATATAAAGTGTACAGTAATGTTGCTTTGATTCAGGCCAGAGCCCTATCTGTTGGTCTTTATGCCAATTTCTCTGCTTGTATTTTCTCTGACGTTCAGGGTGCTCAACTTTCCCCTGAACTAGTGCCCCTTTTGGAGCAGTCTTTCCTAGAAAAGCAAATCAAAGAACCTGTGCTAGCAGGCCATCCTGGGTATGCTAGGGTGCTTGCTGTTACATTACTGTGTACAAAACATGCCAAGGATATGAATAATGAAATGGTTCCTTCCCACAAGAAGCTTATATTATATTAAGAAGATATAACATTTAAAGAGATAAGCAAACATAAAATAATTTGAAGTGAGAGAAAGCACTCCTAAGTTGGAGGAAGGCATTATTGGGGAGGTGATACATGAGCTAATCTTAAAGAAACCTAAGAATTCTAAGGGGCAGGGGTGAGGAAGGAGTGTACTGCAGGCATAGGGATCAGCCTGCTCAAAGGCACTGAAGTCAGAGATGGAATACACATTTCAGTTGACAAGAGTACCTGGAATAGAAAGTATGTGAAAGAGAATAATGTGAAATACTGTCTACAAAGGTAGGCTGGGGCTCTGGTGTAAGAACCTTTAAATGCCAGGTCATAGCAAACTGATGAAGGTTTCTGAGTAAGATGGCAAAAGGCATTTGCCTTAGGAATATTAATCTGGCAGCTATATGAAGCACGTTGTGAAGAGGGTAAGTGACAAAGCAGGAAGACCCATTAGGAATCTATTCCAGTAAGTTCAGGGAGAAGTGATAAAATCTGAACTGGCACAGTATTTCAAAATATTCAAAAATATTCAAAATAGATAGTTCACTACACCCTCACAGCTTTGTGAAGTGAGGTAATTTTGTAACAGAACTAACTGACATGATTCTGTGACCTCTTCCAGTATTGTTCAACAGCATGTGAATAGGGGTGGAGAAGGAATACGGTAGGGTTAACTCAAGGCTGGGGTTTGTCAAGGTACATGCAGTGCTAGGGGAGGTCCTTCCCCAGACAGCCCCCTGCTAGTGCCTTCCTTCTAAGATTACCTTCCATTTATTCTGTCCATATCTCTTACTTATATATCATTACTTACATTTCTTTCCTATTAAAATGTAAACTCCTTGAGATCAGCAACATATTTTAACCTTTCTTTGTATTCCAAGCCCTCAGCACAGTTCCCAGCATAAAATAAGCCTTAATGCGTTTTTTACTGACTGACACAGAGGCAAAAGATTTAAGAATAAGAGACACTGTATAACTGAACTGGTCAATTAGAGTTAAAACTATGAAGGAAGGAAAAGTAAGAGGAGGGGTGATAGACGTAGGTAGTGGTGACGATGAAGATGAAGTTTAACAGAATAATGGTAAGTGAGATTATGGAACGATGAGAGGTTATGATCAGAGAAAGGAAAGGCAGAGCCCAAGACGACGTAGACTATGGGTGGTAGAAAGCTCTAGGTTGTAACTGTCTCTGTGGGGAGCTAAAATGGAGTAAACATGTAGATCGTGGTAGCTGAAGATCTTGGAAGGCAGGACCTTTAAGCAATATCAACATGTATAATGAAGCATCCCAGTATGCAAGCGGGGTTGAAGTCAAGAGGGAAGCTATGAATCAGGTACACAATTCCTTGGGAAAGGAGGGAGAATGACCTGGGGACTCGTAGATGACTGAGGCAAGAAACTGGCCTGGATGGTGTGGCATGAAGGAGAAGTTTCTGAATCATGCTGCCAAAGGGAGAGTCTGTAAGCAGCACATAGAGTTTTTTTCCCCCTGATCCTCCTTCTGGTCCAGTGTGTCAAGAGACATGAGAGAAAAAGCATTCAGTCTTATAGGGTTGTCAGGGATGTTGTGTGAGGCAGAGATTTAGGATAAAGAACAGACTGCTAACAACAGAGTGTGTATCCAAGAAGGCTTTGGAGGCATATGTGGTTATGATTCCCATTTTATAGTTGAGGAAACTGAGGTAAGTAACCTGCCCAAGGGTACACAGCTTGTAAATGTCTGAGACTAGAGTTGAATTCAGGTCTTCCTGACTCCAGGTCCAGCACTCTATTCATTGTACCACTTACCAGGAACAAAAGAAGAGCAAGTAGCAGGAGGAAGGAAATTTTCTCTTTAGACTTTGAATCACAAGGGAAACAGGGCTGGAAATTTTCCCACCACAACCTCAAGAGAGAACCTACTGACTACCTGCCAAGGTCCCATAATGACTGTATATAGCGTTAGTTCAGGGTCAGTGGCATCGGCTTCTATGGCTCATCACTCCAAATGCTAGGGAGTTAAAGGTAGAGGCAGAGTTCCCTCAGTAAACACTAGGTGTCCGGTTCTTGTGGCCTAGACAGACCTGGCACTAAGCATCATCCCTGCAAGTATATTCTCATGATGTATGGGGATGAAGCCTATCCAGAAAATACTCTGCCACACAATCCCAACGCTCAACTCCTAAGGGTAGACTCCAGAAGCCCTGTGGTGCTCCTAGCTCCCCATGGTTTGATGAGAGTCTCTTTGGGTACATGCCTTCTACTGTCTCTGGACCATTGAGGCCTGGAATCTCTTAACAGTTCTGAGACTCTATGGGCAGCATATGGTGCTGACTGGACCTCTGAGGGCTGGACTGAATCCTAATCCCCAAAGAGCAGGATATGAGGGCATCCCCTGAAGGCACCCTGTATGGGGTGAAGACTCTTAGGATATATGAACTTTTTTTTCTTTAAACCAGTTTGACAATTTGCACTTCAGTACCATCAGTTTCCTTTGTAATCCTATGTGTTGTAGTTTATGCATTTTGTTATGATTATTACTCTTGGGCTGGAAGAAGTAAAGAAAGAGACTGTTTCAAAGAAACCTGAGAAGAGTGAGCTGGACCTGGAAAGCAGTTTATACCATAACAACAGCAACATAACAACATGTAAAATTTAAGAACCCTGATCAACAAAATGATCCAGAACGATTCCAGAGGACCAATAATGAAGGCTGTACCCACTTCATGACAGAGATTACGAACTCAAAATGCAAAATGAAAAACTTACTTTTGGACATGGCTGATATAGGAATTTATTTTGCTTGTCTATACATACGTGTTACAACATGTTTCCCCTTCCTCCCCAGTTTGGGGGTGAGGAAAGTAGGAAGGAGAAAAAAATGCTTGATAATTAAAAAAATTAATCAAAATTATTCTGAGATGGGGTCCATAAGTTATACCAGAAAGGGGTCCATGACCAAAAAAACCCCATCAAAGTCAAGAACCCTTGATGGAGAGAACATTCAGTACAAATTCTTTCATGGAAAGAAATTGTGAGTAACATGACAAGTTTTCATAGAAAAGGTTATAGTTGAAATCGAGAACTTCAGTAGCATGTCTAGCATATTTAATCTATAATTGGAAGCTGGGTGTTGGTATATACCTACCTGGCAGACAGGGCTGGTTTTCTTGCAATATTACATTTGGTTCTGCAGTTACAGGCACTTCTTCAGTAATGTACTTACAGAGCTCCTTCCCAAGATACGTTACCTGGACATATTTAAGCACAAAATATAAATTCCACATGCAGCAAAAAGACCTCTCTTACATCAACTGATAACTATCTAGTAATCTACGGACATAGTGCCATATTAGCAACAAGATTTAAGAAATTATGTAGTTAATCCTTTCTTCCCTTTCTTCATTACGTTTTGTCTGTCTATCCTGTACAGAGTTTGCTTTTACATAGCTGCTCTGCATTTTAGGTAGATACCCAATGGTATCTGCCATTGGGTTGTGAGCTCCTCAAGGGCAGAGACTTTGCCTTTCTTTGTTAACCCCAGCACTTAACACAGTGCCTGGCACATCAAGGGAACTTAGTAAATGCTTATTTCCTGACTTTGTTTTTTTAAATCATTTTTTAAAAATTGTATATTTTTTCTATCAACAAAATCTGCTTTCTTATCCTCCTACTCCTTCAACCCTCCTTTCCCTTGGGAACTAAACAAAACAAACCCCATTACAAACATGCAAAGTCAAAACAAATTTCCACCTCAGCTCTGCCTAACACACATATTTATATTTACATATGTATGTATGCACATCTCTTTATTTACTGATTTGTCTCATTCTGCACTCTGGGTCCCTCGCCTCTCTATCAGGAGGCAGGAAGCATGTTTTGTCATTAGTCCTTTGGAACTGTGATTGGTCATTACACCAACAAGAGTTGCTAAATATTTCAAAGGTGTTTGTCTTTACCTTATTGCTATCTTTGTGTTAATCATTCTCCTGGTTCTGCTCGCTTCACTTTATATCAGTTTATACGAGTCTTCCTAAGTTTCCCTTCATCATTTCTTACAATACAGTAGAATAGGGTGTTCAGGGAGGATTAGCACCTTTGATGTGCAAGTCTGCTAAGCCCTTTTTAGGGCTGCTCATCCACCTTTGGTGTCCATCAAGTCACCCAACTCTCATTTGTGGTTCCTAGAAGTGGCCATGCCCTAGTCAAATCACTTTGGCAGATGGGCTAAATCAGTTTGAGGGTAACCAATAGGCCTCAAACCTGCTGGTGAGTTAGGGTGATGTCTACCCTAAGCATATGAAGACTTCCACCTCACCCCCCCCCCCAGGTGTAACGAGTGGATGTGACCATTTGTTCCAATAGCCATGAAGGTAGCTGCAACAATTGCTATGGAGCTCTTAGAGCTTATTCAGACACTGAAGATGCCAAAGTAATCCACTGTGCCATGGGCCACTGCTAACTGGCCTGACTTTTGTCTGGCCACTGGACTTCAATGATTCTGGAAGAGAAAGTAAGGCTAACCACTTTGTGCAACTCTGCCTCACTTAAATCCAATTCACAGGCAAGTCAAGGTGTCACTCATATTGTCATTGGTCCTCTTCAAAAATGAAGGACAAACAGCACCAACCATAAATTGTTTATCCGTTCCCCAATTTATGGGCACCCCTCTCAGATTCTCATTATTTGTCATTTCAAAAGAGTTATAAATACTTTTGTACATCCTTGAGTTTGTTTTGCTTAGAACTAATCCCTCCCTTCATCTATCTTCTCTCTAAGTCCTTCTCCTCCCTCCTCCTCTTTTCCTTCTATTTCCCTGTTGGAGAGAATGTATTTCTGTACTCAACTCTGTGTATATCTTGATGATCTTAAAAGAAAAATGGGAAGTGAGTATAAAAGAAATACATTGGAGGGGGAAAGAGTTAATGCTCTCACATAATTATTATTATCTCACATAATTAAGCCTAAGTAGATATTTATACAAATAAAGAAAAGGGGGTGTGGGGAAAACAGCTGACACTTCAACCTCACTGTCATCTGAACTACCATGTTTAAATTTCAAAATTTCTACACAGCTCTGGTCTTTTTGTCAGGAATATTTGGGTTTCTTCTATCTCATTTAAAAGTCTTTCTCCTCCCCTCCCTCCCACCTGTAGCATTATGCCTTAGTTTTTCTGGGAAAGTTATTTTTGGTGATAAGTCAATATCTTTTGCCTTCTAGAATAACATATTTTAAGTTTTCTGCTACTTTGCAGTGGTGGTAACTAAATTGTGGGGGATTTTTTTCTTTCTGGCTACTTGCCATATTTTTTTCTTTGATCCCCAAACTCTGGATTTTGGCTGTTCTGATGATGTTCCTTGGAATTTTCATTTTGGCGATTTTTTTTAAGGAGGTAATTCATGGATTCTATTTCTACTCTGCCCTCTGGTTTAAGAGATCTAGGGAACTTTAAGATTTCTTGAAATATAATGCCTAGGCTATTCTATCTCTGTCTCTGTCTTTCTCTCGCCATGGTGTTTAGATAACCCAATGACTTTTAATTTTATTCCTCCTTTATCTACTTTTTAGGTCAGTCATTTTAAAATATGAGATATTTTACATTTTAATATGTCTTGTTGCTTCATGAAATTAGTGGCTTCTATTTGGTCTATTCCAATTTTCAGAGAGTTTGTTCCTTGGGCAACGTTTTGTACCTCTTGTGCCAAGTTAATAATTCTCTTTCAAATTCTTTCTTCCAAAAGTCTCATTTCTTTCCCAGTTTTTTTCTTCTAGCACTCTCATTTTATGTACAAAAACATTTTAACTCTCTTTTTAAAACTATTACTTAATCTCTTCCAGGATTTCTAGTTGAATTTGTGCCTAATATGTGTTTTCTCTGAGGTCTTGCTTATAGATGTTTTGGAGTCATTATCTTCGTCTTGAGCATTCCTGCCAAAATAAATGTCCCTCATTATGGTGGTATTTTTATGCTTGCCCATTCTTCTTCTTTGGATCTGATGTCAGGGTTGGGCTCTGCCACACTACTGGAAGAAAGATCTATCTGGCTTGGTGCTCGTGCTATTTCTTGGGATGTTTAGTGTTGTATTCCAACATCTCCATGACAGGCTGGAGACCTGCAAGTTCTTACTGCTCCCAATATTTAGTCTGATCTAGGGTAAAGTCTGACTGCTGTTTTCCTGCTCTGAGATCTGCAAGTTCTGACCTGAGTGCTGGTCAGAGCAACAATGGTTAGCTCCTGTCCTTCATTCTCAAATGGGACCAAAATGACATCCCTATGCTAGCGTGGAGCTTCAGTGTGTCCAATTATGGCTGATGAGACCAATACAAGCTCAGAATGTTCTACCACAGGGGTGGGTACAAAGAGTCCATATGAACATTTGGAGTGGACTCTCTGAATTGGTGCATCTTACACTTCTGAGCTATTTTAGTTCTGCTTTGCTCATAGAATACACCACCTTCTCTGATGTGGGCACACCATGCTGAGCAGTCCATGCCAGTGTCTCCCATGTCACATAATCAATTCCAAAGTTCTTAAGAGGGACCTTGAGAGTGTCTTTGTATTGCTCCTTCTGATCACCATGTGAATGTTTGCACTGTCTGAGTTCTCTGTGAAATAGTATTTTCAGCAAGTGTAACTTTTGCATTCAAATAACCTGACCAGTCCATTGGAGTTGTGCTCTCTGAGGCAGAGTTTGAATGCTTGGCAGTTTAGTTCAAGACAGGACCTCACTGTCTGGCACCAATTTTCTTGGTGTTAATTGTCAAGCCAAAATTAGCACAAGAAGCAGAGAAGTGATCCATACTTTGTTGTTTCTCAGCTTCAGAGCTCCACTGAGTGCACAGTTATCTACAAACAGAAAATCACGCACCAACACTCCCTCTGCTTTGGTCTTGGCTTGTAGCCTTTTCAGGTTAAAGAATTTACCATAAGTAGGGCAGCTGACCTGGACGCTGTGTTCATCCTCACTGAAAGCATTTGACAACAGAGCTGAAAACATCATGCTAAAAAGCATGGGACCAAGCATACAGCCTTGTTTCACTCCATTGGTGAATGGGAAAGCACAAGAGCATTGTCCATTATCCAGAACTCCAGGCGAGCATGCCATCGTGAAACTGATATACAATGCTGATGAGCTTCTCCAGGCAACCAAATTTTGACATAATTTTCCATTAAGTCCTAATGACTGACAATATCAAAGGCCTTGATCTACAAATGTTGTGTAGACTTCTTAGCATTTTCCTGGAGTTGTTGGGCAACAAACACCATATCAACCATTCCTTGGCCCTTTCTGAAGTCACACTGGCTCTCAGGTAGATGACCATCATCTAGGTAAAGGATCAACCTATTAAGGACTCTGGCAAGAATCTTGCCAGCAATGACTAAGGGAAAGACCCCCATATGATTGTCACAGGACGATCTATTTCCTTTACCTTTTTAGAGGTAGACAGTGGAGGCATCCTTGAACTCCTGTGGGATAACCTCCTCTTGCCATGTAACCTAGCAAATTTCAGTCAGCTTTTATATGAGCAATGGACCCCCTACCTTGTAAATCTCAGCTGGAATAGAATCAGCACCAGCTTCTTTGCCACATAAAAGGAGCCTGATGGCATTCAACACCTCTTTTTCAGTTGGAGCTTCAGCTAGGGAAGGACTGACTTCAACTTGAGGTAAATGATCAATGGCCTCAGTATTGACTGATGATAGCCTGTTAAGAACACCCTGAAAGTGTTCAGCCCATCTCTCTAAAATCATGTCCTTATCATTGATCCCTGTGGCTCCATCAGCACAGAGTAGTTGACATATACCAGAAGTCTTTGGTCCATAAATAGCCTTCAGGGCATCATAAAAGTGCTTTGGATTGTTTCTATCAGCATAAAACTGAATTTCATCTGCCTTCTTACTGAGCCAAGAATCCTGCATCTCTCTAAACCAGCGGTTCTCAACCTGTGGGTTATGGTCAATTTGTAACAATGAAAATACATCCTGCTTATCAGATATTTATATTACGATTCATAACAGTAGCAAAATTACAGTTATGAAGTAGCAATGAAAATAATTTTATGGTTAGGGGGTCACCACAACATGAGGAACTGTATTAAAGGGTCGAGGCATTAGGAAGGTTGAGAACCACTGCCTAAACTTTGCTTGTACTTTACTTTTGATGGAATTAAATGCTGCCTTCTTAGAGAGGGATGAACTATCCTGCTGGAAAACTCTGTAGTGTTCTCATTTTTCATTTAGCAGCTTCTGAATTTTGCCATGATTTTTCATCAAACCAGTCTTGACGTTTTCAAGTGTTCTGATCCAGATGTGCAAATGCAGTGCTATACACCAGATCTCTGAAACCTGCCCACTCCTTTTCTGCTCCACTTTACTAACTGTGTGTTGGTTCAACTTTTCCTTCAAGTAAGCAACAAACTGTTCCTCCTCAGAGAAGAGCTCTAATCTAATGACATTAACTCTTCTGTGGGTCATACTGCCTTGAGGATGCTGCTTTTATTGAATGCAAATATTTAGCCTGGAGAGGATAAGTCTATGATCAGTCCAGCACTCTGTGCCACACATATTCTTCATCACTCATATTCTGTCTCTTCTCCTTATAATCACATAGTTTATTAAATGCCAATGTTTGCTGAGAGGGAAAAGAAGACAGTGTTGGTGATATAAAGGTCTTGAGATGCACAAGTGTATGGGCCAGAACCCCCTGAGAGGGCCCCTTCTGGTAATTCCCTTCAAAAACTCCTTCCTTCAGAAAACCCCTTTGAAAGGCTCCTTCTTCTAGTTTTCTAAGCCTGCCTTGAAAACCAGATATCTGGCCTTGGTCAGCGTGGCCTTGGCACGTGTTCAAGAGGCATCTGAAAGTTGATTCTGCCCCCGCCCCTTCCTCTCCTTACCAAGGACCCAGGACTCCTTCCCATGAGAACTGGGTACCTTGGTGGGGCAAGGGGGATGGGGTATGGAGTTTGCTTTAACCAATGAAGTAGCTGTCCATGTGTACTAAATGGCTATGTCCAAGGCACGTGACAGAAGGCAGACAAATAGCTAATAAAAGAGCAAGGAAGGAGGAGGGGGACGGGATATGATGCATGAAGGCACATTAATCACCGTAAGAGATATGCAATAAAGAACTTTGTAACTTCACAAGGGTGTTGGGCTATCTGTCCATATCCGGGAGTATCCCAGGATCCTGAAGAGCCTCAAAGGGAGGCTGTGGTTGGTATTGTGCACCAGAGGTAGGTGATGTGGAGATTCTTTTTAGCTCAGCAGGCATGAGCACACAAGTCTTCAGTAGTAAGTGACCATTGCTGCTGCTGTTTCCAACTCCATTCCTCCCTAGGACTCCCTGCCAAGTCTGATACGCTGAGCCTACTCTAGCATTCAAGTCACAAAGGTTGAAAGCAGCTTTGGAAAGGGCTTGGCAGCCCTCACACCAGAGATGCTAGTCTTCCCTGAACACAACCTACAGCCAAGATCAACAAGATAATGCTGCTGGACTCAGGTGTTAGCAGTTAGCTAGGAAGTCCTGCAGCTTCAGAAGGCTCCTCTTTGGTCTGAGATTCTTGCCCTGGTTATGACTTTTCAAGCTAGACTCTCTGAGCAATCTCCTTAGCTACCACAGATTTAATTAACATCCCTATGCAGATAACTTCCAGACCTAAATATCAAACTCTCATCTTTCTCCTGAACTCCAGTCTTTCAATACCAACTGGCTAACTGGATATTTCAGACCGACTCTCCCACAGAAATCTCAAACTCACTGTCCAAAATAGAAGTCTTTCTCCTCTAAACTTTCTCTTTTACTAACTTCCCTATGTTTACCAAAGGCACTGCCATCCTTGTAATTGTCCAGCATAGAAGCCTCTGTGCCATCCCCGACTCTCTACTTTTCCTTCGCTTGCCCTGACTCCATATCTTGTGCACCTGTTCTCTTTTAACTCTGCTCTAGTTCAGATCCTCATCACATCTTGCTTGGACTATTCCAAGTCTCCTAATTGGGTTCCTTGACCCCAATCTCTCCCCTCCAATTCACGGTTGCCAAAGTGACATTCTTAAAGCACAGGTATATCATGCTCAAAAAACTCCAGTGACTCTAGGACAGAATGTCACCTAAGTTAAAATGAGAATTCTTCTATTTGATGTTTTAAAATATTTCACAGTATGTCCAGCCTACTTTTCCAGATCAATGGTACAACTGGCAGCTTGGGGACACAGTAGATAGAAAGCCTAGCCCAGAGTCAGGAAACTCTGAGTTCAAATCCAGTTTCAGACACTTCCTAGTTAAGTGACCCTGGGCAAGTCACCTAATCTGTTTGCCTCAGTTTCCTCATCTATAAAATGGGGATAATACTAGCATGTACCTCCCAGGGTTGTTGTGACTGTCTAATGAAACAGCCATTGTAAAGGGCTTAGCACAGAGTAAGTGCCATATAAATGTTAGCTATTACTGTCATTATTCCTCTCCTTCACGCACTGTGAAGTCCAACCAAATAGGCCTCTTCACTTATTCCTTGTGTAACCTAGGTTTGAAACTTGGAACATTTTGCATAAGACTCTCCTCACTGGTTGAGAGAATGATGACGACATTGAGAGCCTTCATGAGTGGAGGAGTTAATGCAAGAACTCTGGAGAATAGAGACTCTTCATTCCTGCTTTGAAACAGAGATTTATGAGGTCTGAGACTCTCTTTGGAACCAGCTCTATGATGGAGAAAGAGAAGACTCTCTTGCAGAGCACAGAAGGGGAAGCCAATGCCTTAACACCGCCCTGATTTCTAGCTTGCCTCTCTAGAGACTTTGGGAAATTTCTCCTTGGGTGAAATCAGGGCCTCTTTTCTGGCTGAGCAAGGATGAAGAATGTCTCTTTCCTCCCAGGCTCTGCCCCTCTCCCAGCTAGGTAGCACTGAGTCATCATTCTCTCTGCCAACTAGTAATCATGCAAAATGCTTCAGGCTAGAAACTGTGGTTCTACACTATTCCATCATCTTCCACCTTTCTGCTCTTACACAGGCTGTCCCCCCAGGCCTAGAATACACTCCTTTCCCACCTCCTCTCCCCAAGATAGATTCCTTTAAAGCTCTACTTCAGAGCCGTCCCCCGTATGAGGCTTTTCCTGATCCCCCTAGCTCAAAGTGTCTCTCCCCCCAATTACGTTATGTATATTTTGTCTTCACTTAGGTAATGCTTTGAACACGCTCAAATCACCTGACATGGAGACACCCACATGGGAGACACTGGGGAACTGCTTCTGGGAAGAAATCCTGTATTTGTCTACCAGGTGGGTGGAAGGAGCCTCTTTCCCATTGGGTTGCCTGGCTGGAATGGGCTGAGTCTTTAAAACTATCAGATTGGAACAGACTCTTTCCTACTTTTAGCAGCATCCAGAGAGGAGGAAAGTCCTGCTTAACCACAGCACAAGCACCATGAAGCAAGCTAGTTACCTTTCCCTCTCTCCCAATCCCACTTTGGGCGCTGTGGCCCTGAGAAATCGGCTTGGCACTCTACTCTCTTGTATTTGCCCTTTTAGCTTTGGATGCGATGGTGGAGATGCTACTGGAGCCAGATTTGAGCCAGGGCATCTCTGAATTTAGGATTCTAGGCTGGAGGCTGCAGTTAGGCTAGGAGGGAAGCCTTGAGAATCCAGAGCGCCAGAGATGCCAGCCCAAAGGAGTCTCTGGACTTGAAACTCGGGACTTAAACTGAGCTAAGCCATGAACCTATTCTCCTCTCCATCTCTAGAGATGGTGGTGGTGCAGGAGGGTGTTATGTCTCCGGGTGTTGGGGGGATGTTTGTGTACTTGTTTTCACTATAGCTTTTAAATAAATATTCCTTGGTAAAAACTAATCTGTTAAGTGCTTAAATTGAACTGGTGCTAGAGGAATTCCTACAACTGGAGGAACATCACTGGTGGTGAATGGAGCCAGAAGCAGAGAGAAAAGACATCCCCCAATCTCCTTAGGAGTACTGGAGAGTCTTGGGAAGGGGTAAAATGCAATACACCTGACAGTGGAATCACGGCAAGCCAGATGACTAAACCCATACGTGCTGTTCTCCCTAGCAGAGTGTATATTCTTGGAGGAGAGGGACTGTTTGAATTTTGTTTCGTATCACATCACATAGCACACTAGGAAAACCCTGATGAAGGAGGACGTCCCTCCATTTAGTTCTATTTGGCTGTGATATAGAGCAGGTAAATGGGAACGGGATGAGATAAGGCTGGAAACATAGGTTAGGGCCAACGGATGGAGGAAATTGAATGCCAGAATAAGGAGTGTACACTTCATTCAATAGTAATGGGGAACCACAGGAGCATTTGGAAAAGAGTGGTGTGATCAGAAGATTACATGAGCAATGGTGTGAAAGACAGTCAAGAATAGTCAACAATTGTTAGAGGGTGTTCTGGTGCAGACCTGGTTCAGACTTATAAGATACTTCTAGACTAGAACAAAGAACCTTTAACAAAAAAAAATTTATTCAACAATAGCATTGAAAAAAAAATTCAACAAAGCTGCAGCATTTACTCGTTAGTACATATGCTGGGCAGAGTTCCCTTCTTCCTGCATTTGCTGGTACCCCAGTCAACAGGGTGTGCTTATGCTTAAGGCTGTGAGAAGTCCAGCAAGCCTGAGATGCCCCTACTATTACATAGGGGAGCTGTGTCAGTCATTTTCTTCTCCAGATCATCTGACAGATGAGGAAACTGAGGCACAGTGACTTGCCAAAGAGTCACACAGCTAGTAAGTGTTTGAGGCTGGATTTGAACTCAGGAAAAGTTCTCTATCCACTTTGCCACCTAGTGCCATTCTTCTGTATGGCAGTGACCCCGTCTCCCAAGGTCCCTGCTACTTTCTCAGGATCAGTTAAAGCATAAACTCCAGGGTTGTTTTGGAATCAGGGCACTCCAGGAACTTCTGAGTGATGGAGGTAAAGAACTGGAGCTGGAGTCAGAAGACCTGGGTTCAAATTCTATCTCTGCCACAGTGTGAATTTAGGTAATCCAACATTCATTAAGTCATCTCACGCATACTTGTTCTCTTAGCTTTAACTAAATCCTCATCTGTAAAATGAGATCAGATTAGATGTCCTTTGAAGTAAGAGAAGAGGTGGTAGGGGGCCTTCTATGTCTAGGCAGCTCTGTACACCTCTTTCTTTCCCTACCCCAGCACTCCCAAATACAGCCGCTTGGCAAGCAGTTACCAAAATTATTCCCAAGACCAAACGAGAACTGATTCATTGGTTAATGTTTTTTTCCAAAGTGATTTGCAGAAATAGAGTGTCATACCAATCATTATTATGGAGTATTAGCAGTAAAGATTTCACTATCCCTTAGGTGCTAATATACATTAAAAAAGAAATTTAAAATACAGCATGCATCTATGGGACCTTTACATTTTGGTAAAGAGAGAGTCAAACAGTGGTTTCCCTGATATGGGGCTCTGCTCATTAGCATCTAAATCAGAGTGAGCTGGTTAAAGGCAATCTTTTGATTTACCCAGGCCTTTTTTTTTTTTTTTAACAAGTTATCAAGCCTATAGAAAACGAATTGCTCTCGGCCACCTCAAACCAATCATGTGAATCTTTGAACATATGAATCAAGTGGAAGTCATGACCACTTCAAACTGCAGAAGGTAAGCCTTCCGAGTTTCCCATATTTAGGAGCAGAGAGGGGAGGGAAAGGAAGGGAACAGTGTTGGCTTTTATTGGCATCTCATACATTTCAAAGTAAATCTTCAAATGGAATTTATGGATTTTCTTTTAAAAATTCATTTAGAAACAAAAAAATTTTTTTTTTGCTGAGACTGAAAATTTCCCAGGTGAATCACTATTTGCAAAAAGTTCTTAGAAGTAAAGGAATGTAAAGGAATAAACACTTTGCATATGATGGGCAAAATTGTAGTTGGTCTTATTGTTCAGTAACTGAATGAACGCCAATCTCTCACTCTAACTTAGGCATTTTTATCAATGCTTCTGTTGTTCAGTCATTTAAGCCTGACTCTTCATGATCCCATCTGGAGTTTTCTTGACACAGAAGTCTAGAGTTATCTGCTATTTCCTTCCTCAGCTCATTTTACAGATGAGGAAACTGAGGCAAAGAGGGTTAGGTGACTTGCCCAGGGTCACGCAGCTAGGACGTGTCTGAGGCCAGATTTGAACTCAGGTCTTCCTGAGTCTGAACCAAGGATTCTATCCACTGTGCCAAATAGCTGCCCACATCAAGGGTGTCCCCATCATCTTATTCACCCAGTTTTACCAGCTCAGAGTTGTCCTCAACTTTTCACTTTCCCTTACCTGCCCAACACCAATCTGTTGCCACTTATTGATCTTACCTCTCCACCAACTCTCCCATCTTTCCCCTTCCCCCCACCTCAGTTCAGTTCCTTTACTACAGCAGCCTCCTAATCAATCTCTGCCTCCATTCTGCCCCTTCTGCTGAAATTCCTAAAGCCGAGGTCTGACCATGTCACTCTTCCTTGGTGGTTCCCTATCGCCTCTAACATAAAACATGACCCTTCTTTTTGGCCTTTAAAAAGCTCTTCACAGTCTGGCTCTAGTCCATCTTTCTGGACTGATTTGAAACCTCCCCGTCATACACTTTACATGACAGCCAAAGCGGTTGTTCCCCACACACAACTTTCCATGCCCCTTTTGCACCAGCTCTCCTCCACGGCCTCTTCACTTCTACCTCTTGGATACCTTGTTCCATTCACAGCTCAGTTCAACTGCCAATGGCCTCTCTTGATTGCCCTAAGTTAGCATTTCCTCTCTTCCCCCAACATATGTATTTGTATTTCTATATATTTTGTATTTATGACATGCTGTTCCCCATCCACCCCGAGAGAATGTAAGCTCCCTGGGGGCAGGGAATATTTTATCTCTGCCTTTGTATTTCTACCTCCTAGCCCAGTGCTGAAATGAATCACCCTCCACTTTCAGGTGTCCCTGCCCATCCTTTCCTCTTGTTACTGTTTCTTCTCTGACAACAGAAAATGTGCCGGGTAACCAATGACTGATGCTTCATGGTCTTTCCTTAGCCCTCATCCCACCTGACCTCTCCGCGTTTTTGGCAGGGTTAACCACACCCTTCTTTTGGATACTCATTCCTCCTTTGGTTTCCATGCTAGCGCTATCACCTGGTTCCCCTCCTACTTATCTGACCATTCCTCTCAGTCTCCTTTGCCAGATCATCATCCATTTCCCCTCCATGAGCTTCCCCTAAGGCTCCACTCCTCTCTCTAGACCAGTGGTTCTCAATCTTCCTAATGCCGCAACCCTTTAGTACTCATATGTGGGCGGACTCGCCTGGAGACGGATAGAGGAGCCGTGTCTTGGTTCCTAAGACCATCGGAAATATGTGTTTTCTGATGGTCTTAGGTGACCCCCAAAGGGGTCGCAACCCACAGGTTGAGAACCGCTGCTCTAGACTCTTTGCTTTGGTGATCTCTTCATCTTCCAAGGATTCAATGATCATTCAGAGGAAACCTATATAAGCCTATATAATTAGCCCTAACCATTCTCCTGCATACCAGTCCTAAAATATCAATTGTCTTCTGGACATCTCCACCTGGATGTCCCTTTGGCAGTCAACTCATATATCAAATTGAACCCATTACTTTCACCCTACTCTACTGATTCCTCCTAACTTCTCCATATTTCCTATTTCATCAATATTTTGATGGATGTCAGCTTTAATATGGGTACTTCTTCCCCTTGGTGCTTAAAGGATCCCCTCCTATCTTCTGAGATTTCTTTTTTCCATGCCCTTCCATAAATCCTGCACAGAGGACATACTGACACACTAGAGGCCTCCCTCTGAACCTTTTTATATTCTGCAATAGTTTAATACAACAACATTTCAGTGATCCCTGTATGACCAGCTCATTTCTTCTTCTGGAATGCCCACAATGACTTCTTTTATGCCACCTCACTGTACACACATCAGCCTTGGGAATCTAATGAAGCCTACTTAGACCCACTTACAATTTACTGTTCTTTAGGCCACGTGTGATTTTGATTCTCCTGAGATCTAAAATCATGGTGTCCCATGATTCAGAGCCATGTAGACTCCCAGGCTGGTGGTGGTGTGTTTGTTTTTTAAGTATGTTTGGAGAACAAGAAGTAGTTTGATATCACTAAATGTGATAATTTCTGAAATGTAATTTTTCATTTGGATCAAGCTCTTTATCCATTTGCAATGTCTATCCAAGATCTATGTGTCAGACCAGGCTACCCCTTCACACTTCCAGATTTACTGCTATCTCCACTCTACTTTTGGGAGAAATTTGCTATACAGAATAATCCTACCTTCATTAAGAGAGCATTTTTTTCTTATGAATATTAAACTAGGGGGAAAATAGGCCGATCTATGGACCCACCTTATTCCACACATACTTCCAGGTCACAGAGATGTTACTTCCTAAAAGTGCCTTGATCCAAGTGATTGGGCTTTGATAAATCTCACCATTTTTTGCCTTGATTTTACCACTGAATAAGATGCTGGCTTTATAGGTGGCATCCTAAAATGAAAATATTGAGAAAGAGAAAAAATTAAGGTGATTTTCCTTAAGCATAAGCAGCATTAAAAAAAAAGTCTCAACAAAATTCAAGTTACTGTAAATAATTTAAACCACAATTTGAATTACTAAAGCTAATTTGATAGAACTTAGAAAATCAATAAGTTTCATAATCAGCACTCTCATTCTATAAATAAGTTGATTTTAAGACAATAATACCAAATTATCTGAAACGTAGGAGGATGATACAGGTTTTTATTTAGTTTTTTTGTTCAATCATTTTCAGTTACATCTGACTCTTTGTGACCCCATTTGGGTTGGTGGGTTTTTTTGTTTTTGACCCAAGATACTGGAGTGGTTTGCCATTCTTCAGCTCATATTACAGATGAGGAAACTGAGGCAAACAGGATTAAATGACTTGCCCAGGGTCACACAGCTAATAAGTATCTGAGGCCAGATTTGAACTCAGGAAGATGGATCTTCCCAATTGCAAGTCCAGTGCTCTGTCCACTTCACCACTTCACTGCTCTTGTCAGTTAGTATTAAGTTTCTTTTAACTTTGAGTTAATCCCTATTATTCCTAGGGGTTCCCTTCAGCAGCGTGCCCTACCTTTTTCCCAAATCCTAGCCTTGATCGAGGTCTAACCTGAAACTGAAACTTCACAAATCTCCTAGTAGGACAATACCAAAGTAAAGTTACATAACTGTCTGCATGCTGTCTCTCCAGTTAGACTGTGAGCTTCTTAAGAGCAGGGACTGCTTTGTTCCTTTCTTTTTAGTGACAGTGCTTAGACCAGTGCCTGGCACATAGTAGGTGCTTATCAGTGTTTATTGATTTGAGCAAGATAGGAAGCCACCTAGACAAACACAAGTCATTTCGAGTTCCAACAAGAATTATCCAAACCTAAAATATTAACACACAAAGGCAAGGCATGGGGGAAACAAAACTTTACTTCAAAAATAGTCTTTGTGTATATATTCATACCCAATTTCACTGGTAATCAGAACTCCCAAGGGAGGAAACTCTCTTCACCAACGTAGACAGGCACCTATTTTATTACGTCATTGAATCATAAATCTAGAGCTGGAAAGGAAATCAAAGACCACTATTCCAGTCAAACTTCCTCCTTTTACAGATGAGGAGAGTGAAGGTCAGAGAGATTAAATTCCTTGCCTAGGAATAGTATGCATCAGAAGCAGGATTGGAATGCTGGTTTTCCGACTCTAGAGGAATTGCTTTTTTCTACTGAACCATACATCCCCAGTTGTCTGGGATATTGAGAAGTCAGGTGACTTGCCTAAGGTCACACAATCCATATGTATCAGAAGAGGGACTTGAGACTTGGTATTTCTGACTCTAAGGCCCTTAATCTACTCTACCACTACTGCCTCTTTCAAAAATTACTTTTTTAAATGACCAACTGTAGCAAAAGTACAGAAGCGTCACATCTAAAAAAGAATATACTGCTCTCCAGCTCCTAGCTAATGGAATGTGACAAGGCAATGGTACTACAGGAAAATGTGACAAGGGGAGGGAGAATCTTCACATGGAAAGCTGTTGCTGTTGGATGTTGGACTACTTCTGCCTCCATTCTAGCTGGCCTTTCTGGCTGACAAGTTGCCAGACTGCGCAGCCTTAGTTGTGATGTCAATTATCTTCACATTATAAGTATTTTCTCACAGTAACCTCACTCTGGCTGACTGAGACACTCCTCAGAAGAGGTGAAATTCCTTGGTTTCATGGCATGGACTGAAGCCATGACTGAAGTCCTGGTACAGTGAAGAGAGCAATGAATTTGGAGTCAGAGGAACTCGGTTCAGGCCCTTCCACTGTTGCTTTTCTTAGAACCTAGTTTCTTTATTTGGGTTAGGTGACTCTAAGGTCCCTTCTGGCTCTAAACCTGTGATTTTATGATTCTTTCCACGTTAGTGAAGCCATGGAGATATTCATTCAGATATTCTGGCAAAGATTATGGGTGAGAGTGGAGGAAAAATCCCAATATGAACAAACAAAAAGTGGTCTGGGATACAGCTCTTGTTAACTGAAAGGGACACAAAGAAGCAATGCCTGAAGCAGTAACCAAGGTTGGTAGCCAGATTTCCTGATCTAGAACACTGTTTGGAATAGAGAAAGATGTGATGTCCAAAGAGGAAGCCAGGTCAAAACCATAAGTACAAACAACTTCAGGGAGTACAGCAGGAGAGGAGGCCTAGACTTTAAGAATCAACATCAAGCAACTGGTTGTTATGCTAGATAAAATTTGTAATTTGTTGTACTTGCCATGCTTTTGGGTACACGTGAATTTTG
Source organism: Pseudocheirus occidentalis (assembly GCA_028646575.1). Taxonomy (NCBI): domain Eukaryota; kingdom Metazoa; phylum Chordata; class Mammalia; order Diprotodontia; family Pseudocheiridae; genus Pseudocheirus; species Pseudocheirus occidentalis. The sequence goes on from CM053594.1 coordinate 356,598,232, forward strand.
AAGCTGGCCATGCAACACTGAGACCAACCTTCCTGCCCAAACCTGAAATGAACAGAGTTTTGCCTAAGAGTGTTAACAGGTGGGGAAGTGTCTGTTCTCACTGTGATAGATGACTAGTCTCTGCACCTCACCTCATGGTACTTTCACAGACTGGGTCACCATGTGGTATGACCAGTCCTAGGTTGTTATCTCCTAGACTCTCTATGGGTCTGTAGCAGCAAGCACCCTAGCATACCCAGGATGGAACTCATACCCAGGAAAGCAACTCAAAAGGGGTTAACAATCTCACTTCAATCAAACATATATCATTTACCTAGTTCAGGGGAAAAAGTCAGCACCCTGAACTTCAGAGAAAAAAAGCAGAAGTTATAAGCAGACAAAAAATACAGACAGAGAAACAGACCAACTGACAGGGCTTCCAGATGTCTGACCATTACATTCATACCTAGTTAATTACCAGAGAGAGAAGCACCAACATCTGGGTTTTCAAAGCCAGGAGGCTCAATGGCTGCCCAGAGTCTCGTCTGGCCAAATTACACAACTCTTCCCAAAGCGAGCATCAAAGCAAAACCTCATCTCAGAAATATATACAGCCTTCTTCAGGGTCAGAGAACATCACAACCCTCTGTGACCCACTTGATTAAAAAGTAACAAAAGCTGTACCTCCAGAAAAACAAGCCTCCCACCACAAGCTCCATGTGACCACATTCAGCCGATTAGGGGGCAGAGTTTATTTCCAACTCAGGAAAGGTCCTTAAATTCACCTAAGCCTATTAAGGGACAGGGAAGATCTTCAAGTTACTATTACCATTACAGGGTCAACTCTCCCAGGGGTCCCCTCTCCCATGAATCCCCACAGGAGTAAGGAGGAGAGGGATAGGCTGTTCCTTCTCTGGCGGTCAGATTATCTTCTGTGCCCCTAAGCCTCCTTAGCTCCCCGATTCCAACTCTTTCCTGATTCTCCTACCTCTGTAACCACTCTGTCTCCTGTGCTGAAGCTTCTCCAGATCACATCCTCCAACCACATGTGTCCCTCAGGGTTCTGTCCTGGGCCCCCTCCTCTCTTTTCCCTCTATACCACTTCACATGGTGATCTCATCAGCTCCCATGGATTGAATTATCCTCTCTATGCTGATGATGATCCTACCCCGACTTCTACTGCATCTCTCATCTTGCACGTCCAACTGCCTTTCAGACGTTTCAAACTGAATGTCCAGAGGATGTCTCAGACTCAAAATGTCCAACACCAGAACTCGTTATCTTTCCCCTAAATGCCTTCCCCTCCTACCCTGTAAAGGGCTTATGTAGAGGGTGACACCGCTGTCCCAGGGCCTCAGGCTCACAAGCTAGGTGTTATCCTATATTCCTCACCACAACTCACCTCCCCTACCCAGCCTTCTCCCAAGGGCTGCCAATCTCACCTCTGCAACGTGTCTGCAACACTGTCTCTTCTTTCTTCTGATGCTGCCACCACCCTGGTACAGGTCCTCACCACTTCCTGCCTGGACTACTTACTGCAAGAGCCTGCTAGTGGATCTGCCCTGCCTTGATTCTCTTCCCAATCCAGTGCATCCTCTATTCAGGCACTAAAGGGTTTTTCCTAAAGTAAAAGTCCAACCATGTTATCCTCATACTCAACTCCAATGGCTATCACCTTCAAGGTCAAATATAAAATCCTCTACTTGGCATTCAAAGCTTTTCAAAACCTAACCCTCCCTCCCATTTTTCTAGTCTTATAACTTATGCCCTTCTGTGAACTCTTCTATCCAGTGACACTGACCTTCTGGCTGTTTCACTAACAATATTCTCCATTCTCCCACATTTCTTCTGGCTATCCCTTATGTCTGGGACACTCTCTTGCCTCTGATCAGTCTATTGACCCTGGTTTTCCTTTATGTACCATCTGAAATCCTACCTTTTAGTGGAGATGTTCTTCAACCTCTTTTAATCAGAGTGCTATCCTTTTGTTAGCTATTTCCCATTTATCTGATATACAGCTTGCTCTGTACATATTTGTGTGCTGTCTCCCCATCAGATTGTCAACTCGAGGACAGGGACTGTCTTTTGCCTCTTTTTGTATACCCAGCACTTAATACAATGCCTGGCACACTATAGGTGCCTAATGAATGTCTACTGGTTGGCTGTCCCTCATTTCCACCTCCTAGTCTCCTTCAAGTCTCAACTAACATCTCTCCTTCAGGAAGCCCTTTCCAACCTTTCTTCATTCTGGTGCCTTTCCTCTCTTAATTATCTCTTATTGATCCTGTACATAGCAGGTTCCTACATATCTATCTGCTTGTCGTCTTCCCCATCAGAACCTGGGCAAGGGTTGTTTCTGACCTTTCACTGTATCCCTGGTGCCTAGTACAGTGCAGGAACATGGCAGCCACTTTATACATGTTTCTTGGTTGAATGATTGTCCTGGGTACTTCTGCCTCAGGCAAATGAGTCCCATGTACTTGCTCTGTTCCCCATTTCCACTAAATGTGATGCAGGTATAAAGAGTACAGGCTCTGGAATCCAAGGATCCAGGTTCAAATCTTACCTCTGATTTTTACAACCAGAAAAATTCCTGGGCCACAGTTTCCTCATTTGTAAAAAGAAGCAGACAGCACAGATACCCTCTGAAGTCCCTTCCAGTTCTAGATGCTGCCCTTACAAATGATGGCCCCGTGGTTCTAAATCTTCTTGATATGGAGAGCACTCATCACTGGTTACCATGGGCAGCTACATGGTCTGTAGTGTTTTAAAATGGAGGAGATGCTAAGGAGAAACCAGTCCAATATTTTCTTTTTACAAGTGCAGAAACTTATGTTCTGATAATTCAAGTTCTATAAGAATCCTCAGTTTTTTTCAATGAAAAACTTCTTGGATTTCTACATATCTCTGCATATATCACACATAAAAAGCCTGGCACATAAATATAGGAGACATTAACTTAGAGAATCACATTTCTGCAACTAAGACTATACTGAATCTGGAGGAAAACTCTCAAAATTTGATTGTCAGAAGAGAGTAGATCCTTTGATCATATTTCTAACAGAAGCTATTTCTTCCCTTAACCTGGCTTTGTCTTTATATGTATAAAAAATATATTCACAGATGCTTCCAATACCCAAGCTGCTCTTTGGTTGTAAATAAGACATTTTTGATGATGTATTAACCTTCCAAGGCCTCTCTGATACAATTTAGTTGCAATTGGTAGTTTCCAAATCTCCATGATCAAAGATAATCTAAATGGTCTGTGCTTTTGCTTCACTGGAATCTTTCACCCTATAATATTAATGGACAGTTCTGTCTTGGAGCCCATGAAGGGAGGTATGGCCAAAGACAATTCAGGAAGCCACCACTGGACTCATGATTTCACAATCTCATCATATTGTGAGCTCCTCAAGGTAGAAACTTGCTTTTGCCTTGGCACAATTCCTGGCATGCAGTAGGTGCTTAATAAATGGTTATCCACTATGAGTAAGGTCTGACTGCTGAAAAGCTACCTAGTCAAGACTTTGATGGGTTTCTGAAGCAATACAACCAATTCCCCTTCTGCCTGTGTGGCTTTGGGCAAGTCTTTCACCCTTCTAGGTATCAGAATCTCCCCCTAAAATGAGGGAGTTGGACTCATTGATCTGTAAAGATCCTTGTAGCTCTAAATCTATGAATCTACAAGGTTTTCTGTAATGGTGGCTCAAGCTTTCCATTGGAGTCAGTCAAAAGTCTGGCTGGACAAAAGAATCAAAATAATCTCTTAAACTTCCTACTGGTTGTAAAAGACAATTTAAAACACTACTACCATGTTAGTTATTCAAGAAGTTAATGAGAAACAGGAGAGGCCACTGCCTTCAAAGAGCTTACAAGCTAGCTGGAGCAACAAGACAAAAATACGCAAAGATTAGTAACAGCACAACATAATAAGGAGCAATAGCAAGTAGTTTTGGAGAGCGTAGGACAGAGAGGAAAAGAAAAAAAGGCATTGTTCCCTTCTTTTTTGGTAGGAGGGGCAAAGAGAAGGAACAAGCATTTATTAAAAGTACCTACTATAATTAAGTGCCTCATGTGTGCCTGGCACCATGCTAAGCACTTTATAAATAACTCATTTCATCCTCACAAAAACCCCAGGAGGCAGGTATTTATTATTATTATCATTATTATTATTATTATTATTCCCAATTTTACATTTGATGAAACTGAGGCAAAAAAAAAGGTGCAGCTAGGTGATGCAGCAGATGAAGTGCTGAGTCTGGAAGACTCATCTTCCTGAGTTCAAATCCAGCCTTAAACATTTCTTGGCTGTGTGACCCTGAGCAAGTCACTTAACCCTGTTTGCCTTAGTTTCCTCTGTCAAATGAGCTGGAGAAGGAAATGGCAAACCCCTCCCTCCAGTTCTTTTGCCAAGAAAACCCCAAATATTTCAACAGAATCAGACACAGTGAAAAATGACTGAACAACAAGGCAGAAAAAATGTTAAGGGACTTGCCCAAGTTCACACAGCTCATAAGTATCTGAGTCTAGATTTGAACTAGGCCCAGGCCCAGAGATGGATCCGCTGCACCCCTCAGCTGCAGAGCACACAGCTAGTTCCAAAGCAGTAAGAAGCACTTTCAGGGAGACAATAACTGAGTGCTGCTCCTGAAATCAGAAAAACCTCTTTTTCAATCCTTTCCTGGACACTACTGGCTATGTGACCATGATTCACCAGCCTCAGTTTCCTCATTTGTAAAACAGTATCTACCTCCGGAGAAGATGTATAGCACATCCATTATAAACCTTAAAAACACATACAAATGCCTATCGCTTATTGTTCCAAACCCTGACTCTAAGAAGAGGAAATAACAGACAAGTAACTGATCTTCCAGAAGGCTTTTTCATTCAGAAGCGCTAGCCTTAGAATACTCTAAAGGACAATTCAGTTCTGGATATAAAGAGGTAGAAACCACAGTAACTAATCCAAGAATACTGTGACATCTCTTCAATTAGAGAATGCCGGTACCCTACTGCCCTACAAAAGATAATGTGGGACTACATTCATTTTCCAAACCCCTGACAATACCTGCAGTTTGAATTCCAAAACATCATTTCCTGGCTTAATTCTTCCCAGGGAAATCAGTTCTTTGATCTGAGTTTTTTTCATTTTCGTCTCTGCTCTGTAGTTTAAAGGTTCTTGTTTGTTATTCTGATTGGCAGACTCTAAGAAATGAATTTGACTGTTACCAACAAGGGCACCAGTTGGTCTTGACTCTATATGACTTGGTTTCATCGTAAGGAAAGTACCATGGCCTACTTGTGCATTTCTCTGATGATTAAGAAAAGATTGCACAAGTGATTCTGATACTGCCCTGGGTGGGGCTTGAGAAACTGTTTTCTTGGCCGTGTTTCCTGATAAAAAACGACTGGTAAGAGCTGGCTGGCAAGTACTGCCTGGCTGATGGGTATGATTTCTGACAGTTGTACTTGTGGTCTCTAAAACATTTAAAGTTTCAGTTATTGCAGAGGGATTTAGAGATTTGCTTCCTTTGGCTGTAATTACTGCAGTATAATTTCCTTCTTGTAAATATTCTGCTGGAGCTCTGGAAGTCACTGACAGGAGAGGAAATTTAACTCTTTCAGTGCCATGGACAGAATTGCTTTTTGACGTCCTCTCTAAGGTAGCGTCTCCAGATCTTCCTTTAGAGAGTAGTTCATTAAAAGAAAAACATTCCCTCCCAGCTGCTTTCTCATGTGCCTCTCTCTCACTTCTACAGCTGTCCAGATTTTGGTTATCCTCTTGCCTACTTTCAGTAGCACAATGTGTTTTCTGACCGCTTCCACTTGGGGGACTGGCAGGGGATGCCACAGGAACGGAAACCAAATCAGGTTGCTTTGTTCTTTCCGCAGGGGTAGGGTAGCTGCCCTTGGCATTTTCACTGAAATTCCTTGAATCAGGCAATTCTCCCCTCACATCCAGACCAGACCCATTTCTTGTGTTCTTGTAATTTTGTATTTTCTGACTTAACTTCTTCTGTTTCTGGGCCACCATTAAAAGATTCTTTTGTCGAGCGGCCAAATTAGCCAGTTGTTCTCTCAGTGCCCCATGTTTGAAAGACTCCACAGAAGCCCTACAGAAAGGAAAAGGAAAAAAATGCAAAGTTTCTTTAAAACAACTACAAGATAACATTCTATACACAAAATGAAAGCTCTTTTGTTCCCAATTAATATTTTCAGTCCTTTTCCAGGCCTCTGTGAACCTATTTGGTTTTCTTGGCAAAGATACTAGAATGGTTTGCATTTCCTTCTCCAGTTCTTTTAACAAATGAGGAAACTGAGGCAAACAGGGTAAAGTGACTTGCCCAGGGTCACACTGAAACACAAACAGCTTTCTAGGCATCTCCATTTGTATGTCCCAAAGATATCTGTTAGACACCAATATTCTTTTAGTTCCTATTTGATGCTGGGACAAAAGAAGGCCCTTGTAAGTCATTAAACAATTACCAAAAGAAAGTTTACTTTACCCTAAAACAGCACAAATTTACAACAAAAATACAGTACCCTCCTCATCTCCATATGAAAACACATCTGGTCAGGAGGATAGGGTGTAGCGACTCACATGGTCTTCAGAAATCTGACAAAATTAAGGGGCTCCTATTCCACGTTGGTGCTACACCATTCCATACTGGTGCTAAAATATCCTTAAGTGACCAGGAAGCTGTATAAAAGGCAGGTGTCAATCAAGTCTGGGGGGCAGTTCTGTTATTTTTTAAGGAAAACTAGCTCCTATTGCAAGAAAACAGCATCCTGGTCCTTTCATAGCATTCTCAACATATCCATAACAATGCTCACCATTCCTTCCTCCATCACCCACATCTTTTCCTAACTTCCCTATTTCTATAAAAGACATTATTCTTCCAGCTACCCAGGCTCACCATCTCAAAGCCACTCTGTACTCCTCCTCTTTTACCTTCTTGTCCAATCAGTTACCAGATTTTATTGATTCTATATTCACAATACCTTTCATATCCCAACCTCTCCTTTCTACCTTTACTGCCAATACCCACAATTCGTGTCCTTATAAACTCTTTTGGACTGTTGAAATAACCAATTACTTGACCTCTTTGTTTCTACACCCTCCCCTCTCCCATCTATCACTCACACAAACTGATATATCAAAGCATGGGTCTGATAATGTCACTTCCCTTTGTTCAAGAATCTTCAGTGGGTGCCCATCGGCTCTAGGACCAAGAACAAATTTATCTGGCAACTAAGTCCCTTCCCCAATCACATTCTAACCTTTCTTTTTTCTTCTTCTTTTTGTTACATTTTAAGTTCCAAGCTGTCTCCCTCTCTCCATCCCTACACCACATTAGAGAAAGCCACCATTTGATACCGATTTAAAGATACACTGTGCACTTTTCTTCAGCAAGTATTCTTTCTCTAGAGGTGTAATAGCATCTTCCCTCCTGGGTCCTTTATACTTGATTGGAGTATGACTAGTACTCAGAGTAACTTGTTTGTTTCCAATTATTCTTAACATTCCTGTTGCTGTATATGACGTTCTCTTGGTTCTGCTCACTTCATTTTTCATTATTTCATGCAAGTCTTTCCATGTTTTTCTAAAATCGACCAGCTCATCATTTCTTACAGTGCAGTAGCATTCCAACACAATCATATGCCATAACTTGTTTAGCCACTCCCTAATTGATGGGCATTCCCCCTTCATTTCCAGTTCTTTGCTGCTATAAAGAGAATGGTTTTAAATACTTGAAAACATATAGGTTCTTTTGATTCTCCCCCAATCACCTTGGGAAACAGATTTAATAGTGGCATCGCTAGTTTAAAATGTATATACAGTTTTACAACTCTTTGGGTATAATTCCAGATTGTTCTTCAAAATAGTTGAATAAATTCACAGTTCTACTAACAGTGTATCAATACCAATTTTTCCACATCCCCACCAACATTTGTCATTTCCCCCTTCTATCGTTTTAGCCAGTCTGATAGGTGTGAGATGATATCTCAAAGCTGTCTTAATCTGCATTTCTTTAATCAAGTGATTTTTAGAATTGTTCTTTATACTACTATAGATAGCTTTGATTTATTCTGAAAGCTGCCTGTTCATATCTCTGATCATTTATCAACTGAAAAATGAATCATATTCCTATAAACTTGACAAAGTTCTCTATATATTTGAGATATGAGATCTTTATCCAAGAAGCTGTCTATAAAAATCACCCCCCCCCAATATTCTGCTTTCCCAGCTTATTTTTCAAGACTGATTTCACATTACTTTTCCCCATGTACTCCATGCTTCAGTTTGCCAAACTGGTCCACATACTGTTTCCCATCCATGCAAACATGACTATGTTTCTGTGCTCATGTTCTTTCTCTTCACCTTTGAAGTTTGTCATCTCTGCTTCTATCCAAGGCTTGGCCCAAGGACCCCCGCTCATAAAAACTTTCCTCGTTTCTTTCCCCCCTTACTTTGGAAAAGGTTTTCCCTCTTCAGAATTACTTTGTCTTGGTATGTACTGTGCATGTCTTTAGTTGTGTGGGTTACATTGTCCCCACCATGACCCCAGGAGAATGGAAGATCTAAGAGCAGAGACTGTTAGGTTTCTGTCTGTGCTCCTAACACCTGGCACTGGTCACATCGCATACTTAGGCCTTCCACACTGCACATTTCCCCACTGTGTTTTCACTGTATCACCAGTCAGCATAAGAAATTAAATGGGAATGTGGGGGGGGGGGGGTTTGTAAAAATCAAAGAAGACACACAGAAGCCAGCAGACAACACAAAGTCGATGACCAAATACTTAACCCCAACTTTGTAAGGCAGTGTCAACAGCCCACAAAAGAAAAACAAGAAAACACAGACTTCTCTGGCATGATGGGAAGGCCAGAAAATTTTATGCAGATTTTCCAGATTGTAGGTGCTGTGCCCCTAACCTGCATCATGTGGAAGGGATAACTGCTCACACTTAATAAATGCTTGTTGAATTCAACTGAACCAAACTCCTTAAGGACCGAGAATCTCAACTGATGAAATCATTTCTAAAGCAGGTGTCCTTAATCTGGGGCACATGAACTTAATTTTTTTATTTGATAAATGCATTTCAATAAAATTGGTTTCCTTTTTAATCTTATGGTTTTTTAAAAAAATTTTATATGTTTAAAAGTTCTGAGAAGTGGGTCCATCAGTTTTACTGAACTGCCAAAACAGTCCATAACACAAGAAAGATGAAGAACCCCTGTTACAAAGTGACACCTTGGTTTAAAAAAAAAAAGAGATTCCATGCACTATACCACAAAGGCACAGAAGAGGAGTTTACAAAGCAGGAAAGGGATGGAGTTGTGAGTAAATATACCTGGATACAGATGACAGACATGGGACTCAGTGCACAGAAGTAGTGAAACTAATGAATGAGTGACAACCAGCTTTCCTGAATAGAAAAGAGCTTACTTGATTAACCAAAAAGATCTGATGGGTAATTATCACATATTTAACATTATAATCTCAGAAGAATCAAATTGCAGGTAACAAAGGATAATTGAAAGATTAATACAGACTGAGTAGGTTGCAGCATATTACCAATGATAACATGTATTTTAAAACCTGGCACAATGACAACACGAGGAAGTGTGTGATTAGAAAAGGAGGCAGGCCACTTACGGAGCAAGAATGCAGAGCAGCACATAAGACAGCACTGCCCTGGTATCTGTAAAAATGTTCAAAAAAAATGAAAACAAAATAAAGGAAGGCCTTCAGGTCACTGGGTAGGCCCATGATAGAGACTATTTACAGAAAGGCATGTACCAAAGAATTGATGGTATTATTTCCACAAGTACAGAGCAGAAGGAGAATTTTGGAGTGAACTGTATAGAGCGTGGGTGCTATGTTTGTATTTCTGTAAGGCCGAGTGATTTATCTATGCTTAAAATGCAGGCTGGTTTCTCTCCTAGAAGAGAAGGGATAGGGGCTTACGAAATTATTGCCTTTCTTCAGGTTGCCAGGGAGACAATGGATTGTTCCTTAAAAATTCGTGAAGGGCTTCAAAATGAAAACAGAAAAGAAACAGGATCTGAAGAGGCTGATGAGATTGGGGGTTGGAAAAACAAGACACAGAAGAGAAAGGAGAAAAGACCACTGAATCATTGTGGCTAAGGAACAAAGATGAGGCTCTCTGTAATGAAGGAGCTTGACCTCCAAAGGATGATGACACAGATCCCTGGGTGCTGTCAAGTGAAAGACCAGACAGGTCAGAGAAAGAGATGAGGTCTGATAGGTGGGGACTGCCTGCTGAGGAGTAATGAGGCAGTTAGTTGTTGATCTGATAACAACAACTGGGAAATCTGCTTTCTGAGAGCGTATATCCCAGGTGTTATGGAGAAGTTACCCACTCCTCCTGTCAAACCAAATGACAAATTTTCTGGGACTTATGAAGGTACAAACGATAGCGCCATAAGGAATCTAGAAAATATTACTGAAGTCTTGGCAATAAGCTGAAGATCAAAGGGGAACAGTTGGTTTCTGTGATTGGTACACTGTGTTTAGTGATATGTTTTCGTTGATGCAACGCATGCTTTACAACAAATGCTCCAGCAGGCCTCTTTAGGAAGCATACCTTCTGAATGACAGTTTATCAGCTGTTAACAGAAAGGAGGGATGTGACCTTCACATTTGCAGTGTTACTAGCATGGCTGAACGTTACTGCATTTGTCTAGGATTCTGTCATCTTTTTTTTTTGTTTTTTGGAGGGCAGTTGGGGTTAAGTGACTTGCCCAAGGTCACACGGCTAGTTTTTGTGTTAAGTGTCTGAGGTCGGATTTGAACTCAGGTCCTCCTGACTCCAGGGCCGGTGCTCTATTCACTCACTGCGCCACCTAGCCGCCCCTTCTGGCATCTTTCTTTACGTGGCTACAGTAATCGGAAGTTCTTTTGGCTGTGCTTTCTTCACTCTGTATGACTATACATAAGTCTGGCACGGAGGCTGTTTCTATTACTTCTGCTTGGAGGCAAGAACTTCAGAAGAGAAAGGAAGTCTTGGGAAATGAAAGGCTGGTGAAGAAGATAATGTCTGTGAACGAGATTTGGATTTCTCAACTTCGGCTTAAAATACAGGGATAGCAGACTCCAAAATGAGAACAACCAACAGGTGCAAACAAGACTGTGTTTGCTTCTAGTCTTGAAAATCAAATCCAAAGAGCTTTAGAAGAAGATGAAGGAGGATGGGGAAAACTGCCTTATGTCTGTCCACCAAGCACAAGACTAATGTAGTCAGGAAAAATAGCAGTGGAGATAGTCAGAAAGTCCTGAGACAAAATCCAGGAAAGTAGCAATACAATTCATGCCCTCGTATGTCTACGTACAAATGCACAAAACACAGGGAGCAAAGTGAACTCAAGGTTCTAACACAAGGAATCAAATTTGATCCCATAGATAACACGGAGATTTTTTTCAGAAGAGACACACCATTGTAACGGCCTTTGGAAAGGCATACAGTTTTTAAAAGGAACTATACGGATAAGAGGAAAGGCTTGAGGGGGACTAGTACCGTATATCACAGCGGATAGAGCACTGGACCTGGAGGCAGGAAGACCCAAGTTCAAATCCGGCCACAGACACATCATCTGTGTGACTCTGGGCAAGTCACTTGACCTTTCTCAGCCTCAGTTTCCCCACTTGTGAAATGAAAATAATATCACCTCCCTCCCAGGGTTGTTATGAAGATAAAATATTTGCAAAGCACTGTGCAAACCTTAGAGTGTTATATAAATACCGATGATGATGATGATGATGAACCCAAGAGATCAAAGAAAAAAGAAAAGGACCCTGTATTACAAAATTATTTATAGCATTTCTTTTTTTTTTTTGTGGCAGCAAAGAAGCAGATATGGAGAGGGCGCCCACCAATAAGGGAATGGCTCAACAAGTGACTGTATATGAATGAAATATAGCGTAACATTGCTGTACTGTAAGAAACCATGAAAGGGAGGGTTTCAGAGGAAGACCTCTGTGAACTGATGCAGACTAAAATGAGCAGAACCAGGGGAATAAGATTTACACAATAACAGCAGCGTTATAAAGCAAAAGAATGAGGAAGCCTTAAGAAATCCGATCATTACAATGACCAACGAGGGTGCCAGAGAATTCATGTCGAAGACTGACCTTCTGACAGAGAAGGAAGTCCTTAAGGAACAAATATCTCTATCACTTATCTCTATTTGGACAAGGTCAGTTTGGGAATTAGTTTTGTTTAACTATGCAAATTTGTTACAACGCTTCTGTTGTTTTTTTCTTTTTCTTTCCAAAGTGTGAAGGGAAGTAGAACAGAAAGAAAACAGATTTTTGTTCATCTAAAAATTAAATTAAAAAACTGAAAAGAAGTATATCCTTTGAGGAAATTCAGAAGTCACTAGGCCGGGGGGAGCAGGTTAAGAAAAAAAAGCATTTGGCTTAAGATTAGCACTGGCAGAAACAGAAGCAATGTTGTCCTTAGAATATTGTACAGGCCAACTGTATAAAAAGAGAAAATAGATGAGTTCAGACACAGATCAAAGCCATGCATTTTATATATGAGTAATGGGACACTTCCATTATTTATCTGCTAGAGCAGTCTCTTTACCCCAAAGCAAAGCAGCTAATAATTTATTTGCCTAAATGATAATTTCTTCCTTCAAAATGTGGAGAAGTTAACTGTATTTTATTCTTATCAACAAGGAGAAAATAGTTGGTGGGGAGGAGATGAATGATGGGAACCTTGTGGAGACATGACCATTCCAATCATAATTTGTGATAGAGGAAAGGAAGATATAGTCAGACGTGCATCCTCGATCTCATGAGGATAGATTTCAAAGAGGTCTGAGGAAGGATGGTTAGGCTCTCATGACCTACAATTCTACAGAGGAAATCAGCCCTGGAAGGCTGGGAAACGCTCAAAAAATGATAGGTAGAAGTGAAATGATGATGAAGGGAAGTGTTAAGGAAAATTTTCTAATGAGGTTGATGCAAATCACTGACCAATTTGAATTTTTAAAAAAGATCAGTGGAAGATTTTATATTCTCTATTAGCTTTCAATCAATTATGAAATGGTAAAGATGTAGTGAGGTGTTTTTTGTGAAAACCTACTTGTTCAGTGCTATTACCCTCATTAATTTGAGTATCGATGACTCTCATACCGATTTAAAATAGATGAGACAGTCAGCATATAGACTGGTTTTTTTATTTCACTTTTTTGGTATTGACGAGGTTTGAAATTTTCCCCTATGTCTGTGATGTCTTCCTCTCCTTTAGATATTTTATAATCTGATCCCTCAATGCCCTCACAAATGTATTACCACGGGCACAGAGATAAGATCCCACTATGCTTATTGCTTATTGGCTATGGAAAAAGTAATCCATTATTGGGTAGCACAGAATACCATCTTATAGGTCCTTTTCCAATAAGTTGTCTCCCATCCATATATTCAGATGATTCAAGATTCTTTGGAAGATACAGCAACAGAAAGAATCTTATTCAATGATGCTCTGAAAATAAATATCAGGTGATACATAAATTAGGGGAGATATATGCTTCATAAAAATATTTATCATTTTGGTAGAGGGGAATCTAGCACAGAGTCTAAGTCAAGGAATAATTTCCCCTGTATAGTAAAGTCCTTTAGAAGATCTTGTTTTAATTTGACTTTGTATTGATTACATCAAGACCTAAGACACTGCAGAGCTTCCTGGAAGGTATCTATAATCACTCAAAGGAGTCTGGTCTGTCAAAGACCAAATGCATAAAGAATATTTATTGCCTATATTTCACTATGCATAGGAGTGGAACCCTCTAGATCATGCCCAAACTCTAAAGTACGTGTACCTGGGACAGACAATAGAGATAGACAGTGAGTTGGGCCCAGAGCTGAAAAGGAGGAGAGCACTTTGCTTTCAGTAAATTGCTTTGGTGAAAGACTGCTTTCAGGAAATTGCAAAGCAATTGATCCCAAGCTTCCAAGAACAGCAAAGGGCTATTTTCTCAATACTAGTTGGTATTGCTATATGACATCAAGACCTGAAGTATCACTGTCCCTAAAGAACTAAAGATGGGCATCACACAAAGGACAAGAGAGAGTTGAACAGTAGTAGGCTCTAACATACAACCAATTAGGAACTCCAAAAAGAGAAGGGGTGAAAGATGGAATCAAAGAATCACATGGCATAGATATAAAATTGGCTGCTCATGCGGCAAGAATGAAGGATCACAAACAAGTGGTGTCGAGCGCTCCACTGTCACCCTTTCAATGTTGGGAGAAAGAAAGAAAAGTCTCTAAAACATTTGGTGGAGCACCTATGGTGAACTGCTGGAAAGACACGGAGAAAATTAGTATGGGGATAGGCAGGCACAGAAGAGTGGCCATTTGCAACATGGATCACTCCCAAACTAATGGGCTAACAGATCCATTTGAATAAGTATCTACAGAAAATAGAAGCAAAGGGATGTTAATGGAGAATGGGTGAAAATACAGCCGTATTTCTGCATAAACTCAGAACGTAAAGGCTCAGAATGACCCGAGGATGGTGAAGAAGGCTAAAAATAACAAACAAACAAAAAGACTTAAAAAGCCTCCTAACTCTATTGGGGAAAAGAGGATCAAAGGAGAAATAGATTTTGAATGATCACCTAACTTCATGGAACCCTCGAATATTATTGGACTCCCTATAGAGAGGTAGGACTACCATTTAGGTGAATCAATGATAATTGATTACATAGGAAAGATCAGAGTTGGAAAGACAGAATAGGAGAAAGCAGTATAGAAAATTCTCTCCCCAAATTCCTCTAAACACACCTAGAAAATGCATCAAGACTGAATTCTGATGAAGAAATCCAAGAAAGAGTCACAATGAATCACGCTTCCAGCCCATGATGCTTGGGGAGACAAAAAGGTCTGCAGACCCTGGGAACAGGGTCTGGATAGGAGCGCTGCACAGGGCGCATTCCAATGTAGGAAGAGGCTGTACACCAGAGCAAATGGAGATCCCATACACATACCAATACACCCCCAGACTGGGGACAGGTGCTAACTGGTAGCTTTATTGCTTCCTATCTAGTCCTGGATCACAGATCCAGAGCAGACCTTTCCCCCTACACTGGTCTCAGGTCAAAGCAGAGAGGAGAGTAGGTTGAGAATCAAGTAGCAGTGTGGTTCAGATTTCAGGAGCAGATCAGGGTCTTGGTTTCAGCTTCTTGTTCAATTTGAAGTCTTCAGGGAACTATAAGCAGGGCAGGAATTCCAGACCAAAGGAGAACCCGCAGGTCTATTATGGAATGAGCAGAGCTTGCCAACTGGCTGACACTGGGTGATTCCAGCAGCAGTCTATGGCTGCTCAGATCCAAACCCAGGTCAGGAAATTGCAGAGCTCAGACGGGGAGGACAGCAAACAGATTTTGCCCTGGATCAGACCGTGATGGAAACACTGGAAGCTTTCAGCTCCCCAACATAAGCTGTCCCTAAGGTCCTAGAACAATACTCCCAAGAAAAGAGCAAAAAGACCAGCCCAGACTTTCTCTCCAGAAGTGCACAGAATTTGGTCCTAACATTAAGTACCAAATTAGGAAGTAGGCCAGAAGAATGAGCAAACAAAAAAAGAATCTCAATATAAAAATCTATTACGGTGGCAGGGACACTCAAGATACAAACCTAGAAAAAGAAAATGACTCTGGGGCAGGTCAGCGGTGCAGTGGATAGAGCACCAGCCCTGGAGTCAGGAAGACCTCGGACCTCAGTTCAAATCTGGCCTCAGATACTCACTCACTCACTAGCTGTGTGACCCTGAGCATGTCACTTAACTCCAATTACTTCCAAACTGCCACACACTGTCCCTGCTCCCTCCAACCCACCCACCCACACACACAAAGAAAAAGAAAATTACTTCAAAACATCTACAAGGAAAACCTCATGGGAAAACACAATGTGGTCACAAATTGAACCAGAAGTCCTAGCTAGAATAGATAAAACAAGAGTTAAAAAAAAAGTTTAAAACTTTTTTTGTCCGTGAAATGAGGGCACTAGGAGAAAAAAAATGAAAAAGAAGCAAGAGTTATGGAAGAAAGAACTGGAAAGGGAATTAAGAGTCTGACACAAGGGGCACAAAACCTTACACAAGCAACAAACTGCCCCCAAATTGGAACTGATCAAATAGAAGTCAATGACTCCATGGAACAATAAGAAATATTAAAATAAAGTCAAAAGACTAAGAAAAAAAGAGAAGAAAATATATAGTAATTCATAGAAAAAACAATTGATTCAAAAAACAGACTGAAGAGGAAAAAAAATGTTAAGAATCTTTGGTCTACTTTAATTCCATGACCAAAACAAATAGACTAGACATTACATTTTAGGAAATCTTAAAAGAAAATTGTCCAGATCTCTTAGAAGTGGAGAGTAAAGTAAAAATAAGAATTCACCAATCACCTTCTGAAAGAAATCCCCAAATGAAAACTTCTAGGAACCTTATGGCTAAATTCCAGAGCTTCTAAATCAAAGAAAAAATACTGCAGACAGAAAGAAAAAAAATTCAAGTACTGAGGAACTACAGTCAGGTTCATCCACAATTTAGCAGCCACTACTATAAGGCAATGGAGAGTTTGGAATACGATGTTCCAAAAGGCAAAGGATATAGGCTTATAGACCATGTAAGAATAGGCAAGAGTAACTTGCTTAGCAAAACTGAGTACAGTCCTACAGGGGAAGTCCTGAGAATGTATAAAAACATTTACAGATCTTTTTTGAGGTGGAAAAGAATAGGAATCTGAATGGATTCCCATAAATTAGGGAATGGCTGAAAAGCTGTATAGTATGTGGATAAGACGGAATACTATTGTACTGTAAAAAATGATGAAGGAAATGGTTTCTGAATGACCTGGGAAGAATTGTATGAACTGATGCTGAGTGAAGCGAACAGAACCTGGAGAAAAATTTATGCAATGACAATAATATAATAAAGACAAATTTGAAAAAATTAGCAACTCTGATAATTGAAATCATTAGTCATGATTACAGAGGACTAATGATTATATATGATGTACATATTGTGCTAGTCAGGGGAAAGACTTGGACTGCAGAATGATTCTCTCTACATATACCAATACATAAATGTGTGCGTATTACATGACATATACATATATATACACACATACACACAATACATATATACACATAATACACACATACATATATACATACACACATATACATGACATGGCAAATGCAGGAATTTGTTTTGATTTATTCTAGATTTTGGTAACAAGAGTGTGGGACATTTTTTGTTCATAATTGGGAGGGCAGTTTTGGGTGATGTTTGTTAATAAGTTTGTTACTTTGACATGTCTGACTTCATTTTGTATTGGTCTCCATTTTGTGATGAAGTGTTTTGATGTTTGTTTTTCAGCATTAAGCACACTTCCGGTATAGGATGGTAAATAACATGTGGGTATTCATAAATAACTGGCAAACACCCCAGTTCCGGGTTAAGAATTCACTATTTGACAAAAAATGCTGAGAAAATTGGAATATAGTATGGCAGAAACTGGGCACAGACCTTTATCTAATGCCATACACCAAAGTCAAGTCTAAATGGGTGCATGATCTAGGTATAAAGGCTGATACTG
>CM053594.1:356616353-356638706 GCA_028646575.1 Pseudocheirus occidentalis
TCTGGAGGGCAATCTGGAACTATGCCCAAAGGGCTATAAATAATTGCATACCTTTCGACTCAGTAATGTCACTTTTAGGGTTGTATCCCAAAGAGATCATAGAAGTGGGAAAAGGACCCATATGTACAAAAATATTTATTGCAGCTCTCTTTGTGGTGGCAAAAACCTGGAAACTTAGGGGATGCCCATCAACTGGGGAATGGTTGAACAAGTTATGGTATATGAATGTAACTGAATACTATTGTGCTATAAGGAACAGGAAGGAGATGGACTTCATAATTACCTGGAGAGGCTTATATGAATTGATGCTAAGTAAGAAGAGCAGAATCAGGAAAAATTTGTACATAGTCACAGATACATCATATGTGTGATGACCAACCTTAATAAACTGTATTCTTCTCGGCAACACACAGTTAAAAGACAGTTCTACAAATCTCAGAATGGAAGATGTCGACATTCAGAGAAAGATCTAGAAAGACCAGAGTTTAAATGGAGACTGAAGCAACACATGCTGTTGTTCTTTTCCATGTTCCTTTCCTTTCCCTTCCCTTCCCTTCTCTTTTCTTTTCTTTTTTCTTCCCTTCCCTTTTCTTTTTTTCCCCATTATTCACTCCATTGGTTACAACGCTTCTATACAATCAGACTACTGTACAATGTGAAAGTGTTTGCAGATCCCATACATGATTGTACGCTACCATGGGGGGGAAGGGAGGGGAGAAAATGTGAAACTCAAGTAATTCTGTAACTGAATCTTGTAAACTAAAAGTAAATAAACAAGTCAATAAATTTAAAAAAAATGGTAAACATATGGGACCTACAGATAGAAGAGGCCAGCAACTGGAAAATTTGTTAAACAACCCTGTCACTATTTTATGTCATTAAGACATCAATCAAATTAATTGTTAAACAAATTAAGTCATTGGCCACCAATCAGAATTTAGGTGTAACCAGATAACACCTATGGCTAAAACTGTAAGAGGAAACCCTCCTCCTGTGTTGTTCAAGTGTCCTCCATGTTCACTTGAGGGCAGTGCTGATTTGCTGACTTGCCCCGCAACTACTTTGGAAAAAAACTCATGGTTTCTGAACAGACAGGGAACCTTGTCTTTGAATACTAGTGTGAGACATAATTACCGGGAAGTCTTAGGAAATCAGGTTCATCGTTTCTGTTTAATGGGGTTAATGTGTGTATTGCTGAATAGATGATATAAACTAATATTTACATGCATTAGATTGCTAGCATTAAGAACTGTGAGTCTGGTTCTTTCACTGCTCTAGTTGGCTTTAATAGTAAACAAGTCTTGCAAATGAACAAGTAGAAGAGAAGTTACAAGTAGAAGAGAAAGAAATTTGATTTTTACAGTTGTTTAAGTTTTATGTGGCCGTTTTTTTCTGCCGAGGAAAATGAGCTTTGGACGAAGAACAGAGGGTACACTCATACCCCGAATAGAGACATAACACTAGTAAGAAAGCTTCTTTATATTCCTTATGAATTCAAATCAGCCAGGCTGGATAACTACACCCGAAGGTTGTGCAAGAAGTGGTAGACAGGACTTCTGAGCTACTGTCAGTGACCTCTGGGAGATTGTGGAGAATGAGTCACTGCACGACTGGAGGAAGGAGAATGAAGGGAGAATCATCTAAAGAGACACGGGGAAATCACTGACCAACTTAAGACTTTAAAAAGACGTACAGGAGACAAGTTCTGGATTCAAGTCCTTTCTATGACATAGACTAGCTAAATAATTGTAGTTAAATTACTTAACTCAGTGTCCCCAGGAAGCTGTAGTTAAAGGATGGCTGTTGACATGCTTGGCTAGAGAGAATTTCTACTGATGAAATTATAGGTCTGAACATAGGGTGAAGTGGGGTGCAATGTTAGAACCAGAATCATCTCAGAGATGTAGCTGAAGGAATGAATGGACTTTGTGAAAATTTGTTAAGTTCTTACTAATTGCCAGGCACTGTGCTAAGCGTTCTGCATACAAGTGAGACCAGGTACAAGCTTAAGCAGCTTATTTTTTAGTCGGGGAGTATGGAACTTAAAGGGGAGAGTTGGAAAGGAGGTAAAGAGAAGGTGTTCAAGGAGTGGCTGGGTTTGGAAATGGTCAAGAAGTGGTGTGCTGGCTGAAGCTGTCCATGAACATCCTTCTCCCCCCAGACCCAGTTCTTAATTTAGCTCTTGTCACGCAGGGATGGTGCCAAGGTCTGCTCTGACACATAACACAGCCAGACTAAAGCATACACAATAACAAGAGCTCATATCTATACAGTACTTAGCATACATCAGGCACTGTGCTAAAAACTTTACAATTATTATTTCATCTGAGCCTTACAATAACCTGGGAAGTAGGCATTATCATCCCTGTTTCACAGATGAGGAAAGTAAGACAAAGAAAGGTGAAGTGACTTGCCCAGGATCACAGAGCTAGTAAATATGTGAGGCCAGTACTGAACTCTGGTCTTCCTGACCCCAGGCCAAATGCCACATACACTGCATTACTGTTGTAAACTGCTTTTCCTCAGCTCAGAACATCGAGGAAGAGACTGGCCTGTTTTAAGGAAATCCAAGGATAGTAGAACTGCCCCTTCCATACCCAAGAGGTTCAGCGAGATCTCTGCTCTGTAACCCAACCACATCACTGATGGATACAAATGTGGACCCGCCTGATTAAACCTAACTGGTGTTGATAACTTCCTCTCATCCTCCTTAATATACACCTCGGAACACTGCTCCTAGAAGCAGGAGCAGAAGCAGAACACAGCCTCCTCGGAATGGATTTCATGCTACTGAAGCAAGAAGGCTGACATTTTGTATGGGTTGTGATTTATGCTGGTGAGCTCACATCCACGAGATCCTGAATTCAACCAAGTACACAGAAGAACTGGAGAATAAAGCTGCAAAAAACATTTACAAGTACTGGTGAAATAAAAAGGGTTGGGAAACAACAAGATATAAACAGGAGTGTGATAAACAAGAAATATGTTCAAAGCATCGTTGGTTTGTAAACTATCTGGAACAAGCATTAATTCTGATAGATTTTAATTTGGGGACAGCAATGATCATGTGCATGTTTCTGACACAAACCTGACTCAGGGTATCTGACCTTGGCCAGATGAAGCTAGATTGAATTGCTTTCCCTTCCTCTGGCCAGTTCTTTGCCAGTACCATGTGTTTCTTTGTTCTCTTTTGCTGTGTTTTTCAAATTCTGTGACTTTTAAGAATGGATATTACACCAAGGAAAAATGATTATTAAAGATACTGAAGTGGCTATTGGTATGAGAAAGTTAAGTGTTTCAAGGATCATTCAAGCCTTCAATGAAACAGGATCAGTTACACCAAAAAGCAACGGAAAATGTGCTAAAAAAAATTAAATGTGCTTAAAACCAAACAAATTCACACACACACACACACACACACACACACACACACACACACACACACACACAGAACTGACAAACTCCTACTGCAAAACGGTCTAACAATCTCCATAAAACAAGCAAGGACCTTCAGAGGGACCAGCAGCTGGAGGAGTTGTTAACAGATCCCTCAATGGTGACGTGCAAGCTTATCTTGAAGTTGAAAAAACTGCAAGGAGACCGGTAAACAAAACAAAACAAAAACCTCAGCCATTAATCATTACTATAAAGAAAAAAAAACTGTGTCATAGGCAAGACAAGAGAAAGACTAGAATACCGAAGACTGGAAAAAAGTCACTTTCACAGCTAAGACTCGCTTTTTCATTCTAGCTGATACCAGAAGATGCCAAGGTGACCTGTAAGATCTGGGTGTCTTCATGAGACTAGACAAGAATCACCCCAAAGATGTTTGGGGGATTTTTTTTACTTCCAGAGGGTCTGGAAATCTTACCCCTTATTGAATGAACAATGAATAAATATATCGTTATGTTGAAAAGCAGAAGAGTTATGGAATAGCATAGATTCCCAGAGATGGGCTAGTACAGCATAATATTCCACCACACTACACATTGTGAAAGATTAAGAAATTTATCTGAGAAACAGAGGTAAACATGCTTAAGTGTGAACTCTCCTGACTTAAAGCCCATTGAAAACCTACGGTCTGTATAATCAACAACAAACTTGGAAAAATGGATAGCTCATCAAAAGGTATACTTAACATTCAGTATTAAAAAATGTGACTTCATGATGAAGAATTAAAGAATACGTAACAAAATCTTCTGAACTCAGCGTCAAATCATACAGAAAAAACAAGTGATCATAGTCCATATTTCATTTTAAGTTTTTTCAAATATAAAAGTTGTATAAACTTAATTATTAATATTTATAAACTTTATTTTTCTTTGTCAAAATTAATTATCACAACATTATAATATAAGTAGAAACAGGTAATCCTAAAAAAGTATGTAGGCCAAGGAGATAAAACAGCAATATGTAATAAAAAAATCTGGAACAAAAGCAGGTTAGGCTACTGAGAAGTAAGAAGAGGAGTGTTCTGTAAAGGAAATTCAATTAAATTCAACAAGTATTTAAATGCTTAACGTGTGAAGCATTATGCTCAATGCTGAGGACAAGATTATAAAAAAGAAAACAGTCATGTTCTCAATGAATTTAATTCTATGGAAAAGGGTAAGAAATGAGATTTTTCCCTCCCTCCACCAAAGGATCCTAAGATTTAGATTTACATGCTAAATGCAGTAGAACAAAATCCTTTTAGAATAGCAAGAGTTGTATGTAAAGGCACAAAATATTGACCATTAATGACAATATTTCAACAGAATCACAAGGAACCAAAAATGAAAAAAAATGCAGAAATTGTGGATTTATTATGGAAAGGAATGCATGTGAGAAATAAATTATAATACTTTTATAAATTGTTTTTAGTGCAAATGTTTTACTCTGAAAATATTTTCATTTTATTATTTGAAAATGTCAAAATAGAGTCCTGGAAAAATTTAAATACTTTTCTACTTAGAGAGAGGGGAGTAGATTAGATGATCTCTTTAAATTTCTTCAAGTCCTGTGAATATTCTCTTAAAAAAAAGTCTAGCAATAGAAAGTGTGGTTACCAGAATTCTGTATATTCTTAACCCATTCTAAGCTTCATTATTTCTAATTTCTTCTTTTAATCATCAATTTGGCAAACATCACTTCCATATTCACAGAACAACAGAAAACAATTACCTGTGAAACCATACATTTCTATTCTGCGCAGCTTTAACAGAACAGTATACATTAAATCTAATATAATAGCACTAACGCTGCCCGGCTTGTGAGCAGACCCTTCTTTCTGACCTTCCTTCTGCTTTCTTCTGTGTATTTTTAAAATGTTTCCAACTGATGTTCTTTTCCTCTTGTAACACTATCATATTACCTCCATTCCCCTCTGCACTTGCAATATAAAAGGCCTCCCTTTTAAGAAATAAGTATAATTACGGGTTGCAGAAATGTAGAGCAGGAAGGGACCCTAGAGGTTATCAAGCTCAGTCAACATTTTACAGATAAGGAAACTGAGGCAGCTTAGGTGATTTGCCCAGGGTTGTGCCAACTACTGTCAAAGAAAAAACAAATTCAAACATTGTGTCTGAAAACGTATATATCATTTTGCATTTACAGTCTATCACCTCTCTGACATTATTGTAGTTAATATTCTAAAGCTGTAATAAAAAATAGCTTATCTTAAAAGTAATCTTCCTTTTGGACTTGCCTGTATTTCTTAGCAAGATCATCCCTTTCTTTTTTCTGCTTGGCAAGCACACTGTCCATAATATCCTTAATCTGTAACATCTTCTCACTGTATTGGTCTAGAAACCACAAAAATAAAATGTCAATTTAGGGATTAATAAAATCCAGCTTTAGCTGCATCATGAATTCAGGTGAAAGGAGCTGGTGTAAGAAGCTCAAAAAAAACACAGCTGGAATCCTCAGCAGCTTGTGACTGTTCATTCAAGTTTTGAGCAATAAAGGAATAGGAACAAAGCCCAGAGTCTAGTCTGCTGGTGTTGGGCTGGTAGAGGAACATCTATGGAGGAAAGTGACCAAATAACCAAGTTTAAAATGCAGAATGGCCCGACTGGAAGCACATAAATGAGCTACGCTTTCTGTCACCCCTACACGCCCTCCTATTCATTCTGTCTTCAGTAGTCACCTTAATGAGGTCAAGTTGAACAGCCAAAGGAAAATACAACCTGCTCTCCAGACATCATCTCGTGGCATCTCTGTACACTTGGCATATCCACAATCAGGACTCTGAGCATCTCTTCAATTACTCATGTGCCCAGGGCTGAGGACAACACTGCAAAGCTGGCTTTGACAGTTACCTATCAGATTACTGTCCCTACCAACTGTTTCAGTATATATCTGTATATTTAAATGTGACACCACAGCTTTTAACCATTCATCTGAAGACATTAAATTTTAGCCATGATTCATTGCACCCTTAATCGTCTTCCCCACTTTCCCATTCAAACTGTCAGACTTGAAAAGTAACTTTATTTTACAATAGCATACAGCATTCTTCAAACAATTTCTTTCAGAGGCATATGCTACTCCTTAAATAAATGTATAAAATACATATTCTAGAGAAACCTGATCTTGGATTTCATAAGGTTAACCAAAAGCCAATTTGTGTTCATAATTACCAGCATCTCTAGGTGTTCTTATTTCAAATAGCAACAGACTCTCTTGCTTTTCCTCTATATCTTGTAAAATGGTACAGATGGACTCGTGCTGTCAGAGACAAATAACAAAACTTTCAATAAGGGGGGAGAGGATGTTCTTCTCTTTTACAACAACTGGAAGCAGTATTTTTTTAAAAACAAAAACCAACTATGTAAAAAAAAAAGGTCTGCAGAATGCTCCAGGTGGTTCTCATAAATCATCTAAGTATATCCAAGTCCTCTTTATTTTTTTATATCTGCAGATAGTTAAACTATTTTTGAAGATCTGAAAATAATTTAATGTACAACTTAATCTAGTTCTATACATTAGATGTATCAGTTGATCAATAAGCTTATATTAAGAGGCTAGTATATGCAAGGTACCATTCTAGGCATGAGAGATACATATGTGTATATTAAAAACATATGGAGGTGGCAAGGTGGCGTAGTGAATAGAGCACTGGCCCTGGAGTCAGGAGGACCTGAGTTCAAATCTGACCTCAGACACTTAACGATTACTAGCTATGTGACCTTGGGCAAGTCACTTAACCCCAACTGCACTCCAAAAAAACAAAAAGAAAAAAAAATATATATATATATGTCTATTGGTACCAAGGTAATTTGGGGGAAGGCATGTGGATCTGGATGGTTCAGGAAAGGAGTTAGAGAGAAGGTGGACCATGAGCTCAGTTTTGAAGAGTCCTGGAGGTTGTGAGAGAGCCAGGGGAAGGAGGGCCTTCTAGGCATGGGGCAGAGCCAGTACAAAGGCAAGGAGTCTGGTTATAGAGTGGTAGGTAGGAAGAACAGCATGCAGGCTGATCTGGCTGGACCATAGAGGGGACAAAGTGAAATAAATCTGGAAAGGTAGGCTGAAGCAGGTGATGAAGGGCTTTAAATACCACAGAAGTCTATACTTGAAATCTGAAGCAATAGGGAACCACTGGAGTTGAATGAGCAGAAGAAAAATGGGATAAGAACTGTGCATGCATTCCTGAAAACTAATGTGTAAAGGGGAAAAAGTATAAAGACCAAATTGTCATTCCCCTCCCCCCACCATGATTTAAATAATTTAATAATTTTGGAGATGCGCTCCCAGAATAACAACAAAACCTGATCCCATTATAGTCAGAATCACATTGACCATGCGAATGTCCACATTAAGAATCATTCTGCTTTTATCAATGCACAAACTTTTAAAATGTAATTCTCTCATATAATCTTAGTATAAAAGTTAATTAAAAGACACTTACTAAAGGCACCCACATACTAAACTACACCCAATAAATTATCACCATTAGGTGGGAGTTGGCCGTGCTTGTCACTTACAGTTTGGCAGCACTGAGTCATTCATCTGGGCTTGGCAACAAACACAGTCTTAAAATGTAGAGATTACCTGGGTAGAGGTGGGGGGACGGCCAAAGTATAGGGGACTGGGATCTTTCCCAAGCTTTCCCTCATCGCCCCTTATCATGGGTTCTAGTTCTGACTCTACAACTAGCTACCCTGTGTGATGCTGGGCACTTCCACACTCTTTTTGACAAGGTTATTAGAATTATGTTCAGGGGCCTCCAAAACACAATTATAACCCATAGGTACAAAAGCTAAAAAGACACCCCCCCCCCCTTTTTTTTGGTCTGAAGTTATACTTGCGGTAGCAGAACGTGGTACAGCTAAAAATTCTGGTGAGGAGAGACCTTGGCTCCCTACCATCCACACTATCATATAGGCTTGTAACGATTCAGAATTGTTCTATGAATATTTTAGTCAGTTGGCTTCTGCTACAGATGGTGATGACTCTGAGCAAAGGAGCATTTGGACCTCTGGGGTCACAGGAAAGTTGGAGAGGGCGATGGGAGAACTTGTCTGGTTGTTTAGGGCTACACGTCCCTCAATCTATCACATGAGGAAGCTGGACCCCAACTTGTAAGCTTTCTTCTCTCGCTATGATTCTGTGTTCCTAGGATCACAGCAGATTAATGAATTGTCCTATCGAATGACCTAGAAGCCTCATCTAATGAAAGTCTAAGTCATGAAAGACTAAGATGTGGAAAGGCAACGTAGTATTAATGGAAAGAGTTGGGAATATGGAATAAAAGGATTTGGGTTTGAATCCCAGTCTTGCCCCTCACTGTTGGTGTGACCGTGGGTAAGTTACTCAACCTCTGTGACCCTCAGTTTCCTCATCTGTAAAATGGGGGTGGTGAATAGGGGACTGACCTTTAAGGTCTCTTCTGCTTCCCAATCTAAGGTCCTGTGAGAGGGCAGTTCTAATGAAGCGAAGAGACAGCAAGCAGTGTTACACAGCACACAATCCAGGGGGGCCTGCAAGAAGACTGGGTCAAGGAAGAAAGGCTTCTTTTCTGTTTTCCCCTACCCTCCTAACGCTCCTCCTCGGTGTCAGGAATTAGCCATCCCTCTTCAGGCTTAGACAACAAAAATAAGGGCATCCAATGCAGCTTTTGTCTGTCGTCCTCAAATGACTGCACAGAACAATTCTGTGCACAGACGGGGAAAAGGTACCTGTGAAGTTCTTCTACTGCCTTCTCCAACTTTCCTGTGACCTCTAGAGTCCAAATGCTTATGTGTTCAAAATGACCACTCAGTCCCTACCAGACTGGGGCAGTGGGTTGGCGCACTGGGTAGAGCGCTGGGCCTGGAGTCAGGAAGACTCATCTTCCTGAGTTCAGATTTAGCTTCAGATATTTATGAGCCTATTAGTGTGACCTTGGGCAAGTCACTTCACTTCACTCTACTTGCCTCAGTTTCCTCATCGGTCAAATGAACTAGAGAAGGAAATGGCAAACCATTTCAGTATCTCTGCCAAAATAAACCCCCAATGGGGTAAGGAAGAGTTGGACATACTTGAAACAACTGAACAATACCTAGAAGAGTCACTGAACAATCCTGATTCATTACAGGCTGACATGGTGGGGTTGGTGATAGGGAACCTAGGCATCTTCTCCCCCAAATTTTCTTTCAGCAGGACCACATTCTGCTACCATAGGCACAACTTCATACAAAAAATGAGTTCTTTTTCACTTCTGTAGATATGGGACAAGGGTTACAATTATGTTTTGGAGAACCTAATGCTAACAACCTCATTAAAAACAGGGGTGGAGAAAAGAAAAATACCTAATTTTCTAACCTTCCAAACTCTAAAAAGAAAATTAGTGTCCTTCATTTCTCTTTCTCATTTAATTTCATATTCTTATTTTTAAAAGTCTTTACATTCTTTTTTTAAAAAATCATTTCTACTTCCTTGAAGGTGTTGAAGAAATTTTCTCTCCTTTGATGACATTATCTGAACCTTGGGGGGGGGGAGGGGTGGAATGTGGAAAAAACAGGCCCCTCCACCCTAGGTAACCGGCTGGCCTGGTCAATGAGATAATGACATTTGAACAAACTGGTAAATGAGATAATGAGATTCAAACAGGCTGGTCAATGAAATACTGAAACCAACTTGGGCCCCTCCACCCTGGGCAAATGGGCTGAACGACTGAATAATGATGTGCCCAGACAGGCTCAAGAGTTACCACCCTCTTTCCTACTGGTTATCTCACCTTTCAGTCCCAGATCACCTCCTCTCCCTGACCTTGGCTGGTTTTCTTCTATGAGAATCCCTAGCTTCTCCTGGCTGGGGGTGGTTTCCCTTTAGGGACATCTCCCGTAGGAGGTTGCTTCCCTTAAGGGCTGGTGACTTCCATTAAGGGGCAGTGACCTCTCTTAAGGAGGTGGCAACCTCCCTTAAGGAGGAGCCTGCTTGGTGTGTTATCTGGAATAAATGCCTTTACTTGATTTGGAAATAATCTGAGCAAATTCTTTTGAGATGACACCAAGACATACACACAGACACACAGACACACAGACACAGACACAGACACACACACCTTGCACCTCATCACGTCTACCTCCTTCCTGCCCATGCCATACTCATGTATAGATTTGTAGGAAGTAAACCGAGGGAAGCTAGGTGGTGCAGTGAATAAAGTTCTGGTCCTGGAGTCAGGAAGAACTAGGTTCAAACCTGGCCTTAGACACTAGCTGTGTGACCCTGTTTGCCTCAGTTTCCTCATCTGTCAGATGAGCCAGAGAAGGCAATGGCAAACCACTCCAGTGTCTTTGCCAAGAAAACCTCCAAAAGGGTCACAAAGGACATGACTGCAAATGACCAATGACAACATGTAAGCAAAATGTTACGAATCCCAAAGTCAGATGAATTTCTAAATTTCAGGACAAGCTCAGGAGAAGGAGAAGCTGCTGACATGAGCAAGTGCTGTCCTGAATGATTACACCTAAGGAGGGTCCCTGCGGGATGGAGGGAATTAGCCATCCCCAGCAAACTTTCCACAAGCAACAAGGTCACAGTGTGATCTGCTGATTCGATGAAGCTCCCTCTCTAGGCATCATCAGGAAGCCGCCAATGTAAAATAGTCTTGGGAATTATAACATGAATTTTTTTAGGGACTTTTAACAAGCCGGGCTTAAAAAAAAATCTGAAAGCTGGTACTTAAGGATGTTAGTGGCTAGAAACATTGTTAACTGGAAGAAAGCAGGATGTTTTTTTAAAGGACAAAACAGTGAAATGTGAATTAAGTGGTAGTTGATAATACTGTAACAGAATTTAACTAAGATTACTTAAAATTATAACTAGATGCTCTTATATCTTTTATTACTGCTCCATAGTACGTATGAACTCAAATTTACTGTGCAGAAGGCAACAGTAAGTGGTCAGAGGCTTATATGTTTTCTTACTAAAGCAGGCAGCAGGGTAGAGTGGAAAGTCCACCGGTGACACCTGAATTCAAATGTGACTCCTGACATAAAGGAGTAGTATGACCATGGATGAGTCTCTTAACATCTTGGAACTTCAGTTGCTTCATCTGAAAAATGGGTGTGGTAGCACTCCCTAGTGCCTCCCTTGGGATTCTTGTCAGGATCCAATGAGGCCATGTATGTACAGCGCTTGGCAATCCCTGAAGCAGTGTATCAATTAGGGTTTGTGAAATAATGGTAATTATGAAACTTCGTCATGTTGCTCTGTCATATCCCTTGAGCAAGCCTAACTGACCAGCTTATATGTAAACGTGAGTGCCTCGGTTCAACCTGCAGCAATGGCCCAGACTACAGGCATCATGCCTGGTAGGACTAACGGGCCAGAGAGCATTCTTTACAAATCTGGCCCTATTAAAGGATGGAAAACTTCACACCTGGTAACTAGACACCAGGAAAGTAGCACCCTGGATAAAGAACACAAAGATCTAGTCACAACAAAGATAGATCCCTCATTGCAAATTAATAAAGTGCTTTCTGGCACTAATCAGTCTCATGGAAATGACAGCAACAGGTGCAAGCTCCCTGAATGCCACATCCCCCCTAGGTGGGCCAAACGTCACACTTCTGTGCCTGCAGAACTCACAGACCCACCTGTGAATGGTGCCAGCCTGGAAGCGCCCGCCAAGGGCTCTGTGGGCATTTCTGAGATGGGCCCAGCTTCTCATCCCCAGCCTAAAACTGCATGTTACAATTTGCCTATTTCTATGCTCACATAGATGTGTGTGTACATGTGCATGTGCAGGTGCATGTGTGCATGTATAAAATGTTCCACACTCACACACATACTGCCATTCTTTGAATCAAGACCATTAAAAATCTAAAGTCTCACAAAGACAGAGCTCTGGCTTTCTCTCTTCTAAGCTGCCAGTGCATGTTTCCCCTTACCTAAGAACACAGGAAGCCACCTTCAAACCTTCTGAATTCTAGCGTCTTCTGTCTTTTAATTATTTTCTGTTTTTCTTGTACATATTTGTCTGCTTGCCATCTCCCCCTTTAGAGTATAAGTTCCTTGAAGGGAGGGGTTGGTTTTTTGCCTCTCTTTGTACTCTAAGGGCTTAGCACAGTCTCTAGCCCTTAATAAATGTTTATTTTTGTTGTTTTTTTTTTTAATTTTTTTGTTTTTTGGAGGGGGGAGGCAGGGCAGTTGGGGTTATGTGACTTGCCCAAGGTTGTATGGCTAGTAAGTGTTAAGCGTCTGATGTCAATTTTGAACTCAGGTCCTCCTGACTCCAGGACCGGTACTCTATTCTCTGCGCCACCTAGCCACCCCAATAAATGTTTATTGACTGCCAGACAATATTACACTGATTTTTCATACCTATGACCTACTGGGCCTAGCGTTCTGCTTCTCCTTCTGCTACTAAGGCATACTTTGTGGGTGCTCTTCCTAAAAACAGACCTTAAGCTAGAGTGGTTTCTCCCTGACACCCAAACAGCCTGGTTCCTCTTAATGGAGAATTTATGAATTTAACTGAACTGTTGTCTATGTTACTTTCAGCCTATGCCACTGCCTACTGTAACGAGTCATGTAAGTCTATTACCTGCTGTGTAAAGTAACTCAATACTGGTTTTTGTCCTCAACTTATTTTTTCATGCTTCAAAAGGTATATTTTAATCCTACTATCCTGAGATTTGGGAACAAGTTTGGGCTCACTCTATCAAGCTCTGACTAATAACCAACCAGGGGAAGGCAGCAGAGATAAGAATGCATTGATATTACAATATACCTATATGTGAAAGGTACAGAGTTGTTCTCTTTAGTGCTAAGATTGCCTAATTAGCTGTGGTTTGGAAGTAATCCATTAAAAAAAAAAAGACTTCTGGCCATTACATTAACTAATAGGAGGCTGCCCATACTCTGTAGGCCTTCTTGTATCCATGGGAAAAGTCTCCTCTATCCATTAGACCGAGGTTTGCCTAACAAAACGAGCTGGTATCTAATAAGAACATCTGTGTTAGCCATCAATAAATAATCTTGAGAACCTGCTATGCTATTTCAGTCCTGTTCTTTCTAGCCATACATCCACTACCTTGCTTGGCTCTCATCCCCTCACACCTGGACTACTACAATGGCCTTATGGTCAGCCTCCCTGCCTTAAGTGTCTCGCCCATCTCAATGTGTCCTTCGATCAGCTGTCATAGTGATTTTCCTAAAGAGCAAGTCAGACTACATTACCTCCTCACCCACTCAGTAGACTCCGGTGGCTAATAATGGAGTCGTCTCCAAAGTGCCCAACTTAGTATTTGAGACTTTCACCACCTGGCCCTTCCTACCTTTCCAGTCTTCTCACACTTAACTTCTACACACTTCACCATCTAGCAGCACCAGCTTCCTTGCTGCTCTTTCCCCTAATAATTCCCTCTCCCAACTAGGTGCCTTTTCCTCAGCTGTCTTCCCTGTTCTCACTCCCACCTCCCCTGGGCCCTTGGCTCTCCTCAGCTCCTTCAGCTCTCCAATCCTCAGTGCTCTTCTGCAGGAGGGCTTTTCTGTCCTTCCTACCCCACCTAGTGCTTGCCCCCTGAGGCCATTTCCATCAACTCTATCTTGTGCGCATTTAGTTCTTGGCATCTTATCTTCCCCATTAGAATGGGAGCTTCTTAAGGGTTGAACAAATTCTACAACTAGTCCTAAAATTCTGATCTTAGCTAACACTAAGATACTAGTGTTAGCCAATTACACTAGATATTAAGCTCGGGCCTGGATGGCCCATTTGTCCTTCTTTATGTTCCTCAGTGCTTAGTGGCCAGGTGGTGCAGGGGGGAGAACGCTGCACCTGCAGTTCAAATCCAGCCTCAGTCACTTAATAACCGTATGGTGGTGAAGTATTTTAACCTCTGTCTGCTTGGCTTCCTTACCAAGAAAGAGGGAGAGGGTAATAACAGCAGTCACTCCTTCGGGTTGTTGTGAGGATAAAACGAGATGAGAAGGCACTCTGCAAACCTTGAGACACTGTGTCAGTGCTCATTATTATGATTCCTGGCATACAGTAAGAACATGATAAATGCTTGTTCACTGACTGCCGGGTGGATTGGTGAAGGCTCACCTGTGCAGTGGTGGTAACAGCCAGAAGTACTATAAGAACTTACTGTTGTCATCAGTCATTTTGGGAGAGAAAGGGACAAGGGCAGCACTGGAGGGACAGAGAAGCCAAGAGGAGCCATAGGAAGCACGACTTATTAGCTACTGTTTTGTATTGTGCACACTAATGATCCCTTCCAACAGATACTATGTACACTTTAGAGTTAATTGTGCAATTTCTTCTTCGCATTCTCTTGTCGCATGCTTTAAACAAAATGAAATGTCTTCACCTTTTTGAGTCAGCAAATGCTACCCCAAAGTCATTCTGGCTGGCACAACAGGACCGGCATTTTCTGTCTGGAGGAATATGAAAGACATACATCTCACTCACCGTGGGGGCTCTTTCTCTTGTCGAGTCCTGGTGTGAAAATGAAAGAGGACCAGCACGTTTAGATCTGCAGCAAGACTCCTGTTTTTGTCTTTTTAACCTTGAAGTAAGTTTTTCTGCTTTTATAAAAAAGAAGAAAATATAGTAGGTAGATATAAGAACTCAATTCTTCTTTACCTTCCATAATGGAAATAGGAATAACACCACTGAACAAAGTCTGTAAGCAATCAGATCTGAGTTAAGGCAATCACATTAGACCAGTTTCCTTCAAAGCTCAGCTCAAGCTTATCTACAGGAGGCCTTTCCTGATTCCCCCAGATACTAGGGCTTCCCTGCCCGACCCCCACCCCCACCAAATTACCTTATATTTATTTTGTTTATATTTTATATACATTCACATGTACTCATGATTCTCCCTTAACAGAATGTAAGCTCCTTGAGGTAAGAACGTGTTTCATTTTTCCTTTGTGTCCCAGAGACAGTCATTCCCTTTGGTCTCCTAGTGCAGTTCCTAGCATATACAGGCACTTAATACAAGCTTGATTATTGACTGACTGGTACCAATTCAGATGAATTAGGTAAAGTCTACTCTAAATCAGTGGTCGGCCTAAAATGCATATAAAGAAACGCAGGTGAATTACTCTCAAGGTGAATTACATAGAAAGCAACGGCTAATACCACGTAGTCGGGTCCTCTGTCCTGTGGAATCATGCGCTGTTGTTGTTCACCCTTTGTTCTGAAAGACCAAAGTCATCGCGAATGATGTTGTCTTGAGGTCTCCCCATGAACTGGCTTTAAGTGAGGCAGAGTTGCACAAAGTCCTCAGTCTCATTCTCTTTTCCAGGGTCATCAAAGTCCAGTAGCAGGACAAAACTCAGGACAACTGGCGATGGTCCGGGATGCAGGGGATGACCTTGGTGTCTCTGATGTCTGACTAAGCTCTAAACGTTCTGCAATGCAGCCACCTTCATGGTGGTTGGAACAAACTGTTCTCATCTGCCCATTACCCTGGGGGAAGTGGGGGTGGGGCGGGGGAGGTCTTCACATGTTTGGAATAAACATCCCCCCTTAACTCACTGAACAGGTTTGAAGTCTGTCGGTTATCCTCAACCTGGCATAGTTTGTTGAGAGGTTACCTAGGTACGGCTGCTTCACCACATGCTACAGTTTCTTGGAGTCACAGATGAGAGTTGGGTGAAGGTGGCCCCAAAAGGTGAATGAGCAGTCCTCAAAAGGGCTTGGCAAGCCCTCTCACCAAAGTTGCTGGTCCTCCCTGAATACCCCATACACATATACAATATAGACACACATATATACTGTACTGAACTTGAATAAAGTCTCTTATACATATACCTCTAACTTTATGATTCTAATCAATTTGGGTATGTTTTATCATAACGATCATTTTCTTTAACTTAATTATTGTTTTTACGATTTGTTTTTTGACACACTCCTCCTTTAGGATTTCATGATTATGTTCCTGAGGGCACCTAGTACACACAATGGAAAGACTGCTGATCCCGGAATCAGGAAGAGCTGGGTTCAAATGTAACCTCAGATACTTACACTAGCATAGAGGGTTTAATAAACTGCTTGTTTTCTTTATTTTTTTCTTTCTTCCTTCCTCCAGCCAGCAAGTCTAAATTTAATAATGGCATCTGAATCCTTTTATAGAGCAGAACGTATTTTCTTCACTAAACCTTTCAGACATACTCACCAGGAGCTTATTTGAGTGTAAAGCTCAAAAGTAAACTCTCTCTTTCTTGTCTACCTCACTCTGTGTTAGGAATGCTAATTGGTGAACGAGTGGAGTGCAGAGCCCAGACTGCTTCTGTATAGAAAGATAATGAGCCGTACCATATACCTTCTCCCTTCCTCTAAGACCCAATTAACCCCCAAGGCAAGGGAAGAGGCAGCCCAAAGTAGTGAGGGTGCTGGGTGTGTTTTCTTTCATGTTTTCTACACAAAATGAAAAATGAGATTGTTCCTAAATGTTCATGCACGTTGCAGGGCTTCAAAGCTTGGAAGGACCTTGGAGGTTATCTCATTCAACCCTTTTTATAGATGAGGAAACAGGCCACAAAAGAGTAAATGATTTTTTAAAAATCTCAAGAGGCTTAAAATGATCCACGTTTGGATATAGTTAACCCACAAGTTTAAAGAAAAAAAATGTCTCACAACAACATCTACACTTAAAACTCACACATATGCATCCGAAATTTTAAAGTTGTTTCTTTACTTTAAGAAAATAAGCTCCAAGGCTTTGTAATTCTGATCTATTATGAACTTTAAAAACAATTCTAGCTATTAGTGGTGACCACATTCATCTGGGAAGCAGCCCCACACAGATCTTCAATCAACCAACAAGCACTTACTCTGGGTTAAGCGGTGGGGCATACAATGGAAGGAACAGCACCTGTCCTCAAGGAGCTTATGTGCTAACACGGGAAGCAACATATTCCAGTTCGTTTTTTGTGTGTGAAATATTTCAGGGATCAGAGTACAATTATTGGGATTTCATTTTAAAACATAACACTAATCCAATATGAATTAATGAGCTGGAAGGTCAACCAAATGTGGAAATGCTCGTTTCCAAAAATAAGCAAGAACTTTTCCACAACTACATTTAAGAAACACCTGGCCCTGGGAGGAAAACTATGTTAGCATTTTAAAGAGCGTAAGCTTTGCTTCCCTAAGCCAGACATTCTTCACCTGGGTGTCACAGATTCTCAAGGGGTCTCTAGAAAAATTTCATGAAGTCTGTGAACTTGAATGGGAAAAATTATTTTCAGTAATCTCTAACTGAAATTTGCATTTTCTTCAATTATGAATGTAGGCAGGAAATCATTATTCTGAGACAGTGTTCACAGGCTTCACCAGACTGCCAAATAGATCCCCGATACACATAAAAAGGTTAAAGCCCCTGCCCCAAACAAAGATACACAGAAACACATAAATACACATATATGCAAGTCTTTGTATATATACATGTGTGTTTTTATGTGTATACCTGCACATATAGGTGTACCACATATCTGTATCAATATATATGCATATATATGGTTATATGGGCATACATACCCATGTGTACATACACGTACACGTCTTTGTATGTATGTGTATGTATATGATGTAGACCTATTTACATACACTATATATAAAACTCTGTAAGAAAAACACCACATACCAGTAACTGTACTGTGACAAACCTCTCTAGTTCTATTTCTACTGTGAGACTCGAGCAGTTTCTTCATCTTTTCATCCTCTGCTCTATCCAGGGCACTCTTCTGCTCCCCATCCTTCTGATTAGGGTTTGCACCGTGTTGC
This sequence comes from Pseudocheirus occidentalis, assembly GCA_028646575.1. Lineage (NCBI taxonomy): Eukaryota > Metazoa > Chordata > Mammalia > Diprotodontia > Pseudocheiridae > Pseudocheirus > Pseudocheirus occidentalis. The sequence goes on from CM053594.1 coordinate 356,634,559, forward strand.
AGCAGGATCTCAGCAGCCTAGAAAGGGTTCTTAAGGTTGGCGTCTTCATACACACATTTAGTGAGAACTGCTATCAACAACACCCAAAACTAGGTTTTAGAATTCTGGTCAGCAAAACATTTGCCTGCATTGTGATGCCTAAAATAGTAACTCCAAACAGGATCATTTTCCTTACCATGGTTTGTTTCTGTAAAACAACTAAAGAGAAAAGACTTGAAAACATTGCAATTGTTGGTCTAAATACATTAAAAATGACCTGTGGGAAAGAACAAGAGTTATATTGTATAGACTTGAATATCTGGTCATTTGAGAAGTTTGAAAAGTCAAAGATAAGTTCTTAGGAGTAAACATTATGGTTCAATATTGGCCCAAAGCATCTACTTTCATGGTAAAATGAATATAATTTTAGAACTGCCAAAGCTGTGCAGCCTATATCCTCAAAGAGCTCTCCCATCAACTGTATTTTCCCTTTGTTCTCATCCTAACACGGCCTGAAATTTCTAACATCAGTCACTCTGGGACAGACAGCAAAGATGAGGGGGTTTGACAACAAAGGCTGTCCCCAAGCAACAACAAATCCTACCTAGAAGGTCCACTGAAACTGTAGGCAGAAGCGGTCAAGCAGGTCCAAACTGCCTTTCCTTTCTTGCACCCTCTCTTTGTGCCTTCTCCCTCAGGCTTTCCACGTATCTCCTACAAATACCTGGTTGCCCAAATTATCCTATACTAGTGTTCCCTGCATTTCTAACCTTGCTGGGCAGCGTTCCATGCAAACAACTGATTCCATTTCTTTCCTTTTTATGAAAGGGTATCTATCCTACAGGCTCTAGCTAGCTGTCAACTAGTTAACATACTGGAAACCAATCAGATGTATCGATAATTGATCAATTACTAATGGCTAATGAGGGATGAATGCACCTCTCTGCAACTTTTAGGTGAGTAGAAGGTGTGTACAATCCCTCACAACAGCACTTGACAGGTTTACATTTCTAAGCTCGGTCCTCAATTATTTCCACTCCTGTCATTTGCTTGCAGTTAGGGTGTATTTCTACCAGTAGCACATTGACTGATACCCTATTTATGGTCCTGTGGTCTGAACAGTGAAACCACAATTTCCTGTAGGCACTGTTAGCTGAGAGAAAGATTCATGTGTTTCTCTGCCAAATGAATAGTCTACTCAATACGCTACCCTAAAAAAAAAAAAAGCAAAACTTAAAATGAAACTTTTTCTTAAAGTTGCTAAATATGAGTAGCAGTAAAGAACACTTTTACTCATGAACACCTGATGTACAAATAATCAGAACACACAAACAATGTCGGAGCTGCAGTCTAAGAACCCCCATGGGGTCACTGCTCTTTATTCTTGAATCCAGGACAGCTGGGAATTAACTGATTGAGAGTGTCTATTTCCATTCCCCCACCATGCAAAAATATAAGTAGCAAAGACTACCAAGTGGGAAATTTGTTTCTTGAAACCCTTAGATGCAACTGAAAATATATTCCTTACAGCAGCTATTATAAATGATTGTTTAGTTAAAACACTGTTGTTGTTGTTTTCAGTTACATTATGAACAAATTAAGTTTTTGTGGGCAAATCTAGAAACTTTACTTCTCAAAGAGAAATTGTCTTTTGATTGTGTGGTGTCCCAGGATCCATGCTACTGATGTAAAACTAGAATGTATGTATATCATCTTCTCTTTATAATTGTGCCCATAAATAGAGAAATAGGGAAAGTCATGAAGAGGGAAGCCAGAAGGAACTACAAATTATTTACATATTTAATCTGCTTTTAAGGGGGAAAAGACAGTTTAAAGCTGCTACGTAGTTAGTAAGAAAAGCCACCAACAGATAAGGAAAGTCATCTGTAAGGGCTTTTAATGCCAAACAGCCAAGAAATTTTCCACAGCGATTTTGATTCAAAGTATAGAGATTCAGGATAAGAATTATTCTATTCAAGTAGAAAAATGGGATTATATTAGTGATTTATGAAAGTACCATTTTGTGTTTTGATGTCTGTTCTTTTATTCTTTTTGTGTATCATCTTCCTAAATATTATATTGATTGATATTTGTACTGAAAAATTTTTAACAAGAAATCAAATCTCCCTTTTAGGCATAATGTTTACTAGTAATTTATGTATCCTGGTCCTCTTAGCAATCAGCAATTTTTCTATTAGGAAAAAAGTTTGGAGTTACAAAAAATTTCAGCTTATAAGAAGTCATTTTCCAAAACAACCAACACCTTTTTTTTTTCTCCCCCCCAGAACAAGCTAGCTTGGGCAACATTTAAACAAAAAATGTATACAGATATAAAGTCATTTCACAACTTCTCTGAGACCTATATATTTTGGAAGAATACTTCTGGAACTAAGAAGATTATCCAAAGAGTAAATCTTTACTGTCAAGTGGTGATGGAGATATTTTAAATGTGGAAATCTTTCTGAATCCCTCAAATTACGACATGCAGGCCATCATGAATTCTGCTTAAATAAGACCTGTTTCTGACCTTCTTCCATGAACACATTATCAAAATTGTTGGACTGGAACAACGGCATAAAGCAAGTCTGGACTTTGGGGTCACTTTCAGTGGTCCTACAAAAGAGGGAGGGCCAGGTGGCAGCATTTTAAAGAAAAAGAGAACCACAAAAACCAGTAGTCTAATCACTCCAACTTAGTCTAAAGAAGTCCACGCGAAGAATGAGTTTTTTCTTAATCAAAGAAATCCAGCAAGATCTCTGCTGCGCACACAGGAGCAGGACAGCCCTCGCCCTTTCAGCCTGTATGTTTCTCTTGTCATCATTCTGTTTTATTCCATTTTCATTTCTTTTATTCCATTATTTTCATTCATTCATTTCATTTCATTCTTCCTTCTCAGTATCCCATTTTGTTGTTGTTCAAACATATTTCAGTGAAGTCTAATCCTTTGTGACCCCATTTAGGGTTTTCTTGGCAAAGATATTACAGTAGTCGGCTATTTCCTTCTCCAGCTCATTTTATAGATGAGGGACCAAGGCAAACAAGATTAAATGACTTTCCCCAAGGTCATACAGTTTAGTAAGTGTGTGAGGACAATTTGAACTCAGGAAGGTGAGTCTTCTTAACTTCAGGCCAGGTGCTCTATCCACCCGCACCACATAGCTGCTCATACTACCTTAGGAAAAAAGAAACAGAAAGAAGAGGGAGGGAGTAGATGACAAACAGAAGTCAATAGTGATGAAAAATGTAGGGTTTGCAAAAGGGGAAAGGAAAGGGAAAGGATGAGAAAGTATATGTGAAGAGATGGGGAAAGGAGAGTATGGATACTGATGCTTTCACATGCCCTTTTTCTGGCTGCATCTGTGAGTTCATTATTGTTGGGAAACATCTGGAATGGAAACATCCTATACTTATGCATATCATTAGCTTCTCTATAATTTTCAGTCTTAGAGATTTGACTGAGGTCATGGGAGGGTTAAATGCCTCATTCATTGTCAAAGAGCCAACATGTATTTGAAGCAGGACTGGAACCTAGGTCTCCCAGACTCCAAAGCTGGTCCTATAAGCCCTGGCTATCAACATGCCTCTACTGCAAAAGTGAGGAACCTATGGCCTCAGAGCCACATGTGGCCCTCAAGGTACTCAAGTGTGGCCCATTTGAGTTCAAACTTCACAGAACAGATCCCCTTAATAAAAGGATTTGTTCTGCAAAACTTGGACTCAGTCAAAAGGCTGCACCCAAGGACCCAGAAGGTCACATGTGGCCTCAAGACCTCAGATTCCCCACTCCTGCTTTAGTGTGTATAGGAAAATGTTTAAAAGAAAACCTTACATACAAGAGTCTGGAACATACCTGTTTCTAACAGTTTTACTTGTCTTGAATATGGGCATGCTCAGAATTTTAAAACAATCAGTTACTAAAGTACATTCTAACTCAGTTCTAAGACAGCAGTTGTTCATTTTGAATGAGACAAGCTGTTAAATACTGTGGTAAATGGAGAACACAATGTGCTTCAGTGATGTGTAGATATGAAAGTTGGAGAGCTTTTTAACCCTTTGCACTCCGAACCATTCTGGACATTGGCTACCAGCTACTTGACGCTACCTTGCAGCGAAAACGTGCATTTACAGACCCTCGTATTATTTAGTATAATTTTGGAACCAAGTAACGT
>CM053594.1:356639206-356655499 GCA_028646575.1 Pseudocheirus occidentalis
TAGGTTTGTGTTATAATAATTGGTGAGCATGGTAATAATTCTTTTATTTTTCCACGCAAGAAGCGTAGTATTATTCTTTCTGTATGCAACTGTTTTAGTGCTTGAGAGGGGACATCCGAGTGATATGCTAGAATTCCGATGTCCCCTGAGAGGGGACAGCGGAGTGCAAAGGGTTAAATTATTAACTGGGGTAAAAATGGATACAAGAATTGTTCTACAATATGGGACAAATGTCATTTACCTGATCATAGAGAGAAGATGAGTTTGATTACTGACTATAAGCTAAGGTGTTTGCAGAGAGGACCCAGAGTTTAAACCCATAAAGAGAAATGAAAGAACATATTTTAGAACTGGATCAACTAAGTTTAAAGCCAAAAGTAATAAAGAGTAAAGCTGCTATCGAGAAGTAAGTCCAGTTAACCAGAGGAAGAGTCAAAGAAGTTACCTCTAGAGCGTAGAGTGACAGCTGGGTTAGACAAATGTGCTTAGTGAGGTGTTAACCAAGCATGTCACGGATGACTCCACTTAGCAGTGGAAACATCTGTTTAACACAAAAGTCACTTGCATCAAAAACTTTTTTGGATAATTCCTGACTCAGAAAAAAGACACTGATGGTTCCAGAGTCATGAGTTATTCCCAGCACATGGGCTTTCCATACTCATGGGCCTACTTTAGAGATATTTCTAATTGTATGCCTACTTTCCCCATAGATATTAAGTGCCTTGACAGGAACATGTGACAGGTTTATGTGTAGATGAGGACAACATATATCATCACTATATACACTTTATATAAGTACCTCTGATATTCTTGCTTTCACCTCATTATTAAGTGGCAATTTTTCTTTATAATGGTAACTGGTCATTTTACTGTTATAGAGTGGTATAAAATGGGAATCTTATTGTTACATAATATAAATAATTATTGTTGGGACGGCTAGGTGGCACAGTACACAGAGTGCTAGACCTGAAGTCAAGGAGACTCATCTTCTTGAGTTCAAATCCAGCCTCAGACACTTACTAGCTGTGTGACCCTGGGCAAGTCATCTAACCCTGTTTGCCTCAGTTTCCTCATCTGTAAAATGAGCTGGAGAGGGAAATGGCTAAACCACTACTGAGTCTTTGCCAAGAAAACCACAAAGAGTCGGACACAACTGAAAATGACCAAACAACAAATGATTATTGTGAAGTAAATGGTGACTTTCAAATCCATGACATCATCATTGAGAGTGGCTGTGCTTGTGGGTGTCTGGAGAGCTAGGGTGGTGAGTAGAAGGTGTGTACAATCCCTCACAGCAGGATTATATCTAGGACCCTTCAGGTGATGCTAAGATGCTAGCCCTTCTCGGGAGGCCTAGACTTCCCAGAGTGAGGAAAGGCTGGTGTAAGGAAGCCAGGCCACAGCATACCATGGCCACTCCCTTTGTGAGCGGTGTGCAGCACCACACATATGTGTAACCGCAAGTACATAACCATTTTTACCGAGTTTTTCTTTAAGTAGGACTGGTGCTGTAGATAGGGGAAGAAGATAGAGAAGAGCACCAAAGACGAATACACCCGCACAGCCATGTTCACAAATTCACAGACTCTGGTCCCTAGAAGGCACCGTGGGGAGCATCCAGGGCAGGCACAACCCTCTTCTTTAAAATGCAAAGAAAGTGAGAAAGGGGAAGTTAACTTTCTAGAGCCCGTACCTTTTAACCCCTGGCTCAGCGCTTTTTATATAGAACATGCCCTGCTATTACGTCCTGAGGTCAATTGTCAGCCCTTAGCTGCTGCCATGCACATTTGGGGGCTGAGGAGAAAAGGGAGCATAATGAGCTTCTTTCTGTCTTGGTGGCCATTTTCACAGCAATAACACTTTTCTGAATCACCATTATTTCATCCCCTTTAATGATTCTTCCTTCCTTTGTCATCTTTAATTCCTTTGACCAAATAACCTTACAATTTCACCAATGTTTTCTTCATTTACATAGCTCAAAGAAAAAGGTATTTTACATGGGTGACGGGAGCGGCCCTAAATGTTAGGCCATCCCCTGGCTTCATCCTCAGTCTCCAACAATGGCCTTCTTTCTTTATAACTCTGCAAATGACCAATTGTGCATCGCCGCTCCTTGTACTATCATGCTTTGACTATACACAGTCTTAAAATGGTGTGAAGGTCTGCATGTCACCCTGATGCTTTAAACAGAGGTCCCCAAGCATTTTTTAAGATAAAAACTGAAGATGCTGTCGGTTAAGAATCAAAATAATTCCCCCTCTGCTTATATCCTGGCTAGGTTGGTCAAGCAACCAGCTTTATTAAGCCAAGATTTTTTTTTCTATAAGCTTTTGAATGATCTATTTCTGTAACCCCAATTTCTCAAACAAAAACATTCATTTCTAGTTAACAGATTTCTAGAATCCATATTTGGAATCTGTTTTCAATGAAACATCTTGGATCCTTTCAGGAATTCTCCTTCTGCATTGTTACCACAGCTGTGATGAATGAAAACAAAGAAGAAAAAGCCAGAACAACAACAAAAACAAAAGAAACAGACAACTCCTGTTGGTCTCCATTTCATCAAAACCCTAAGCCCGCTAAGGAATTCTGATAAATAACACCATGGATTTCATTCATTTGATTTTTGTCTACACAACAAATCATACTTGTTAAGAAATTAAATATGAATTTATTAGAAATGTAGCCATCTGTAACTTGTATTTTAACGTCTGTGTTGTACTTTGGGCTTCTTGGGCTTGCTCTGACATAGAATGTGCTTTGTGCCACGGAGAGCAAATAGGAAATGCATCCTTTTTAAGATGCAATAATGTTTAAGCCCTTACAGCCCTAATATTCATTTATCATCTCAAGTAGATTTCCATGGTCAGTATTTTAAGAACGTATTTTAGTTCTCAGTTTAAAATAACTTCAATTCCCCCTCCCATTTTCCTAGAGGGGAAAAAAGTACAAAAATGCAAATATAATGTGCACCGTACCTTTAAGTGATTACCCAAAACAGCATTATGTATGGGCAAAAGCCCATCCAGGCTTTCACTATTAACATTAGCACCAGCTTTCAATAACTCCACCATCACTTCATTAAATCCCTTATTAGCTGCCTCATGAAGTGCTGTCCACCCTAACAAAAGCAAAGGAAATCATCGTTAGCATCAAATCATACATCCTGCAGGAATCACTGCTTAGGAACCCAGGCTCATATCATATTCTTGTGACAATCTTCTTTTATTAAGGCAGCGAGTCTGGGAATTTTCTGCATATGTGGAGCATGAAAATGGCTGATGATGTCTGTTTAATGAAGTATATGCCTCCCCCAATACTAGTAACAGGCTAACACCCCAAAGACATCAAAGAAATAGGGAAAAGACTCATCCACGTAAAAAAAATACTTATACAATTCTGTTTGTTGTAGCTGAGAACTGGAAACGAAGACAGTGCGCCCATCAGTGGGGAATGGCTGAACAATTCATAGTAAATGAATGTAATGGAATATTATTTCAATTTAAGAAATGAAGAAAGGGATGGTTTCAGACAACCTGGCAAGTCTTGAATGATATCTAATGCAGAATGATGTGAGTAGAACAAGGAGAACAACTTATACAGTAACAAAATTGTAAAGAAAAAACAACTTTGAAAGAATTAAGAACTTTAATCAAGCATCAACCAGCCATGATTCCAAAGGAATGATGATGATGATGCAGGCAGGCAGGCTAGAATGGAGTGAACACCACCAGGGAAGATGTAAATAAGGCTGTGAGATCACAGGATCATCATGGGCCTGAGGCAAGGAAAGGACCCCAGAAGCATCCTTATTTTACAGTCCAGAAAATGGATGCCCAGAGAGGTGAACTGACTGGTGAAGTAGAGGCTGGATTGGACCCCACATGAAGTTTTTTCTACTCTGCCAAAGTGAACAGGAAAGAATTCTGACTATACAAGAGCCTTGACTTAAGGAGGAAGGGAATCTTCCTGATCTGAAAGAAGCTGTGAGTTTCTGGAGAGGTGGAGATGGTCCCTCAGGCCAACACGAAGGGCTAAAGCTAGGGGCCACCAAACTCTCAGATCTGGGGCCCATCTACCTGAGAGTGCTGATCTAGTCATCCTGCACTCCTTCTACCCCACCCCAAATGATCCATATTCCCATCCCCAGGTAAAATCCAGAACACAGCTAGCTGGCTTTCACTCCTAAACACTGCATTTCACCTCGTCTCCAGTTCAACGCCTGCCCGTCTCCACCCCACACACACTATCTTACTGGTTGAAGGGGAAGCATAGAATATTAATTGTCCAAAGTCTGTGGTTACAAAAGACAAAATTTAAAATGATATATGCATATGTTAAGGGGTTCAAATTATAAAGCTGACTAGAAAAATGAATGATGCAAACCTGCATTATCCTTTTGGTTTAGATGGGCTCCGGATCCTATTAGTGCTTTGACAAGGGATAAGTCTCCTCTCCTGGTGGCCAAATGCAGACGACTTTTGCCTTTGGCATTTCTCTTACGGACTTTAGTTACTGTTCTGTGGCTAGGTCTGTCAGGCAAGTCCAGGGTATCCTCTTTGCCAAATGCTGAAGGTTCTAAGGATATAATAATAGTAATTCACATTTCTATGTACTAAGCACTTTCCACATAAAGAACCCTGTAAGGTAGGTAGGAGCAAGGATTGGGACTGAACCTGTGATCTCACGGATATCTTATATAAGAAACTTCCAGATAAGTAAATTCTATATACCAATAACAGGCTAGCATCTTGTCTGCCACTTACAGTCTTTGTCTAGAGTACTTAGAAGTTAAGTGACGTGCCCTCGGTCTTAAAGCCAGTATACACCAGATCTTCCTGGATCAAAATCCAGCACTCTACCCACTATGCCACACTACCTCTCTGAAGGACAAATATTATTATACTTCTTTATGATCATCTCCACCTCAGGGGAAACTTAGCCTCTATCCTTGGGTTTCATGCTTCCAATAGGCAAGTTTTCACCTTATCTTGCCAGGGCCCACAACATATCTCCTCATCATGCCAAATCCTTTCTTTCCCTATTGAAATGTAAGCTCCTTGAGTGCAGGGACTATCTTGCTTTGTATTCCAGGGCTTAGCACAGTGCCAGGAATATAGTGAACACTTAATAAATAGGTTATCCATCCATCCATCCATCCATCCATCCAACCATCCATCCATCCATCCATCCATCCATCCATCCATCATCTACCTACCTACCTTAGGCCCATTTTATAGATGAGAAAAACCAAGGCTCAGCCTGACAAGGTTCATCCATGGCCTTATTGTTAATAGTGTTGTTTGATGAGGAGATCACAGAGCCTTCTGGCTCTGAGTCTAGGGCTCTTCATGTCATGCCAGGCTTTTCCCAAATGGCAGCAGAAACCTCACTAAGGTGTTTGATGGAAATGCATACGCAAATGAATTATTCTGAGTCCTAACTCTGGGGGGAAAATAGTAATGCTCCATCTATTTCACTATACTCATCTCAGAACATTACTTTCCATTAAGTTAATTCATGATCTTCCTGACTAAAAACCATTTAAAATTCTATGTTCGTCACTGTTCTCACCCAAATTCCCGAGGATACTTTAGACTCTCAATGGAAGATCTGAGTCAAAATGGTTCGTATATTATTAGAAAAACAAAGTAACATCAATAAAGAAAAGACCTAGTTAGAGGAAAGTCTCCAGTGCACTGGACAGGTCTTCTACGGAGGACATAGAGTGGAATATGGACAAAAAATAGGAGGCAGCAGGCACAGTGGATGGCGAGAAGGCCTTGGAGTCGAGAGGAACTGGGCTGAAGTTCTTTGATACATACTGGCTGTGTGACCTAGAGCACTGAATCTCTCAGTACCCCCAGGTAAATCTCTAGGACTACAAATGACAACACAGATGCTGATCTGCATTGGTAGCATGTTTCCTCACTAGCGATTCCTTATATCAATGAAATCCCTTTAATAAAAGGAATTGTTCAGTAAAACTTATACTTACTCAAAAGGCCACATACGGCCTTGAGGTCGCAGGTTCTCCACCCCTGGTCTAGTGTAAAAACATGGGCTAAAATGGTACCAAATAGGAAGGCAGCGGCAGCACTGGGATACTTCAATAGGTATCCCCGCAGGTAGTGCCCACACTAATGAGATCATAGATCTACAAAAGTATTGACACATTACTTCACCATTAAGACTGTTGGAAAAGCCAGACTGGCTCACAAAGACACACTCAGTGCTCGTCTACAGACCCTCTACCGTCAGGACAACAGCTGATCAGAGGGCTACTGTTACAGCATGGCTAAGAGCTGCAATGGATAGAGAACTGGACCCAGATTCAGGAAGATTTGAGTTCAAATCTGACCTCAGATCCTAATAAGCTGTGATCCTGGGGGAGTCGTTTAAATTTTCCCTGTCTCATCTGTACAACGGGGATAAAAGCACTTGCCTTGCAGGGCTGCTGTGAGGACAGAATGAGATCATATTTGTAAAGTGCTTTGCAAACCTTAAGCACTATGTAACTGCTATGGTTATTATTATTATTTTCTTATGTGAGCCTCAGACTCAATCAACAAGCATTCATCAAGCACCTGCCACGTGCCAAGTGCTGTACTAGTTCTAGGAAGATTAAGACAAAAATGAAAGCATCCCTTCCCTCAGGGAGCTTCGACTCTGTTAGGAGAGATGACACGGACACATAGAGTTAGAACACAGACAAACAAGACATAAAATCAGTACAAAACAGCTGGCTGGGGTGGGCGGGGAGCTTCACAGGCACTGGCAGCTCCAGGGATTGAGAAAGGCTTCAGGTAGAAGGTGATGCTTGAGTTGGAAGGAAATAAGGATTTCTAAGAAATGGAGGTGAAGACGGAATGCATTTTAGGCATGCAAAGGTACCAAGACAGGAGATGGAGTACTGACTGTGAGGAACAGAAAGTAAGTCAATGTGACCGAGCCTCAGAGCGCAGGATGGGGTGTCATGTTTAGTAAGGCTGGACAGGCAGATCAGAGTCAGATTGTGACGGTCTATAAAGACGAAACACAAGGTTATAGATTTGATCCTTGAAACAGGGATCCACGGGAGTTCATGGAGCTGAGAAGTGATGTGGTTAGACTTGCATCTTAGGAAAATCTCTTTAGCAGCTATGAGGAAGATGGATTGGGCGGAGGAAGGGGAGGAGTTGCTACAAGAATCTCAATAAGGAGACTGTTGCAGTAATACAAACAAAAGGTGGTAAGAGCTAGGGTGGTAACTATATGAATAGAGAGAAAGGGACAGATACAAAAGATGTTGTGAAGGTAGAAACAAGATTTGATAACTGGTTGGACATGTGAGCTGAAGCGGAATGAGACACCGCAGATAACTCAGAGGTCACAAAAATGGTGGACTAGAAGAATGGTGGTATCCTCTTTAGACATAAGGGAGTTTGGAAGAAAAGAATAACATGTTAAAATAAACCTGGAATCTTGGAAGCTTTAGAATCAGGAGAATCCTCTTGCTGCGACCGATTCTGTAAATCCTCATTTGTCCTTATAGAGGAACTCGGATCTTGACTACAGGCAGTCGCTTGAAGATCTTGCCTTTTTCTTTTCATCTGAGCTCTTTTTTCATGTACTTGTACATTTCTAGGCACACGTGTGTCTGGACTTCTTTTTTCTCTTGCCTCTTTGTGGTTTCTTTCAGTGCTTTGCTCTCTGTTTACATTATCAGTCATGCCCCTGTCTGAAAAGCAAGAAAATGTGGGATGTTAATGCTGTGTGTGGCTTTTACTAGTCTGAGAAATATTCATCATCTTAACAGATAATAAAAATTCACACTTTGTAAGGGTCTCAATGCACAGAAATTTCTTTGAAGGTACTTCTATTCCAAAAATTCTACTCTGAAGAATAGAAATTCTATTCCAAAGTTACATTCACTAGAAACAATTATGATAGAGGATGACAGCCCAGGAAAAGTGACCATTCCACAGCAGAATTTGTGATAGAAGAGAGAAAAGTCAGAAATGGACTTTGGAAGAGAAAGTTTCAAAGGATTCAGAGAAAAAACAGGCAGTATTGCATATGCTACAATTCTATGGGTGAAGTCCACCCAGAAGGGATATGAAACTCTGAAGAATGAAATTCTAAGGAAACAAAGAGAAATACTTCCCATGGGGAGAAAAATTCTGGGGAGAAATACTGGAGAGAACTATTTCCTGTGGGTAGATAGGAGAGTGATAACTAACTAGAAAAGAGAAGCTGCTTAGCCCTTATTTTGAAAGGGACAGAACAAAAAATGGCTAACGAGGAACTAACAGTAAAGATATACATAATAAGACAGTAAGAGACCATCTAGCTGACCTTGATGAGTTAAAGTCACCTAGTCTAGCTGAAATTATCTGACATTGCTGAAAGAACTGGGGCATGTGATTGCTGAGCCATTAATGTTCAATAATATGTGAAAGGCTGTAGAAAATGTGGAAAAATGAGAAGATCCCCACGACTAGAAAAAGGGAAACATTTTCCCAGTTTTCAAAAAATAATTATAGGCCAGTGAGCTTAAAATCAATTCCTCGAAAAATTCTAGAACATATTATTAAAAGAATGGTCAGTGAATACCTAGAAAAGAACTGATGATCATAAAGAGCCCATAATGTATGATTAATAGGTCGTACCAAGCTAAACTCACTTTTTTTTTTGACAGAATAAAAAAACTAGCAGATCAGGTAAATGCTATATATGCCTTATTTTGACTTTAGCAAAGCATGTGATAAAGTCTCGTGCATTTCTCTTGGACAAGATAAATTGATGGTAGGTTAGATGATGATACTCTTAGATGAATTTAGGAACTTGAGTGGCAGAACGCAAAGAGTATTGTAAAATGGTTTAATTATGACCTGGAAGGAGGTCTTCAGTGGAGTGGCTTATTCAAGGAACAGTAAACAGGCTGTTGTAGCTAGATTGTAAGAAACATGGAAGGAAGGAAAGTGTAAGGAAACTGGAAAGGTAGAAAGACCCAAGTTGTAAAGTACTTTAAATGGCAAATGGAGGATTTAATATTTGATCCTGAGGGTAAATGGGAGCCACAGGAGTTTACTGAGTAGGGCAGTAACACAGTCAGACCTGAACTTCAGGAAAATCACTTTGGTAGATGAGTGGAGGTTGGTTTGGAGTAGGGAAATTTAGGGCAAGATGACCAATTAGAAAAATATTGCAAAAATTCAGGCAAGAGGTGATGAGGGCTTATATAAGAATGGAGGTTCTATGAGTGGAGAAAAGGGGCAACATACAAATGATTTTGTGACAAGATTTACTAGCATCTTAGATGTATATGAATGTGGGTGAGAAGCTGGAGATGACACTGAGGTCTAAAGCCAAGGTAACTGTGAGGATGGTGGTACACTGACAATAAAAGGGAAGATCAGGAGAAGGAAGGGGTCTGGATGGAAAGATAATGAATTATGTTTTGCAAAGGTTGAGTTTGAAATGCCTATGGGACATCTGGTTTTAGATGTCCAAGAGGCTGTTGGGGATGTGAGACTGGAGCTCAGTAGGGACATTAGGACTGGATACACAGACATAGAAATCACTTCACAATGAAGATAGTTGAATTCATGCAAGCTGCTGACATCACTCAGAAAGAGGTAAAAAAGAGGAGGACCAAGTACAAGGCCACAAAGGACATCCACAGATAGTGGATTTTGCCTGGACGAAGATCCAGCAAAAGAGAATGAAGAATAGTTGGACAAGCTGCAGGAATACAAGACAGCAATTATGAAAAAAAAACTGTGAAAATTAGTGGACTTTTGGGGCAGCTAGGTAGTGCAGTGAATAGAGCACCAGCCCTTGAGTCAGGAGGACCTGAGTTCAAATCCAGCCTCAGACACTTAACACTTACTAGCTGTGTGAGCTTGGGCAAGTTACCTAACCCCAACTGCCCTGTCTTCCCCCTCCAAAAAAAGAGGGGAAAAAAATTAGGGGACTTTGAGCTCAACATGAGTGAGCAGTATGATATGGCAGCCAAAAAAAGCGAACGTGATCTCAGGATGTACTAAGAGAGTCACCAAGTCTGGCAGAGATGTGATGGTACTTCTGTACTCTTCCCTGGTCAGACTACATCTAGACACAGCATTTCTCAACCTGTGGCTTATGTTCAATTTGTAACAATGAAAATACCTCCTGCATATCGGAGAGATTCATAACAGTAGCAAAATTACAGTATGAAGTAGCAACGAAAATACTTTCATAGTTGGGGGTCATCACAACATGAGGAACTGTATTTAAGGGTCAAGGCATTAGGAAGGTTGAGAACCTCACAGTCAGTATTGGGCAATGCGGCAATGCACTAAGGACACTGACAATCTAGAGCAGAGTGCTCAAACTTGAGGCCCTCAGGCAGCAAGAATTCAGATAAAACTCCCAAGGAAAATCCAACCGGATTAAAATGTGATTAAGAATTGTTTTAGTAAAATAAAGTAAATATACAATACAACATAGATCATGTATGTGGCCTGCAGGGATCCATTTCACTGGGGATAACTATAGCACCTCCCTCCCAGGGTGGCTGTGAAGACAAAATGAAGATTTGGAAAGAGCTTCACAAAGTTTAAGGTATTATATACACACTAGCTATTAACCAGGAGAGGAACCTGGCAAGTACTTGTGGAGGTGGGTACATACAGCATGGAATTCACCGGAAGATTTATAGGTTAAGAAAACATGTAATACTGTAAAAATAACAAAACTAATAATTTAAATATTACCTGACTGGGAAGGAAGTGTCTTCTCTATCCCCTGCCTGAGCTGTGAGGCATCTCTTAAATTCTCATTCATATTTTCAGTAGACTGCATATTTTTACGTGGAATCACATCACTCTCTGGAAGTTCTGATTGCTTTATTTCCATTTTAGTTGCTTCCTTTTCATGAGACTGTCCTGTGCACTCAATATTCTTTTGATGACTCTCTTGAGTTTTCTCAGCGCAGGTTCTTTCTGAGCTCTCCTCTCTCCTTTCATTGGTCATCCTCTCCTCACCTGTCTGATTAATGAAAGAACTTGGTGCAGAGGTGTTATTATGAAGACTGGTGGATATTTCCACTCCACTCATTTGCCCTGATAAGTCAGGTGTTGACGGTGTCCCTGTGCTAGTCAGGGGGATCTGCTCAGGGTCGCCATCAGAAGTAATTTTTTCAACATTCTGTCCATTATTTACAACACAGCTTTCAGAAATAACAGTACAATCTGAATCAGATAAGTTGACCATGTCCTGTTGTGAAATTGTTGTGAGGCTACTTGCTTGAAAAACACTTTCCTGGAGTAAGGATTGAGTTTTAGAAGGTGAGTAGTGTTGGGGACTTGACTCTTGCTCATGCTCTGAGTTTGTTCTGCAGTTACTCTGGTTTTTATCCTTTACAAAACAAGTCATCTTCCTGGGCAATGTGGTTCCCTCAGAGAGGCATCCACCATCACCATCATCATTACTGTCATTGTCACTGTCAACCTTTCTATCTACAAAGGAAAGGAAGCACTTTTCCCAGGCTGTCACACTCTCACCTTTCTGACTGGGGTTATCACAAGCACTGGCCTCACAAGGAACAGGGTTCTCATGATGAGCAAGGTGATCATTTCCTTCAGAGCTCAGTAGCAACTTGGCTTCTTCACAAGAGGGAAGCCCAGAGGGAAGAATGGCTTCTGCTGGCTCAGCAGCTTCTGAGATAGTGGGTTCTTTCTGATTGTCTGCCGACCCTGTGCTCTGGTCCGGTTCTTCTTGGCTCACCGTGCCATTTTCATAAGCACCTCTTCCTTCGGAAACTGAAAAAACTTCACTATTATGACACAGATGATTTTTCAGCATCAGAGTTACTGAGCGGGTCAGTGTACTGGACTTTTCTGAAAGGTCACAGAAAGTTTCAAGCTCCTGCTGTTGATGAGCAATAGATCTAGTTATTCTTTGTGAAGAGGCTGCCACTGGTATCCTTGAATTGCTCTTTCTACGACTCATCTCAGTTCTTTCAGGAATTGTCCTATTTTTGCTTTCTCCCACAGGAACAAAGTCCTCGGGTTCATGGACATCCTGCATACCGATCTTTGGGGGTTCTTTGGTATTTATTTGATCGACAGTTGTCTGCCTGTTCCTAGTTGGAATTAACTTTTTATTCTTCGATATGTTTTGATGATTTTCATTCACAGCTCCTCTATTCCTCAACAAATCCCCTTTGTTTCTTTCAGAAACCTCTATGTTCCCATCTTTTACTCCTCTGGAGTTATCATTATTGAAATCCTCACTGCTTCTGGGACTGCATTTTGGTTTCTACAGAAACAAAATATATGGTTAACTTCATTTTCAGCTACAATTGTATATTCAATTCATCCTGGGTTATTGGCGTATCTTTACTACTCCATTAAATTGTTATAACTTGATTTGACCACAGGGCCTGCTGAGCCAAACCAAACCTGATGTTTCAGAAAAGGGCACAACTAGGAGAAATAAAAGCAAACCATAATGGGCTCAGTGTGTGCTTTATTATTTTGTTCTCAGATGTGTCTTTTGCTCCCTTTCCCCTAGTATTTTAGTACTACTGGTGTTACTGAACATAATAAAATCCTTCTACTTAAGCCTTAGTAGACTTATAAAACTAAACAGATGGGAAAAGAAAACCACAACCTGTATTTTGATTTATGCATTTCAAAGCTGAATGCTTTGCAAGACTTTTGTCCCACTCCTAGCTTAGACACTTCAACTCCTTTAGGTAAGTCACCTATTCTGTAGCTGTCATCACTTGGAGATAACAGAAAAAGGAAAAGTCCAAATGCAGAGAGACATGAGAAAGGGCAAAAGACCCAAAGAGGAAAAGGAAAACTAAGAGAGTTAAGAGAAAATCAAATTGAAAAACACTCCAGGTAACTCTTGATGTATCTGTATAGCTCCCTCAGAAGCAAGAGAAGTTAGCAATAATCTCAGTTATATATATGTATGTGCGTATGTATGTATACACATGTACGTGTATGTATACACATGTACGTGTGTGCATACATGTATGTGTGTATGTACACACACATATATCTTTGAATATGGAAACAAACAAAACAAAAATCAAGATGACTTGCATAGGATGGGGTTTTCATGAAGTCACCACCAAGCCAAATCGAAGCCATAAATGCTTTGTTTTTTAATTGTGGTCATGGAAAGCAGCTTACACACGATGGGGCAAGATAGACTTAGGTGTGTGATTAGTCTTAGAAATGGCTGACCAAATGAAACATATCTCTATGATGGCCTTTGAAGATTTTAAGTGTTTCTAGATCTTAGATGAAAACAAATACGATCTAAGCCGGATTCTCCCCCTTATTTATCTGGGAGGCACGAGAGCCAGTTTGTATGAGAGAGCCAATTGTGCGAGCATTTATACCCTGAATATCAGCAAATGCTAGAACTCGGGGCTTGATTCATTTTTTCAGTTGCCTAGATTTAAGAAAGTGATGGCTAAAATTTCAATAGCATATTAAACTTAAGTGTCATCTGTGCGTGTTTTTTTTCTTCCCAGAGAGTCGCTCATTAAGCATTTACCAGCACACCCTAAGAAATTCCCCAGACTAAGTTGCAAAGACATGAATTTCTCCACAACAGTAGGTAGCAGCATGCTGAGAGTGCTGAAATTGTTGTCCAGTGACCCAAGTTTGAATGCTGGTTTGGAGTTTTATTACCACAGTGAACTTGGGCACTTAATTTTTACTTAATTTTTCTGGGTCTTAATTTCCTCAGCTATAAAATGAAGGAGTTGGACTAGAGTCTTTTAAGCTCTAGACCAACGATCCTAGATCCTATTTTAGGCAGAGCACTGAACCAAACTTCTGATCCTCTTCCGGCTATTCTGTTTACATTTAAACATTTTTCTGTTTACATTCAAGCAGCTCAGCTCACCATCACACCACCAGTGGAAACCAGATCTCACTGATATGGCTTCAAATCACAACAATCACCACCCACCTACAACTTTCTCCCCTCCAGAAACTCTTATCTCTGTCCTCTCCTGTCACTCCAATCACTCCTCCCCAAGAAGCCCACCTAACCTGAGGAAGCCTCCGGTAAGTCTTTTAACAATGGTTTGACCCCTCACTGTTGCTAAAGGCCCAGCCCACCCCTTTTCTAGTCATAAATCTCCAGGATGTCTTCTTCAATCTTTTCAACCTAGAGAAGACTACACTTGCAGGGCAGGAGACGTGATAGAGGTCTTCAAATATCTGAAGGGCTGTCACATGGAAGAAGGATCAAATCTATTCTGCTTGACCTTGGAGAAAAGGACAAAGAGCAAAGAAATGAAGCTGCATAAAAGTAAATGTATACTTGATCAAAAGAAGGGCTTTCTTACTATACAAAAAGGAACTACACTGCCTCAAAAGGTGGCAGGTCGCCTTTTACTGTTGGTCTTTGAGCAAGGCTAGATGACCACTTATCATATGTGTTATAAAAAGAATTCTTTTCCATGTATCAGTCAGACTAGGTGGCCTCTAGGCTCCCTCCTGATTCTGAGATGCTGTTATTCTAACATCACTTCTTGCGCACATGTAATTATTAACAATAGTAGGGTGACCCCTACTTGCTCCCTCCATACGTAGAGGAGGTAAGGTGGTACAGTGGGCAGAACACTGGACCTAGAGGAAGACTTGAGTTCAAATCCAGACTACCTCTCCTCAGTCTTAAAGAGGTAGATGTATGGCAGAGATATAGGGATAGGGACCTGTGATTTCAATGCTATATAGATGCAAGTCAGCACATTCTCTTTAAATAGAGGAATTTAAAGAATAGCCAAGGAAGGGGCGGCTAGGTGGCTCAGTGAATAGAGCACTGGCCCTGAAGTCAGGAGGACCTGAGTTCAAATGTGACCTCAGACACTTAACACTTACTAGCCGTGTGACCTTGAGCAAGTCACTTAACCCCAATTGCCCTGCCCTTCACCCTCCAAAAAAAGAAAGAAAAAAAAAGAATAGCCAAGCAGAAGTGATTTTCCCTGAGTCACTTCACCAGATTTGAATTCAGGTCTTCCTGACTCACCACTTTTCTATCCAGTACATCAGTTTCTCTCTCATGGTAGAAATATGCCAGTCTCAAATGGAAATTCCTTTCTAAGGATCCAAAATCTCACCAGTGCTGATACTCTGGCTATATTAGAGGTAGCTGGTGGCAAAGTAGATAGAGCTTTGGGCTTAGACTTAAAAAGACCTGAGTTCTAATCCAGCCTCAGGTATTTACCTGACCTCAATTTGCCTCAGTGTCCTCAACTGTAAAATAGGAATCACAACAGCATCTACCTCACAGGGCTGTTATGAGGGTCAAGTAAGATAATATTTGTGAAGCACTTATCATGGTGCCTGAAACAAAATAGGTGTCTAATAAACGATTATTTCCTTACTGCTTTCTATTACCCTTCAGGTCACCTAAAATTTGTACTTGTCAGAGACTGTATAAAGCTCCATAACTCACCAGATAACATCCATTGTTCCAAATGAAATCAGGAGAAAAATACTGATGCTAAAACACTGAGTTTTTGTTTCAGGTGAAAGTATAGGATGATCAAAAGTGCTGCACAATTTCACATGTACAACCCATTCCATTCTGAGTCCAGCTGAAGCCTGGCCAACTTCATCATCCACCTGCACTGTCTGTCCAAGATGGATATAACTGACACACCTGAACAGGCTGTCCAGCCAGCCTCGGCAAGACCTATCATGGTCTTGTCAAGAGGCATTTTTCATCCGTTTTGCTTTTCCAGTATAGACTGATAACCCAAAGTGGTTTTTAGAGTGGTTTTGGATCTCCCTTAGTAGTAACCAGAGTACTCCAATGCTGCCATAACCAGCACAGTGCTATCTTTAGACAGGAGTACTTGGAGCACTAATCATTTATAGGGAATCTCTTTTCCACTGGAATTTTGCACTGGAAATCCTTGATGAGAGTGACACTTACTGTCAAGAATACCCTCCCTCTTTTATACCTGTATAAACATGAATCTACAAAATTTTGTTAATTTTGTAGATGTGTTTTGTACGTATATATGTATGTATATATGTGCTTTGTATGTATATATGTGTATATGTATACACGTATGTATGTGTGTATATATGTGTGTATGTGTATATGTATACATACACATCTACATAGAAGGGTATGTATACATATGAATACATATGGGAGTGTGTATACATATTGTACATAGACAGAGGGCACAGGATCAATTGAATATGAAGTGATGATATCTTAAAAGGTAAAATTAAGAGGTGGGAGAGGAATAGACTGAGTGGAGACAGGGAGAGACAGAAT
>CM053594.1:356655599-356675672 GCA_028646575.1 Pseudocheirus occidentalis
GAGGGATGGGGATGAGGGGGGGAATGATGGAGGGGAGGGCAGGTTCAGGGGGAAGGATTGTTAGAAGCACACACTTCTATAAAGGGACAGGGACAAAGTAGAGAATATAAAAAGGTGGGGGCAGGATAGGAGGGAAGGAAATATAGTCAGTCTCTCACAATATGTCCATTGTGGAGATGTTCTGTATAACTACACATGTACAGCCTGTATTGAATTTCCAGTGGGGATGGGTGATGAGGGAGGAAGGGAAAGAATCTAGAATTTAAAGTTCTAAAATCAAATGTTTAAAATATATATATTATATATAAAATTATTATTATTATTATTAATTACATGCAACTGGAAATTAAGATATACAGGCACTGGTGCAGGGAGATCCATCTTGCCCTACTGGAAAGTCAGAGGGGCGATGGGGGAGGATATAGGAGAGAACAGATTGGGGGAGGGGCTATACAGTGGGATCACTGTTTTGGGGTGGTGGGTAGGGGAAAGATGGGGAGAAATTTTGTAACTCAAAATTTCTTGGAAATGAATGATGTAAACCAAAAATAAACAAAAGTTAATTAAAAAAAAAAGGCAAGAAGACCTGAGTTTGAATCTTACTTCATGTACTAAGTAGCTGTGACCCTGGACAGGGCACTTAATCTCTCCTGACCTCAGCTTCCTCATCTATAAAACAAAGGGGTTAGATTCACTGGCTCCTAAGGTCCCTATCAGCTCTAAATCTATGATCCTTTGATTTCCCTACACAAATACAGACCAAAGCAACAATTTTAAAAATGCTTATCATCTGCCATAGTGTCCTATAAAATGCACCACATTTATTTCATAACCTTTGTCATCCCCATAAGATTGTGCAAATGAGTTTGTGTTCTAAACTGTTGTCACCCTTGGCTGCTGTGTCTCTTTGTCTGATAAGAAAATGACAAATCTGTTGGCTAAGGCAGTTTCTGGGTTCTTTTAACCTCCTAATTGCTGCGATTGCTTTATGTTGGTTAAGCTTCCATAGAAAATGACAATAGTCTGTGTTCACATATTTTCCTTTATCCCTGTCCCATTTTCAAAGTCTTTTTGAATGTCAAATTGGAGTCATTTGGAGTTATACAGCATATTGTCTCGCTCATCCTTTATTTTGGCAGTATCTAGTCTTTGCTTTAAGGAAAATAGCACAGAAATAGTTTATCTGACCCAGGGATTCTTGCCATTCTGTGAATAGCAAAAGACCCGAGTTTAAAGAGGATATGCCCAGGAAGAACCTGGTCAAGTTTAAGAACAGTGGCAAAAATTCATTAAATTCCCTATACTTTGTGTCTTAAACTTAGATATGTTATATCCATGTTATGCTACATTTATGTTGAAAGGGGTTTTGAATTTGCTATTCCTATTCCAAATGGAAGACAAGTTCTTCACACACACACACACGCAATTGGATCTTTTTTTTTGGACCCATCATTTTGGATTTGGGTGAGGAGGGTAGGAACAAAGAGAAGGATAGAAAAGGGGAGTGGACAGAGAAAGGAAAAAGTGTTCTGAAACAGCCGCTCCAAAGAAATGGGGAGAGAACAAAGCCCTTCCTGTCTCAGTTGGCCCTCACAACAGCCCTGAGGTAGGGATCATCATTATCCTTATTTTTTAGAGGAAGATGTGTTAAGTGACTTGCTCAGGGTCACACAGCTAGCAAGTGTCTGAGGCTGGATTTGAACTCAGGTGTTCCTGACTCTAAGTCCAACGCTCTTCCCACCACTCAGAGCAGGACAAGCAGACCCAGTGGCTGGCCCTAGGAAAGAGAGGCTGTCGTGCCACATGGGCCACTCTCTGCTGCTTACAAGGCAGCACACCTCTGGTGCAGCTGCTATGCCAGAGCACTTACGCTGGCCCCTAATCCAAAACTCTGCTGAGGAACGGGCAGACTACAGACTCAGGGTCATCACGTTCTTCAATTAATGTTGGTGTAGAAGCTGCAACTCTCATTATGAAACTCTTTTTTTGGTACTCATCAAGAGCGTTTCAAGGTGACAATCAAGTATCCTGTGAACTTGTGCTTTGGGATACACAGTGAAATTATCTCTGCCAATTCCTTTATATGCCTGAAAGGAAAACCCACGAGGCAACCGTCCATTCAGCTGTAACTTCCTCAGATCTTTTGGCAAGAATGTCCAAACTGGTATGATTCCACTCCTCTAGGAGCACGTCAATGCGATTGTTGGACAAAGATTTTATATTTAGAGTACAAACAGTTACACTGCTACTAATACATAGTCTAAAGCCTGGCTTGTTCTTCATTCCCTTCCCACTCTGGCCACTTTCACTGCTGAAGGGGAAACGGGTGCAGCTGGCATAAATGAGATTTGATAGAAAGATATAGGAAACACATAGGAAATTTCATTAATTAAATTAATCTCATTAATATGGAAAATAGTCCCCAATAGCCAACAAAAGATTTTATTCCACATGAAAATGTCATGGCTACAATCTATGCCAATTAAATAAAATGCTGAAAATTTCATTCATTTCATTTCTTGAAAATATGCATAGTGAATGAGATTTCCTACGTGTCCAGACCTTAGGCAGACCCTGTAGAACGGAAGCTCTGGGTCTAACCAGGTTCACCCTCAAGGAGTGGGAGGAGCTTATAAATCACTTTGTGACCCATCCAGGATTCCCCCCCCCCCCAGAATATCAGAATTTGGCTTGTTTTATCCTCACCCAGAGCCCCTCCGTGGTAAGGTATTTGGTGTGCAATCTAGAGAGCCCACACACCTCTACTTCACAAATATCAAACACTGCTTATGTTTGATTTTCTACAGAAAAAGTAAAACCTTCATCAACTCCCACGTAATCATTCAGGCTAATAATACATATAGGACTGCCTTTATTTTATCCAACAGAAAACCCAAAACCCAAAGGATTCACATCCAACTCCATAAAGGGTCAAGACAAATCTCCTTCACTCTCTGTTAAGCCCTGACTCCCCTCTAGAACAGCAAGTTTCAAACATTGATCTCAGGATCCCTTTATATTCCAAACTTATTAAAGATTCCACAGTGCTTTTGTTTAGGTGAGTTATATCTTTTGATATTTACCTCATTAGAAATGAAAACATTTTAGTAAAGTGAAATGAAAAATAGTTTTGACCTCATTGACCAAGGGTTTTAGAGACCTCCAGAGGTCCCCAGATCACAATCTTGAGAACTGCTGCTCTAGACATACTATTACCTTGTGATTGAGGTCCTCTCTTAGCCCCTAAAAAGAAAGAGAAGCAGTAGGCATGAATAGGTTCAAAGTTCCTTCTCCCTAGGACTGTTTAACCCCCATAACTTACAGAAGGACAAGGTACAGAATTGTTACTAACAGGATTAGTAGTAGCAGTAATAGTAAGAGCTAACATTACCGCTTTAAGGTATGCAAAGCACCTGGCTTATATTACCTCCTTTGAGCCTCACAACGACACTTGGAGGTAGGCATTATAATTATGCTCATTTTAGAGGTAAAAAATACTGAAAAGTCTGTGATTTGTCCAGTTATACGGCTAAGTGTTTGAGGCAAGATCTGAGCTCAGGTGTGTCCAGTGTGTCCAGGTCTAGTATTCTTACACACTGCACCACCTGGCTACCTTGATGGCAGCTCTCTTCTTTCTCCTCAGTTCCAGTCCTTGCCTCGCCCCCAACTTTCTCCAATTACTCCAGGAACTCAGCATTATCCATTTCCTCCTCTTCCCTCCTGAAGTCTTGGTTCAGGAAACAGGCATGGTCTAGAAACTTGTTGTGTGTCTCAGAAGCTCCCCCAGCCATTCAAGCACTCCCCAGTCACTGCCACTCCACTCACTGCTAATGGCTCTCATTTCTGCAGCTCTGGGCTCGGCCCAAGAATTCACACCACCCTGCCATTGTCTCCAGTGCCTGACATTTCTGGGGCCATGTACATTCCCTCCTCTCCTGAGGCCAGAAGATGCCCTAAACGGGCCTAAAGTCTGTGCAGGCTTCCCTCCAAAAAAATCAGAATCTGCATCTCCTTCCTCCTTTGTCTCTGAGCTTCCCCCTCATAATTTTTCTCTACACATCTCAGCTTTCTGTTTTTCTCTCCATCTCAAATTCTTTCCACTATGGTTTTTATAGACCAACTTTAAGGGTGACTCAGGTGTACAAACAGCCATCACTTAATCCATTCTCCTCAAATGCTATGAGTCAATCATCCTCAACATAGTTTCAGGCCTGGGTACCCAGGCCAAAGTTATTTATTCATACTCTATCATGGAGATAATATTAATGTCAGAACATCTCAAATACAGTATCACTAAGTGTGTTTATACACTGTACAAGGAAATTAGCACCAAAGGAAGAATAAAGTTCTCCTCTTAAAATCTTATTAATCTTACCCAGGCTCTTCCTGGTGATATCCTTTATATGTGCAATAAAAAAATTTTTTTTTAACTGACTATTTAGAGACTTGTTCTAGAACTGAGACTGTGGGCCTTCATCCAAATCAAAACAACCCCACTCCAGCCCAGTTCTGAGATTGAAAACGAGAATCAGTTCTACCAGCATGGAGTCCTCAGAAACTATCTTGTTAAATATATTCTAATTCCCACCTCCCCATTCTTACGTAATTTCATCCTAGAATAAGAAGAGTAGCAGATACATCAGATACTGTGGAGTAGTTTATAATAAATTCTAAAATCTCTGTCCAAGCATAATAAATTCTCCAAAGTATAATTATGTGAAAGGGGTTTTCAACCACAGATACTCAGTTTTGGGATTTCTTTACTCATGCAGGAAGCCCCTCAGTCATTGCCACTCAGCCACTACCAGCCTCCCTCACTCCCGAAGGCCCTGGTTTGATCCAGATTCTTGCCACTCTTCAAGTGGTTGAAAGTCTTGAACTTGTAGAGGGATGTGACTAGGAAGAACATCAAGGCTAACAAGAGTTTCAAGAATTCACTAAGTTCCCTCCACTTTCTTAAACTTGAATATGATATTACATATGTAAGGGGTTTTGAATTTGCTATTCCTATTCCAAACAGCATACTTGGAATTACCAGGAAGAAATTTTTGGGAATTATATTCCCATTGCCATGAAAAAATTCAAAAAAGGTGAACTGAGGCACACACTTGGAACAAAATCAGCTTATTAACAGTGATGCATATAGCTGTTAACGAAGTGGGTCAGACTGACCACCTCAGTAAGGCCAGTGACCCCAATAAGAAGTAGAAGACCCTTATAACTGACATGCAGGAAAGGAGGGGGTATGGGTAGTTAGGGAACATAATAATTGGCTATCCTAAGAAAAATGGGCTGGGATTGAGGTGCGGTTAATCATACTTTTCTCTGACAATTAAGGAATGTTAATTATTTAAGGGCACTCATCTAACTCTTGTCTTTGTTATGGGATCAGCACCACAGGCACTGTTGTCTCCTTGGAGGAGATCAAATCTCTATACAACGACAGGCAAGGATGGAGACATTTTGGGGGGGAGAATGGTACCAGGTTAAGCTGGTTGTAGCTAAGAATAAGCAGATAACCCAGAGATTAATGGCATGAACAATAGCAACTTTTCCTTTCAACCTTATCTTTAAATTAACTCTGAAGGAAAACTGCATTTCCAAGCATAACTCAAGAATGGAGAAACGTGACTAGACAAAACTGAAGCGGTGATACACACTAGGCCCAAGCAGGTGGCCCAGTGGATAGCATCCCAAATCCTGAATTATCTGAGGATAGCATACCAAAAATTCTGCTGTTAAAGGACCATTAGAAGGGTATAGTTTATACCTTATGGAAGGAATATATATCCATAATTTCATTACTATATAACAAAGGTTAGTTATTTTTGCTGTTTCCACGTTTTGGGACTCTCGGCCTGGAGACAGACACAACTGAAAAGTGGCTAAAGAACCACAACACAGAAGGGGGTCAGTTATTAAATGATACAGAAGCATTTTAATTTCCTCAGTGTCAAGATCAGTCATCATGCACACACACATATGAATCAGAATCCTTCCTTCCACTCACCAGTTTATATTTAAGAGATGCAAAGAAAAGGAAAAGAAGAAAAGAAGGCTAGAGATGAAGAAGAGTGGGAAGAAGAAGGCGATGCTCGGAGTGCAGAGATGGAGCTGTGTGTGTGTGTGTGTGTGTGTGTGTGTGTGTGTGTGTGTAGCAATGAGGGCATAACAGAAAATGAATACAGTATAAAGAATAAAAATAATCCATTTTTTCAAAAAGGACCTGCCAAAAGAAGGCCAGGATTACTTTTGACTTTTGTAACCTACAACTGCTGGCAGTCTCCAAGAGATTGTTAACACTGGATAACATACTGCCTTCAAACCAAAGACACTTGGAGTGATCTAGAAGCCTTTCAGATCATCAAGGGAACAAAGAGAAAGACAACCCCTCCTGCGTCATTTGTTCCAACATTTCTAAAACTAGTAGAACAAAATGCTCCAATGTACACAGGACAACTGTGACATTATGAAATTACTCACAAGTGTCTATTGTATGAGGCTGAATCCACCCCATTCTTGGAGAGTGCCTCAAGAGAACTGTCCTCTTTCTGGCAAATCATAAAAGAACTCCAAGTATATCACTAGGAAAAGGGTTATTCCTAAAAATAGATTTACCTTGTGCTGGTATGTATCTTCTGGGTGTAACAGTGTGCTTCTGTTTCTTTGTTCTGTAAACAAAAAGAGAGTCAATCAATCCATCAGTCACCCGACCCGAGCATTTATAATGGATCTACTGAGCATGAAGGACTACACTAGGTACTGGGCATACAAATACATCAAATAAAATAATCTCTACTCAAAAGATGTTTACATTCTAATGGGAAAGAAAGCAAGTACCTATCTCAGTGTATAGAGAATAAATCTAAAGAAAACGAATGCAAATAAAACCAAAGTTGTTAAATACAAAGCAGTTTCGGAAGAAGGGGGTATCAGGAAATACTTCACCTGGTAGAAGGCAGAGGGATTCAATGTGATGGAGGGGAGGAAGGAGCACAGTCCGAGTATGTGGCACAACTAATAATGCAAAGGGGAAATAGAAGATGGGAGGCTGTGCCTAAGTCAGTTTGTCTGGTATGCAGAATGTGGGACAGGGAGTAACACTGTGTGAGGATGCAAAGATATACTGGAACCAGGTCATGAAGGGCTCTAAAAGCTAAAGAAAGGTCGGAGTTGACCTTAAAGGCAACAAAGAGTCCCTGGAGTTGATTGAGTAAGGGAGTGATGTGGTCAGATCTGCACTTAAGGAAAAGCAGTTTGGCAGCGATACGATGGAAAGACTATCGTGGCGAGAAAGTTTAGGCAGCGAGGCAACCAATTAGGAAGTCGTTGTAATATTCTAGGGGACATGATGAGAGCCCCAACTAAGGTGTTAACTGTGTAAGTCAAAAAGAAGCCATCCTCTGAAATGTATCCCGTGTTTGAAAAATCAGATCTAGACTTTTGGAAACCCAAAAATAATTAGCTATGAGAAAACAAGAATAACACCAGCAGGATTCAATGACATTATGTAAATATTTTTGATATTAAAATCAGCATATACAATCAAGGTTCCCACAGTCTCTAATCTTCAGCTTCATTAGTAGTTAAATATAATCTTGGGATAATGAAATGAAAAGACTTCTTTACAAAGAGCTAACCTGAAATATAAGACAATAGGCAAGGCTAAAACTGAGTAGAAACCACGTGAGATTTTTAATTAAGAACATTTTTATATAGGTACATTTAAATGACATAACAAACTGTAGAGTTGTATGTTGTTCAAATCATATATTAAATGTATTTTTAAACAGCAAGCATTCTATTTAAAGAAATTCTTCAGTGAATCCTATTTTTTTAATTTTTGAGCAAATAATTTTACAATAATGCTAATGATGTAAATCCCTTAATCTATCAGTTTTATAAGTTCAAATTTCCATATACTGAATTTTCCTATAACAAGGCTCACATATTTTAGAAGTCTAATGTACTTGGCTAAGCCAAAGAGAAAAGCAGCTTGATCAGTGCTCCCTGGGATAACAATGAGAAAAAATAACTTTATCATCCTCTCTTTTGCTATAAAAATATTGAGCACTCTGCTAAAATTCTCCACAAGAGTGTCATCATGGAATGGAAATAACTAAGGATTTTCAAAGGCTATAATGCTGAAGGAACCTAAATTCTACCAGTATTGACAAACTAAAAAGGTTTTAAGCATCCACCTGGTTATACAGGTCTGTTATCTAATACCCAGACTAGTTAGTTATATTTAAAAAGTCTCAGGCTTGCATGGTGGAACAAGGCTAAAATCCTACTTATAGGGAAAAATGAGGTTGATGGATAGCTTGAGCTCTGGAGTTCTGAGCTGCAATAGGACTAAAGCTAACTGGGTGTATACACTGAGCCCATCATCAGTATGGTGATCCTCTAGGAGTACAGCCACTAGCTTGCCTAAGAAGGGGGAAAACTAGCCTAGATCAGAAAGAGGGAGCAGGCTGCAACCACCACGTGGATCAATATTGGGCTCAGGACCACAAGTAGCCACTGCATTTCTAGCCTGGGAGAAACAGAGAACCAGTTTCAAAAACAAAAAACAAAAGTCTCACCAGAATGAGAGCCACTTGGCGGCTTTCTGTTGATGTTGCTTCTGCCACAGCAACTCATGAAGACCTCTCCTGAACTTCTCACACTGGAAATACCTTCCATCCCTGTGGCCTCTTTCTCTGACTGCATTCTTAAGGAGCAAATCCAGGGCTGCCGTGCCTTAATTTCCATCCAGACTGCACTCTTGACTATCAGGACACTCCCCCATGTTTCACCTACCCTCACAAAGTCTCTAAAGTACTGGAGAGTTGTAATGTTTTGGTAGAGGGAGGGTCCATATTGATAAAATAATATCTCTCAGGACAGATTTCAGGATCTTTGGGGTTCATAGATTTTAGAGGGCTCATGTATGGATGGGAAAACAAATTACATCTTTATTTTCATGGTCCTCTAAGTGAAATTTAATATTTCCTTCAATTGTAAATGTAGGAGCCAACACATGAAGGTTCATAGGCTTTACCAGACTTCCAAAAGGTTCCATAATACAAAAAAAGTTAAGACCTCTGTTTTAAAGGCTCTATCCTTGAATATGGAAATACTAATAAATTTTCCCCTAATTTTTGGTACTGATTAGTGACAAGGAAAAAAAGTGAGAAAAAGATGCCTAGACTAGGTAAACAGATCACAAAACATCCATAGCCTATAAATCTAAACTATTTTAAAGAGAAAACGAATGGTTAGGGACAAACTTAATTATATTTCTTATTAATCTTCATGACAACATTCACATTTCCATAAGTACTATGAGCTTAACTCTTTCATACATAGTTGAAGTATTCATATGGAAAGAGAAAATTAGTTTAAAGGAAGAAATCATCGGTAAATTAGTCAACAGAAAGAATTTGTCTCCTGTGCAAAAGTAGGGGAATATCACACTTTCTAGTGTATATAGAAATGGGAATGAGGTAGAACCAAAAGAGATCCAAAATAGATAATCAGGCTGGTTCTCTATCTTCTCCCTAGACTTTAATGCTGAACAACAACAGAAACAACAAAAACCCAGGATACAACACAACATCTTCTAAAAGCCTTGGTGCCAAAACACAGCTCCTTCCTTAGAGTTGGGCTTCTTCAATTTTTTCCACTCTTGACCACTTTTTGCCCAAAACCTTTTTACATGACCCCTAGTACATAGGTATATAAAATAGGCATTCAAATAAAAAATTTCTTAATAATAAATCATAAAGAAATTCGTTTTAAAGCAATTCTTTGATATACATACATATATATATATATGATTTTCCCATTTATGAAAGACAAAGGCAAATCTGCATACTAATGAGAGGGATGTGCTTGTTGATTTTCACATAGAGAGTTACATCTTGGCAGAATATCTGACACTGCAGGACACAGACAATCTTCAACAGTTTTCAGAGCTAACTGGTTCTTTGATTTTACAACTGTCAATGATGAGAACACATGAATATGCAGTACAAACGGCTGAAGTATGTTTAGGGCCATTCCAGAAATTGCTGGAACTTCTGTCCTAATTCCAAGCCAAAATTCATTGAATGATTTTGTATGTACAGTAAAAACAGTGAAATTCATAACATACGATAGTCTCAGAACTGAGTCAAAACGTTTCTGGCAGCATTCATTGGTGCTGCATGGCATGACAGTGTGTGCAGTATAAAGCTGGATGTTCAGGACCAAGGCTACAGTGAAACTGTGCAAGACAACATGGGCAAGCACTGATTCTAAATTAATTTTTGGTCATTGCACATTCAGAAACCTTTTACTGTTGCCAAATTTTTCATGACCCCTACATTCAGTTACACAAACCCATATGGGGTCACAACCCACAATTTAAGAAGCGCTGCAGAGGGGGTGGCTAGGTGGCACAATGAATAGAGCACCGGCCCTGGAGTCAGGAGGACCTGAGTTCAAATCCACTCTCAGACACAAAACACTCTTGGGCAAGTCACTTAACCCCAATTGCCCTGCCTTTCCCCCTCCAAAAAAGCAAATAAATAAATAAAAGAAGCGCTGCAGAGGAGCAGGAAGTAGAAAAGAAACCTTTTTTCCATTTCTATGTCATAGAAACAGCCTGAAAAGTACTGAATATTCAAGAAGATAGATCATACACACACATTCTCTCCCTTTCTCACACACGGATTTTTTTTTTTGGGTACAGAAAGGTGCTGTTGTGTGATTTCGGCTGTGTCTGACTCTCTGTGACCCCATTTGGGGTTTTCTCGACAGAGATACAGGAGAGAGGCCAATAGGGTTAACTTGACCTATTTGCCCAGTGACTTGTCCAAAGTCACACAGCTACCAAGTGTCTGAGGCT
This sequence comes from Pseudocheirus occidentalis, assembly GCA_028646575.1. Lineage (NCBI taxonomy): Eukaryota > Metazoa > Chordata > Mammalia > Diprotodontia > Pseudocheiridae > Pseudocheirus > Pseudocheirus occidentalis. Next base: position 356,666,473 of record CM053594.1, read on the forward strand.
GTATTTGAACTCAGGTCCTCCTAAGTCTGTGTCAGGCACTTGATCTACTAGGCCACCTAACTGCCCTGTCTAGGGTAGGAAAGTTGCAACTATGTATTTGGAATTCTGAAAAGCCTCTTCCTCCACTGTTCCCTAACTAAAACACAGTCACTACCAGAATCGATAAACCACAACTTCCTCATGTAACAAAGGCAGGAATTTGAAACGAGAGTTTGAGGGGAAGCGCGATGTCTCCAAGCAGGATTACCTCAGTTTTTGTTCCTTTGCCTTTTTTCCTTCCATTCATTTGCATGAAAGATCAATGAGGACCTTGGTGCTACGAAAACTGGAGGGCACTCAGACGCAAGCACCTCTTTGTGGTTCCTTACAAGTGTGACCTCTAAAATGTGGCCACACAGATACAGTTCAGCAGTCATACTAACGTTAAACCTTGAGTTACAAGTATCATCTAAACCTAGAGGCTTCAAATAGAAACATACCCCTTCTTTTGGAAAGCCTACTAAAACCAAAGTTCTGACAACTGTCAGACTCTCTTCGTGGGGAAGAAAAACCAATAAACGTGTTTCCCTCAAAGCAGGAAACTGGGGGGAATTTTTTTATACCAAGTTTCTCTAATAAAAGCCTCATTTCTCAAATATATAGAGAAGTGAGCCAGAGGTACTATGAGTCATTCCCCAATTGACAAATGATCAAAGGATATTAACAGGCAGTTTTCAGACAAAGAAATCAAGCTATCTATAATCATTTGAAAAAATTCTCTAAATAAATATAAACATTGACTAGAGAAATGCAAATTAAAACAACTCTGATGTACCACCTCAAACCTATCTGACTGTCTGGTTGCTTGGTTGTTGTCCTTCATTCTTCAGGAGGACCAAAATGACATTACTACGCTAGAGTCAAGTTTCTGTGTATCCAACTAGTTGATCAGACCAATACAGGTTTGCAATGTTCTACTGCGGGTTGGTCACAAATAGTCCATGTGAACATTGGGGGTGGATACTGTAAATCTGCACGTCTTACGTTTCTTTCAAGCTACTTCAATTCTGCTTTGCTTATAGAGCATGATGAGGGCAAGCCATGCTGAACGGTCTTGTGCCAGTGTCTCCCATGTCACACAATCAATTCCAAAGTTCTTAAGAGAGACCTTGTGTATCATTAATGACACTTGCAGCTGCTGTGGAGGTGTAAGACTAATGACACCAGCACACAGAAGGGCTGCTAGCACAGGTTCTCCGATCTGCTTTTCTAAAGGAAAGACATCTTAAAAGGGGTCAACTATCTTACTTTAATTAAACAATACAGACAGATAACTAAAAAGAAGTCAGTATCCAATAAAGCAGCGGTTCTCAATTTGTGGGTCACAACCCCTTTGGGGGTTGAATGACCCTTTCACAGGGTCATTTCACATTGGAAAACACATATTTCCGATGGTCTTAGGAACCGAGACACCGCTCCTTTATCCATCTCCAAGAGGGTCCGTCCACATGCAGATATATCCACATACGAGTATTAAAGGGTCGCAACATTAGGAAGGTTGAGAACCACTGCAATAAGGAACCCAACAGACAGGGCTCCAATTGTCTAAACAAAGTAAGATATATAATCACCAGACCAGGAAGCACCAACACCTGGGTTCATCAAGCCAGGGAGTCCCTTAACAACAGCTACCCAGAGTCTCATCTGTACAAATCACAAAGAAGCATTCTTTCCATGAGTTAGCCCCAAAGTAAAATACCAACCTCCCAGTATAGTCAGCTAATAGGCTTAGAGCCAGAAGGCATCACAACTCATGTGACTCAATGTCTAATTGGCTCAGTACCAAAAGGTGTGAAAGCCTTTCTGCAAGCAAGCTGCCCTGTAAGCAAGCTTCCCGACCCCCAAGGCCATACGGCTCTGTGAGTATACAGTTTTCACCTGATGGGCTCTATGTGACTCAGTATGTGTTATAGCTGTGAAATGGACCAGAGCTAGCAGCAAGACATCTGTGATTGAAATACTTGTCTACCTTTAGACCTGGAAACATGACCCCTGTTCCAAGGGGAAAAGGGGCATGTGGTCACACAGGCTTACAAATGGATGGGAAAGATCTTATATTCCATTAACCCCACGCCTTGAGAGTGTCCCTGTATTGTTTCTTCTGACCAGCATGTGAGTGCTCGCCCTGTGTGAGTTCTCCATAAAATAGTCTTTTTGGGAAGTGTACGCTTGGCATTCAAATGGCATAGCAAGCCCATCATAGCTGCATTCTCTGAAGCAGAGTTTGAATGCTTGGTGGTTTAGTTCAAGAAAGAACCTCAGTGTCTGGTATCTTATCCTGCCAGGTGACCATCTGATTGGTTAATATGAGAGAAAAGGAAAATGACAAATGTTGGATGGGATGTGGGAAAATTAGGTTAAATGCACTATTGGTGGAGCGATCTGATCCAACTATTCTGTAAAGCAATTGGAACTATGCCCAAACTATACATACTTTCATCCAGCAATACCAGGGTTAGCTCTGTATTGCAAAGACATCCAAAAGAGGGGAAAAGGACATATTTGTACAAAAATAATTTTAGCAGCTCTTTTTGTGGTTGCAAAGAATTCGAAATAAAAGGGATGCCCTTCAGCTGGGGAATGGCTCAACAAGCTGGGGTATATGATTGAAATGGAATATTATTGTGCTGTAAGAAATGACAAATAGGAAAATTTCAGAACAAGCTGGAAAGACTTCCATGAACTGATGCAAAGTGAAATGAAAAGAACCAGGAGAACATAGTACAAGATAACAGCAATATTGTGAAATGAAGAATTGTCAATGATTTAGCTATTCTCAGCAATACAATGATCCAAAAAAATCCCAAAGGACTAATGATGAGGCACAGTATCTGCCTCCAGACAAAGAACTGGTATGGATTTACTTCTGACTGAAACATGCTATTTTTCACTTTCTTTTTTTCCCTTTCATTTGATTCTTCTTGTACAAAATGACTAATACGAAAATGTTTTGCATAATTGCACATGTATAACCTATATCCGATTTCCTACCATCTCAGGGAGGGGGAATTAAAGGGAGGAATAGAATTTGGAACTCAAAACTTTAAATAAAAATGTTCTAAAATTTGGGGGAAAAAGTCAGTATCCTAGGCAAAAATGGGATTGATTGAGAGGGACTAAAAAACAATGAAATTACCCTCTATGTCACACTACTAAGACTAGAAAACCCTCAAGAGGAAAAGACTGAGGAGAAAGGATGAAAGAGTGAAACTAGTTTCTCCAGGAAAAAGGAGGGGCCCTTTAAGAGACTTTACATAAGAAAAACCCAACAGGATGAGGTCTAAGGCTAGAAGCCACAGGTGAAGAAGCAGCTCCACTATGAAGCCCCCAAAATGGGAGCAAACACCCAGCTGTCCATAACGTTAACACGGGGATTTATTCTCATGGCTTTTGTTTTTGCTTTTTAATCAGATTTTCAGTGGAGAAAAGGAGAAGCCTTTAAGATTCTTTCTGCTTTCACAATCTGGACCAGGTTGGAGAAGGCAGAGATAAAAACAGATATAGAAAAGGAAGGAAAAGCATTTTTCTTTCTCTTTCTTTTCTCCTGGTTTTTAGAAACCAGTTTGAAACAATTCAGCACAATTGAATTGTTTAGGTAAATTAGTAGTCTTTAATCTAAGTTCACTGGATGGTTATAAAAGAAGAGAGAAAGTTTAAACAAATACAGATACGAGGAATTGGGTAGGAAGTTAAGAAATTTGTAGTCTGTTTGCCCTGACATTGTGGATAAAAGGGTTTGAAAGTGAAGAGTTTGGAGTTTTGGAAGTTAGGAAGGTTCCCCCCCCCCATTCAGATAAAACAATTATGAGAAATTTTATTTGGTTATTCTTTATGATATGGAAAATATAGAAATATATTTGCAGCACTGAATTATTTGAAGACAGCATACCAAAAATTCTTTCATTAAAGGATCATTAAAAGCATATACTTTATACCTTATGGAAGGAATAAATGAGATGTGTTCTCCTGTTAGGATAACTGTAATCTTTGCCCATTTTTAAGTAAATCGGGCCTTAAAAGAAAAGACACAATACTGGCCATTAAGAAAATATGTTTGGAAACTATAAAAATAAGTTTTGTTGAAGCATAATCGGATCAAAATTACTCTGTACTGGTCTTGAATGTAATGAACATGGAAAGCCAAAACTGGTAAGATAAACAATGTTCTATTTAATATAATTCAGAGATTAATTCAACTGAATTTTTGCTGGTAGTAAGTTTTATTTCATATATTGTATATGTTATTACGTTTCAAAATTTTCTTGTATTGTGAATTTGGAAAACCATGATACAAGAAATGCTATCGAGAAGAAGATGCTACCGCATCATTAAAAAACTAATTCCTCTTTTGATATGGATGCTGTGAAATTATTAAGTTATTAGAGGCTGTTGTCATCAAGTTAAAGCCTTAAAGTATTTCACTGAAAATACTTTGTTTTAAAAGGAAGAATAATAATTACTTACTGTGTGGAAAAAGTACAAAAAAAAAAAGAGAAACTTTGTAAAATCTCCTTAACTATAAATTTGCCCAGTTCCTTGCAATCTTATTTTTGAGAAAGGTCATAAAAGACCTTTCTGTGTGAAAGGTCTTTCTGCGCTATGAAAGAAGTTGCTAAGCGTTGTGAAACTCTAAAATGATGAATTGGTTTACTGAAAAACTGGGATCCCCCTTTCATCACAAATACCATTTGCAAGTGTGAGTAAATTTTGTATGATAAATTACTCAGCTATCACTTATAAAAATTATGAAATTATACCTGTTAATAAGTAGTATGTATCAGAGTTGCATCTTTGAGCCATCTTGGCTAACAACAGACCTTTGATGCCAAGACTTCATTTTGTTTCAGGAGGTAACAGGCAGTACAAATGGGAGGCTTGCTAGTCAACATTTTTCTGGAGTATGAAGTCAACTATCATGTATTCATTATATGTGTGAAACTCCATATAATTTTTCTTCTATTATAAATGAGGGGTAAATAAGATGTCCTTATATATGTTCATTGTTAACTATTCTTGCAAACTTGAGAAAAGTGATAATAATGTAGCCCTAAACTGTGATTAGTGTAATTTCATTATTTGAGGCAAACTCTCAAGGGTTTTAATTTGGTATTCTTTGGAGTTTTTATTTCAGGTTTTATTGTCTGAACTGATATTAAGCCAATAGTCCCCAATTCAAGGGGAATGCCATGTACTGTCTGAAGGGAGTGCAGGCTGACTACTACAATTGGGCAAGTTAAGGGCTTAACTCAGTTTCCCCATTGTGCTCTTTCCTTTTTGAACAGAAAATTTTCCTGCCTGGTAAATTCCAAGCCTGGCTTTGATACCCCGTGAATAAATGTAGAACTTTGCTACATGATTAGTTGTTAAATATGACTCGTTCGTGGAATCAGACAGAACTAAGGGAGTTTTCTCCCGCTGTGGCTCATGCCAGATCAAGCTGTGCCCTTCAAAGGACAGTCTTTATTTCATCATAACCATGTCCCTCCCTTTTCCTTTCATAGAAAATTCTGTTATCAAGGCAGGTGAACAGTGGAAGTTTGTCATTAAAATATTAAACCTATTAATGTACATATTAATACTAAAACATCTGAGTTACTATAACAGGATGCAAGTATGTAAGATGTTACTACTTTTAATCTGAATTTGTGGTCAACTCCATATCTTGAGCATCTAACCCCGCGGTTCTCAACCTGTGGGTTATGCTTAATCTGTCACAATGAAAATACATCCTGCATATCAGATATTTACACTACAATTCATAACAGTAGCAAAATTACGGTTATGAAGTAGCAACAAAAATAATTTTATGGTTGGGGGGTCACCACAACATGCATTTCATCCCGTTCCCCCTCCCCTCTCATTTCCCTATGATGTGGCCGTGCAGAAGGAGCTGACATGTAACAGCCCATCTCCTTTCGGAAACGTGTATCTATCAGGATTGTCTTGATCTTATCACAAAAAGTTTTCTATACAAAAGGACTCAGCGGTTTGAATTTTGTTGCCTGGCCACACTCAACACACTTTTGTCTTGGATACTACAATGAACTCCTTTAAAATTTCTCTTCCTGCATTTGTTTCATTATTGAGAGCAAGGCCCAAGCAACGATTTTCTTTTTAAAAGAGTTACAGCTTTAGCCTTTGGTTTTAAGCTAAAAGAGAGATAGCAATAGGGTCAAGGAGAAGACAACTCCAAGCAGCCAGGAAGAAGTAATTCAAATACCAAGGAGCCATAGTCAAGATTACACAGAACTTAGCAGCTTCTACATTAAAGGGTTGGAGGGCTTGAAATACGAAATTCCAAAAGGCAAAAGAGCTTGGATCACAAGAAAAGATGGGGAAAAGATGGACTTTTAATGAGATAGGGGACTTTCGAACTCTCCTGATAAAAAGACCAGAACTAAACAGAAAATCTGATCTTAAAACATAAGACTCAAGAGAAGCATAAAAAGGTAAATAGGAAAGAAAAAAAACTATGGTATTCAATAAAGTTAAACTGTTTACATTCCTACATGGGAAGATGATACTGTGATACTTAAGAACTGTATCTGTATTAGGGCAGTTACAAGGAGTAAACTTAGAGAGTGTGGGTATAAGTTGACTTCAATGTGATAAAAAAAAAATTAAGGGGTGAAAAAAAGGATTGTATTGGCAAAAGAGGAAAAGGTAGGACAGAATGGAGTAATTATATCATTGATGAAGCATGAAAGACCTATCACAGTAGAGGGAAAGAAGGGAGGGAATAAGCACTATTTGAACTGACTCTCAGCAGATTTGGCTCAAAGAGGGGATAACATACTCACCCAGGTAGAGAAATCTATCTTACCCTGTAGGGAAGTAGGAGAGGAAAGGTGAAAGAAAAGGCAGGGGAGGGCAGATTGGGGGTCAGTGGTCAGAAGCAAAACACTGGTGAGGGGGGACAGAGTGAAAGGAGAGAGAAAAGTATAAAAGGAGCGGAAATAGGAATGGAGGGAAATACATAGTAATCATAATTGTGAATGTGAATGAGACAAACTCTCTCATAAAATGTAAACAAATAGCAGAGTGGATTAAAAAATAGCATCCCACAATATGTTGTTTACAAGAAACACATCTGAAGCAGAGACACTAACACAGAGTAAAGGTAAAAAGCTGAACCAGAATATATTATGCTTCAGCTGAAGTTAAAAAAAAAAAAGCAGGTGTAGCAATACAGATTTCAGACAAAGCAAAAGCAAAAATAGATCTAATTAAAAGAGACAAGGAAGGAAACTACATCTTGTTGAAAAGTACCATAGACAATGGAGTAATATCAATATGAAACATGTATGCACCAAATGGTATAGCACCCAGATTCTCAGAGAAGAAGTTAAGTGAGGTACAGGAAGAAACAGGGAGCAAAACTATACTAATGGGGGACCCTGACCTCTCCTTCTCAGAACTAGATAAATCTAACCACAAAATAAACAAGAAAGAAATTAAGGAGGTGAATAGAATTTTAGAAAAATTAAATACAACAGACCTCCGGAAAAAACTGAGTGGGGATAAAAAGGAATATACCTTTTTTCTCAGTGGAACATGGTACCTACACAAAAAATGATCATGTATTAGGGCATAAAAACCTCACAATCAAATACAGAAAGGTAGAAACATTAAATGCATCCCTTTCAGATCATGATATAATAAAAATTATATGTAATAAAGGGCCATGGAAAGATGAATTAAAAATTGATTGGAAACTAAATAATCTCATTCTAAATCACAGAAACAATAATTTCATCAGAGAAAATGACAATAATGAGATAACACACCCAAATTTATGGGATGCAGTCAAAGCAGTACTTGCAGGAAATTTTATATCTGTAAATGCTTATGAGAATAAAATAAAGAAAGAGGAGATCAAGGAATTGGACCTGCAACTAAAGAAGCTAGAAAAAGAACAAATTAAAAGTCCTCAATTAAGTACCAAATTAGAAATTCTGAAAATCAAAGGAGAGATGAATAAAACTGAAAGTAAAAAAAATATATTGGACTAATAAATAAAACCTTATGAAAAAACAAACAGATAAACATTTGATTAATTTGATTTTAAAAAAGAAAAGAGAAAGCCAAACTACCAGGATCAAAAATGAAAAGAGTGGGGGCGACTAGGTGGCGCAGTGAATAGAGCACTGGCCCTGGAGTCAGGAGGACCTGAGTTCAAATCCAGCTTCAGACACTTAACACACACACAAAAAAACTAGCTGTGGGACCTTGGGCAAGTCACTTAACCCCAAATGCCCTCCAAAAAAAAAATGAAAAGAGTGAATTCACCACCAATAAAGAGAAAAGTAAAGTAATAATTAGGAGCCATTTTGCCCAATTGTATGACAACAAATCTGACAATCTAAGTGAAAAGGACAAATATTTACAAAAACATAAATTGCCCAGATTAATTGAAGGGGAAATAAAATATTTAAATAACCCCATTTAGAAAAAGAAATTGAGCCCCTGAGAGGAGCCAGGCAGCTGTTCGGCCTCCAGAGCGGGCTGCGGGCACCTGGACGGGAGCCGACGGTCCTCAGTCCGGCCGAGTCCGGCAGACTAGAGAAGACCTCGGGGGGGCCAGGCCGCGGAATCCGTCCATCTATGCTGAGGGGCCGCGGGGCTGGAGCGGAGCGACACCGTGGGGACCGAGCCGCACCGGGCCTGGGAGGCTGCCATCGTCGCGGGCCTCACCATGCCCGGTGTGAAGCTGACCACCCAGGCCTACTGCAAGATGGTGCTGCACGGGGCCAAGTATCCCCACTGCGCCGTCAACGGGCTCCTGGTGGCCGAGAAGCAGAAGCCCCGCAAAGAGCAGCCGGCGCATGGCGGCCCCAACCCGCACCAGACCCTCTTCATGGACTGCATCCCCCTCTTCCACGGCACCCTGGCGCTGGCCCCCATGCTGGAGGTGGCCCTTACCTTGATTGATTCATGGTGCAAAGACAATAGCTACGTGATTGCTGGTTATTATCAAGCTAATGTACGTGTAAAAGATGCCAGTCCGAACCAGGTTGCTGAGAAGGTAGCTTCCAGAATTGCCGAGGGCTTCAATGACACTGCACTCATCATGGTAGACAACACAAAGTTTACAATGGAGTGCACAGAACCCACGATTCATGTGTATGAGCATCATGAAAACAAATGGCGGTGCAGAGATC
>CM053594.1:356676172-356697822 GCA_028646575.1 Pseudocheirus occidentalis
GGAATTAAGATATACAGGGGCTGGGGTAGGGAGAACCTCCCTGCCCTACCAGAAAGTTAAGAGAGCAGGGCAGGGGAGGGGCTTTACAGTGGGATTGCTGTTTTAGGGTTGGGGCAGGGGCAAGATGGGGAGAAAATCTGTAATTCAAAAATGTCATGAAAATGAGTGACGTAAACAAGAAAACAAATAAAAAAATATTTAAAAAGAAAAAAAATACTAGGGAGTTTAGGAATAAATAGAACTTTCCTTAAAATAAGTAGTACGCATCTAAAACCATCAGCAAACATTATCTATAGTGGGGATAAACTACAGCCTTCCCAATAAGATAAAGGGCGAAACAAGGAGGCCCATTATCACCACTATTATTCAACATTGTACTAGAAATTTTAGCTTTAGCAATAAAAGAAGAAAAAGAAATTGAAGGAATTAGACTAGGCAATAAGGAAACAAAATTACCACTCTGCAGATGATATGATGGTATACTTAGAGAATCCACTAAAATACTGCTTGAAATAATTAACAACTTTAGCGAAGTTGCAGGATATAAAACGAATCCACATAAATCATCAGCATTTCTTTATATTACCGACAAAGTCCAGCAGCAGGAGATAGAAAGAGAAATTCTATTTAAAATAACTGTAGACAATATAAAATATTTGGGAGTCTCCTTGCCAAGACAAGCCCAGGAACTACATGAACACAATTATAAAACACTTTTCACACAAATAAAGTCAGATCTAAACAATTGCAACAACATTGATTGCTCATAAAGCCATATAATAAAAAAGACAATTCTACCTACATTAATTATTTATTCAGTGTCATACCAATCAAACTACCAAAAATATGAGGTTGATGCTGAATAATAATCAGTTTTAGGGTCTGCTTCCCACTCCACTGAGACTATAACACAAGAAAGCTTTCAGAGGAGTGAGTATACTCTCAATTCTATAAATGTATTGCTCCTTCTTAAATTAAACATTTCTTACCTTAAAGGAAGTGCTTCCTTGTGTTTTGGTTTACAACGTATATTAAATTGGCCCACAGGTCAATAGCAGGCTTTAGACAATCACTGAGCTCAAGTTCTAACACATGCCTATATAGTGACATGCATATAATAACAGCTAGCACTTGTACAGCACTTGGAGGTTTGCAACACATTTTACATAGGTTCTCTCATTTGACCCTTACCACAGCTTTGTGGGGCAGGTGTTTTTATTATCCCCATTTTACAAATGGAGAAACTGAAGCTCAGAGCACTTACTTGATTACTAGTGAGACAGTGTCTCTGTGTGTATACATATAAGCCCCTCAGGCTAAGTGACAGCAAGCAGTCAAATAAATTAGCCAATAAAAACAAAATATGCCACACCCAAATCCTGACATTCAATGGGACAAGGAGCCTTCTAAACTGGCATGTATAGATACAGAGGAAAGAGAAGAGAAATGAAGGAGGTTTTTATTCATTTGTGTGGTTCTGCAGAAGGACATTTAACTGGGCTCAAAATAAAAATAGCAAGAAGAGACTGTGCTGGTTTGGGTTTTTCAGTTTTATATCTTTCAAAAATAATCCCTCCAGGATGCCCATCAATTGGGGAAGGGCTGAACAAGCTGTGGTATGTATTGTGATGGAATTCTATTGTGTTATAAAAAATAATGAGCAGAATACTTTCAGAAAAACCTGGGAAGATTTCTATGAACTGATGCCAAATGAAGTGAGCAGAACCAGGAGAAAGAACATTGTACATAGTAACAACAATATTGTGATGATCAACTGTGAAAGTCTTAGCTGTTCAATCAATACAATGATCCAAGGGTTCCAACTGAAGTATAATTTTAAATTTTTCATTATTTTTCTTCTTTATTTTGTAACGTGTTTTGCATTATTTTACATGTATAATTAATATCCAAGCATGTGACTTTTCACTGGCTGTCCCTAATGCCTGGAATGCTCACCCTACTCATCCTCACCTCCTGGTTTCTTTGGCTTCCTTCAAGACTCAAGTTAAATCCCATCTTCTGTAAGAGGACTTTTTAGGTTCTCCTCAATGATCCTCCTTCCCTCAGGGATTATCTCCCATTTACATTACACATACCTTATATGTATTTAAGTGTTTGCATGTTGCCTTCCCCATTAGAATGTGAGCCCCTTAACCTTAAATAAAAGAACCATGTTTTTATCTTTTTAAAAAAATTTCAGACTTTAACAAAGTAGTGAATATTGTATTCAAGCTCATTCTACAAAGAATTTCACTTCTAAAAGTAAAAGAATTCACTTTATCACAGGAAAACACTCTCCTTAATCTCAGTCTGACACAAGGGTGAAAAAAATTTAACAGATACATCTGGATCAGGATAAAGAATATGCTCGTGCATTTTTAAATCATTCATGTCCTATCTTCTTATATTACTACTGTGAGCTAGTCTCTTCATAGTTGCAATTTGACACTGGCATGCATGGGAAGGATAAAAAAAATAGAAATAATTCCTAGGTAATTAAAAAAATTAACTCAAGAGAAATGTTCATTAAAAGGAATACAACTAATTATGTAGTTCATATTGCATTATTTTACTTACATATCATAATCGAAAAGGAACTAAACTTGGCAAACTTTTCACCAGGGCTCTAAACACAGTAACAGGGGAAATGTGTCATGTAAAACAAATCTTTTGTCCTTTGACATTAATCACCTATAGTCTTACACAGGAGAAAACAAGGGCATATAAGTGGTATTAAAAATAACAGCAAATCACTGTTATTTTTTCAAACTTAAGATAAAATGGAAATAAAATTTCTCTACTTCTGTATCTATGTCATGAGATCAAGTTTATGCTCACCAGCTGTAGGACATCTTCTGGGCTTATTTATATAGTGTTCAAGGAGTTGTCTCATATGAGAGTCACCAGCTTCATCCAAGGCACACTTTCCATAGTCATTTCTAAATAGTGGATCAGCTCCGTTTTGAAGAAGTAATTCTGCCACCTAGAGGAAGTTTGTTTCCATGAGTTTTTTTAAAAATATATACCTCGCATATAAACATACAGATTTTGCACATGTATCAGTTAACATTCAAACTATAGTTAGGAAGCACATTATTGTCAATAATATCAATAGAGTTTGGATTTAACTGTAACATTTATGCGCTATTAAAAATAACAAAAACTAACTTGGAAACCACCGGCTTCTTGTTTTTCATAAAACAAACTCCTTTTTTTCCTCAAAAAACCAGAAGAGAGCGTGCTGCACTATGCTGGTGGGCCTGTGCTCCCAGCTTGCAGTGCACTATCAATACCTGCTAGCAGACACGTGCTACCATCCTCTGTGAGAACCACACCCCCTGGCCTGTCGCTGTTCCTCAGAAATGACACTGGAGAATTAACAACCTTCAAACTGGCCAGTGCCCAAGCACCAAAGGACCACATGGGTGTGTGTGTACACGTACACGTACACACACACACACACACACACACACACACACACACACACACACACACACACACACACCTTCCTAATAGTACTTCCCAACTCAGAGAACCCAGGCCAGGTCCCCTGAAAGACAGCCATTGAAAATTCATGAAGTCTTAAAACTATAGCTCACAAACCCACATCAATGTGTTTACCTTTCAATAAGCTGCTAATCAGCCAGAGAACACAAGTCACTTAAAGCAAAGACATTTACTGTATTAGCATAGTAAGATTAACAGCAGACCATCTCTCCACACACCCCCCCACACCTACCCTCCCCATGAAACACTCCCCTGCAAACACACATCATCAATTGAGAAGAGAGAGATCACATCAAGTAACAAGTAGGGGATGCAGTAGAGAAGTGGTTCTGAAGTCAGGAAGACGTGACTTCAAACGTGGCCTTAGACACTTAGCAGGTGTGTTGACCCTGGGTAAGTCACTTAATCCTGTCTGCCTCATTTTCCTCAACTATAAATGGGGATAATAACAGCACCTACCTCATAGGGTTGTTGAGGGGATCAAATGAGAGAAATAAAGAAATGAGATCTGTAAAGTATTTGGCATAGAACCTGGTCTACAGTAGGTTCTTAATAAGTGATGGAGCCCACCCTGAGGAAAGGTACCTATGGGCAATTCATGCCTCTGACAGCTTTTCAACAGACTCATCGACCCCTGAGCTGCTCCTCTGCTCTGTTACTGTCTCTGCCACCTTCAGCTTCTACCTAAGGTAAAAGGGGGCAATGCCAGTGCCCCAGCCCTTGGCTAGTTTCTGTTCTTTCCTTTTCTTTTTTTCCTGGCAGTTTCTTTCAGAAAGAAGCAGAAGCCTTATCCTGGACTTCTAGGAAAAGGAACAAAGCCTCCCCACTTCAGTTCCCTCAGAGCTTTGGTTCTGATGAACTACCGTTTCTGGAGCTGCAGAATTTACTCCCAGTTCTTTCTCTTTAAATCTCCTCTCTACTAACACAGGAAGTGGGGTTCAGGAAGGCAAGGTCTTCAGTTCTCTTCTTAGGCTACAGCCCAAGGTGTTCTTCTGAGGGAGGATGCCATTACCATGAGAGGGAAGGTCAAGGAGAAATGCCCTTCCCCTCACTGCACTCTACAAGAGCTGAATCCCTTCTCTACTGACTCAACCAAAGTTGGTCCTCACATTTTCAAATTCTCACTTAATCCCATTTACTCACATCAGTGAATGAACAGAGAAAGGCAGGGGCAAACCCATTGTTCCTGTCAATCCTCAGTTGTGTTTCCTGGCCCTTTCATCTACAAGTGGCCTACTCAAAATCTGGGGTACCATAATCTTGTCAAATGAATTCAGGGATTCGACTGATCAGAAGAATATTTTTGATGTGTTTAAAAATGAGAGTGCTGCCTGAATCCTCTCATATTTACACCTTCACCACACACAGACACACACAAATCCACACACATATAGTTTTGTCTCCTGAGTGGACATTCTTATGAATCTTCATAGCTGTTCTCTGAATGAAGCGTTTGCTTCATTCATTCTCTCCTGAACAATCCCCTGTTACAGAAAGTCCCTGGTTGGATATAGTATTATACTTACTATATTCAAGGGTAGACAATCCTAACAATGCTATTTAAATACAAAGGTAAAAGAAGTTAAGCACTGTGCCCGCGAAGCAATGTGATGAGGGAGTCTGAACACCAAATAGGAAACTAACTCGAAGGCCAACTAGAAATGTAATCAAAAGGTCTCCTTTTACTCCAAATCCCTCCATTTCCTTGTGCCTTTGTCTCATATTCCCAATTGTAAAATGGGAGAAAAGAATAATAGAGGGCATAGGTTACAAAAAACAATGTACAACTCAAAAAACTAAAACATAACAAAGGAAAAAAGATCATCTACTCTGATGGCTGCCATTTATCCCCCGGACGGCTTTCTCAACTGACATCTGGGTGAATCCTAAGAATCTCGTGATTTAGAGAGAAATCTAGACTAACATGAAAGTCAATGTTTACCAAAGACCACTGACCTGCAAGTGAATTAACCCCCAATTCCCTCCAACTTTTTGCAGATATTTACCAGGGGGGATGCCATAAGATAATTCCCATTTCCCAGGAATACGTAAGATAAGACAACTCTGTGATAAGGATAGGACTGGACCAGTGACTTCACTGATATAATGAAGTCCTGGGTGAGGAAACTTCCTCTCCCAATGCAGATTAGCATCTTCTCCACAATTTACACTCTTAAGAGAACTGCCAAGATTAAGCACCTCACTGGATGCCACACAGCCTGAGTGTAGCCAAGGGGATGGGTGAAAAGGGAGGAGCAGGTTTTCCTAACAGTGAGACCAATTCAATATCCACTATAACACACATGGACATACCTAATTTGGATTAATAAGAGCAACCCAGGTCAGGGGAAGTGCACATACTACTCATGATTTCAGGGGAGAGGCATCAGGCACAAACTTGCAGAGACAAAGTTTCTTAGCAGATCCGGTCCTTGGGGGTTATTGGGTGTTCATTCATAGTTAAATCTTCCAGACATATTAAGAATAAAAAGTTCAGTATTCTGATTGGGGAGCTGGCACTAAGATAGCCAACTAAGGATGGTAAACTCTTTCCAGGTTTCATAGACAAAGTTGATCAGATTCTCTCATACGAGGCAGAGCTGTTGTCCCTCTGAAGAAGCAAACATTGTGGAGAGTGGAGCAGTTTATGTTAGAGGAGAAGCACAGTTCATCTCTGGTGCATGAGTCGGAACCCTTGGTGCACAACTGCTTCAGTACCACAGACAGCAGTCTAGTGGCCCTTGTTGATAGACAGTATTTCCCTGTGCTTGAAATAGTTCAACACCACGGAGAGTTATCTGACTGTGCTGAAATACCAGACCATCTTAATAAACTAAGGACTGAAGATTTAGAGTACAAAGGAATCTTCAAGGTCTAGCCCAATTCTCTCAGCTTCATAGATGAGGAAACTGAGGATCAGAGGTAAAGTGACTAGCCCAAGGTCACACATATAGGAGGGAAGGTACTAGTAGAGCCTGGATTTGGATCCATATCATCTGAGTTTAAATTGTTTAAATTCAGTACACAGCACCACTGGGCCTCCCAGTACATGGGAATAATTTATAACAGTGTATGGGAAACATTTTATGAAATCTTAGTAGCTTTGTTGTGGTTCAGTCACTTTCCCCTCATGTTTGACTCTTTGTGACCCCTCTGGAGTTTCTTTCGAACAGGTTTGGCCGTTTCCTTCTCCAGCTCATTTTATAGATGAGGAAACTGAAGTAAAAAGGGTTAAGTGACTTTCCCGGGGTCACACGACTACTAAGAGTTTGAGGCTGGATTTGAACTCAAGAAGTCTTCCCGACTCCAGACCCAGCACTCTCTCCACTGTACCACCAAGCTGGATAAATCTCAGTTGTTATTCCTTCTCCTACTAGAAAATGTTTCAGTAAAGAACAATAAAAATTATCACAGGGACTGATCTGGGGGGAATTGGTGCTTCAGCCTCTAAGTCAGTGTCCTCAACTTTTATTCCTGGCAAAAATGCTAGAATGCATTGCTAGAAAGGTTGTTGTTGTTTTTTAATAGTTTGAAAGGAAAGCAATTATCGCTATGAACCAGCCTGGGGTCAAGAACAGGTCATGCCAGTCTAACCTCATTCCCTTTTTTGACAGAGTTCTTAAATCAAAGGAGTACCAAAGACGTTATATACTTAGACTTCAATAAAGCACATGATGAAAGCCCTGTCCAAAACGTCTTTGCAGGCAAGGTAGAGAGATGAAAGCATGTATATAATACTGATCTGCATTAATACAAGGGGGTTGATGATACTGTTGTACTCTCTACCCTGAAGAAATTTTCTCAAGAGTCTTGCCCCTTCCCCTTCAAGGGTTGTTGTGAGGGTTAAATGAGATGAAATTTCTAAGCATTTATCATAGTTACTGGCATGGAGGAGACATACTACATATAACATACACTACAGATAATACCATTTACTAAGCTACCGCTATTACTATTCAGCTACAATCTTCACCTTTCAGGAAAGATGCTGTCAAGCTACAGTTTATCTACAGGAAGGCTAGTCTTCCTGACTGCAGGTCCATCACCCAGCTGCCCAAACTGCCAACTGCTTATTAGGCATTTCAAACGAGATAATCTGTAGATGTCCCAAACTTACACATCCACAAGAGAACTCGTGATCTTTTCCCCAAGACCTCTCCCTCTTCTCAGCTTCTCCCTCTATACTAAGAACACTAGCAAACTTCTAGGTTCACAACCTTGGAAATCATCTGTGACTCCTCACTTTCTTTCAGTCCATACATTCACTCAAGTAGCCACATTTTATTAATTCCACCTCCACAATGTCTCTACTCACAAAGCCACTGCTCCAGCTAGCTCTATTCCATAGTATTGTGAGAGTCTCTTAACTGGTCCCATCACAAATCTCTCCCTTCTTCAACTGATCTTTCACATAATTGCCAAAGTGGGACTCCTAAAGCACAGATCTGAGAATGTCACTCCTAGCTCAATAAGACTCTCTGGTGCCATACTGCCTGTAAGATCAAATGCAAACTCCTCTTTTTGACATTTAAAGCCCTTGACAAGCTTCCTCCAACCTTCTTATATACATTACTCCTTTTCACACTATCTACTGTTCTTTTTTTGATACTACCTCAGGCCTAGAAAGCATTCTCTCCTCAGGGCGGGGCTTTACTGAATGAAGGGTATGAGAAAAGAAAGCCTAAGCCTTTTTAGTGGAGACTAGGCTCCTGGCCAGGACTGAACCTGCTCTGACTACTGCCTTGATCCAGAGCAGAGAAGCCCTGTGGTGGAGAAGGACATTGCAGTATTTCAGCCCCTGTGGTCCCAGAAGGAGTTCTTTAAAGTTAGATTTGTTTATTTAGTATTCATAGCAAGAAAGCAATGACCAAAAAGTTACTATGCTTAATAAATACTAGGTCTTTGTACATGAAGAACTAAAGTAGAATTAATTTACATTTCAGAGGAAAATGAAACCCAGGTTATACTGGACATTTCATCACTAGAGCTGGTACGAGAAGAGGGCTTCTCTCATAAATATTTGGTCTGTAGGGATCCAAATTTAGTTAGATGAGAAACAAAACGGGATCAGGGTTTAGTTGATGGTTTAGAAAGCAGTTAGCACAAAGAGAGGACAGGTTAAAGAAACAAAAAAGGATGGCAACGGAGAAAGAGGATTCCTATAATTACTCAACCACTTCTGGGGCACCCATTCTATATGGTTGTTTACATATAATGACAGGCTTAGATGGACCAGAATCTGCCTCCCTGCTATACTAGTATTTAAAAGTAAGTCTGTGTAATAACAAATTAACACATTCTACTATAATAAATGTATTCTTCAAACTTTCCTCGAAATTTCATGACCAAATTCTCAATATTCAGTTGCATAACTTATTGGGAGTATCAAATAAGGTGATGAATTAAAGTGCTCCATAAATATCAACATTTATTATTAGTGTTCCTGCTGATCCTTCAATGGTGATAAAGAACAGTGGCTCTCTAACTTTCTGGTCTCAAGATCCCTTTGTACTCTTAAAAATTACTGAGGGCCCCCATCAAAGAGATTGTTTATGTGGTTTCTATCTATGGCTATTTATCGTATTAGAAATAGAGATGTCATGGTTTTATTATGAAGATAGTTTTGACATTGTGAACCCTGTGGAAGGGTTTGGGGACCCTCAGGGGTCCTCGCACCACACTGTGACAACTACTGGCATAGAGATAACCTTGGATTCTTGGATTCACTGGTAGCACAGTGAATTTTCTAGCAGTTTCTAATTCCTAATGTTAGCGCCTTCTTTCTGTTATGTCCAATTTCTCTGGTATATATCTCGCTTGTATATAGCGTTTTCATATTGTCTCCCCCATTAGACAGTGAACTCCTTGAGAGGAGGGGCTGTTTTTTGGTTTTTCTTAGCACCTAGATGCTTACTGACTACTAAGCTAGATAAGACCCATCACTGTGAGGTTTAACCACTTGGTCACGTTTTTAAGCACCACACATCATGAAAATTTGCTACCAAGGCATGAAGGGTTTGTAACCCTTATTAGTGGAGGGAGTTTTCATATCAATTAAATCATGGTTCCTTGAAACACTGAAGAAATAGCATGACATGGTAGCAAGAACCCCAGCTTTGGAGACAAACGGCTGAAATCCTATTTTATTGCCTGTATGACCTTGGACCAATCATTTAACTTCTCTGACCTTGTCTGTAAAATGGGAGATTTTGGTCAGATGGCTTCTAAGGTTTTGTTCGATTCTAAGTATTTAAGTTTTTTTTAATAATAATAAAACTACACTGAAAAAGCACAACTTTTATAGACTAGTCATTCTGATTTGAAAAGTCTATTAACTGTAGCATTTATTCCTAAGAGAGAAACATTTTCAATACCTTATAATGCCCATTTACCACAGCATCATATATTGGGGTGATTTGTTTCATCCCTTTGCAGTTTACATCAGCTCCGCCTTTCAGCAGCTCAAGGACAGTCTTATAAAATCCATTCACACTTGCCTCATGAAGCGCAGTCCAGCCTATTATACCAAAGGAAAATTAATATGTTTATACCAGGAACCTTAATAAGCCTTTTCCAAGCTAACCATTGGATTTATATTTTCTATTTTTTAAAAAAGTTTGTTGTGATGTGGAAAATAAGTTTTATAAAGGCACCTTAATATTCAATTTTACTAAAGGTGAAATCTTGTCTCCTAGGTCTATTGTCAGTGTCTCTGACCTTAACAGAAAAAAGTAAATCAATCATTTTCAAATATCCATTGTGGCCATTTTAATGAGGTTTGCTAAATTTTAAATCCTCATAAATAAATCTACTAAATGGATTTCTAAACAAGAAAATAAAACAGAAGACATCACAACTCATACAACGTAATTTTTGCTAAACAACAGCTAATTATGTTATGTTGTTTTGTGGAATAATTTTTTACTTTTAGGAAAAAAAATAAAACAGAAACCAAACATCGTAGGAGAGGAATGAGAAGTTGGCAGAGAGTCAGCAGAATTGGGTTCAATAATTAACTAGCCATGTGATCTTAAAAAAAAAATGCTTCCATCATCATTCTGGGTCCCCATGCTTTCACTGGCTGAATGACGAGATTGGACAAAAGGATCTCTAAGGTTCCTTTTCCCACTCTGACATTCTCTAATTCTGTAATCTTGGGGATGATATCTTTGGGTATTACATAGCAAGAGATATGGAGAGGAGTCGACAACTAAAGTAAGTTTAAGACCTTTTTTTCCCCCACAATGTTTTATTTCAGAATAATGAGCATTTTATCTCAATCCCTAGCAAACAGCTGGGCTCCTGCTGCTTCTCTGGGCTCCCTTTTGTTCAGCGCCTAGAACTAAACACAATATTCCAGATCTGGTCAGATCAGGGCGGAGTAAACAACACTTCTCTTAATTCAGTCTAGTATCACATTAGCTTCTTCGGATGCCATCTCTCGCACCTGTTCTTCCATAACAGCAATTCCTTTCTCAAGGCTTTCATCATTTGGCTTATCGTCTTCTCCACCCCAACTCCTTGCCCTCACATGCTGGTGCCTCCTCAGATACCCTAACCTTTCAGTTGGTCATCTCCAGTTCTCACTATCTGCACATTCACTCTACCCATAGACAGCCTGCTGTAGTGGAAAGAATGAGACTCATACAATCCCACGCATGTACTATATGTATGACCCTAAGTAAGTCACCTAACCTCTCAGTGCCTTGGTTTTCTCATTTATAAAACAAAGGGCTGGGATCAGTGAGACACCTATGAGATCTCCTACAGCTTTAAATCTTTGATTATGTGTAGAATGAGGCATTTTAGCTATACTGGAAAAACAAAGATTAAAGAAGGTGTAAGATTGTTGCTTGGGACAGACAGGATGATAACCGACCACAAAATCACTTCATTCTCATTTTGCTTCTGTTTTCTCTGTCAAAGAAAATGTTCTTTGGACTGGGACAGAAGAAACACTATGGAGAGGGAGCTGAAATCCCAAAATAAAAGAGGGGAAGAGCTAGAGCATCTGTCTGCCTTTGAATTCAAGTCACAGAATCTAAATAAACTATGCCACAGGGTTCAGGTGTGATTACTGCGCCCCTATCTGCAATCTCTGGAAGATGATGGAAACAGAGCGGAGAAGGGAAAAGCCCTAATGGATCCATGTCACCTTTACAGGAGACCTCTAATACAATGTCTTAGGGACCTGCATCTTTTCCCATGACCTGGATGAAGGTATAAATGGCTTATCAAGTTTGCAAATGTCATAAAATGAGTAAGGATAGCTAATGAGCTAGATGACAGAGGCTGGAACCAAAACATCTTCACAAGCTTCAAAGACGGGCTGAATTTAATGAGATGAAATTTTAATAGGGACAAATTCAAGCCCTGCATTTAGGTTCAAAAAATTAATCACACAGTAGAAGATGGAGGAGTAGCTAGAGAGTATAATTTTATTTTCTTGAGTCTAAAGGGAGGTAGGTGGTGTAGTAGACACAGCACCAGGCCTGGAGTCTGGAAGATCTTAGTTCAAATTTGGCCTCAGACACTAGCTCTGGCCAAGTCACTGCCCCCTGTTTGCCTCAGATTCCTTATGTGTAAAATGCCTGGTAAAGGAAATGACAAACCACTCCAGTATCTTTGCCAAGAAAACCTCAAATGGGGTCATGAAAGTCAGACATGACTGAAAGGACTGAACAACACAAAAGTCTTAAGATTGCTGTAGAATATGAAGGATTAGGGATGTTAGTAGGATTGCACTCAATCATGACAAGATCACAGGTGGAGCATTGTGTTAAGCTCTAGACAAGCCCATTTTAGGAAAAACATTGATAAATTAAAATTAAGAAGAAAATACAGATGATGAAGAGCCTTGAAATCATGCTAAATGAGGCACAAGAAAGCAGTGAATGCCGATGTGCTGCCTGAAGAAAAGCCTTAAGGGCGCTACAATAACTGTCTTCAAGTATCTGAGGGATTGTCATGTAGAAAGGGGACTCAATTTGTTTTGTGTGGTCCAGGACAAAAGATCTAGCAGCTATGGATGGAAGTCACAGATAGATTTCAGCTTTATGTATGGAAAAAACCTGTTCTTCCTGGTAGAGACATCCAAAAGTAGAACAGGTTACCTCAAGCAATGTGTCTCCCATGCTAGAAATCTTCAAGCAAAAGCCGAATACTTCTTAGATGTTTTAAATCAGATCCTCCTTTTTCAGATAGAGGTGGGACTAGTAGATAGTCTAAAAAGATCCTTCAGCTTCAAGGTTCTCACTGGTCCTAATTTGCTTGGTTTCCTATTCTGATACTGTTTCCTCGACTCAAATCTCTAGATCTGACTTAAGGTCACTGGAACTGGTCCGTCAGCCTTTCTCTCTGTATGTATAACTGAACAGACAAGACTGTAATTTTCCAAGAGGGATAGGCTGGGCACTAAAGAGCACCCTGTGGAGGAAGGGATCTGTAGAAACAAAGAAAGTTTGCACGTCCTAGGGGATGATCACTGGAGAGGAAATACTCTCATCCCTTGTCCTGCCCACAATTTCTCTGGGTGATGCTAGCCAAAAAATGCACTTTTATATTTTATTATGTGGTAACTTCGTGGCATATGTATCTTTTAATGCTGATTTTAAATAACATAAACAGAATATATTATTCACCATTACTGAGTGACGTGAATTTTGATATAAAATATACAAACTGAAGTAGTGATACAGTATGATTAGGTTCAGAATAGAGGTGGTGGAAGCAGGGTAGCAATAAGTCACTAGCTGGCTTGCTCCTGCATGCTGTGTAAAGTATCAGCTTATATGCTGTGGGACAGAACAGATTGATCTTTTCAGGTGTGTTCACTTGTATAATGATACTCTCAATGTACTTCTGATGTTCTGTCGGTTGTGAGCTAGTCATTATTTGGCAAAAATCATTACTGTTTCTAAACTTTTTTTCTTTATGCACTTTTGGTTTGCGTTATTCAAATTCAAAGTCCGCCTCCTAAACGTGTCAATCATCTGAATATTTCCGATTCCATGCAGTGAGCTAAGTTTACAATCTTAGATGGAACTTTACTTTTCTGTTTTTAAAAACTTATTAACTATTTGGTTGGTGGTCAGGATACGGCTTGGGTCCCTCCCTTGTGCTGTATTACTTGTGTCATCCTACTAATTACATAAATACATGGACCCTGTCACATGCCTGTTGTAGTTACTATGATTTGGATAGAACAAAAAGACCATTCAACAAATTGCTATTTTTGTTTAAGAAACATATCATGGGGGCAGCTAGGTGGCGCAGTGAATAGAGTACCAGCCCTGGAGTCAGGAGGGCCTGAGTTCAAATCTAAACTCAGACACTTAACATGAAAACTAGCCTGTGACCTTGGCAAATCACTCAACCCCAAATGCCTCAAAAAATAAAAAAAGCCAAAGAAAAAAGAAAAAAGAAGAAACATATCACAGATTACCTCCAAGTCTATGCATATTATGTAATATTCAAATCTCCCTTCAGCTAATAAGGCTTGTTATACAGACAGAATAAAGAACTATCTATGTTAATAAGAAAGATAATAACATTAAAGTTCACAAAGTCCTTTACAAATAGTCCTCACTTTATCTTCACAACAAGCCTACTAGGCAGGTGATATTATTGTTCCTATTTTACACTTGAACAAACTGAGGCCAAAAGAGGCTCAGTGACCTGTCTAGTCCAGACAAAATTAAGTGTCTGAGGTCAGATTTGAACTAAGGCCAACAGATTCCAGGTCCAGAAATCCCAGATGAGGAGCACGTCAAGCAGCCAACAGAAATGGAAAACCTGTGGTGAAGTGAAGCCCAAGAAGGCTGGGAGGAGACTTTCAGACACTAAGACAGGATGTTCTACATGGAAAATAAGAGTCATTAGTAGCATCCATTTAGGTAAGATAACAAGCTCAGTTTTGTTGAATAAGAAAAATAGGATTTTCAAAATGACAAAACTATGGTTTCTCTGTAAACAGTGCCTCAGAGACAAAAAAATCTTAAACCGTACTAGAAATCAGGGCAAACAACACCGCACAGTTAATATAACTTTATCACTGTGACAGGGAAAACAACCTGAGGGTTTTGTGGTTGTTTTTGTGCTTGACCATTATTATTACCTAAACAACAGCTGCCTGGGGAAGCTTTTATTTGTGGAAGATCCTCGTTCGCCTTTTCCTAAGTAGCTGCTTTTAAAGGATGAAGTAATCAAAAACATTTGCCCTTGATGCACATTATGGCTTGAGAGCTAAAAGGAACCTTAGCGATCATCTAGTCCAATTTTCTCGTTATATACAAGGACGAGTGATTTTCCCAAGGTGACATTATAGTAGATTCAAGATCTGAACCTAAGTTCAAATTCAGGATTTGAACCCGAGAAGAGCTGGACCCTCTGACTCCAGATCCAGTTCTGTTTCCGCAACACCACAAAGTACTATTCCTGGATAATCTAAACCTGGTCTCTCAAAGGTACGTAGACAATTTAGAAAACTCCAGAAAACTCTGACAAAGAGTAAAAAAATGTATCATCAATTTTCAGCTTTGTTGCATCTGCAGAAATTCGTGAAGCCTGCCTCAAGTTTTTCAACTTCGATTTAATGCTATATTGATGATTTTATCTCTGCTTTATCACCCCTTCACACTAGTCTGTGAGATCCTTGAGAACAGAGGTTGTGCCACATACAATTCAACAAGAATGATGAGCCACGAGGCACACGGGAGGAGTCCTGAGGCTTGAAGATAAAACTTACCAGCATAATCTGTCAAGTTTATATTTCCACCTAGTTTTATATATTTCTTGACAAGAGCTGAATCATCTGCCTGAGCAGCTTTATGCAGAGGTGATTCTCCATAGAGGTCTCTTCGATTAATACTTGAAAGCTTTGATATGTTCCTATGTCTTTTTCCTGTAGGTGGAGAAAAAGAAAAAAAACATACCAAATTTCTCATAAACAAAAATAACCACTGTGCTGTTTGAATATCAGAGGGCAACAAGTGGGCTGAAGGAGTTAGCAGACACAATTACAGAACCCAGGTCAGATGGTTCTGGAATGGTTCTTGAGTCAAAAACTTTAAAAGAACTAGCTTATTCTATTTCAGTGAGTTTTTTCTGCTCTTTGAAAATATTCTTGCATGGACTTGTTATCATAATGAGGATGAGAAAAAGGATGACAAAGGAAATCATTTTTAAAGTGAGCAATTCATGATATATTGCGCATATTTACAGAGATCCAGCAATATAAGATTCTTCCATGAAATTTACACATACAAGAAAATAAATGTGCTTAAAAACATAAACATTTACGTATTAAATTTAAGTCATTGTAATTATTTCACATTGCTAAGAATTCAAACATGTTTTGTTTAGTTTGGAAAAAATCTAAGTTTATTTACCAGTTCCTGCTGTTACTGCTGAGTCATTTTTTTCAGTCATGTGCAACTCTTCATGACCCTTCTTGGGGTTCTTGGCAAAAATACTAGAATGATTAACCACTGCCTCCTCCAGCTCAATTCACAGATGAAAAACTGAGGCAAAAAATGTGAAGTGGTTTGTCCAGGGTCACAAAGCTAGTAAGTGTCTGGGGCAGGTTTGAACTCAGGAAGAACAGTCTTTCCAGCCACAGACCCAGCATTCGCTCTACCCACTGTACTGCCCAGATACAGCTATTTTCAGTGGTCGAATTGTAAAAGTCTCTGTCAAGTCTATGCATCATGAGAAGACTGATAATTTCTTTTCTTAAATGTTCTGTTAAAAAACTCTTTAAGTCATTAAGATTAATTGAAAGTTACATCACTATATAAGAACCAGCTATTCTACATGTTTTCATTTATTTGGATCAACACTTGTAATTTCATGCATGAAAGGAACTTTCAGTGTAGAAACTCCTCTACCAATGCATATTAGCACCTCATTTGTAACATATTTTCATGGAGTATCCTAGAGGCAGTAAGAGGTTGAGTGACTTGCCCATGGAAACACAGATAATATGTGTCAGTCAGGACTCAAATCCAGATCTTCTAGATTGCAAGGCCATACTTCCATTCCTTATGTCATGCTTCCTCTCATTATGTGGCAAAATAAAATCCCTCAAAGGTCTCTGAGAAAATGTAAGATTAACTTTTAAAACATTCACTAAGAAAATAAATCTGTTTTCCTTAAGTAGTGCAGAAGCGCTGCCAACAGCTAAAGCATCATAATAGCCAGCATCTGCAAAGCACTTTAAAAATATTGCCTCATTTCACAGGCCCAGACCCTAATCTAAGGACAAATCTGATTTCTTAAACCTAGTGGAAGCGACACTAAGTGTGTTACTTCAGTTTTCTATTTTACTTTGAATGATAAAAATAAGAGTCTTCCTATCTCTGAGGATACGAAGCCTTAACTGGATTCCTAAATTGGTACTCCTAATAACCCTTGACTCAGTTCTCCAAGCTCCTACCAAACTTGTTAGGCCTGAATCAGTGAATGTCTCTTACTTTCAGAATAGCAACTCAACTGAAAAGAAAGGCTTTTTAGATTAATTTCCCAGAGTCCACTACCAGATTTCAAAACATCCCATGGCACCTAAGCACATAAGTGCTTCTGCCACCATTAACAGGAGCTAAGTACCACCAGATTATAAAAACCTTGATTGATACTATCCATCAGTATTCGCTGCTGCTATTTTTAAAATACCTGAAATTGCTTTTATAAAAGTGAACTATGGCCTAATACTATTTACTCTGTGATTACTTGGAAATTTTCTTTTCTGAAAGAATGGGGAAAGGGAGAAAGTGGAAAGGAGATAGGTAAAAAGTGTAAAGCATGCATGACTTCTAACATCACAAGAGGAGGGGAAAATATGACCTGCTGCTCTTGAAAAGGGGTCTGTGACCATTCTGTCAGCGGCAGGTCATTTGGACAAACAAATATTCAAAAGGAAACTCACTGGTTTTTGTAGTTCTTCTGCTCTTTCTTATCTGTTCATCACAGCTATAAGCAGATAAAGCCTGGTTTTTGCTCCATTCCACAGACTTCTCATCACTATTATTCTGAAAAGCAGAATCTTGTGTTCTAGGAAAAGGAATGCGATTTTAAAAAAAATTAGTGTAACCTTTCTCTTCTTTATAAGCAACATTGAGGTTATCACACTCGATTTTGGTAGAAATTTCAAAGCTTAAAGGAAGTCAACTAATGTGCTTTAAAAACAAGGTAGAAAGGAATCTCTCAGAAAGCATAGTCTTCCTAAGCTCCCCAGCTATATCCCTAAGCTCTAGTCTGTTCACAAAATGGTAGGCATTCTTCACAACCCCCTCGACTGGGCTGAATTCATCTACCAAGGGAAGAAGCTCACTCTTCTGTGTTACCATCATCCCCTAATCTGTGTTCTAAAGCTCCATTCTCAATGAAAAGAAGCCAATCTATCTGCGGCATGGAATACAATATTAACACAAAGATAAGAGACTGAACCTAGGATTTTACTGGTGTTAGAAACTCCTCCTACTAATGCAGCTCAACAGCTCCTCTGCAACTTCAACCTAGAAAGTGGACTATATTAATATGGGGGGGGGTAGAGCCAAGATGGCAGAGTAAAGGCAGGGATTTGCCTGAGTTCTCCCAAACTCACCACTAAATAACATTAAAATAATAAATTCTGTAGTGGTAGAAACCAATGAAAGGATGAGGTGTGAAGGTTAATTTAAGTCCAAAGCATCTTCTCTCTCACAGGAGTCTAGAAGCTGCCTCTGGGCCTCTCAGTTCCAAGGACGCTCTGGGTACTCCTGAGAGACAAGAAGGTGCTGAGAACCACGGTGTAGTGGTCATTCTCAAGGATGTCTCGATAGAGACTGCTCGCTTGCTGGACACCTGCCGATGTTACTGGTTTGGGTCTCCTCCATTAGCCTATACCCCCTGTACACGAGGCGGTCAAGCATGAATCATGATTACTTTGGAGTAATATAGGAGCTTGCTTGCTTACTGCTGGTAGCCATGTTGGAATAAACTACAAACTGCACACGTCTCTCGTCTCTGGTCTCTTCACTTCCCTCCTGAGATCACGACTCAAGGCTGACCCTGGGGTTAGAAAAGTGGCCATAAACCACAGAGGTGAAACAATTTTTCAGCCCAAGACAACTTGAAAGGTCAGTAGGAAAGATCTCATGAGGAGAAGGATGGAATGCAGGCGAGTCAGTAGCAGACCTTGAAGTGACTGAATTGGCAGCGGTCATTCTAGAGCTCTCAGCCCATAGAAAGTAATGAGGTCAGAAGGAGAATACAGGGCACTCTTTGCTGCCACTAGGAGCAGGATTCCTGCTTTGCCCATACATGGTTTCAAGTTGAGGTCCCATGGCAAGGAGGAGCACTAACAAGAGTGGGGACTTTGGCTGATGTTCCAAGGCAGAAAAGAGTGCTTGTGATTGCTCATAGATTAGAGCACAGGCCAGAAGAGTAGTGACCACTTCTCTCCTTAGATCATATAACCTTGAAAGAACTAAGATACTGCAGACCCCCAGAGCTAACTCTGAAAACTGCAGAACAAAAACCTAAAGCTTGGAATAGGGGCCCCTCTACCCTAAGAGAAGAGCCCGACTTTAACATAAAGTTAAAAGTCAAGAAATAAGCTGGAAAATGAGAGCAAGAAACAACAAAAAATAACCTGACCATAGAAAGTTATCACAGTGACAGGAAAGATCAAAATACAAACTCAGAAGAACATAATGAAATCAATGCTGCTCCACGCGATGTCTCAAAGAAACATGAAAATTGGCCTCAGGCACTGGAAGGGCCCCAAAAGGATTTTAAAAGCCAAATAAGAGAGGTCAAAGAAAAATTGGGAAAAGAAATGAGAGTAATGCAAGAAAATCATGAAAAAGAGTCAGTAACTTGGTAAAGGTAAAAACTTGGTAAAAAAAAAAAAATCACCAAAAAAAAAAACCTGAAGAAAATAACACCTCAAAAAAAACCAGAACAGGCCAAATGGCAAAAATGGCACTAAAATCCAATGAAAAGAATGACTCCTTAAAAAGCAGAATTGGCCAAATATCTTTTCTAAGATATAAAAATTCACTGAAAAAAAAACTCTTTAAAAATCAGAACTGGCCAAATGGGAAAAGAGAGAAAAAGCTCACTCAAGAAAATAATTTCTTAAAAATCAGAATTGGGCAAATGGAAGCTAATGGCTTTATGAGACATTGAAAAACAAAACCAAAAGAACAAAAAATAAAAGACAATGTGAAATATCTCATTGGAAAAACTGACCTGGAAATAGGTCCAGGAGAGATAATTTAAGAATTTTTGGACCACCTAAAAGCCATGATCGAAAGAAGAACCTAGACATCATATTTCAAGAAATTATCAAGGAAATTAAAAGAATCCACCATTTACCTCCTGAAAGAGATCCCAAAAATGAAAACTCCAAGATATATTATGGCCAAATTCCAGAGCTCCTGGGTCAAGGAGAAACTACTGTTAAGTAGACAGAAAGTTTAAGTATCATGGAGCCATAGTCAGAATAATGCAAGATTTAACAGCTTTCTTCATTAAAGAATTAGAAAGCTTAAAATATGATATTTCAGAGAACAAAGGAGCTAGGATTAGAACCAAGAATCACCTATCCAACAAAACTAAGTATAATCTTTCAGGGGGGAAAAATGGAAATTTAATGAAATTAAGGACTTTCAAACACTCCTGATGAAAAGACCAAAGATAAATAGAAAATTTGACTTTCAAATACAAGATTGAAAAAGTAAAAAACAGAAAAAGAAAATTATAGACCAATTTCCTTAACAGATATGGACGCAAAAATCCTAAATAAAATATTAGCTAAAAGATTACAACAATATATCACAAAGATTATACAAATATGACCAAGCAGGATTTGTACCAGGTCTGTAGGGATGGTTGAACATTAGGAAAACTATAAAAATAATTGACTATTTCAATAATAAAAGAAACAAATATCATATGATAATATCAATAAATGCAAAAAAAAGCATTCAATAAAGTACAACACTCATTTCTACACTTGAAAGTAGAGGCTTAAATGGACTTTTCCTTAAAGTGATAAGAAATATTTATCTAAAACCATCAGACAACATTACTTATAATAGGGATAAGCTAGAAGATCAGGTGTGAAACAAGGACATCCCCTGTCAACATTACTCAATAGCATACTGGAAATCCTAGCAATAGCAATAAGAGAAGAAAAAGAAACAGAAGGTACTAGAACAAGTAATAAGGTAATAAAACTATCTCTTTTTGTAGATAATACAATGATAAACTGGGAAAATCCTAAAGACAATTAAAAAGTTAACTGAAATAATTAATAATTTTAGCAAAGTAGAAGAATATAAAGTAAACCCACACAAATCATCAGCATTCCTATATATTACAAACAGGATCCTGCAGGAAAAGACAGTTAGAGATACTTCATTTAAAATAAGTCTAGATAGAGGGGGTCGGAGCCAAGACGGAGGCGTAGAAGCAGCAAAGGACCACAGCTCCCACACAAACACGCTAAAAAACTCATAAAATGGGACTCTAAACAGATTTTCAAGCTCCAAAACTCTCCACAAGACTGAAAGCACATCTGTTGTTACAGGCAGTGCAGCAGGCAGGGCTCTTCGCAGCAGTCTGGGAGCCGTGGCCAAAACCCAGCCGGCTCAGGCCCTGGGCCATCGGGCAGGGAACTGCAGCTATAGGAGAGCAGATCGGCTGCACTGGAGGCACAGTTACCACATTTATCAGGCCAGAAGAAAAAAAGGCTAAGAGAAAGGTCAATGGATTTTGCTAACTGGGGAGGAGAAGAGAGGGTCCGGCCAAACTGCTCCCAGGGCAAGGAGGCAGCGGGGGGGGCTGTTGCAGCAGGAGCGACTGAGAGCCGCAGTGGCTTCCACTGGGCTGCTTCAGAGCCCTCGGCCTGCAGATAGCAGCGGGGCTGACGCGACCCATCGAGGCCAAGGGCTCTTGGGTTGAACGGCCTGGATCTGGATCGTGGTCTTGAGTGGTGGTCCTGGGGTGCGCTTTCAGTGAGCCAAAGCTGGGAGGGAGCTGCAGCACCCCACTAAGAGCTCCGGCAGCTGAGAGGGCCCCAGCGATTTGGGACAGAGCTTTCCCCCTCCAGGAAGCAGAGTTCCACAGAGCTAAAAAACCAATCAATTAATAGACGG